>CM064578.1:21372421-22084921 GCA_032716605.1 Paralithodes platypus
ACTTAAGTCCGTATAGAAAAATTTGGACTATGTGGCGGGGCCCGACTTAAGTCCGTGGGTTAATTCCTGCCCTAATTTAAGTGGAAAGCGAAACCTGGTGGTCAGGCGGTGTACTACAAGGTCCCACCCACATATCCCCACTGCATGACCATGACTCAGTAACCCTCAAGCATGGAAAATCAAGATTTGCCCGTGTCTGATTCGGTGGCCGCCATCCCTAGTGCGTCGCGCCACCCTTCTCATCAGGCCCCGCTCACCGCCCAGGACCTAGATATCATGATGAACTCTTCAGAACTTTCTAATAGGTTGTTGAATGACACCATGGAAGGTCTGGGTGATAGTGGTGATAGTGAGGAAGACTCGGAAGACGAAGATATGCCGATCATAGGCTTTCACCCCAGGCATAATTTGCGTGCCGCAAATGTTGAGGGTGATGCTGCAGAGGACGTTGAGCAAGATGGAGACGTTCCTGACGAAGAGCTTGGCGAACATACTGGTGTGGGTGTTGGTAAGTACAATTTACGTTTTATAATTGCTTGAGAGTTTGATTGCAAGCATTTAATAGCGTATTATTTCAGGCGTTCGGTAGATTTCTCACGATAACCAGTGTGTACGGTACATTTCTCACGATAATACAAGCAACAACGAAGCTTGGTGAAGATTGTGGTCTACAATATACGTTTTTATAATTGAATGTGACTTTGAAATTGCTTGAAAGTTTGATTGCAAGCATTTTATAGCGTATTATTTCAGGCGTTCGGTAGATTTCTCACGATAACCAGGGTGTACGGTACATTTCTCACGATAATACAAGCAACCACGAACCTTGGCGAAGATTTTGGTCTACAATATACCTTTTTATAATTGCATGTGACTTTGAAATTGCTTGAAAGTTTTATTGCAAGCATTTTATAGCGTATTATTTCAGGCGTTCGGTAGATTTCTCACGATAACCAGGGTGTACGGTACATTTCTCACGATAATACAAGCAACAACGAAGCTTGGCGAAGATTGTGGTATACAATAATATACCTTTTTATATTTTTGAATAATTGCATGTGACCTTGAAATTGATTGAGAGTTTGATTGCAAGCATTTTATTTGCGTATTATTTCAGGCGTTCGGTAGATTTCTTACGGTAATAACACAGGGTGTACGGTACATTCATTATAATACACGCAACACGAAGCTTGGCGAAGATTGTGGTCTACTATACCTATACATTTATAATTGCATGTGACCTTGAAATTGATTGAGAGTTTGATTGCAAGCATTTTATTTGCGTATTATTTCAGGCGTTCAGTAGATTTCTCATGATAACCAGGGTGTACGGTACATTTCTCACGATAATACAAGCAACAACGAAGCTTGGCGAAGATTGTGGTATACAATATACCATTTTATAATTGCGTGTGACCTTGAAATTGCTTGAGAGTCTGATTGCAAGCATTTTATTTGCGTATTATTTCAGGCGTTCGATAGATTTCTTACGGTAATACAAACAACGAAAGATTGAATATTTGTGCTTGGCATTATATGATTGTGGGGAACATAATGTATATATTATTTTATCATATATATGATATATATGTGAAATAGTTATATTATCACGACACTCTCTCTCACTCTCTTTCTCTGATATTGGCCAGGGCACTCCCTATCTAATCTTACCCCCTGGCAAAATCACACCAAACAGATGTCCTTGACCTCCTACTCCTCCTCTCTCTCTCTCTCTCTCTCTCTCTCTCTCTCTCTCTCTCTTCCTTTCTGGGTCTACCTATACATTTATAATTGCATGCGACCTTGAAATTGATTGAGAGTTTGATTGCAAGCATTTTATTTGCGTATTATTTCAGGCGTTCGGTAGATTTCTTACAGTAATACAAACAACGAAAGATTGAATATTTGTGCTTGGCATTATAGGATTGTGGGGAACATATGAACCGTATATATTATTTTATCATATATATGATATATATGTGAAATAGTTATATTATCACGAAACTCTCTCTCTATCTCTCTCTCTCTTTCTTTCAAATAAATCATGTCTTACAGTTATAAAGTTGGAGTCTGCACATCCCTCATACGAAATACCATTCCCACATTTTCCATAGGCAACAGTGCCAGACCGGCAAAACGCACCAGGTCATTGACCCCCCAGCCAGCCCCCCCATCCAGGCAGCGAGCCGCCGTGTCAGACCCTCCAGTGATTTCTCTCGCCAACATCTCGGGGGTAGACCAGATGCCAACTACCCCCGCCCATGCACAAGCTGGTCCAGCGACCTCTACACCAGCTGCAGATGCTCATCCCCCCGTGTTGGCAACGCCACCCGAGATGGCGCGGACGACGGTGACCAGGCGTCGGCTGGATTTGGAGGAAAGCGATGCCGGCCCAAGCTCTCCCGATTCGCCGGAAGCCAGGATATCCCCGCTGCCGGGAAGCGACTCTCATGACGGGCAGGCACAGCCAAAGCAGGGACAGCCACAGCAGGAACAGCCAAAGCAGGGACAGCCACAGCAGGCACAGCCACAGCAGTCACAGGCACAGCCACAGCCACAGCAGGGACAGCCACAGCCACAGCGAGGTGCCCGGGGAAGGGCCCGAGGAGGTGCCCCAGGAGGGGCCAGGAGGCCGGTACCACCACCTGTCTTTCAGTGGCAGGACTGCCTGCCTCGGGATATACCTGGTGATCCACCCCTCTTTGACAAGGCACCGAATGGCATCCAGCCTGCCTTTCCCTGCTCGGAGAATGACACCCCTTACGACTACTTCCGGGCATTTTTTGATGACCAATTGCTCGGGGACATTGTCACAGAGACAAACCGGTATGGTCGCCAGCACGCCGATGAAATGAGGTCGCCCCACATGCGGAGCTGGACACCCATTGATATCGGCGAACTCCTCGTGTTTTTGGCCCTCACCATGCTCATGCCCCACATAAAGAAACATAACATGTTAGATTATTGGGTTATGCATGACATCATAGCATCGCCAGTGTTCAACACCTACATGCCAAGGGACCAGTATAGGCAAATTCTGAAGTGCTTGCACTTTGTGGATAACACTGCGCCACACGGAGTCGACAAGATCTGGAAAATACGGCCATTCCTGAACTCCCTCCTCAACAGGTATCGCCGGTTTTTCAAACCTTTCCAGAATGTCGTGATCGATGAGTCCTTGGTCCTCTTCCGTGGACGTCTCTCTTTCCGCCAGTACATTCCGTCGAAGCGTCACCGCTTCGGGATCAAATTCTCTGTACTGTGTGACTGCGAGACAGGATACGTGCTGGATCTTATCATATATACCGCTACTGATGTGGACATTCCGAACGACCCTTTGGGTCTTTCAGGGTCAGTTGTCAAGACACTGATAGAGCCGTATCTAGATGCCAACCGTATCCTGTTCACTGACAACTTCTACACCTCACCTCTCCTTGCCAAGTATCCCTTACAAGGAGAACGGGAAGCTGTGGAACTGTTAGGTCAAACCGAAAACACTGGGCCCGGTTTGAGAAGACGCAGAAAGGAGACATCTTCCGGAAGAAGAGAAGCAGTGAGAACATACTGGCTATTTGTTGGCACGACACAAAGCCAGTCAATGTCCTCTCCACCTACCACAAGTCCGCATTGCGAGATAGCGGGAAGAGGAGACCAGCAGGACCGTGTCACAGGCAACAGGACTGTAGTTGTTATCTCCAAACCTGACGCTGTCATGGAGTATAATGTGAACATACGGTTGGTGGACAAGAGTGATATGCAGATCACTGTTGTTGACTGCCTTAGGAAGACCTGTAAATGGTACAAGAAGGTCATACTCCATCTTCTTGATGTCACTGTCCTCAACGCATACAACCTGTGGATGACACACACAGGAAAGAGGAGCTCTGTAAGGCTGTTCTCCAAGGACATCATCGAGGCCATCCTCCGTAAGCACGGAACCACACGTGCGGCACCAGTTCCGAGGGCGATCGTGGATTTGCCCAGCCGCCTTGAGTGCCGGGACTACCTCACGACCCACAGGCTTGTGACTGTACCTCCCAACCCTACACAAGTTGCTGCTGGCCGGGTGGCCGGAAAGAAGGTGTGCCACGTCTGCAGTCACACGACAAGGAGGCCCCGACATAGGAGGGAAGTCGCGTCCAAGTGTAGTCGGTGTGATGTGGGACTCTGTCCTATTCCTTGCTACACCGAGTACCACACACTGGAACACTTCTAACCTCCTCCCTTTTTGCCAATCATTCATAACTTCATTCAATCATTCATTCATCTATTTCAAAGTACCTCATGAATTCATGTCATTCATAACTTCATTCAATCATTCATTCATCTATTTCAAAGTACCTCATGAATCATGTAGTTCAATCATTCATTCAATCATTCATTCATCTATTTCAAAGTACCTCATGAATTCATGTCATTCAATAATTCATTCATCTATTTCAAAGTATCTGATGAATTCATGTCATTCAATCATTCATTCATCTATTTCAAAGTACCTCATGAATTCATGTCATTCAATCATTCATATGGTGGAATAGCACACTACCCAAACACAAGTGCATTCATCATCATCAGCAGCATCACCCATTACATCCATAAGTTTCGAATCTCATCCATCCATCTGGTTCTTGGTCCACCTCATACATCCATGTCATTCATTCATACATAAATTCATACTCGCTATAGGCAGTTCTGCCTTTTGCCTACCTCAATCACATAACTGCCTTTTGCCTACCTCAATCACCAAACAAATGCGGATTACACCTCCTGGGAACACCACAAAACAAAAAAAATTAGTCGACAACACTACCCCTCTGGGTGATTTTGGAAACGTGTTGAAATAATATTTTATATAAACAAACAATATTTCCTGCAAATAAGGCGAGCGAGAGAGAGAAAGAGAGAAACAAGGAGAATAAGTACAGATAACGAAGGAATAGAGCGATAAAAGAAAATACGGGTGAGGAAGAGAGAGACGGAGCGCGCGAGAGGGAGAACAAGAGAGAGAGAGAGAGAGAGAGAGAGAGAGTGAGAGAGAGAGAGAAACATGGAGAATAAGTACAGATATCGAAGGAATAGAGGGATAAGAGAAAATACGGGTGAGGAAGAGAGAGTGAGAGAGAGCGCGGAGAGGGAGAACAAGAGAGAGAGAGAGCGAGAGAAACAAGGAGAATAAGTACAGATAACGAAGGAATAGAGGGATAAAATAAAATACGGGTGAGAGAGAGCGCACGAGAGGGAGAACAAGAGAGAGGGAGAGAGAGAGAAACACGGAGAATAAGTACAGATAACGAAGGAATAGAGGGATAAGAGAAAATACGGGTGAGGAAGAGAGAGAGAGAGAGAGAGAGAGAAACAAGGAGAATAAGTACAGATAACGAAGGAATAGAGGGATAAATGAAAATAATAAAAATAATACGGGTGAGGAAGAGAGAGAGAGAGAGCGCGCGAGAGGGAGAACAAGAGAGAGAGAGAGAGAGAGAGAACAAGGAGAAAAAGTACAGATAACGAAGGAATAGAGGGATAAGAGAAAATACGGGTGAGGAAGAGAGAGAGAGAGAGAGAGAGAGAGAAACACGGAGAATAAGTACAGATAACGAAGGAATAGAGGATAAGAGAAAATACGAGGAAGAGAGAGAGAGAGAGAGAGACAAGGAGAATAAGTACAGATAACGAAGGAATAGAGGGATAAATGAAAATAATAAAGATAATACGGGTGAGGAAGTAGAGAGAGAGAGAGAATACAGAAATGAGGATAATACAATAAACAAGGAATAGACAGTCAAAGTCGGGGCGCGGGAGACCGAAGTCAGGCCATGGCGAACGCATCCGAGCGCGCGCGGGAAATGACCAGAAAAGTACCTCCTCTTCCTCACTTGTTCCCTCCCTTCACACTCGCTCCAACATACTGAATAGACTTCTATGGGGAGACGAAGAGTTGCTCGTTCCAAAAATAAAAAAATTGTTCGCCTCGGAGCTATAGTTACGGCGCTAGGACGAGTGAAAGTGAGCAAATATTTCGGGATTATGCCCGCTGAGCGGCTCGGTGTAAAAAATCTTACCACCCGCTCTTTGAGTGTTAAGGATGAGGTGCTTGATAGACTTCACTGCAGCCTCGGCATGGCCGTTCGATTATGGGTAATGTGGTGATGTTACCACATGGCGGACTCTCCATCGCTTCATAAAGTCCCGAAAATCGTGGCTGGTGAATTGTGGGCCTCCATCGGTCCTCAGACGGAGGGGAACACCAACTTCCCGGAAGTAGCGACAGAAGATCATTATAGTCGCAGATGCAGTAGTGTCGCCTTTGCAGGGGACGACGACAGGCCACCTCGAGAGACGGTCGACCACGACCAGGAAGGACTTTTTTTTTTTTTTTTTTTTTTTAAGAGACAATGAACGGAGGAAGGAAAAACACAGATAAAACAAAAAGGTCCATGTGCCTAAAGGCATCCTCCATTCATAAAATGTTTGTAACAACTGGATTTAAACATTTGTTGATTGTAAGTTTGTGGAAAGCAATTCGAGGGAAGTGAATTCCAAAGAGTAGTAGCTCTGGGGATAAATGAATTCTGATAAGCAGAAGTTCTGCATTGTGGAGGAGAAAGTTAAATTCATGGGCGCTCTCAGCTGCCCTAGTTCTACGGGGAAAGATGTGGAGAGGCGGCACAATTGAAGCAAGTTCCTCGGAACAATTGCTGTGAAAATATCTGTAGAATAATGCAAGGGATGCAACGTTTCTTCGTATGGCTAATGTAGGAAGGTCCTGTGTGATTGCAGGGTTATTGATTAATCTAATAGCTTTATTTTGAATTTTGTCCAACTGCCTCAATGCAACCACTCCACTTCCACCCCACAGAGGTGAACAGTAATCCATCTGAGAGCGCACATGACTTTTATATATTACGGCCAACTGCTCGTCAGTGAAGAATTCTCGAACTCTGTACAGGAGTCCCAGTTTTTTAGAGGCATTCTTAGCAATGCTTCTAACATAATGTGTCCAGCTCAAGTTAGTAGTTAATGTTACACCGAGAATGTCAATACTAGGGGAAGTGGGAATATTTACATCATTAAAAAATATATGGGAGTCCGTGAGATTCTGTCGGTTAGAAAATTGAATGTACTTGGTTTTCTGTGCATTAAAGGAAACTAGATTCTCTTGTCCCCATTCATTAATTCTAGAAAGGTCCTGGTTCAGAGAAATTGCAGTGTTTATTTTTGAATTTATAAGATCGGGTTGGGTGAAAGAATTGGTAAATGTGAAGGAACTGTGGAGTGTTGAGTCATCTGCGTAGGAATGTATTGGATTATGAGTGGTAGATATGAGATCATTGATATGAATGAGGAACAGAGTTGGGGCCAAAACTGATCCCTGGGGAACACCAGCATTTATTGAGTGAAATTGAGAATAAAGGCCATCTACCATTACACGTATTTTTCTGTTATTAAGATAAGAAGAAATTAGTGGAACTAATGATGCAAGGCCGTAGTGTGACATCTTCGACAATAAGGATTGATGCCAGACTCTATCAAATGCCTTTGATATATCCAGTGCTATTGTATGTGTTTCACCATGTTGGTCTGTAGCTTGGTTGATTTGATGCGTAAGAAGGCAAAGAATGTCTGCAGTTGATCGACATCGTCTAAAACCATATTGCCTATCACTGATTAATTTATTATTCTCCAGATGCTTAATTATGTGATTATTTAATATAATTTCAAAAACTTTGCCAAGAGTGGAAGTTATAGCTATTGGTCTGTAGTTTGATGGATCTGAAGAGGCACCTTTTTTAGGAACTGGATGGATGTTTGCTTCTTTCCAGGGTACTGGGAAGCATGAGGTATGAGTACACAGACGGAAAAATGTTGCCAATACAGGAGCGAGCACCAAGGAGCAATTCTTAAGTACTATTGGAGGAATTTCATCTGGACCAGGAGCCTTATCTACTGAGAGATTCTGCAAAATAGTTTTGACATGTCTGGTGTGGATCTTAAGTGAGGGAATTTCAGGTGAATTAAAATTAAGTACAGGGACATCTTGATTTATGTCATCTAAGGTTGAGTTGGTGGAGAAAATATCTGCAAGAAGGTTAGCTTTACCTCGTGGGTCACTTACAAGATTGCCAGTCGGAGATTTTAATGGTGGAATGGATGAAGCAGTAGTGAAGTTGGATTTGAATGAGTTAAGAGTAGACCAAAATATTTTGTTATCATTTGGATTATTTAGAAGTTTATTTGCCTGCTTATGGAGAAAGTTTGATTTAGTTAGGTTTAATACAGTTTTGGCATGATTTCTGATGTTTCTAAAGTAATTAAAGGCTTCATGTGTTTTTGATCTTGTGTATGCATTGTAGGCTATTGCTTTTTGTTCAGTTACTCTAGCACAATTATGGTCAAACCATTTAGGTGAATTAGATCTTTTACTGTACTTTTGATGAGGAATAAAAGTTTCCATTCCAATTTTTACAAAATCTTGTATGTGGCTCAAGGTGGAGTGTGCATCATTAGAAAAGAAAGAGGTCCAGGGAATATCAATAAAGAAACCTTGAAGACCCTCCCAGTCTGCCTATCGTAATGCCATTTAGTCACCAAACAGGTTCAGAGTGGGAAGGTGTGGTAGGTGATAGACAGGTGGCCTGTATCAGACAGTGATCAGAAGATCCAAGTGGGGACCTCACTGTAACATCATAATTTTCTGAATTGGTTGTTAAAAATAAGTCCAGTAGGTGGGAATTATGATTAGGATTATCTGGTACACGGGTGGGTTGGTTGACTAGTTGAATGAGATTAAATGAGTCTGCAAATAGCTCACATTCAAGACCAGCATCATCAGTCCTGCTGAATGAGTGAGCCATTCAACATTATGGACATTAAAATCACCCAACACAGTGATTTCAGAAGAAGCATTTAAGTTGAGGACACTGAGTTGTGAGGACAGAGAATCAAAAAGACTTTGCTCTGGAGGAGTATTTGGGGAACGGTAGATGCAACATATGTATTTAAATTTACCAGCAGAAATTAATTTGTATATAGAATAATCAAAATAGGGACAATTGAAACTAGTAACCTCCTCCAGGGCAATTTCAGATTTTGCGAAGCAACATACACCACCTTTAGGTCTGAAATTTTGGAGCAGTTGATAACCTGGAAAATTAAATCTAGATGTGTCAGATGTGGATGTTACTTGAGTCTCTGTCAAAAAAAGGAGAGTACTTACCGGCAACCATGAAAAAGTCGGCCGAAACGGACTCAAAGGGCCTCGTAGGGTTGTCGTCATTCATGAGGGGTTTCTTCTGGAGGCTAGGCTGGAGGATCTGGCACGATTCGCAAGCATGAACAGTGCTGGCGATGTCAGAATCTATCCCGGCCAGAAGACAGCCTGCCTCGCTCTGCGCTTGGTGGCCTCCACACCTCGGTGACTGCCGTGGAGTTGCTGTAGGGTGCGGCGGCGGAGAGCAGCAGGAACCACGATTCTAGGGCCATAGAGGACGAGGTCACGATCAGCATAGAGGTCGTCCCATATCTTCCAGTATGGGAGCAAGGAGTTGTGGAGGTCATACCGGTTGGCAGGGAATCCTGAGGTGACACAGTCGAGTAGGCGGACATACGAAGGGTCCGCTCTTGCTGCGGCTCGAAGATCCTGTAGAGTCCTGTCGGCGTCTTGAACTGAAGATTCTTCTGGGTTGACGACGTCCTTTGTGGTCACTAGTGTCCTGAGGTGAACGGCGGCAGCCTCGCACCTGTTGACGTGAGTGATTTCCAAGATGGGCTTAGGAAAGTCAGGAGATATGATGGCTAACTCCCTGCAATGGCCGTAAGAAAGCAGAGGAGTTTGGACACTGTCGTGTACTTGAATCAGGGCGGGACACGATCTCTTGCCTAAGGTGAGGGTTGCCTGGAACACACCCAGAGCAGGTGCCATCTGGGAGCCATCTGCCGTGAGCGTCATAGTAGGCGACGGGGCATGCAGACTGCTCCTAGGGATACCCAGACAATCGAGGTGTCACTGGCCAATCACCGTAACGTCAGAACCTGTGTCTGGTAGCATCCGTAGGCGGGATTTGACATCACCGTACGAAAGGGTGACGAAGATGGGTTGTGGGGTCTTGTCAGCAGAGGAAGAAATTGATCCCACACGACGACAGTTGTTGTTCCTCGCCTCGTGAGACGTGTCGGAGTCGGAGGAGGCACCACTGTTGCTTGGAGAACCACCTCGACGTTTTTCCTTCTTCTTCGTCGCCTGACAACACTTATCATAATGTCCAATACGGCTACAGAGGCAGCATTGGGCCTTACTGGCGGGGCACTTGACTGTCCGTGACCAGTGGCCTTGTCGTCCACAGCCGTTGCAGGTGCTCTGGGCAGCTGGACACTTGTCCGACCCATGCTGGCGAGCACAACACTGGCAGAAATCAGCTGGCTTCGAAGAGGTCATGGTAGGCGGAGTCCTGCTGTCTTCTGGAGCTTTCCTGTCTTGCTTGTAGGAAGAGATGGCTCTCAACTGGTCAGAAGGAGCACTAATGACCGTTGTCGCAGATCTAGCTGCCTCATATGAACGGCATTTAGTTACAACGTCCTGTAGTGATGACTTGGAGTCCAGGGAGATGAGTTTCTGTACCAGCTCCTTGTCTCTGATGCCCATAAGGATCACCATCTTGAGCTGTGTTTCCTCGCAGACAGACGAATTTCCAGGGCACACATCAACTTCCTCTGAAATTTGTTTAAGGCGGACATAAAACTCCGCAAATGACTCTCTTTCAAGCTGTGAGCAACTTAACAGCTCTCGTCGACGAAGTGCCTCATTCCTTAGTCCCTTGATGTGAGTCTGCAGGGCGTCCAACACCTCATCAACCGTCTTGTCAGTGGAAGGGGCGATCTGAAGGGTGTGTTCTAAGATGCGCTGCATTTCAAGGGTAAGACACATGCGAAGCTGGATTAATTTGGAGAGGTCCACCATTACTGCGTAGTCTTCCCAGCGTCGTCTCCACTCACGGAACATCTGAAAGGTGGCGTCGGCTTTCAGTGGTGGAGGGGTCTGGGCTGTGGCCTTCTGTGGTGGGGGACGTGCTGAAGGGTTTAAAGAGGAAAAGTGTTGCTGCTGGGTTATGGAAGGGGCCAACAGTTGAATTAAAGCCTGGAATTTAGCATTCTCCTCTTCTCTTCTGATAGCATCCTCTTGTCTCCTTAGGTCATCAGCCTCTCTTCTCACTAGTTCAGCATGCTTCCTAGATTCCTCCAGATACTTGATAAACTGTAGGAAATCTGCCCCAGAGGGAGCTGAGGGAGTAGTTGGGGGGTAAGGAGTGAGGTGGGGTGGATGTGTGGGAGTTAGTCGTGCTTGGTCATTCTCCTGGTCTGACATTATCTTGGTTGGGTGACAGACAGACAGGTAGATAACAAAAACAGAAAGAAACCCTCACTGGAACAATTTTTCTGGGAAATAACAGGGTTCTTGCTCATCAAAGTTGCTGGTAACTAGTGCGTGCGTGTGACTGTGTGTGCAACGGTCCCAGTGTATGCGTGCGTATGTGTGTTCACTCCCGGGCCTCCTCAGTGTTGCTCCGGCCGTGGTGAGGGGAGGGTGTGCTGCTTCACGCTCTCGCTTCCCAATGTGGGCCAACGCTCATGATATGCTTACCCAGGCTTACACACATAATAAATGCACACAAAACACTGCACTAGTAATGCACAACACTTCACTCATCACGCTGTACATCTAGGGGGCACTGAACACTGCATTCCAAGGTAAAATCCTGGGTAGTCACTTCAAAGTTGTTGGTTTGGTTTGAAGGAAGATGGTGGTTTCAAAATCAACTCTTATAACTCCGTATATACACACTGCGCCATGTTGAGAGGTGGTCCTGGTTGCTATGCAGGTCCACAGTGTACTTATCTTAATGGTGGGATAAGTTAAACACTGGTAATCTTGAAGTAGTTCTTATTAGAGGAGAGAGTTGGATACATTGATAGGCACGCCTGTAGAAGGTGGAGACGTGGCCATATCTGTTTGTAAACAAAACCCCTAGCGGGGATAATGATCAACTCACATAATTGTCATATGGGCTTATATGATACAATTCTTATGGGTGAGTGGCTGTAAATGGAATGGTACATATTAATTATAGAGTGGTGTTATATATGGATACTAATGCACATAGGTACTATTTATCATATACATACACTAGATACACTACACTAGATACACTACACATATACATACACCACCAGCCCCCCTGGGGGTTAGGGAATAGAATATGCCCCACGTGCCTTCTGCGTGTCGTAAGAGGCGACTAAAGAGGTTGGGTCGGTGGGCTTGCGACCCCCACCCGGAAAAAATATCTAAGCAAAGAAAAACGAACGAACAGCCTCGGATGCGGACGGAACCAACGTTGACGAACCACGACCGACTAAGGACATGCCTTCGGACATGCTGAGAATGGCTACGTGGAATGTTAGTGGCATGAATGATGGAACAAAAGAGAGAGAGGTTCTGGAAGTGTTAGTGAATGCCAGGCTGGATGTATGTGGAATGACAGAGACCAAATGGAAAGGTTCAGATGTGAGAGAATGGGAATGTGGAATGGTTGTGTGTGCTGGAGTGAGTGAAGGAACAGCGAGAGAAGGTGCATGTTTGTTTGTAAGTAGCAAATGGAAGGAATGTGTAAGAGAGTATGGGTCTGTGGGTTCAAGGATTGTGTGGGTGAGAATGAAAGTAGGAATACAAACGTGGGTGATTGTATGCGTGTATGCCCCGACACAGGATATACTTGAAAGAAAGAAAGAGGAGTTCTGGATGAATGTGGAGGCGTGCCTGGAGAAGTTTGACAAGAACGAAAGAATATTTCTGATTGGGGATATGAATGGTAAGGTGGGTGATAGGAAAGTTGAGGGAGTGGTGGGAGGGTGGGGGGTACCATCAGAGGTGAATGGGAATGGTAGTGCACTTGTGGACGTATGTGTGGGAAGGAGGCTGTGGATAGCCAACACCTTCTTCCGACACAGAATGATCCACGGGTACACGTGGAAACGGATGTTGACGATGAAAGATAAGACAGTGGTGGAACGAAAGTCATTGATTGATTATGTATGTGTGGATGAACGAATGAAGAAATCTGTGATGGATGCTAGGGTGTATAGGGGTATTGGAGGGGGTCTGTCTGATCATTATGTAGTGGTAGCTAAGGTTAGGATACAAAAGAAGTGGGTGAGGCGAGCGGGAGGGAGGCAAGAGGAGGGTGGAATGGTGAGGAGGGTGGAGAGGTTGCAGGAGGAGGAAGTCAGGGAGGAGTACAGGAGAGCAGTGGAAAGACGACTAGGTGGGTTCGACCTGGAAGTTATGGAGGAAGTGGAGGAGATGAGCAAGGTGTTTAAGGATGAGATCTGTGCAGCATGTGAGGAGGTGTGTGGAGTGAGGAGAAGAGGGAGGGGAGTGAAAGGTACAGCATGGTGGACAGAAGAGGTAAGAATAGCTGTGGAAGAAAAGAAGAAAGCATATAGAGTGGTTGGGTAGTAGAGGGAATGAAGATTCCGAGAGACAGAAACGAGCGAGGTACGTGGAGAGTAAGAGGGTGGTGAAGAGAGTAGTGAAGGAAAGTAAGAGAAGAGTAGATGAGGAATTTGGAAGGAATCTGAGTGTAAAATGGAGGGAGAGTAAGAAACTGTTCTGGAAAGAAGTCAAGAAAGTTAGGGAAGGTAGCAAGGGAAACAGTAAGGGTGTGAAAGATAAGAATGGGAGAATGCTAGCCGAGAAGCAAGAGAGAGTCGAAAGATGGAGGGAGTACTTCAGTGAGTTGCTAAATGAAAGGAATGAAGAGCCAGCAAACATAGCTGGATATGGTATGGGAGGGAGAAGAAGAGAAGTAGTGGAGGAGGAGTACAAAGGAAATCAAGCAACAACAGATCTAGTGACCCTTCTAGGTTGGGTGACCCTTCTAGGAGGTGGGGATCAGGAGGTCAGAAGTGTGGGAAGCCATGAAAAGAGTGAAGTTGGGGAAAGCACCAGGAACAGATAGAGTGTGTGGGGAAATGTTGAGGTATGGTGGTGAGATAGTGATAGAATGGGTATGGAAAATGTGCAAACTAGCATGGGAGAAGGGGAGTGCACCCGATGACTGGAAGACTGGCATAATAGTCCCCCTATATAAGGGCAAAGGGGAAAGAGGAGTGTGTGGTAACCACCGAGGAATATGTCTTCTAAGCGTAGTAGGGAATGTATACAGTAGGGTAGTGATTGAGAGAGTGAGAGTGAGAACGGAGAAATGGATAGGCGACGAGCAGGGAGGTTTTAGGAAGGGAAGAGGATGTGTAGATCAGATTTTTACCCTGAATTGTGTTGTGGAGAAGTATCTGGAGAAGAAACAAAAGGTGTATGTTGCCTTTATGGACTTGGAGAAGGCCTATGACAGAGTGGATAGAGAAGGTTTGTGGAAAGTACTTAGAATATACGGAGTAGAGGGCAAGTTGCTGAAAGCAGTGAAGAGCATGTATGAGGGTGCAAAGGCGGCAGTACGTGTGGAGAGTGAGCAGAGCGAGTTCTTTGACCTGAATGTTGGTTTGAAACATGGGTGTGTGATGTCCCCGTGGTTGTTTACTGTATATATGGATGGAGTCATGAAAGAAATACTATCAAGAGCAGTGAATGTTGGTGTATCGCTGAAAAGGGAGGGAATTGAGTGGAAGCTACCTATACTGCTGTTTGCGGATGATACAGTTCTGATGAGTGATAATGAATGGGAGTTGCAGGGTCTGGTAAATGAGTTTGGAACAGTGTGCGAAAAACGGAATTTGAAGGTAAATACGGGGAAGAGCAAGGTTATGGTCTTCGAAAGGGGTGAAGTCACAGAGTGTGAGGTGAAGCTGAACGGTCAGGCTATGGAGATCGTCAACTCTTTTAAGTATCTGGGCAGTGTGTTGAGTAAAGATGGGACTATGGATGAAGAGGTGCGGGAGAGGGTACAACAGGGGAAGAGGGTTGTAGGAACGCTAAAAGCAGTAACAAGAAATAGGGTGGTCAGTATGGAAGTGAAGAAGTCCTTGCATGACAGTGTGGTAATCCCGACACTGACTTACGGAAGCGAAGCATGGACGTTGGTTGAGAGACTCAGACCAAGAGTGAGAGCAGTGGAAATGAATTACTTAAGGAGTGCGTGCGGAGTTACATGGAGGGATAGACAGACTAATGAGGAAGTAAGAAGGAGGTGTGGTGTGGAGGTAGATGTGCTGGAAAGTGTGAAAAGGAACAACTTGAGATGGTTCGGCCATATGGAACGTATGGAAAGCGAGAGAATGACTAAGAGGGTGTACGAGAGCGAGGTGGAGGGACAGAGGGGGAGAGGTAGACCGAATATGAGGTGGAAGGATGGAGTGAGGAACTACATGAACGAAGGCGGTGCTGGTTGGGGGGATGGGCGTCGACTGACTGGGGACAGAGGTGCATGGGGGCGGTTCGTTCGTGGCCACCCCTTCGGGGATCACGGCGTCAGGCAATAGATAGATAGATAGATAGATACACTAGTTAACATCATTACTAGTAAACTCCATTAGTTTTTCAGAACGCCCCAGCCAGCAATCCCTCAACGACAAACGTAATGAAGCCATAGAACTCTTAAATTCTGATCTAAATACTATTTCCAATTGGGGCAGAGAAAACCTTGTTAACTTTAATGCTTCCAAAACCCAATTTCTCCATCTATCTACCCGTCAGGATCTCCCAGCGGACTATCCCTTATTCTTCAACAATACAAAAATCAACCCTTCATCTTCTCTCAATATTCTTGGTGTCTTTTTTCTTCTGCTCTCATTTGGAAGGACCATATTACCAGTCTTGCTAAGGCAGCCTCCCAGAAGCTGGGTGTGCTCAACCACCTTAGGGGGTTCTTTTCCCCTGCACAGCTTCTTGCTCTGTACAGGGGCATAGTGCGCCCTTGTATTGAGTATTGTTCACATGTGTGGGGAGGTTCCTCTCACACCGCTCTCCTAGACAAAGTTGAAAGGAAGGCCTTTCGTATCATTTACTCCCGTCCACTCACCAACTCTCTGCAATCTCTCTCTCCGCCGCAATGTTGCATCTCTCTCGCTATTCTATCGCTACTATAATAATCAGTGTTCCTCAGAGCTATCCCAGTGCATACCACCTCCTTTACGTAGGGCACGTGGTACCCGTCTTGCAACTCAATCCCACCCCTACTCTGTGCAACTCTCCAACCCAAGAGTGAAACGTTACTCTCAAACTTTCTTCTACTCAACATCTGAGCTCTGGAACTCTCTCCCAGAATCAGTCTTTCCCTCTTCCTATGACTTAAATTGCTTCAAACTCCGTGTGTCCAGGCATTTTGGCTCGAACGTCCCTTGATTTTGGCCCTGTCACTCTTTCAACTATGGGGGAGGCACTCGCTATAGGCAGTTATGCCTTTTGCCTCCCTCAATCACATAGAAAAAAAAAAAAAAAAAAAAAACGACTACTATAACCATCATCATTACTACTGTCACATGTATTACCATCATGTATCCTACTATTACCATCATCACTACTTACTACTGCCATCATAACCATTTCTATCATCATCACTACAACTTTCACCATCATCACTACTACTCACCATCATCGCTAATACTAACACCATCGTCACTACCATCATCACTACTGTCATCATTATCACTACAACTATCATCATTACTTGTCACCATCATCACTACTATTATGACCATCATCACTACTGTCATCATTATCACTACAACTATCATCATTACTTATCACCATCATCACTACTATTATGACCATCATCACTACTACTAGTATTGACACCATAATATCTACAACTGTCACCATCATATCTACTACTGTCATCATCATCAATACAAATACAACCATCATCACTACTATCACCATCAATCCCACTATTACTACCACTTCTAATGCCAACTAAACTAACTTATCCTAGCAAATGAGGAGCGATATGTTTTCGCCCCCAGAACGCATTATTTGCTGGGGGGGGGGGGAGAGAGGAGGGGTCCAGGAAGCGGGGGGAGGGGGGGGGTTAAACCATATTTTTGACCTAAAATCATAACTATTGCACAAATTCAAAAAAAACAAAAATTTGGCTGACGTTCGCATTCACGCAACAAATATTCGTGTGAAATTTGGTGAAAATCCGTCCAACGGTCTAGGAGAAGTTTCGAGACGAGACAACGACAACGACGACGACGACAGACATTTTTTTCCAGTGGTACCCATTATACGGGGGGGGGGGGGTGATACCAAACTCTGCCTATGCAGAGTTCATAATAGTTCTTAACCCTTGTCTATCGGGGCCCGACTTAAGTCCGTATCTAAAAAGCTGGACAATGTGGCGGGGCCCGACTTAAGTCTGTGTGCAATTTTGCCGCAATATTGGCTCTGAGAGAGACCCGAGCGGTGGGAAGAGCATAGTTTACCTCATGACCGCTCGCCACGACCGTCGTGGGCCCACTGACATTTACTCCACTCTACTCCACCCTCTCTCACTCGCTACACACGTAATTATGTAACAAAATGACCGTATTTTAGCGATTTTGCCCTTCGGTTGCACGATCGTTGCAAGACAACCAGTGATCGTAGAAGGATGGTTCGGGTGTCATTGGAAAGCTCAATTTACGCCTTTTCAGGAATACATACTTGTATTACACTCTGGCTCTTGTTTATGCATGAAAAAGAGCATGGCAACAACCCCATTTATGGTAAAAAAAAAACGCTGGGCGGCACGGTCAAATATACCGCCTAGGCCGCTCGTTGAGTGTTAAAGCTAGCGCATGCTAAGCCAGCTAAGGATAGCCCAATAAGGCCGATTATGCGTATTTCCATTGGGGTCCTGTACTACTACCCCATCCCCTTGCTCATGAGGGACGGTAACGACTCAGTGCTTGTGAAAAATCATTACTGCACCGAGCTTGGGCGCGTTCTTGGGCCTTCTGGGTGGAAGTCAAATACGCTAGTCACTACACCAGTGGAGAATGCAGCTGGCGAGGACCACCTTCTCCACAGTGCTAGGTTGTAAGTTGAGGGTCGTGAGTAGGCACCGGAAGCGATTGACTAGCATCCGGAAAGCATTCTCCACAACTCTCCTGGCCCTCGACAAACGGTAGTCGTAGTTCCGCTGTTTCCTCTGGAGATCTCGGTGCGGGTATGGCTTCTGCAGCCATTCTCTCATTGGGAAGGCGTCGTCCCCCACAAAGAAATAGGGCACCGGCATATCACCCCCAGGTAGTGGCTCTCTGGGTGGCAAACCTGCAGCGCCATCATCAAGCGCCTTCCGGAGGTCGGTCACCTGGAAGATCCCTGCATCTGAGGCTGACCCGTTGGCTCCCACGTCGGCGTAGATGAACCGGCACTTGGAGTCAGCCAGTGCCAGCAGAACAATGGAATGGTACCCTTTGTAGCTGTAGTAGTATGATCCCATGTTGCCAGGGGGTTGCATGGCAATGTGCTTACCGTTGATTGCCCCTACGGTGTGTTTAAAACCCCAGGTATCATCGAATCCTCTGGCGACCACCTTCCATCCTTGCGGTGTCGTCGGGCACACGATGACCTCATCCATGTACTCCTGGATGATGGCCTCCCAGGTTTTGCGGACGACAATGGAAAAGGTGCTGGGGGCCCGGGTTAAGGTCATCTCAGCCCATCCCCAACTCGGCCCACCCACAACCAACTCGGCCCACCAACTCGGCCCACACACAACTAACCCACAACCAACTCGGCCAACCAACTCGGCCCACAGTTTAGAAAGAATGTCTACCCATTAAAAATTAGGTTATAATGTATAGACAGTTTCGGAAGTATCACCTTTTCATCGGTACCATTATTTCATCATGCTTGGATTTGCGGGAACATAAATGTAACCCCTTGATAATCGAGATGTAGGCCTATTTGTGATAATTTGTGAGATAATTGTGATAGTACTTACCCATTTAATGCCCACATAAATTTCTTAAGCTGTTTATAAAGCCTAATGCTAATTACTGAATAAAATATAAAAATATAAACATAAAATATATTTAGAGATACACTTCCCTTCAGTGACATACACGTAGACCTTACCTGTGTTCTCGCATTTTATGTTGCCATCCACCTCCACCATGTGTCGTAGGTTATAATAGCTTGATACAGCCATACATGCAGGGGGGAAGTTAGGAACTGAATTACATTTTCACCTAACAATGTGAAACACAAGATCGTGAACATTAATTATTGAACTAACTATTTAAAAACAGATCGTCAGTGTCCAGAAATATCATTCCCGCAACAATAGAGCACTGAGACTGAATCGAAAAAAGATTGAACCACTAACCATTTGAAGATGTATATTTTCTGGCTCGCATTAGACGTTGTAAACAACTAAAAGATATTAGGGAATTAAAAGGATTATAACTATCAATTATCTCTCAAATTATCACAAATACATCTGGGTTATCCTTACACCTCTGCATGTGTGTGTGTGTAGGTGTATCTATGTCTATGTGTGAATTTATTCCCTGCCCAGTTAAGTAGGATCCACCTTCACTCAATCGAAGAAGAAAACAAGCAGAAACAAAGTAGAAAGTAGCTACGATGGGTGTAATGGGCCGTTGTAAAGGCTTATCCTTCAATACCTTCACCTTCGCCCTTAGACATCAGCAAAAAGAAGATCTCACACACTTTTGATAGATTAATAGATAAAAGGTTCTATATGGTGGGCCGAGTTGGTATTACTGAATGGGCCGAGTTGACAATCACGTGGGCCGAGTTGACAATCACGTGGGCCGAGTTGGCAATGACGTGGGCCGAGTCGGCAAAGGGCCGAGCTGGCCGTTAACCGGGGGCCACTCTGAAGTTCAGACACAGGCTCTTGTATGTCTCCCCTGTGGCAAGGAAGCAGAGTGTCATGGCCAGGCATAGACCGGGCTCCAGGGCCTACCTCCAGTTGGTGTCCTGCTTGGCGATGCGTGGTGTTAGCTGCTGGAGTATCTCTTTAAAGAGATCCTCGTCCATCCTGAGGTAGTACTTGTACGTTGCCTTGTCAGTGTTCTGGAGAGTCTGCATCAATTGATAGTAGTGGCCATACAGGGGTCTTTCCATGATCCAAGCCCTGACATGACAGCTACGCTGCTTGCGGTGTTTTCTGCGGCTCCATAACTTTCTGAGGGCGATGGTGCACATCAGCTGCAATCGGAGGTTGCTTATTATAAGTTGGTTGAAGTGTAGTATGGCCTTGTACGCTTCGTCGTATGTCAGGGTGGTCGCAAGTTGGTCTAGGACGTCCATGTTGGCCTACATGTTGACGGTAGGAGCTTCGATGGTAGAATGAATGGGGTGCCCCCCCCCCCATATATATAGGGCAGTTTCTTTGCCGTGTCAATATCGTGTGCGGCGTACAACGGTCGTATTAATCGTGCAACATATGTGCGTATGTTGTGCTGTAAACGTATGGTTATCAACCAAAAGCGACATTATCGTGTTGTTACCGTGCTGTAGCCGTATGACCAACGTGTGATAGCCGAGTGAGTAGCGTCACCGGTCAGCGATTTATTCTACAACGGTCGTGTTACCGGCGTGTGTGACGTGTGTGTCGAGTGACTGTCGAGGGTTGTTGTACGGCAATCGTGTGGCGGCGAGGATCGTGCGGTGATCCTGTGAATCGTTTAGAATCGGCGAAAATGTGCAAGTCATCCTATGTCGGCGGAGGCCGTACTGTGTGTGACGCGGGCTTTAGTAATCCAATTGGGTTGATAGCCTCTGAAGTCCCAATTTATCTAACTAAAAAAGTCTACTCAGAAGGGACTGGAGCTCTCGCAGAGTGATTCCAGTCCTGACTTTCTTCTTGACTTACAGTGTGATGGGTTAATAATCCAATAGGGTTGATAGCCTCTGAAGTCCTATTTTAACTAATTAGTCCATTCAACAAGGACTGGGGTTCTCGCAGAGAGGCTCCAGTACTGACGTTGTTCTTGACTTACAGTGTGCTGGCTTAATAATCCAATAGGGTTGATAGCCTCTGAAGTCCTATTTTAACAAAGTCCATTCACCAGAAGGAACTGGAATTCTCGCATAGAGGCTCCAGTCCTGACGTTATTCTTGACTTGCAGTATGCTGGCTTAATAATCCACTAGGATTGATAGCCTCTGAAAGTCCTATTTTAACAAAGTCCATTCACCAAAATGGACTGGAGTTCTCGCAGAGAGGCTCCAGTCCTGACGTTATTCTTGACTTACAGTGTGCTGGCTTAATAATCCAATAGGGTTGATAGCCTCTTAAGTCCTATTTTAACTAAATCTATGCACAAGGGACTGGAGTTTTCGCAGAGAGGCTCCAGTCCTGACATTATTCTCGACTTACAGTGTGCTGGCTTAATAATCCAATAGGGTTGATAGCCTCTGAAGTCCTATTTTAACCATGGTCCATTCACTCTACTTCCAGCATCAGTCCGACAGGAACTAAGGTAAAGGATTTAACCCTCTGTGTTTTGCTTAATTTGCTAATTTGCTACTATATTAGAAGTGTGTTCACTGACAGGGAGTTAGTTGTCTAACTATTTATGTTGATAAATTTAACTTACGTTTATTTAAGAGGACTGATTTAAAGATTTTACTATACAAGTAAACTTTGTTATTGTTAGTTACAATTGGTATGACTTTCGGGAAATCAACCAGTTCTTTATGTATTTATTAACTTTCATGATGTACCTTTTTAATATACACTCGGAATTATATTTTAATGTCAATTGTTCTTAGTACTTACTTTCTTTAGGAGTGTCCAGGGTTCGATTCCCAGGAAAACCACATATATACAATATGACCTTTCTAATGTTGTCTAGGTGGTATTAAACCCTGGTTTACTTTTTCTAAGGATCCTACACCTGCCGAGGGCCGGGATGTTGAGGCATCTTCTCCCCCACCTGTTATGAGAGTCTTCCCATATCATCCTGGCGACGCCCTGTAGCTGTGTTGCTTTGGCGGGCTGCTACTCCCTGTTCCCGGAGCCGTAGTACCTATTACGCTGCATAGACTTTCACCTCTGCCATGCTTCAGAGGGAAGCTCTTGACATTTTGAGACTTTAACTTTTATGGGACTGTTAGACCTGGGGTACTACTCGAGGGGTTGAATATATTATTGTTAATTCAGTATAAACTAATTTTCAAGATATAACGTTGTATATATTGTATGTAAATAAATGTATGGTTTTACGTCTGTGTATCCTTTGGTTCTCCTTACGTGAAAGGTGTTAGAATTCCCATTCTTTTTAGTATGCCTTTAAACTTATTAATTAAACTTTATACACCTGCATTCCTGGAAAATAATATTTCTTCACCAAATTCAGAAAATGTATTTAAACTCTTATCTCGCCTATCAAAAATCACCAAACTCTCTATAAACACACTTTAACCACAACCTCCTACGAATAATCATTACCACCAACACCATCTAACTAATATATTATTCAACAAGAAAATATTTGTTAATTTACTCTTCACGCACTAGTATAGGTTATTGCATAACCTAAGGTTTTTACTCCATCACCCACATTTATAATTAAGTATAATTTAGATTGTCTCATGAAAACGGAATTCAAATATAATCAAAATAACTAATAAACCTTCATATATATAAACACTGTACGACAATATCAAACAAAATACTCCTTTGTCAAATGGTAATAGTACAACTTTATCTATTAACTCCTAAAACTAATTTATCCAAATTGTTGGATATTGGCTCTCTCAATTACACACCCTTTATAGGTGGAATCATGAACAATCTTTAATTCACCAATTTGTGTTTTGTCTATATTAATTCCAACACAGGATTCTAGACGAATTTTTCAAATACTGTACACCTTCAATAATATTTAAAATTAATTACATTTCATATTAATTAAAATTCATATGTGCTTATTTAATTTAAACTTTAGCACTTTTAAACACAATTGCTGTATTGTTATCTAGAATCTTTATGTGGAATTACTGAGAAATTATATACATAGCTTTTTTTGTTTTTGGTAAAGAGTTGAAAGACAGATTCAAGTAGAAATAACTAAAACTCTGTGTACTCATTTAAATACTAATGTTTTTCTATCGTTTTATTGACCTAAGATATACTATTAAATGTTATATTACTAGCAGTTAGTCACACCTTTAAATCTCAAACACTACTTTTTAGCTACTCGAATCTTCAACTCTATAGCTTGTGAAAAATTTCAATATTTTCTAACACTCATTTACCATTCATACAAATACTTTCTTTGCAAACTGTGGGAAGTTATGTAGTGCATTTCACGCGCACAATTATTCAAAATTTAATATACGTTCTTTCACCAATATACATAAATTGTTAAGGACTATATAGGATTGAATTATTCACACACCTATTTGGGATTGAATTATTCTATATTTTAACCTATCATATTATAACTTATATAACCTATAGTACACATCTCCTGAACTCTAGAATTCAACAAATAACTAATACACATTAATTTTTGTATAAATAACCTTAATATGTATTTATATAATTTAAACATGTGTCTAATTATATTACTCAAAACTCCATTTAGTATTCAATTACAAAACCTTGTCACACCAGTATATACTACAATCACTATATTTACTCAAGTCACACATTATACATTGTAGTCTATATAATATTTTCGATTGTCTGTCTGTCTGTGTGTGTGTCTGTGTGTCTGTTCTTTATGCATGGCCACATTTTTTAAGCTAGAGCGTTCATACTTGGTATGCATAGTAAGGGGATCCCTAGGCAGGTTTTAGTGAAAAAATAGAATTCCCCAGGGTGAAACGGACGGAGAAAATGAGCGCGAAATCGGAAAAATCGCTTTTGGTTTTAAAAGAAAATGGCCGTTTGAGGCAGAAGGAGGCCTCCGATCGAAAAGGTGTATGGAACGAAAGTTGTTCGCAGCCCCCCAAAATGGGGGTACGGATGAGGTCAGATCCAAAATCGGAGGTCATTTAGCGGCCGAAATTGAGGTCGCCGTTTAATGAGGCACAGGGAGGTCGAGGCTGGTGATTATGGTAGTAGTAGTATTGTGATGATTGTGGTAGTAGTGATTGATGATGGTGATTATGGTAGTAGTAGTGGTGGTAGTAGTGATGGTGATTATGGTGATTACCCGGGCAACGCTGGGTACCCCTGCTAGTCAATCTTATTACTAATCATCAAAATCTACTCCACTCCTAAGTATATTTTAATATAATTGTCGATTTGTATACAATTTGAGATTTTACACTTATCTTTTACACCTTATAAATAGTTTAACTAGATTACACACCTAATATAACAAATACATAATTATTAACTGTCATAAGTTAGTGATTAGTTTATATAATGATTGTCTACATTCACCAGCATGCAGACAATGTATGTAGAATTGTAGATAGTTACCTTTGAAATTGATAATTTACACAGTTGTTCAAAGTACACCTCATCGTATTATAAGACGATACTTTACACTTTACAATACACCCAATCGCAATGTAAAGGTGATTAAGTTCCTGTATTTGTAGGGTTACAGTGCCCGGAAAATCCATGATGAAATGAAGGAAATTCCTTTTCCACCTCACAATAGTGTCATATGACGGGCAATTATCACCATAGACAGCCTTAATCATTTCATCATGGATTTTCCGGGCACTGTAACACTTCAAATGGAAGAACTTAATCACATTGAGAGCCTCAATCTTCTCCATCTTGCAGGTTACTAATATCTAGCGCCACCTGTAAAGAAAGTAAACGAACTTAGGAGAACACTTTTGCACCATCATGCGCATAAGGACCAGTCATTATACTGACAACATTTCATCGACATAGCTCAATAACTTCCGGGTGATAATTAAAGCTTTACGATATCCCCTCGTATATACATTTATGTATTATTATTTTTATTTTTTTTTTTTTTTTTTAATAATCATACTCACACTCACTGGTTCAAGCAAAACATTAAACTATATCTGATCACAAACTTTTTAATCTTTGGATATTGTATGTTTTAAATACCCATTTTTAACTCAACTAATTAAGTACTCCTATCACTTTGAAAGCCACTGTATGATTATATATTCACTAAAATATGTATATATTTTGTACACCATTTATATATTTTTGTGTACTTTTAATACACTATTTATTTTGTAATATACTATACTCTTGTACACAATTTTACATAAATAGGCATTCTGGACAGAAATTAAGGACGAACTCACACAACTCCCTCTATAAAGTATCTTAACAACTCCAAAGTATATAAGTCAATTAACACTCTTAAGCTTATCAATCTCTTGTTAATATATCAAATATTCAACGAACCTATAACTACTTAACTCATAACGTACTTGCTATGTACTTAGTCTACTCTCTAATTCAACCTTAACTATTGTGTTCATAATTGACAAAGATGTCCAGGAATACAATTTACCAAGGCTAAAATTATATATTATTAATGTATATATCTCTATACCCAAACTATTATATATAAATATATATTCTCATTTATTTTGGTAAATATCAAAACACATATTTAAAACTCATTCGCATCTCCTTCAACACAGTTTCTCCATCATCTCCAAATAACTATACTACATACCTATTCAAATTCAATTTAATTTGATCTAAATTAACTCACGCCTACACATGCGGTTCTTGTTGAATTACACTCCTTTCATTAATTACTATTATATTGTTTTTCCCTCAAATAAATCCAATACATCCAATTCCTTTATAAATTTACATAATTGATATCATGTTGAAAGTTGGTATAATAATTCTGAATGTGATATCTTCATATGCCCCACAGGCTGGTCTACAGAAAGAGATACAAGAGGACTTCTGGAATGACACCGTCAGTGTCATTTCAGGCCTCTCGGAGAATGAAATAACAATCGTGGGAGGTGACCTGAATGGTCACATGGGAGCATCTGCAGATGGATACGAGGGGCTACATGGAGGAAATGGTTACGAAAGGAGGAATCTGGAAGGACAATATATACTAGAGTCCTGCGTTGCACTCAACATGGTTGTGCGTAACACGAAGTTCAAGAAAAGACAGAGCCATCTGATCACATATAACTCTGGAGTCTCCAGTAGCCAGATAGATTACTTCTTGGTTAACAAGAAATACTGGAAACTAGTTCGGGATGTAAAGGTCATCCCGAGCGAGAATGTATCCCCCAGCATAAGCTACTTGTGTGCGACATGAGATTATACAGAGATCCTAAGCGCAAGAAGGTATACATGCCCAAAAGGAAAGTGTAGTTGCTGAAGAAAAAGGAAGTTAGGGATAGGTTTCATAGTGAACTGGAGGATATTAATAGAAATAAGTAAACTAGGCCTAACGATGTAAATTGTCAATGGAGTGTTCTTAAGCATAGCCTTATCGCTGCCACTGACAAAGTCTGTGGGAAAACAAAGGGTCACCCCAGGAATAAGACCTCCTGGTGGTGGAACGATGTGGTAGAACATGCTGTGAAAGAGAAAAGGAGATGCTTCAAAGCATGGAAGAAGGGAGGCAGCAAGGAGGAATACCAGGCAGCTAAACAAACTGCCAAAAGAGTTATCTACAATGCTAAAAAAGGCATTAAGGACCTGGTCCATAAAGTGTGTAACACTGACAATCCCAATGGGATCTTCAAGCTAGCTAGGCGAGTTAAAAATGACAGTAGGGATATTATAGGTGAACAGTGTGTTAGAAACGATAATGGGAAGATTGTGTATGCACAAAATGAAATCAGAGAAGATGGAAGACACACTATGAACGATTGCTAAATGTATAGTTTGAATGGGATAAGGAACAGCTTAGTATCGAACACCAATATCTGGATCCCCTCCTTTGATAGCACCAGCTGTAGTGAGCGACGCAATCAGTAAAATGAAGGACGGTAAAGCTCCAGGGTGACCTGACATTGTCGTTGATATGATAAAAGCCTCAGGGGAGACTGGTGTCAACTTAGTCACTGAGTTGATAAACACCATTATTAACCCTTCTTTAGCGGCCTATGCGGTTTATTTATATGTACCGCCCAGCGGGGTGTTTTTAGCCAAAATAGGGCTGTTTACGTGATCATTTTCATGCCTAAATAAGACCCAGAACGTAAAACAAGTATCTATCCCTGAAAGGGCATAAACAGAGCTTTCGAATGACACCATAACGATCCTTGTATGATGGATAGTTTTCTTGCAATAACCGTGCAACGCGAGTGCAAAAAGCATGTAATTCGGTACTTTCCCCATATAATTCAGTATGTAGCGAGTGAGAGAGGGAGGAGGGAGCTGAGATTCATGTCAGTAGGTTCGCCGCGGTGGTCTGGAGCAGTCATACGCTCGCTAGTCTCCTGCCACCACTTGTCTCTCTCTCTCAGCAACATTACGTGCTGAAATTGCCACTCGACCTATGTCGAGCGCCGCCACATAGTCCAGCTTTATTAAAAACGACTTATGTGGTGAGCCGCTTTTTAAGGGTTAAAGATGAGAAAATCCCCGAGGAATGGCACAAAAGTGTAATAGTAAATATATACAAAGGAAAAGGGGTAGCGCTAGATAGAGGTAATTATAGGGGCCTCAAAATGCTTGACCAAATCATGAAGGTCTGTGAGAGAGTCTGAGGGTTTGATCAGGCAAAGCATCTCCATTGATGATATGCAGTTTGGTTTTATGCCGGGACGTGGTACAACCGATGCTATCTTCATAGTCAGGCAGATACAGGAAAGATACTTACTAAAAGGCAGGGATCTTTACTTGGTGTTTGTAGATCTGGAGAAGGCCTTTGACAGGGTGCCTAGAGATGTTGTGCAGTGGGCTATGAGGAAACTTGGTGAGTGTGATAATGAAGATGTATGAGGATTCGCGAAGTGCGGTGAGGTGAAAGGTGTACTGAGTGATGAGTTCGCAGTCCGTATTGGAGTTCATCAGGGTTCAGTGCTAAGCCCACTCCTCTTTATTATGGTCCTGGAGGCACTGTCTAGAGTTTTTAGAGGCGGACTCCCGTTGGAACTGTTTTATGCAGACGATTTAGTCTTAATAGCTGACAATATGCAAGATGCTGAGGCCAAATTCAGAAGATGGAGAGAGGGCATGGCAAGCAAGGGTTTAAAATATTAACGAAACCAAGGTTATGCATTGTAGATTGAGAAGAGGCAATGAGGAAAAGAGCGGTGCATACCCATGTGCAGTATGTGGAAAGGGTGTGGGCGCTAACACGATTCAATGTGGCATCTGTCGACACTGGGTGCACCATGGGAGTAAGCGCTGTAGTAGGATATAGGTACCCCTGCCGAAGGATAAGTCAGAAATAGAGATATTTAAGTGCGTAGTGTGCAAAAGCGAGCTTGTGTTAAGTGATGATCCTGTGGCTGTGAATTTTGGAAATTAGTCATTGGAGCTGGTGGACAAGTTTTGCTACCTAGGAGATACCATCTCTGCCGGTGGTGGGGCCGAGGCTGCCACTGTCGCTAGCATTAAATGTGGCTGGGGGAAGTTCAGAGAACTGCTCCCAATTCTGACCATGAAAAGAATACCTCTCCCCTTGAAGGGAAAGTTGTATGCCTCATGTGTTAGAAGTGCAATGACGTATGCCTCTGAAACATGGGCCGTTAAAGTTGAGGATGTCAACAGAATGGAACGTAATGAGATGAGAATGGTGAGATGGATGTGTGGGGCCAGGCTGCAGGATAGAATAACAAACGTTGAGCTAATGAGACGTTTAGGTACAAAGAGTATTAGCGAGGTGATGCGTACAAGTAGACTGGGATGATTGTGGAGAAAATGGATGAACAAAATTGGGTGAAAAAATGCAGGTCTGTGATTGTGGAGGGAGCTGCACCAAGGGGTGGACCGGGGAAGACCTGGGATCGGACTATACGTGCGGATCTCAAATCCAAAAACTTGCCCTTAACAGGGTTGCCTGGAACGCTGCCATTAGAACAAGAGACTGAAACTGCACGTATGTGTGGAGCACTCAGTCCTAAAATGTTATGTATGTATGTATGTATGTATATATACATAAACCTCTACCCCTTTTTAGGAAAACTATATATTCCATTTACTCCATCAGTTACCCGGACCATATATAATATAACCACCCTTTTATAATGTATTATTTTGTAAACAATAGTAATTGTTGTTGGAAAAACAAATTTACCATGAGGTTTATGTAACACAATATTTTACCTATTTTATATTTTATTATTCCTCAGACTCACATCGTAATCTCCCTCATCTTTCCACCAGCAACTATTATATATTTATATTATTTATAATAACTACACTTAAATACCCATAAAAGACACCTACATAACCTCACTCGTAAACAGCCTTGGTGTCTCTTTTTCTTTTGCTCTCACTTGGAAGTACCATGTTACTAGTCTTGCTAAGGCAGCTTCCCAGAAGCTGGGTGTTCTCAACCGCCTCAAGAATTTCTTTACCCGAGCACACCTTCTTGCTCTGTACAGGGGCACAGTGCGTCCTTGTATTGAGTATTGTTCACATGTGTGGGGAGGATCCTCTCACACCGTACTCCTAGACAAAGTAGAAAGGAAGCCTTTCGTATCATTAATTTCCGTCCACTCACAAACTCTCTACAATCTCTCTCTCTTCGCCGCGATGGTGCATCTCTCTCGCTATTCTATCGCTACTACAGTAATCAATGTTCCTCAGAGCTTTTCCAGTGTATATAACGGGTATATAGTACCCGTCTTGCAACACAATCCGACCCCTACTCTGTGCAACTCTCCAACCCAAGAGTGAAACGTTAGTCTCAGTAATTCTTCTATTGAGCTCTGGAACTCTCTCCCAGAATCAGTCTGTCCCTTTTCCTATGACTTAAATTGTTTCAAACTCTGTGTGTCCAGGCATTTTGGCTCGAACATCTTTTGATTTTGGCCCTGTCACTCTTTCACTCGATACAGGCACTCGAAACAGGCAGCTCTGCCTTTTGTGTCCCTCATTCACATAGAAAAAAAACATATATATATATACAGTATATATATATATATATATATATATATATATATATATATATATATATATATGTATATATATGATATATATATGGTATATATATATACTTCGTTTTTCTATGTGAATGAGGGACACAAAAGGAAGAGCTGCCTGTAGAAAGGTAGGCCTGTCGTATCATTAATTCCCGCCCACTCAACAACTCTCTGCAAACTCTCTCTCTTCGCCGCAATGTTGCATCTCCTTCATTATTCTATCGCTACTACAATAAGGAGTGCTTCTCAGAGCTCTCCCAGTGTACACCAGCTCCTCTACGTAGGGTACGTGGTACCCGTCTTGCAACACAATCCCACCCCTAATCTGTGCAACTCTCCAACCTAAGAGTGGAACGTTACTCTCAGACTTTCTTCTATTCAACTGCTGAGCTCTGGAACTCTCTCCCAGAATCTGTCATTCCCTCCTCCTATGACTTAAATTGCTTCAAACTCCGTGTGTCCAGGTATTTTGGCTCGAACATCCCTTGATTTTGGCCCTGTCACTTTCAACTTTGGGGGAGGCACTCGCTACAGGCAGTTCTGCCTTTTGTCTCCCTCACTCACAAAAAAAAAAAAAAAAAAAAAAAAAAATGTGTGCTATTTCATTAATATTGTCCCTCCTCCCTGCCATGCTGGTAGGTAGTAGGGGTAGGCAGCCCCGCCCAGGGAAGTACTACCGCCAAGGTTTCGGGAGACTCAGGGAATAGCCTGAATTCCATTTTCTCTCCCAGGCCTTGGTAGCTGGATACATATCTTTCTGCCTCACACATCAGGGGTATCAGGAAAACCCTCTTTATATAACATACACATCCAACTTCACGACATTGCCCTACATCGCTATCCTCTATCCATAAAATACTACTCTTCCCACTACATATCATACATGTAACACCATACACTTACCTTATAAATATGGCAGTACAATTGTTAAGAGCAAACCTGGTGGTCCCTCGGATATCCACCCCCGGCAGGGTTGGGTTATTGACACAGGGCCCTCCCGGTCGTCATCATGCGACTGTGTCAAGAGTATTGCAACGTCCCAAAGCTGCTTGTCAGTACAGCTATTTCTTTAGTAATATAAGGGGACTTCACTCTAACATCAATTCTGTACACCAATTTCTTCAAGCAGAATCCCCTACTCTCCTTTTTTTGACAGAGACTCAAGTAACATCCACATCTGACACATCTAGATTTAATTTTCCAGGTTATCAACTGCTCCAAAATTTCAGACCTAAAGGTGGTGTATGTTGCTTCGCAAAATCTGAAATTGCCCTGGAGGAGGTTACTAGTTTCAATTGTCCCTATTTTGATTATTCTATATACAAATTAATTTCTGCTGGTAAATTTAAATACATATGTTGCATCTACCGTTCCCCAAATACTCCTCCAGAGCAAAGTCTTTTTGATTCTCTGTCCTCACAACTCAGTGTCCTCAACTTAAATGCTTCTTCTGAAATCACTGTGTTGGGTGATTTTAATGTCCATAATGTTGAATGGCTCACTCATTCAGCCAGGACTGATGATGCTGGTCTTGAATGTGAGCTATTTGCAGACTCATTTAATCTCATTCAACTAGTCAACCAACCCACCCGTGTACCAGATAATCCTAATCATAATTCCCACCTACTGGACTTATTTTTAACAACCAATTCAGAAAATTATGATGTTACAGTGAGGTCCCCACTTGGATCTTCTGATCACTGTCTGATACAGGCCACCTGTCTATCACCTACCACACCTTCCCACTCTGAACCTGTTTTGGTGACTAAATGGCATTACGATAGGGCAGACTGGGAGGGTCTTCAAGGTTTCTTTATTGATATTCCCTGGACCTCTTTCTTTTCTAATGATGCACACTCCACCTTGAGCCACATACAAGATTTTGTAAAAATTGGAATGGAAACTTTTATTCCTCATCAAAAGTACAGTAAAAGATCTAATTCACCTAAATGGTTTGACCATAATTGTGCTAGAGTAACTGAACAAAAAGCAATAGCCTACAATGCATACACAAGATCAAAAACACATGAAGCCTTTAATTACTTTAGAAACATCAGAAATCATGCCAAAACTGTATTAAACCTAACTAAATCAAACTTTCTCCATAAGCAGGCAAATAAACTTCTAAATAATCCAAATGATAACAAAATATTTTGGTCTACTCTTAACTCATTCAAATCCAACTTCACTACTGCTTCATCCATTCCACCATTAAAATCTCCGACTGGCAATCTTGTAAGTGACCCACGAGGTAAAGCTAACCTTCTTGCAGATATTTTCTCCACCAACTCAATCTTAGATGAAATAAATCAAGATGTCCCTGTACTTAATTTTAATTCACCTGAAATTCCCTCGCTTAAGATCCACACCAGACATGTCAAAACTATTTTGCAGAATCTCTCAGTAGATAAGGCTCCTGGTCCAGATGAAATTCCTCCAATAGTACTTAAGAATTGCTCCTTGGTGCTCGCTCCTGTATTGGCAAACATTTTCCGTCTGTGTACTCATACGTCATGCTTCCCAGTACCCTGGAAAGAAGCAAACATCCATCCAGTTCCTAAAAAAGGTGCCTCTTCAGATCCATCAAACTACAGACCAATAGCTATAACTTCCACTCTTGGCAAAGTTTTTGAAATTATATTAAATAATCACATAATTAAGCATCTGGAGAATAATAAATTAATCAGTGATAGGCAATATGGTTTTAGACGATGTCGATCAACTGCAGACATTCTTTGCCTTCTTACGCATCAAATCAACCAAGCTACAGACCAACATGGTGAAACACATACAATAGCACTGGATATATCAAAGGCATTTGATAGAGTCTGGCATCAATCCTTATTGTCGAAGATGTCACACTACGCCCTTGCATCATTAGTTCCACTAATTTCTTCTTATCTTCATAACAGAAAAATACGTGTAATGGTAGATGGCCTTTATTCTCAATTTCACTCAATAAATGCTGGTGTTCCCCAGGGATCAGTTTTGGCCCCAACTCTGTTCCTCATTCATATCAATGATCTCATATCTACCACTCATAATCCAATACATTCCTACGCAGATGACTCAACACTCCACAGTTCCTTCACATTTACCAATTCTTTCACCCAACCCGATCTTATAAATTCAAAAATAAACACTGCAATTTCTCTGAACCAGGACCTTTCTAGAATTAATGAATGGGGACAAGATAATCTAGTTTCCTTTAATATACAGAAAACCAAGTACATTCAATTTTCTAACCGACAGAATCTCACTGACTCCCATATATTTTTTAATGATGTAAATATTCCCACTTCCCCTAGTATTGACATTCTCGGTGTAACATTAACTACTAACTTGAGCTGGACACATTATGTTAGAAGCGTTGCTAAGAATGCCTCTAAAAAACTGGGACTCCTGTACAGAGTTCGAGAATTCTTCACTGACGAGCAGTTGGCCGTAATATATAAAAGTCATGTGCGCTCTCAGATGGATTACTGTTCACCTCTGTGGGGTGGAAGTGGAGTCGTTGCATTGAGGCAGTTGGACAAAATTCAAAATAAAGCTATTAGATTAATCAATAACCCTGCAATCACACAGGACCTTCCTACATTAGCCATACGAAGAAACGTTGCATCCCTTGCATTATTCTACAGATATTTTCACAGCAATTGTTCCGAGGAACTTGCTTCAATTGTGCCGCCTCTCCACATCTTTCCCCGTAGAACTAGGGCAGCTGAGAGCGCCCATGAATTTACACTTTCTCCTCCACAATGCAGAACTTCTGCTTATCAGAATTCATTTATCCCCAGAGCTACTACTCTTTGGAATTCACTTCCCTCGAATTGCTTTCCACAAACTTACAATCAACAAATGTTTAAATCCAGTTGTTACAAACATTTTATGAATGGAGGATGCCTTTAGGCACATGGACCTTTTTGTTTTATCTGTGTTTTTCCTTCCTCCGTTCATTGTCTCTTAAAAAAAAAAAAAAAAAAAATTATTCTATCGCTACTACAATAAGGAGTGCTTCTCAGAGCTCTCCCAGTGTACACCAGCTCCTCTACGTAGGGTACGTGGTACCCGTCTTGCAACACAATCCCACCCCTAATCTGTGCAACTCTCCAACCTAAGAGTGGAACGTTACTCTCAGACTTTCTTCTATTCAACTGCTGAGCTCTGGAACTCTCTCCCAGAATCTGTCATTCCCTCCTCCTATGACTTAAATTGCTTCAAACTCCGTGTGTCCAGGTATTTTGGCTCGAACATCCCTTGATTTTGGCCCTGTCACTTTCAACTTTGGGGGAGGCACTCGCTACAGGCAGTTCTGCCTTTTGTCTCCCTCACTCACAAAAAAAAAAAAAAAAAAAAAAAAAAATGTGTGCTATTTCATTAATATTGTCCCTCCTCCCTGCCATGCTAATCACCAGAGAGGTATTTCTTTTTCACATCTTTATATCTCTGAAATACTGGTGAACACTAGAAACAACAGTGTTTTGGAGGGCAAGTAACCTTGAGGGGTTGCAAGACCTGTTGTAGCTTGTTTGCCTTGGTACTCCTTTATAACCGTAAACTATCAGATTCTGTACTATGACAAATATTATACCAACATAACGTGTGTATTGTACAAAAAGCTACAATATTACATATGTTTTTCTTAAGAGGATTCAAGAAGAGTTGCATCAGTCAGTCATTAAAACAAACACTACGTCTTGGCAAGTGGATATTTTGTTTATTCACATAATTGTGATAACACTAACCCTTTGTAAACACTAACCCATTGTAATAACACTAACCCATTGTGATAACACTAACCCATTGTGATAACACTAACCCTTTGTAAACACTAACCCATTGTAATAACACTAACCCATTGTGATAACAGTAACCCATTGTGATAACACTAACCCATTGTGATAACACTAACCCTTTGTAAACACTAACCCATTGTAATAACACTAACCCATTGTGATAACAGTAACCCATTGTGATAACACTAACCCATTGTGATAACACTAACCCTTTGTAAACACTAACCCATTGTAATAACACTAACCCATTGTGATAACAGTAACCCATTGTGATAACACTAACCCATTGTGATAACACTAACCCTTTGTAAACACTAACCCATTGTAATAACACTAACCCATTGTGATAACAGTAACCCATTGTGATAACACTAACCCATTGTGATAACACTAACCCTTTGTAAACACTAACCCATTGTAATAACACTAACCCATTGTGATAACAGTAACCCATTGTGATAACACTAACCCATTGTGATAACACTAACCCTTTGTAAACACTAACCCATTGTAATAACACTAACCCATTGTGATAACAGTAACCCATTGTGATAACACTAACCCATTGTGTCATATTGAGTCCTTCCCCCTCTCCCCTACATGTCCATCAAACGTTTGGGTTGGTACCACCAAAACTACATTCATCATTCACAAACTTCCAATGGCAATATTGGTAATGGTTGCCTGTGACCCTGCTGCCACGATAACAGGTGGGCTCTGTATATATATGAAGTGTGAAGTTTTAGCATTTACCTGGTGCCACCTTAACGGTGAATGTAAAATATAAAATAGGTATTGTACACAACATTTCACATATATTATTGTATGAAGAGTCGTGGTTTCATCACTTCCTTACCATTTGACAAATATCCAAGTAAGGATCTGTAGTTGTGGTTAGCCTTGCTTTCCTAAATAATCTTTGAACATGCATTATAATTTAATGCAAACAAAGATATTGATTTGGTAGTAAATGTTCGAGTGCGCATTAAGAATATACAAACAATGCTATGAATCCATAATCTTTACAACGAAAACACAACATAATAGGAAAGTGAAGGACCATGAAAGTATGTATAATGCAAAGTCAGTGTTGTGAAAACAAACCCAATATTATGTTTTCAACAAAATAGTCCATAATAAGAAACCCAGGAAAAAATGGAAAAGGAAGGTACACTGAGAGGTTGACTTAGGTCCTAGGATATGCCAGACATTATTGGTAACGGTATTATGGTGGTTATGTGATGAGGGTAGACAGCAGTAGCAGCAACAGCAAGTGCAGACAGATAATGTGGTAGTTGTAGTAATTGATGTTCCTTTCCAAGTCAAGCCATGTACCAATGAATTTACTGCAGCAAGACAGGAGCGTATGTGTGCGTAAGTTAATGTGTTTCGGTGTCTGTTGTGTGAGTGTGTATTTTGCGATGTGTTTTGTGTTGCGTATATGCTTGTGTATGTGTGTATGAGAGAAAGTGTACCGTGTATGTGTGTATGAGAGAAAGTGTACCATGTATGTGCTATGCCATTAACATGGATTTGTTTGTGTCGTAGTAGCCAATGTCTTAAAGATATGAAACTTAATTTTCTGCACAAATATGAACACCAAAATAACTTCATTGTGACTTCCTAAATCATTATACTAGGTAAAGGTAATTATTTCCATCGTGACCCAATATCACTTTTATTTATAATTTTAGCAAGATACTTGAAGGTTGTCCTCCCACTATTTCATCCAGCCTTTAGGTTCAACGACTTTGATCTTACCGTAGGTTTGCTGATATGCAAAGAAGCTGAAGAAATAGAACAAGTGTTTATAAAACATATACACAAAGCGTTAATGGTAGAACATATTATCTTTGCATTTAGTGTAACAGATCATAGAGCGTTAATTTATGATTATAAACAAATATTGTAAACGTATATCTGTTCATTATGATTATACTAACAATTTTGACTACTAACGTCTATAATATATAAATAAATACAACAATAGTACAGTAATCGAGGTAATATGTCTACCATTTGTGAAGAGATGGCCGGAAATAGGTCTGTATATTTACAGCCCACTTCTTCTATTCCTTTGTTTAGTTATGTTTAGGTTCAAGATTTTTCGCCTACTTCTAATGAATAGACTATAGACCTAACGATGGCAGGGTGAAGGAATTATATTTCAACAGCTAATGGAATTAGAGGATTATCATTGTCTTTATGTAACTCAGGTGATCTACTTCATATTCAGTATTTTTGAGGATGCATTGTGAGTGGCACAACATGAAAGGGGAAATAATTCAAGAGTTTCCCTGTGTTGTTAAATATACCCAGTTTATTAACTTGTCATAATGACACAACACGGTACAGATAATATATAAACCTGAGTGTGTGTGTGTGTGCGTGTGTGTGTGTGTGTGTGTGTGTGTGTGTGTGTGTGTGTGTGTGTGAGACACCCGTGGTGCAAGGTAGCGTATTCGACTCACAATCGAAAGGTCCTGGGTTCGATTCCCGGGCATGGCTAACATATATGTAGATGCTTTGGTTTTCGTGCGTATGTGTACATGGACATAATGAGTGTGAGTGAGTGTCTGTGGGCGTGTCTCTTGATTGTGTGGGTGTACATAAGTGGGGCTAAATGGTTAATTAATAAGCTGATTATTATCGTAACTTAATTAAAATAGTGATTGATTCACCCATGTGTAGAGTATAGTTCGCATGTGTGGGGAGGCTCCACACATATCGCACTTCTCGAAAAGGTAGAGTCAAAAGAATTTCGTCTTATCAACTCCCTTCCTCTTACCAATTCCCTACAATCTCTTTCTACATGCTGCAATGCTATATCTTAATATTTCTTCTACCGCTATTACAATAAGTTTACTTCAGAGCTTTCACAGTGTATACCTCCTCTCTTACGGAGAGAGGGTGACATCTGCTTTTCAACACATTCCCACCCCTATTCTGTCCAATTTTCTAATCAAAGAGGAACTTGCTCTATCAATCAGTACCTCATTGTATGACTTGAACTGCTTCAAACTCTGCGTGTCTAGATATTTGTATTATAACATATTTTGAATTTGGTTCTCTATCACTCTTTCAACTTTGAGGGGAGCCACTTGTTACAGGCAGTTTTGCCTTTTGTCTCATTCATAAACACAGACACTGTTGGGATGGCTGTGGATGTGAATGTCGTTTGTAACCAGTGTAATCAGCTTGATCCTCTGTTATGGCTGGAGTAATTCTATGTAAATTATGTTGATTTTTAAATCACGATTATACTTGCCAACTTTATATTTGACATATCACAATAGCCTTCAATATGAAAATATAGTAACATAATCTTGGTGCAGAATACGCAATCTACAATTAACATCACTTTCTGCAGACCCAGAGTTGCGAAAGAAGTTTACAAGTTAAACTCTGATAAAAATTCCAAAAGAGGGAGCTGGTCACTTCGCCTCAAGACCACTACGTTTGTATCACCTTACCCCATGAGAACAAATGTCTAACGTTGTGTAAAGAATGCCATTGGCCGTGTCATTGATGAACATACTGGCATGTGATAAACTAATCGGATATACAGGTACTTGTGACGGAAATTTGCTGAAAATGGCCAAAGGGACGTACTGTAGTTGTGATAAGAACAGTTGTGAGCCCATTTAACTACAGGAACGTGGCAGAGAGATATACCTGGTTATATGGTAAAATGAGTTACAGGCAAAGTTATGTTGATGAAAAGTGATTGTGAGCCGAAGTGGTCGTGATGTGAAGTGGATGTTAGTTGAAGCGGTCATGAAGTGAAGTGGTTGTGTAGTGGTTGTATGAGGAAGTGGTCAAGAGGCGAAATGATCACGAGGCGAAGAGATCATAAGCTGAAATAACAAGATACCAATTTCTCCCCATCCTTCCATTTCTCTTCACTCACTCTTACACACACACGCTCTCCCTCACTCTCTCTCTCTCTCAACAGGACTTCATTACTGTATAGTCACCTTCCTTAGTGTACTGGACTGCATCAGATTATTATCAGAGGTCTCCGTCTACTACCGTCTTCATGCAGAAAGTTGGTTAACTTCCTCGGCTTTACTATTATTTATGATGTAAGTTTGCATATAGCCTGTGAAACCAAATACCGTAAGTTGCCGCGGCGGCTATCCCCGGGGGCTTCATGAATTTACAATACTTTCATGATGGGGTCACAAACTATTGTCGATAGAGTTGGCGAGTCTTTATGTGTGTGTGTGTGTGTGTGTGTGTGTGTGCTAAAAGTATAACACGTATTACAATGTGTCAGTAGGATTATAACAACACATATTTATGAAAATATACCTGTTAGTTTAATAGTGTTGTAGTAACCGTCACTTCAGTGCATTTGCACATTGATTTACATAAGAGCATTCGATTTACATTCGTGATTTTGTTAAGCAGATGACGGGTGAAGATTGTAATATTGCTTGACAGAAGACAACATTTCCTAATTACTCCTTGATTGTTATTACATTCAATAAGCAACGTGGGAGTAGGATATAATTGTTCAAGCTCTTTATGGTAATTTGGAGAATAGTCTTGAATCTGATATGAATGAATAATAATGCTTTTATTTGATATTGGGTAATATATCTAATATTTTAAACAAAATTTATCTTAACATTCAGAGTGCGAAAAATATTCTACCTCAAAGACGTTAGAGGAAAGACAGAGGTGAAAGAGTTTCAATAGGCAGGGAGTCTAACACTGAAGAACAGATTTTTAGTACAACAGGAAGAACATCATCAAGTCCATACGTTACCTTAGTATTAAGCACAGAGAGGGCAGACAGTGCATCCTTAGAAGAGACAATGATATAAGCCTAAGGCATAATTAAGAGGGAGGGGGGTGGAGAGGGTTAAATAGTACCGCAATCATCCAAGGTAGAGTGTTTTGCAAAAGTTTGAGTAAAGAATTCAGCTTTGTCAGAGGAAGACGTGGTAGTGGTGCTGTCGGATTGGAACATATGATGGAAAGATGAAGAAGTAAAGTTGTTGGAAAGGTTTTTGACTAAATGCCAGAAAGCTTGGGGAAGAACTAGAGTTGGAAAGTTCAGAACATTTGTAATTGATCAAAGAGTTTTTGGTTAGTCGAAGAACAGGTTTGTCTTGATTCCGGCCAGAAACATAAACAAAAACATTAGATTCTTGTGTTTGAAGGTAACATTACTATTTTACATCTTCCTCCTTATTGCGGACAACAGTATAACAAGCATGAGTAAACCAAGATGTTTATTTTTGTGCATTAGACTTAGAGAATAAAAATGGAATGTATGCCTTCAGTCCCGAAAACATTACCTCGGTTATGCGCTCAGCACATTCTTATGGTTCCAGGCCACGAAAGCAAATATAATGCCATGTGAAATCAAAGATGAACTGCCGAAAAGCCTCCCAATCACCAGCGCCAAAATGTTACAGAACCAGCTGGGATGATTGGATGGACGTACTAGAGAGATAGGATAGGTACTCACAAACATAAATCACATACATGCAGAAACACAGATCCTCCCCTGAAGATCCATTTAGACATGATAGGAAAACAGTCCAATTTATCAGCCCACAACCCAATTCACCCATGCCATTCCCCAACACATCACCCACCCCCACTTCGACACACGAAACAAACAACTGTTCATTATTTCAACCAAATATAGATTAACACTAAAGTATATTGGTAACTGATCGGATAATGCTGACACAAGGGAGGACATAATGCCTGAAATTGGACATAACACTTTGATCTAAATAGTATTATAAGTAAAAGGTGATTCGACTCAACAGAAAAATCTGAAAATGCTTGACCTAGTCTTTGAAACAATTACCAGGAAGATATATTTAGTGTGTTTTATTTGTTTAAACATTCAGTTTGGTTTCATAGCAGGATATCATGCAATCGCAAGCTAGTAATTTTGAGAACAACAAACTGGGTTTGATCTCGCCTTTGTAGAGCTACAGCAGACCTTTAACCCTTCCGACCCGGGCTGCCTTTCTAAATGACGGAGCTCGTATCCGGGCGATCTGGCTGAAAATCAACAAAAGTAAACTAAGGCTAATCTCGCTTAATATATTACCTACATTAATGAAAGAGATATAAAAATGTGCGCCTTACCTTGCCGCGTAGAATGGCGATAAGTAGAGCTCTCTAGCTTAACTGGTTCCGGAGTTATCGTGATGGAAGTGGAGGTAACTTTTTCCGCGTATTTACCTCGGCGCGTCCGAACACTCAACCGCGGCCCCGGTTACGACCCCAGTTGCACTTGTCGCTCCACCCGCAATTATGCCGGGAAGCGATATAAAAGTGTTTTATTGTTTATTATGCAATTTATTATAGTTATTATGTTATTTTCACTCAATAAAGTTATTTTCATGAAGTTATTCGTGTCTCTGTCACTTATTATTTAGTTTTATTATTATTATTATGATTATAGTGTCACTTTCACTGGACTTTGATAGTTGATGGTGTCATTTTCACTTCTATGTATTGTTAGGTAAGCTAATAATATATATAGTGTCACTTTCACTTGTTCATATTGTTATGAAGGCACTTATTTTTACTTATGTGTCTGTTTCACTAATACTTAGTTTATTATTATTATAGTGTCACTTTCACTGGACTATGATAACTGATAGTCATTTTAACTTTTATGTATTGTAAGGTAAGCTAATAATATATATAGTGTCACTTTCACTTGTTCATATAGTAATGAAGGCACTTATTATTAGTTATTTGTGTCTCTTTCACTTCTATTTATATTTTTATATTATTCTTAGCCTACATTTTAGAATGTCACTTTTACTGTTATTGGCACGGGCACTTCAAAATTGTTGGAGAGTGTGAAAGTCATTGAAGCACCGTCCAGCACACAGTGCCACTTCACACTCGAGGCATTGCCATGTTGTTTTTTTTTACTTTGTGGGGTCTGCGAGTTGTGTGGCTGCAGACATGGCACCTCTTCTGGCTTCTAACCCGACTACCGGGTGCATTGAAAGGAAGGGGGTTGAGCTGGTGCCTCCTGAAGAAGTCGGCACACCCCGTTCTGTCCATCTGGCCTGGTCCTTGTAGTGGTCACCCAGGTACCGCATGCTTAGCCAGGACTTCGGGGCTCTTGGAGTCCTCAGACGGTAGATGTTGTAGGCATTGAGGACCGACATATCTACCGTATGCAGGATAAATTTCTTGTACCACCTGCAAGATGTTCGCAGGCAGTCGATGAAGCCAATCTGCATGTCGGACTTGTCGACGAGGCGCATATTTAGGTTGTAATCCAGGACAGCAGCTGGTTTCTGGACGGGGTTCTTGGTTCTTCGGTCCACCTTCCCTGTGGCGTCCATCTCGCCCTTGTGGCATGTGGTGAGGAGGTTGACCTTCCGCTGGTCATGCCAGTGGATGAAGAGGATGGGGCCACTCTTCTTGTGGAAGATGTTCGTCTTCTTCGTCTTGGTTGGGTAGCCTGGCATGCCCTTCCTCTTGGCCTTGACTGTGCCGACAGATCCGGTCTTGCGGTCATGGAGGTACTTGGTCAGGATAAGCGACGTGTAGTAGTTATCTGTGTAGAGGATGTGGTTGTTATGGAAGTGCCTCTCCTTCATCTTCTTTACTACAGCGCCACCAAAACCAATGAGGGGGTCAGTCTCAATTTCTCCACCCCTGCCGCTGTAGACCACAAAGTCCAGCACATCAAAGTCCACACATCTGCGTCTTGCAGTCGCAGAGGACGAAGAGCTTGATGCCGAAGCGGTATCTCTTGGACGAGATATACTGTCGGAAGTGCAGCCTACCACGGAACAGGACCAGAGACTCGTCGAGGCAAATCTTCTGGAAAGGAATCAGGTAGGTGGTGAACCGATGACGTATCATGTCATACAGCTTCCTGATCTTCCATAGTGTGTCGGTAAGGTGGACATGCATGTTGTTGGTCAGGTGGAGATAGGAGAAGATGTCAAAGTACCTGTCCCTGGACATGTACTTGCCAAATGCTGGAGTCGTTATGAGGTCGCCAGTGATCCAGTAGTCGGCCAGAACGTGCTTCCTTATATGTGCCATGCCACCATCTTGGCACTGGTCTTCCTGCCAAGAAAGTTGGCACAGATGTCATGATGGTTGTTGGTCTCCTCGACGAGGTATTCCGTGACTTCATTGTCATAGAAGCCACAGAAAAGTTCACTGGGGGTAGCATTTGGGCCACAGGGATATGCTGGTGACACCCCGGAACCCATCTGTACCTCGTCAAAGGCAGGACAATCTGGCTCAAAATCAGCCCCATCTGTCCACACAAACAGGTCGGATGCTCGAGCACGTGCAGGTGCAGCAGGCACACGCCCTGGACGCCCTGGCACACGCCCTTGGTCACGCACGCCCACGCCCACGCCCAGGGGCATCGGCGTCGACAGGCTGACCACGCCCACGAACTCGTCTTGTTGGGACTTCCTCCTCTTCCACATCCTCTTCGTCGTCCTCCTCCTCCTCCTCAGGCGACGTCAGGTCATCTTGGGCAATGTTGGGGTCATCAGCATCCTCTTCAGGAGACAATTCAGGTGAAGAAGTGACCGGGCGTTGGCGGCGTGGGGCGCGTGAGGCTACGGGAAGTTCAACAATGGAAGCCTCAGCCTCGGGAGTTGGGCTCCTTTTGCGGCGAGCCGAGGGCTTCTCCGCAGCAAATAATGCTCTATGATGCAGGGCCCGTGGTGGCACACTGTGGGAGGACAATGCTGCCCCACTAGTACCACATGTAGAGGCCCTTTGCACATCCTGAGGGCGAGATGAAGCCGAGGGCTGTGGGTGACCCGCGCGGCATTCCGGGTCAAGGCGTCGGGACAAAGGAATGCAGGTGGTTGCTAGCCCAGGGTCGGCGTCACTATCACTATCTTCGCCTTCCTAGCTTTTTCTGCTGCCCTGCGTGCTTTCTTGGCTGCACTTTTCACTAAAGATTGTTTGTAAAAGTATTTGCCCACTTTCAAGGGCGTACGGGCAGGCAAAGGGGAAGGTCCTGGGCTTGGGCTAGGGCTAGGCCTAGGCGAGGGGGTAGACCTAGGTTCTAGCACACTTGGAAGTTCAATAGCACCTTCCTGAAACACTTCCACATTAGGATCATCACTACTGTCTCCCCCCTCAAATAAATCCACATTGTCGTCGTCTCCAAAACCAACGAAATGGTCATCTTCGCTTGCACTTATAAATTGTTCTTTGTCCACCAAGCTATCGCCACTGCTCAATTCAAGGTCAAAAAGTTCTCGCTGTATAGCACTATCACTCAACAAACGTTTCACTTTCTTTCGTTGAGCTTTCTTCTTGGTTGCAACAGGCATCGAAGATGAGAGCGGGGTAGCAGTGGGGCGCGCGGGAGGTTGCACCGAATTGGACGTGTTGGAATTCATTATTTCACTATAACTCGCCATGGCGGCCACGTAGGAACTGATAATGGTAGTAGTTGAGGCTTGGTGGAGCTGCGATCGCCCCTACAAAGTAAATTTTGGCCGCGCGCTTTTCAAAGCACTCTTTCAAGCACAGGGATTTTAAAAGGACACCCGGGTACCGGCCCATCTGCCGCGCCGTCCTTTTAAAAGGACAACCGGGCTGGAAGGGTTAATAAGGGACTAAAATGTGTTATACAGTGAGTTATCAGAAAACGTGGTGTCGAAGAGTGGCTGGTTCTTATGATATTATATAACAGAGTTCACAAAGAGCATTGAAAGTGAAATGAGCTTTGAGTACAAAATGTACAGTACAGTAAGTGTTGAGCCAACTATTATTTGACTTGATCCAGCACATCCAGCCACACCTTATATTATTTTCCTTTATAAAACATGTTCTTCATTGTAGGGAAATGCATACATCCACTACAACAATTAATCAACATAGCAAACATCTAACATCGCTTGCGGAGGAGTGTAGTCGAAGGGAAAATTCATTTTGAATATCCCCCTACAAGTAGGGAGCTAACAACCAATAGGGAACGATGGTGTGTGGTGCTGCGATAACTCACAGGCAGTATGGAGAGAAAACCATCATAATACTATGGGCTCTGAATTTATTTTACCAGACTACTCACGTTTGTTTTCTTATTGTTTTGCCTCAATCATTATATTACCATAGAGTATCATATACCGTACGATACTGAAATAACTACCAATACAGCCTGTGATACATTATAAGTCAAATAATATAGTTAAGGACGTAAAATTAATCTAATATAAAGGAATTACGTTGAGCTTGAACATAGCCAGACACAAATGCACACAGACACCATGCACCACAGACCATTATACCAATTCAAAAAATATATAATGGTTTACTGATATAGCATAATCGTCATTATTGGCAAAGTCTGTGTACAACAAAAACAAAGATAATATATAGACATTGTAGACCGATCAAATAAGCTGCTCTAAGCTTACACACATGGTAGTACTCTACAATTTAAAAACAAAAGTAACTCCATTTTACCTCCACCTTCCCTCTCTCACTATTATAAAAGACTGTTGTCCAAGGGGAGATTATTTGAGAAACGATCAAGGTATTAAAGGAGAGGAGAGAGTTGAGAGGACATAGGTGTTAGGTGGAGGGGAAGAGAATAAACACATTATGAACAAAGGACAGGGAAATATTAATGGTTTTGCAGATTGTTTGATAATAATAAGTATTTTAGAAAAATAGAGAAAGTCATCAGTATCAACATTGTGAGAATTATCAGATAGGTGTCACACAGACATATAATTACACTATACATTCACTGATACTCTAAACATTTTAATCATATGACTATGACAATCAATAATGAAATGATTGTTAAATATTATACTCGCCTTCCCAGTTACATTAGTTAATCATAAATATACATGGTTGTACGTGTCTGTAAAGGGGGTATCCTACTGTGCGACTTTTCGATGGCGAATGGCCGTGCGACCGTGTTTTTTGTCTATGTCCCGAAGTTCGCGGCGAATAGGGTTTTTTCAGAAGCGAATGAAAGCGAAAAAGACGAATTTTCTCGATTGCAGTGCGACGGAAGTACCACCAAAGTGCGAATATGGCGAATTTCTTAGCGAAAATGACGAATGGTGTGCGACAATTGAGGGCAATTCATGGCGAATGTGGCGAACGATGATGGCGAAAATAGAGAATGCACGACGATTGTTGGACAATGTAATGAGACAAAACCGCGGAGGTTGTGCAACTTATGGCAAATATGGCGAATGCCATGTGTGTGTGTGTGTTGTAGTGTGTGTGTGAAAAGGCGAAATGTGGAAAAGCTGGACATTGTGTGTGTGTGTGTGTGTGTATCTATGGATCAATGTGTACAAGCCTTATCCTGGAATATCTGAACAATACCTGGGAGAACAACAATGATACACTGATGAATTATTCTGAACAATTAACAGTACCATAGAGAACATTAACTTTGTTTTATATTTTCATTCGAAGTTCACAATCTCGTTTACATAAGGTCTATTACAAAAACATATACCCTCGAATCAAAATGTAAATATAATTGTGTGGGTATGTTTGAGTGTCTGTACATCTATGGAATAGGTGTATTCCCACTCAGAGGGTTAATTGAGATACTCTTTACCCTTCTAGTTCCACAGATCATTCCTAAGCTGGATAAAATGTTCTATAGGTAGTCAGAATATACTGTCAAAATGCGATCTAATCTTCAAAGGGTTAAGTAGAAGTAACTATTAAATTAACACTTTCACTATTATGATAGTTTGTTTCCTCTAATTCGAGTTATCATTTGTCGATTTAAGGGGAGATTTCCACTTGAAGGATTTTATTCTAAACCCCTTTCTCCGTCATGTTTAGCACCATTCCTTTTGAAATTTTAAGACGTTCGCCCCATTCGAATGTTCCCTTAAATACAGCTTAGACATGGCCTTTTGAAATAACTATTCCTCACAAACAAACTCGACATAGCCACACAACAATAACGTACACAACACGTGTTTCGGTAATGGTTCCGGTACACTGACTTTTAATTTGAACCATAGTTTGAACTTATAACTCGTGTTATATAAGTTTATTATGAAATATTATGAAGAATTAATTAGGTAAGTATACATAACCTACTGTTATGTATATATAGTACTTATGATTAAATTATCGTATTTCGGCGATTTTGGTCACTCTGAAAATCAGCTGATTAACCCTTCCTACCCGGGCAGCCTTTCTTAAGGACGGAGGCTGTATCCGGGCGATTTGGCTGAAAACACAACAAAAGTAAACTAAGGCTAATCTCGCTTAATATATTACCTACATTAATCAAACATAGGTCAAAATGGGCGCCTTACCTTGCCGCGTACAATGGCGTTGAGTAGAGCTTTCTAGCTCAAGTAGTTCCGGAGTTATGGTGATGGAAGTGGAGGTAACTTTTGCCGCATATTTACCTCGCCGCATCCGAACGCTCAACCGCGGCCCAGGCTACGACAAACGTTTTGACTCGTCGCTCTACCTTGAATTATGGCGGGAAGCGATTTTTTAGTGTTTTATTGTTTATTATGCCATATAATATTGTTATTATGTTATTTTCACTCAATAAATATATTTTTCTGAAGTAATTTGTGTCTCTGTCACTTATACTTAGTTTTATTGTTATTATTATAGTAGTTATGATTATTTATACTGGATTATGGTAATTGATAGTGTCATTTTCACTTCTTTATTGTTAGGAATATATATTTTAGTGTCACTTTCACTTGTTCATATTGTTCTGAAGGCACTTATTATTACTTATGTGTGTCTCTTTCACTTAGACTTAGTTTTATAGTCATTATTATAGTAGTTATGATTATTTATACTGGACTATGGTAATTGATAGTGTCATTATCACTTCTTTATTGTTAGGAATATATATTTTGTAGGTAGTAGGGGTAGGCAGCCCTGCCCAGGGAAGTACTACCGCCAAGGTTTCGGGAGACTCAGGGAATAGCCTGAATTCCATTTTCTCTCCCAGGCCTTGGTAGCTGGATACATATCTTTCTGCCTCACACATCAGGGGTATCAGGAAAACCCTCTTTATATAACATACACATCCAACTTAACGACATTGCCCTACATCGCTATCCTCTATCCATAAAATACTACTCTTCCCACTACATATCATACATGTAACACCATACACTTACCTTATAAATATGGCAGTACAATTGTTAAGAGCAAACCTGGTGGTCCCTCGGATATCCACCCCCGGCAGGGTTGGGTTATTGACACAGGGCCCTCCCGGTCGTCATCATGCGACTGTGTCAAGAGCATTGCAACGTCCCAAAGCTGCTTGTCAGTACAGCTATTTCTTTAGTAATATAAGGGGACTTCACTCTAACATCAATTCTGTACACCAATTTCTTCAAGCAGAATCCCCTACTCTCCTTTTTTGACAGAGACTCAAGTAACATCCACATCTGACACATCTAGATTTAATTTTCCAGGTTATCAACTGCTCCAAAATTTCAGACCTAAAGGTGGTGTATGTTGCTTCGCAAAATCTGAAATTGCCCTGGAGGAGGTTACTAGTTTCAATTGTCCCTATTTTGATTATTCTATATAAAAATTAATTTCTGCTGGTAAATTTAAATACATATGTTGCATCTACCGTTCCCCAAATACTCCTCCAGAGCAAAGTCTTTTTGATTCTCTGTTCTCACAACTCAGTGTCCTCAACTTAAATGCTTCTTCTGAAATCACTGTGTTGGGTGATTTTAATGTCCATAATGTTGAATGGCTCACTCATTCAGCCAGGACTGATGATGCTGGTCTTGAATGTGAGCTATTTGCAGACTCATTTAATCTCATTCAACTAGTCAACCAACCCACCCGTGTACCAGATAATCCTAATCATAATTCCCACCTACTGGACTTATTTTTAACAACCAATTCAGAAAATTATGATGTTACAGTGAGGTCCCCACTTGGATCTTCTGATCACTGTCTGATACAGGCCACCTGTCTATCACCTACCACACCTTCCCACTCTGAACATGTTTTGGTGACTAAATGGCATTACGATAGGGCAAACTGGGAGGGTCTTCAAGGTTGCTTTATTGATATTCCCTGGACCTCTTTCTTTTCTAATGATGCACACTCCACCTTGAGCCACATACAAGATTTTGTAAAAATTGGAATGGAAACTTTTATTCCTCATCAAAAGTACAGTAAAAGATCTAATTCACCTAAATGGTTTGACCATAATTGTGCTAGAGTAACTGATCAAAAAGCAATAGCCTACAATGCATACACAAGATCAAAAACACATGAAGCCTTTAATTACTTTAGAAACATCAGAAATCATGCCAAAACTGTATTAAACCTAACTAAATCAAACTTTCTCCATAAGCAGGCAAATAAACTTCTAAATAATCCAATGATAACAAAATATTTTGGTCTACTCTTAACTCATTCAAATCCAACTTCACTACTGCTTCATCCATTCCACCATTAAAATCTCCGACTGGCAATCTTGTAAGTGACCCACGAGGTAAAGCTAACCTTCTTGCAGATATTTTCTCCACCAACTCAATCTTAGATGAAATAAATCAAGATGTCCCTGTACTTAATTTTAATTCACCTGAAATTCCCTCGCTTAAGATCCACACCAGACATGTCAAAACTATTTTGCAGAATCTCTCAGTAGATAAGGCTCCTGGTCCAGATGAAATTCCTCCAATAGTACTTAAGAATTGCTCCTTGGTGCTCGCTCCTGTATTGGCAAATTTTTTCCGTCTGTGTACTCATACGTCATGCTTCCCAGTACCCTGGAAAGAAGCAAACATCCATCCAGTTCCTAAAAAAGGTGCCTCTTCAGATCCATCAAACTACAGACCAATAGCTATAACTTCCACTCTTGGCAAAGTTTTTGAAATTATATTAAATAATCACATAATTAAGCATCTGGAGAATAATAAATTAATCAGTGATAGGCAATATGGTTTTAGACGATGTCGATCAACTGCAGACATTCTTTGCCTTCTTACGCATCAAATCAACCAAGCTACAGACCAACATGGTGAAACACATACAATAGCACTGGATATATCAAAGGCATTTGATAGAGTCTGGCATCAATCCTTATTGTCGAAGATGTCACACTACGCCCTTGCATCATTAGTTCCACTAATTTCTTCTTATCTTCATAACAGAAAAATACGTGTAATGGTAGATGGCCTTTATTCTCAATTTCACTCAATAAATGCTGGTGTTCCCCAGGGATCAGTTTTGGCCCCAACTCTGTTCCTCATTCATATCAATGATCTCATATCTACCACTCATAATCCAATACATTCCTACGCAGATGACTCAACACTCCACAGTTCCTTCACATTTACCAATTCTTTCACCCAACCCGATCTTATAAATTCAAAATAAACACTGCAATTTCTCTGAACCAGGACCTTTCTAGAATTAATGAATGGGGACAAGATAATCTAGTTTCCTTTAATATACAGAAAACCAAGTACATTCAATTTTCTAACCGACAGAATCTCACTGACTCCCATATATTTTTTATGATGTAAATATTCCCACTTCCCCTAGTATTGACATTCTCGGTGTAACATTAACTACTAACTTGAGCTGGACACATTATGTTAGAAGCGTTGCTAAGAATGCCTCTAAAAAACTGGGACTCCTGTACAGAGTTCGAGAATTCTTCACTGACGAGCAGTTGGCCGTAATATATAAAAGTCATGTGCGCTCTCAGATGGATTACTGTTCACCTCTGTGGGGTGGAAGTGGAGTCGTTGCATTGAGGCAGTTGGACAAAATTCAAAATAAAGCTATTAGATTAATCAATAACCCTGCAATCACACAGGACCTTCCTACATTAGCCATACGAAGAAACGTTGCATCCCTTGCATTATTCTACAGATATTTTCACAGCAATTGTTCCGAGGAACTTGCTTCAATTGTGCCGCCTCTCCACATCTTTCCCCGTAGAACTAGGGCAGCTGAGAGCGCCCATGAATTTACACTTTCTCCTCCACAATGCAGAACTTCTGCTTATCAGAATTCATTTATCCCCAGAGCTACTACTCTTTGGAATTCACTTCCCTCGAATTGCTTTCCACAAACTTACAATCAACAAATGTTTAAATCCAGTTGTTACAAACATTTTATGAATGGAGGATGCCTTTAGGCACATGGACCTTTTTGTTTTATCTGTGTTTTTCCTTCCTCCGTTCATTGTCTCTTAAAAAAAAAAAAAAAAAAAAAAAATTTAGTGTCACTTTCACTTGTTCATATTGTTCTGAAGGCACTTATTATTACTTATGTGTGTCTCTTTCATTTAGACTTAGTTTTATAGTCATTATTATAGTAGTTATGATTATTTATACTGGACTATGGTAATTGATAGTGTCATTTTCACTTCTTTATTGTTAGGAATATATATTTTAGTGTCACTTTCACTTGTTCATATTGTTCTGAAGGCACTTATTATTACTTATGTGTCTCTTTCACTTATACTTAGTTATATTATTATTATTATTATTGAGTGTCACTATCACTGTCACTTACACTTCAATAGTTTGCCAGAGTGTGGAAATCATTGAAGCAGATGCCAGCACACAGTCCCACCTGACACTCGAGGCATTGCCAAGTGGTTTTTGTGGGTTTGCTTGGTCGTCGAGATGTGCGGGTGCACACATAGCACCTCTTCTGCATTCTTATTCTGCTGTTAGGACCCTGGAAAGGAAGGGCGACGAGCTGGTGCTTTCTGAAGAACTCGGCACACCCTGTTCTGTCCATCATGGCTGGTCCTTGTAGTGGCCTCCCTGGTGTACCCGCATGTTTTACCAGGAGCTCATGTATCAGCTGCTTTTGGAAGGTCCGCAGGCTCTTGTACTTGATGACTGGACTCCTCAAACGGTAGATGTTGTACGCGTTGAGGACAGACATATCTACTGTATGCAGGACAAACTTCTTGTATCACCTGCAAGATGTTCGCAGGCAGTCTATGAAGCCCATCTGCATGTCGGACTTGTCGACGAGGCGCATGTTCAGGTTATAGTCCAGAACAGCAGCTGGTTTTGTGATAGGGTTCTTCGTTTTTCGGTCCACCTTCCCTGTGGGGACCATCTCTGCTTTGTGGCATGTGGTGAGGAGGTTGACCTTGCGCTGGTCATGCCAGTGGAGGGAGAGGATGGGGCCACTCTTCTTATGGAAGATGTCTGTCTTCTTAGTTTTGGTTGGGTAGGCTGGCATGCCCTTCCTCTTCCCCTTCACTGTGCCGACAGTTCCGGTCTTGCGGTCATGGAGGCACTTGGTGAAGATAGGCGACGTGTAATAATTGTCGGTATAGAGGACGTGGTTGTCATGGAAGTACCTCTCCATCATCCTCTTTACCACAGCACCGCCAAAACCAATGAGGGGGTCAATCTGCACCTCACCACCCTTGCCGCTGTAGACTATAAAGTCGAGCACATATCCCGTCTTGCAGTCGCAGAGGACGAAGAGCTTGATGCCGAAGCGGTGTCTCTTTGACGGGATATACTGTCGGAAGTGCAGCCTACCACGGAACAGGACCAGAGACTCGTCGATGCACAGCTTCTGAAATGGAATCAGGTAGGTGGAAAACCGATGACGTATCATGTCATACAGTTGCCTGATCTTCCAGAGTGTGTCGGGCTCGTGGACATGCATGTTATTTGTCAGGTGGAAATATGAGAGGATGTCGAAGTACCTATCCCTTGACATGAATTTGCCAAATGCTGGAGTCGTTGTGATGTCGCCAGGTATCCAGTAGTCGGCCTGAACGTGCTTCTTTATGTGTGTCATCAGCATTGTGAGTGCCAAGAACACATATAATTCTGCCACAGTTAGAGCTCTCCATGCCACCATCTTGGCACTGGTCTTCCTCCCAAGAAAGTTTGAACAGATAGCCTGTTGGTTATTTGTCTCTTTGACAAGGTATTCCATGACTTCATTGTCGTAGAAGCCACAGAAAAGTTCACTGGGGGTGGCATTTGGGCCACAGGGATATGCTGGTGACACCCCGGAACCCTGTTGTACCTCGTAAAAGGCAGGACAATCTGGCACAAAATCCGCCCCATCTGACTACACAAACATTTCAGCAGCTCGAGGACGAGGATGTGCAGCTGCAGCAGGCAAACGCCCTGGATGCCCTGGCACACGCCCTTGGCCACGCGGACGCCCTGCACGCCCACGCCCAGGCCCAGGCCCAGGGGCAGCGGCGTCGGCAAGCTGACCACGTCCACGACCTCGCCCTTTGACTCTTCTTGTCGGGACTTCCTCTTCCTCTTCCTCTTCCTCAGGCGACGTCAGGTCATCTTGGGCAATGTTGGGGTCGTCAGCAGCCTCTTCAGGAGACAACTCTGGCGAAGAATAGACCGGGCGTCGGCGGCGTGGGGCTGCGGGAGGTTGAGCAATGGGAGCCTCGGCCTCGGGAGTTGGGCTCCTTTTGTGGCTAGCCGTGGACTTTTACGCCGGAAATAATGACCTACGATGCGGTGCCTGTGGTGGCACACTGTGGGAGGCCAATGACGCACTTGTAGAGGCCCTTTGGTCATCCTCAGGGACAGATGAAGCCGAGGGCTGTGGGTGGCCCTCCCGGCGTCCCGGGTCAAGGCGTCGGGACAAAGGAATGCGGGTGGTTGCTAGGCCTGCTGTCGGCGTCACTCTCACTATCTACGCCTTCCCTCACCTTTTCTGCTTCCCTGCGTGCTTTCTTGGCTGCACTTTTCACTAAAGACTGTTTATTGAAGTATTTACCCACTTTCAAGGGCGTACGGGCAGGCAAAGGGGAAGGTCCTGGCGTAGGGCTATGCCTAGGCCTACCCTGACCTACGAAACTAGGCGAAGGGGTTGGCTCTAGCACACTTGGTACTTCAATAGCACCTTCCTCCACCACTTCCACATCAGGATCATCACTACTATCACCCACCTCAAATAAATCAACATTGTCATCAGCACCAAATCCCACAAAATCGTCAATTTCGCTTTCACTTCTATTCTGAATATAGAGGTTTTTGTCCACAGAGCTTTCACCACTGCTCAAATCCGGGTTGAATAGTTCACGGTGTATTGCACTCTCACTTAGCAAACGTTTCACTTTCATTAGTTTCTTTTTCTTCTCGGTTGGCAGAGGCGTAGAAGTTGCAAGCGGGGTAGCACTGGGACGCGCGGGAGATTGCACAGTATCGGACGCGTCGGAATTCATTTTTTTGCTGTAGCTCTCAATGGCGGCAACGTAGGAACTGATAAGTGTGGTAGTTGAGGCTTGGTGGCGCTACGATCGCCCACGCAAAGTAAAATTTGCCCGCGCGAAATTTAAAGCACGCTTTAAAGCAAATGCCTTAGGTAAGGCATACCGGGTAGTGGCCCTTCAGCCGCGCTGTCCTTACCTAAGGCAGCCCGGGTAGGAAGGGTTAATCTCGGCGCTCCAAATTCACTTGCATTGAAATTATCATCTGACGGTATTGAATCCCTAATTTATCGATACTTAATCGAAAAATATGAAACCATGTCTCTGCATCATATTAATACCTAACGAGCGGCCTAGGCGGTAAATAATATGTAGCCACCAGCGGGGTGTTTTTACCCAAAATAGGGCTGTTTACGTGATCATTTTCATACCTAAATAAGATCCAGAGCGTAAAACAAGTATCTATCCCTGAAAGGGCATAAACAGAGCTTTCCAATGACACCCCAACGATCCTTGTATGACCGCTAGTTTTCTTGCAACAATCGCGCAACACGAGTGCAAAAACCATGTAAATCGGTACTTTCCCTAAACAATTCACTGTGTAGCGAGTGTGAGAGGGTGGAGGAGGGTGGGATTCATGTCAGTTGGTCCACCGCGGTGGTCTGGAGCAGTCATACGCTCGCTACTCTCCTGCCACCACTTGTCTCTCTCTCTCAGCAACATTACGTGCTGAAAATGCCACACGACTTATGTTGTGAGCCGCCACATAGTCCAAATTTCTTTCACTCGACATATGATGCGCGCCGCCAGTTAAGGGTTAAGTGCAAGTGTATATAATTAGCACCACATTTCACTAAAAAAATCTTCAATATAACTGAGAAATCCTGATGGGAACTTGCATTTTTTTACCGTCAGTTGAAAAGAAACAGCCTATAAACAGCACATAAAAACCCACCAATCGCCTCAGTTCGCCACATGTCGCATGTCATTCGTATGGCATTGGCAATAATTCGTCGACACATTCGCTGCTGGCGCGCTACTGGCGCCCTATTCGCTCATAAAGCACCGTTGCCAATAATTGGAATTTGCAAATTGGCGAATCAGGACGAATTGTGCGACTATTGTGCCGCCGCTTTTTGGGTATGGTCAAAATTTAACGGTGAATCTGGGTGAATCTGGGCAACGCTAGGGCGACCGTTGTGCGATTTCGGCGACAATTGGAGAATATTCAAGCGAATATGGCGAATTTTGGGACATAGACAAAAAAATCCTGTCGCCCTCTGTCGCTGGGCGTTCGCCATCGAAAAGTCGCACAGTGGGATACCCCCTTAACTCACTGCAGGCTGTTACTGAACCGGAAAATATAATATCGGTAACCACGTCATTATCCTTTCTACCCATCATCTAAGCCATACGTTAACTATTCAGTTAAAAAAGGTTATTGGATCAAATACTTCCCTGTGTATCTCCAGGTATAATGCGAGTCTCAAACAACCAGCCAAAATAATTGTATGGTTTTGAAACACTTTAAATACGAAGCTAGAACATATATTATACCTCAATATAACACATCTGAACTAGAGTCCACCAGGGAGATGAAGGAATAAGAAATGATTGAGTAAAATTTATCTTCGATAATAACTTTATCACTTAAGATGTAAGGCTTCTAAGCTATGCAATGTCCATATATCGTTTGTCCCGACTTTGAAAACAATTATTTTACTTTCGCATTACGATAATTCCCTAAGATATATATTTCGCCATAAAGGCCAATTCATCACGGCACCATCACGTCACGTCACCGTTCCGTCAACATTTCTGACATGTAATCAAATGGACCTGTTCACACCTAATGTCACGTCACCATCACGGACACAGCATGTATCCGTTTCATCACGTCACGGTTTCTTGGGAAGAATATTTTGACATGACGTGATGGTGCTGTAGATGAGAAATAGGGAAGGTAAGAAGCTTGCGAGCTGTTATATGACCCATGCTTGTTATGGCTATTATGGGTAGTCTATTGGAAGCACATTAGAGGTAATGAGACATCAGTAGGATATGTATATTTTTAAAATATAAGTTTTCCATAAATCACAAGGGACTAGAGTTCTCGAAATGGCACTCCAGTTCTGACGCTATTCTTGACTTACAGGGTGCTGGCTTAATAATCCAGAAGGGTTGATAGCATCTAAAGTCTTATGTTAACTAACTGAATCCTTAAATAGTAGGGGTGATGTCCTTTAATATTTTATGTTGGCTACTATTAGACGTTTTGTTCAGGCTACAAACTATTTCAACCTTAATAGCTATCTGATCATTTATAAGCTGTATAAAATTGGCGTTTTTCTTGAGAAGGTCTCTTTCTACTTTATTTAGCATATATTGATTTTCTGTTAACTTTTCAAAAATAACAGATTAATATTTGTCAGATAAATTTAAATTCAGTGTGTAAACGTCTGTATGTTTGCCTGTACTCTTTATTAGGCGTATGTGTTGATATAGTTCTTGGTAAATTCTTCTACTATTTCTTATGTCCTACAATTATTTTAGACATTAGATATTTTCAAGTATTTGTGTTACGTACTGGTACCGGTTCTGCTTATTTTTTATCAAGCGAGTTATTTTAAAAAAAATCTAATTTCATTGTTAAAAGATCCACGTGTTTATGTTTTTCTTATAGTTGTCTGCTCTGTTTTTTAGGATCATGATGTACACCTGAAGATGGCTGCTTGTTGATAGCCGAAAATATGTATAATAAAGATGGCCTTGTTTGGAGTACTGTCCCTATTTTTCCTGCTGTTGTGGAAATTGCGGTGTCCCAGATCACCCACTGATGTTTTACTCACTATATTATGTATATATATATATATATATATATATATATATATATATAATACAACGTGTATAGGAAGATGAAACTTCGGTTTACCAACATATCTGATCACTGAATTGCTAAGCAACACATAACATAAGTGCCTGAAGATATACAGTATACAGTATGGCTAAGAATGCTTTAATACATCTGTCTAACTATCTATTACCAGGCGCCTTACTACTTTTAATGAGGGTAGCCAAACACAAAATGCCCTCAAGTTGACCTATCCCCTGTAAGAGAGACAACCCATGCCAGTTTACTGAAGGACTTACAGGATTGACCACTCAATTTAGGTGTCCGTCCGACTCTGAGGCCTTCTATGCACCTTATTAGCCCTATTGTTCTACAGTGGTGTGCGGCTAATCCATCCACTAACCTGCTTCACCCTTAGGTAAGCAGTACGGATTTGAATAAGGCTTACTCCCCTAGATAGGCTGCCGACCAAGGCTGACGAATCCCATCCACCATGATTTTTATTAGGTGTTCTCCCCTAGATGGGTTGTCGACCAAGGCTAACGAGTCCCATCCACCCGAAGTAATACATAACGTCTTCATATTAAACGGGCAAATTCATGTAATATAAGAACACTCAAGAATGTTTATCTCTTCCCTAATTCTAATGACTATCCAAAATGCTTTGACATCTAACTTCTAAAGTGGAACACATTCTATCCATTTCTCCCTTCACAGAAATATCCATCCTAGGAGATTTCAACGTTCACTACAGCCAATGGCTTTCCTCTCTTTCCACTGACCAACCTGGTGAACAAGCCTTCATGTTTTCTATCCTAAATGACCTAGAGCAGTTAGTCCAGCAACCACCCGTATCCTGGATCACTTCGGAGATGAGCCTATCATTCTTGACTTGTTTCTAACTTCTAACCCTTCAACTTATACAGTAAAAATATTCTCAGTCTTCTGTCCCATCTCTCCGGTACGGCGACCCGATCCTTCCAGCCGGCGGCGCTTGTGGCACTTAGGCGCCGCCGACTGGGAGGCTCTTCGGCGGTACTTCTTTGATTTCCCATGGAATTACATTTGCTTATGTGGCCGCGAACCCTCGGAGAGTGCTGAACGCATTACCGAAGTAACCCTCTCTGGCATTATATTGGAATCATACATTCCATTTTCTCTCAGTCTACTGCAAACAAATCTTGGTTTACTCACGATTGTTCGACTGCTGTCCGCAATAAGGAAGAAACATTCAAATGGTACTGTTGCCTTCAAACTCAAGAATCTCATACTCATGTTTCGGCTCAGAATCAAGCCAAATCTGTTCTTCGTCTCACCAAACATTCTTTCATCAATAATATATGCACTGAGCTACCCAACCCAAGCTTTCTGACATCTAGCTAAAAAATACTCCAACAACTTTTCTTCTTCATCTCTCCCTCCTCGTTTCCATTCTGATGGCACCACCGTGACCGTGACAAAGCTGAACTCTTTGCCAACACTTTCGCTAAAAACTTCACTTTGCATTATTTCGGTGCTATTACTCACTCTCTACCCCCCTCTCATCTATTGATGCCTAACATCATAATATCTTCCAAGGATGTACTTTTCACCCTCTCTGAGCTTATTACTAAGAAGGTGTATGGACCGGATGGGGTTCATCCTGTTGTACTAAAACAAATGTGCTTCTGTGCTGACTCCCTGCCTAGGCAAACTCTTCTGTCTTTTTCTATCCTCTAACTTCTTCCCTTATTGCTGGTAGTTCGCTCACATTTAACCCAGTGAGACCCAGCGTCGCACGTGATGCGTCGGCAGTGTTTGATCACCAACTCCCAGAGACGCATCACGTGCGTCCGACATATTAAAATCAGTTACGTGGCTCGATAGGTAGGAAATGGCGGGAGAATAGGAGGGGGAGGTACCGTAGTGTGTGTGGGAGGGGGCCGGTGTGTGAGCGGGCCAAGACCGCGGCTGGTGGTGGTGGGCTTAGTGGGGATACTTTACACCCTTAGTTCACCGCCACTTTGAACCTTCATTACTCCGGTCGTATGGGAGCTAGAGGCTTGAGATTTATGTGAGACACTCTTTAGGATGTATGCCGTACAATGCCATACTCAGTTTTCACCCTAGTGCTCCCGGCGGGTGGTCATGCGGGGAAAACGAACTTTCGACCCCCCCCCCCCGCCCCACAAATGACCGAGGTGAGTTTTTTTTTTTTTTCATTTCTCACCATTCTCTTCCATTTTGGCTCAACAAAATTTTTGAGGCTCCCCCCCCCAAAAAAAAAAAAATATCCGAGGTGATTTTTTTTTTTTTTTTTTTTCATTTCTCATCCTTGTCTTCCATTTTAGCAAAAAAAAAAAGTGAAAATGGCTTGGGACTGGGGTGAACAAAATATTATAACTAGCCGGGGCTCAACGGGTTAATCTTTCCCAAAGAAGGCTGACCGCTCTCAACCCTCCAACTATCGTCCAATTGTTCTCATTTCTTGTATCTCTAAAGTTTTTGAAACTCTTCTTATCTCAAAATGTCTTAAGCATTTAACTTCCATTAACCTACTCTCCGACCGCCAGTATGGCTTCCTTAACCTTTTCTCTGCGTGTATATTTCTGCCATATTATTGATCATACTGGCACTCTTGATTGATTAGGCAAGTGTCTGAATGAAATTAAATGTATTCAGCCGAAAACTAGAAGAAAATAGCTTCAAAATGACACAAAAACGAGTTTCGTAGCTTGCGGGGTTCACTCACAGTGCTACCATAGAAATTCGCTAAAATGAGCAATTCTCGCTAATGCCTCGCTACATTTGCCTTTGTCAGCACTGTATATCTAGCGAGACTCTGACGCAGAACCTTCAGTGCCACGGCCACCTGGCTGGGAGAATGATGTGTGGCCTGTCGCGCTCCCGCTCCCTTGCACTCGATTTTACAGGCTTTAAAAAGCCTGTAGAATACTGTAAATGGCCTTGGCGTTCCGGAACATCTCCTGCAGGGAAAGGGTTAAAGGCCGCTCTCCTGGTGATCTTCTTTCTTACCTTACTAACTCTTGGTCATCCTCCTTCCGAGACTTCGAAAAATACCCATTTCAATCGACTTTGCCAAATTTTGAATCCAATGACCCCTATGGGTCCCTTTTGCTGTATTTCAAAATATAGTATAAAGTAAATCTCGTCAACAAATTTCCCTTCCTATTTATTTCCGTGTTTCATAAATATTATCCTGCCAAAGGAACTATATATTTGATCCTCCCTTTCCAGAACTGTTCATAATGTGCAATTTCCCCTTTCAGTCCCGTAATATCGTTCCTTACAATATGTCCAATTTTTACCCTCTCTTCCTCCTCTTCTCTCTCTCTCTCTCTCTCTCTCTCTATATATATATATATATATATATATATATATATATATATATATATATATATATATATATATATATATATATACAGGGAGTATTGAAATGACTGTTACAGACTATGACGAACACATTGTAAAATGGAAAATGAACAGACGTTGTCATATCACATTATCCCCAAAAAAGTGTTTTAATGAGAGATATGCTTATTTAGAAATCTAGCAAAACATGGTTACAAATAAAGCACTAAATAATTGATACATGATTAACATATTTACTATGGTGTTAACTAAAGGGAAAGTATAGGTTTACCTATTCACACATTATAAATTACAAAATCAAAGTATCTTAGAATATGCTGATGATATTAGGTAGTTAGAAGAAAAATATTAATTATTTGAAACAGATTAGCGTAATGAAATATGTAACATTTGCAACTCTGGTCGCGGAGTATCCAAACGTAGTTGAAGGTAATTCAATCGTTTATTGGCTGATCGTTCCTATCATGAATGAAATTCCGAAAATGTTTTACGCCTCGGTATAAAGATTCAAAGATTAAAAATATTGGGCATGATTGATTTCTGTAGTACATCAGTTGGTGGTAATTAAAATTATTTTAATTAATCTCCTCTTCTTACACTGTAATGACCATGTACAGTAGTGGTAATTAATTCTGATTGATTTTGAAGTCTCGAACTTATTAAACGAATCTCTGAAATGGAAATGCTCAGTAAGAATTAGTAAGGAGATTCATTTCAACCCCAAACCTGTTTTGAATAAGTTTGTAAATTAATTAAATGTTCACTACTGTACAATTACCCTGGACAGGTTTCGCGTTCTAACGCGTACGGTAAAGGAAACGATGGTCGAAAGTGGCACGCAGCACTAAAATATTCGCCAAAAATCAGGTAATTGAGATAGATTTTTTGTCTACATTTGAACATGTAATATAAGGAATGCTTAATCTAATGTGAAGTGGAATTGAAAATCAGAGTGATTTTTATATTTTTAATGATTATTCTAGAAAAATTACTTAAGAAAATGACTAAGTTTACTAAAAAATAAAAATAAATACTTAAAGTTCCCTGAGGATAGTGAAACTCTGGTGACTAGTAGGGGGATGGTGTGGACCTCATCAGCTGCAGTCTTGTCAACCTGGGTCCCATAGGGCGCGATCTGTGCAAAGAATAAAAAGGGTTAATTTCGAAAACTCAAAAAAATTATCAATGGTTTACAGAAAATCATTAGGGTGCCTAAATATTGGTGGATTTAGCTGAAACTTTGTCAGAATAGTGCCAACCAACACTGGAACACAGGGAAATCCTAAATATTGAGATCAGAACTAGTAAATAGCAATGATATAGCATTGTGTACACTTAACTCCGAGACGTCAGACAGTTGTCGGCAAAAATTTGAGAGAAAAAAATTCATAACTGAACAAATTGATTATGAATCTGCCTATAAATCACCATGGACATTCCTAAACAACCTAAGAACAATATCAGTATGAATAATGGGGGTTTGGAGTAGTTATACACACACAGTACTGAAAGGGTTAACCTTATCTCCCAGCACCGCTCCGGCCGTAACCCTCTGAAAGTAGACAACACTTTCCACAATGTATAGGATGATTATAAATGCATGTATTTTGATCACAACTCATGTGAATGATGAATACTGCTTGAATAATACATACTACACCCTAAAAATATTAAAAAAATATAAAACAAAAAAATGTGGGGCATAACAGGTAAGTACTTGGTAAATTTCAATCAGCAGGAACAGGTAAAATGGTAATAAAATGGGTAGCTTGTCCCTGGGCAACTGGGGGCATGACAGGTAAGTCATTGGTACCAATCAATCAGCAGAAACCAGGTAAAATTATAAGGAAATGGGTAGGTAGTCACTGGGGGCACAACAAGTAAGTACTTTGTCAAATTCAATCACCAGGAACAGGTACAATGGTAATACAATGGGTAGCTTGTCCCTGGGCAACTGGGGGCATGACAGGTAACTAATTGGTACCAATCAATCAGCAGAAACCAGGTAAAATTATAAGGAATTGGGTAGGTAGTCACTGGGGGCACAACTTGTAAGTACTTTGTCAAATTCAATCACCAGGAACAGGTAAAATGGTAATAAAATGGGTAGCTTGTCCCTGGGCAACTGGGGGCATGACAGGTAACTAATTGGTACCAATCAATCAGCAGAAACCAGGTAAAATTATAAGGAAATGGGTAGGTAGTCACTGGGGGCATAACAGGTAAGTACTTTGTCAAATTCAATGAGGAAATACACCAATAGCGAAATCAGAAAAAAAATTGTGGCGGCATATGGCAACTCAGATATCTGGCAATAGTCAGGACACGACGTCACACAATCTAGCCATCATGTGTAGAAGACTGAAAGTCCTAAGTCTAATACAAAGGCATGAAACATATGATTACTGTAACTTTCAACAAATATGGTACAAAAACTTACTGTGTTTACTGGGTCATATGTGGCACCGGAAAAGGGGTGAAAGGGTTGTGGTGGGAGGAGCGAGCGGCGCAGGTCTGTCTTTGGTGGGGTCCCAGCTCCTACTGATAGATGGCTTGCCTCACCAGGAAATTCAGCCTCCTATTGGCTCCCCCGGTCACGTGACATGCAAGCATAGACAAAGGCGGATTTTCGCGTTCCTTAAATGACCCCACGAATCCTGTCCAGGGTTAATTAAATAACATTATGCAATAACTTTGTAATACCCAAATTGTTTGGGTATTCTTATCATTCAGCATTGTTTTTTTGATTTACTAACACATGACAGTAATGTCTGCAGACCACTTGAGGATCGTAATTTGTTTCATCCAAGATGCCTTTGGTCTTTCAATATATTTAAAGAAAAAAAATAATTAACAAAATCATTTGAGTTGTAAACGGTATATAAAGGGATTATTACTTACATTGCTTCCCCCTGAAAACTAATTATGTTTATAATTCAATTTTCCTGGGTATAAACTAGGAGATGAGTGGGACGGGGAAGGGGCTGGGGGGAGCATGAAAGGGGAGAGCAATGCCAGTGTTCGGATTATAACCCATGCTTGGACGACACTGAATATTTCACTTTACATCCTGTAAATTATTAATCATTCATTATTTTTTATTTTGTTAAAGAATAAAGTTAACTTATTTTTTTATTCAGTACTTAGCACTTGAAGTATGTAAGCGTTTTTGTAAATCTATCTATCTATCTATTGCCTGACGCCGCGATCCCCGAAGGGGTGGCCACGAACGAACCTCTGTCCCCAGTCATTCGATGCCCCTCCCCCCAACCAGCACCCCCTTCGTTCATGTACTTCCTCACTCCATCCTTCCACCTCTCATTCGGTCTACCTCTCCCTCTCTGTCCCTCCACCTCGCTCTCGTACACCCTCTTAGTCATTCTCTCTTTTTCCATACGTTCCATATGGCCGAACCATCTCAAGTTGTTCCTCTTCACACTTTCCAGCACATCTACCTCCACACCACACCTCCTTCTTACTTCATCATTAGTCTGTCTATCCCTCCATGTAACTCCGCACGCACTCCTTAAGTAATTCATTTCCGCTGCTCTCACTCTTGGTCTGAGTCTCTCAACCAACGTCCATGCTTCGCTTCCGTAAGTCAGTGTCGGGATTACCACACTGTCATGCAAGGACTTCTTCACTTCCATACTGACCACCCTATTTCTTGTTACTGCTTTTAGCGTTCCTACAACCCTCTTCCCCTGTTGTACCCTCTCCCGAACTTCTTCATCCATAATCCCATCTTTACTCAACACACTGCCCAGATACTTAAAAGAGTTGACGATCTCCATAGCCTGATCGATCAGCTTAACCTCACATTCTGTGACTTCACCCCTTTCGAAGACCATAACCTTGCTCTTCCCCGCATTTACCTTCAAATTCCGTTTTTTGCAAACTGTTCCAAACTCATTTACCAGACCCTGCAACTCCCATTCATTATCACTCATCAGAACTGTATCATCTGCAAACAGCAGCATAGGTAGCTTCCACTCAATTACCTGCCTTTTCAGCGATACACCAACATCCACTGCTCTTGATAGTATATCTTTCATGACTCCTTCCATATATACAGTAAACAACCACGGGGACATCACACACCCCGGTTTCAAACCAACATTCATGTCAAAGAACTTGCTCTGCTCACTCTCCACACGTACTGCCGCCTTTGCACCCTCATACATGCTCTTCACTGCTTTCAGCAACTTGCCCTCTACTCCGTATATTCTAAGTACTTTCCACAAACCTTCTCTATCCACTCTGTCATAGGCCTTCTCCAAGTCCATAAAGGCAACATACACCTTTTGTTTCTTCTCCAGATATTTCTCCACAACACAATTCAGGGTAAAAATCTGATCTACACATCCTCTTCCCTTCCTAAAACCTCCCTGCTTGTCGCCTATCCATTTCTCCGTTCTCACTCTCACTCTCTCAATCACTACCCTACTGTATACCTTCCCTACTACGCTTAGAAGACATATTCCTCGGTGGTTACCACATACTCCTCTTTCCCCTTTGCCCTTATATAGGGGGACTATTATGCCAGTCTTCCAGTCATCGGGTGCACTCCCCTTCTCCCATGCTAGTTTGCACATTTTCCATACCCATTCTATCACTATCTCACCACCATACCTCAACATTTCCCCACACACTCCATCTGTTCCTGGTGCTTTCCCCAACTTCACTCTTTTCATAGCTTCCCACACTTCTGACCTCCTGATCCCCACCTCCTCCTCCACTACTTCTCTTCTTCTCCCTCCCATACCCTATCCAGCTATGTTTGCTGGCTCTTCATTCCTTACATTTAGCAACTCTTTGAAGTACTCCCTCCATCTTTCGACTCTCTCTTGCTTCTCGGCTAGCATTCTCCCATTCTTATCTTTCACACCCTTACTGCTTCCCCTGCTACCTTCCCTAACTTTCTTGACTTCTTTCCAGAACAGTTTCTTACTCTCCCTCCATTTTACACTCCGATTCCTTCCAAATTCCTCATCTACTCTTCTCTTACTTTCCTTCACTACTCTCTTCACCACCCTCTTACTCTCCACGTACCTCGCTCATTTCTGTCTCTCGAAATCTTCATTCCCTCTACTACCCAACCACTCTCTATATGCTTTTTTCTTTTCTTCCACAGCTATTCTTACCTCTTCTGTCCACCATGCTGTACCTTTCACTCCCCTCCCTCTTCTCCTTACTCCACACACCTCCTCACATGCTGCACAGATCTCATCCTTAAACACCTTGCTCATCTCCTCCACTTCCTCCATTACTTCCAGGTCGAACCCACCTAGTCGTCTTTCCACTTCTCTCCTGTACTCCTCCCTGACTTCCTCCTCCTGCAACCTCTCCACCCTCCTCACCATTGCACCCTCCTCTCGCCTCCCTCCAGTTCTCCTCACCCTCTTCTTTTGTATCCTAACCTTAGCTACCACTACATAATGATCAAACAGACCCCCCCCCCAATACCCCTATACACCCTAGCATCCATCACAGATTTCTTCATTCGTTCATCCACACATACATAATCAATCAATGACTTTCGTTCCACCACTGTCTTATCGTCAACATCCGTTTCCACGTGTACCTGTGGATCATTCTGTGTCGGAAGAAGGTCTTGGCTATCCACAGCCTCCTCCCCACACATACGTCCACAAGTGCACTACCATTCCCATACACCTCTGATGGTACCTCCCACCCTCCCACCACTCCCTCAACTTTCCTATCACCCACCTTGGCATTCATATCCCCAATCAAAAATATTCTTTCGTTCCTGTCAAACTTCCCCAGGCACGCCTCCACATTCATCCAGAACTCCTCTTTCTTTCTTTCAAGTATATCCTCTGTCGGGGCATACACGCATACAATCACCCACGTTTGTATTCCTACTTTCATTCTCACCCACACAATCCTTGAACCCACCGACCCATACTCTCTTACACATTCCTTCCATTTGCTACTTACAAACAAACATGCACCTTCTCTCGCTGTTCCTTCACTCACTCCAGCACACACACCCATTCCACACTCCCACTCTCTCACATCTGAACCTTTCCATTTGGTCTGTCATTCCACATACATCCAGCCTGGCATTCACTAACACTTCCAGATCCTCTCTCTCTTTTGTGCCATCATTCATGCCACTAACATTCCACATAACCATTTCTGTTAATACACCCTGTATATATATATATATATATATATATATATATATATATATATATATATATATATATATAATTATATATATATATATATATATATATTAACAATATTTATAATTATATAAAGGCATTTGAAATGTCTCGTTGAGGAAAATGAGGTGAAAGAAGCAGTGAAACAAATGCGAGCGGGAAAAGCAGAAGGTTTGGATGGTATTGCTGTGGAGTGTATAAAGAAGGGTGGAGATGTGATAATAGATTGGTTGGTGAGACTTTTCAATGTGTGCTTTGCTGTGTCAATGGTACCAATAGACTGGAAGAGTGCATGTATTGTGCCGTTGTACAAGGGGAAGGGAGATCGGCAGGAGTGTTCAAGTTATAGAGGTATTAGTTATTGTCAGTGGTTGGAAAGCTGTATGGCAGGGTGTTGATTGAGAGGATAATAAAGTGTACGGAAGTTGCAATAGGAGAAGAACAGTGCGGTTTTAGGAGGGGAAGAGGGTGCGTGGATCAGATGTTTGCAGTAAGACAGTTATGCGAGAAGTATTTAGAGAAGCATAAGGAGATATTTTGGGCTTTTATGGACTTGGAAAAAGCGTATGATCGTGTGGACCGTGAAGCAATGTGGAAGGTGTTAAGGTTTTATGAAATAGGAGGAAATTTGTTAGAAGCAGTTAAGAGTTTTTATGAAGGGAGCAGAGCATGTGTGAGATTAGGAAATGGTGAGTTGAGTGAATGGTTTGAGGTAAAGGTAGGTTTGCGACAGGGTTGTGTAATGTCACCATGGCTGTTTAACCCCTAACTATCGGCGCGCAACATAAGTCGAGTATAATAAATCTGGACTATCTGGCGGCGAGCGACATAGGTCGTGTGGCAATTTCAGCACGTAATGTTGCTGAGAGAGAGAGACAAGTGGTGGCAGGAGAGTAGCGAGCGTTTTTTTTTTTTTTTTTTTTTTTTTTTTTTTTTTTTTTAAGAGACATAACTGCTCCAGACCACTGTGGCGAACCTACTGACACGAATCCCACCTCCTCCCTCCCTCTCTCACTCACTACATACTGAATTGTATGGGGAAAGTACCGAATTAGATGCTTTTTGCACTCGTGTTGTGCGGTTGTTGCAAGAAAACTAGCGGTTATAAAAGGATCATTGTGGTGTCATTAAAAAGGTCTATTTATGCCCTTTCAGGGATAGATACTTGGTTTACGCTCTGGGTCTTACTTAGGCATGAAAATGATCACGTAAACAGCCCTATTTTGGGTAAAAACACCCCGCTGGTGGCTACATATTATATACCGCCTAGGCCGCTCTTAAGGTGTTAATATGTTTATGGATGGTGTGGTGAGTGAGGTGAAAAGGAGAACTATGGGAAGAGGATTGGGTTTAGTAGGAAAGAATGGTAGAGATTGGGAGTTGAATCAGTTGCTGTTCGCTGATGACACAGCAGTCAAAGAGTTTGGTGTGGTTTGTGGAAGGAGGAAACTGAAGGTGAACGTTAATAAAAGTAAAGTAATGGTGTGTAATAGGGGAGAGCATAGGGTGAATCTAGATGTGAGGCTGGATGGGGAAATATTGGAACAAGTAGAGTGTTTTAAATATCTAGGAGGAACGATAAGCAGGAGTGGAGGTATGGAAGTGGAGGTAAAACAGAGAGTGTATGAAGGAAGGAAGGTTTTCGGAGCAATGGGAAGTATGTGGAAGACGAGAAATCTCGTAGTGAAAGTAAAAAGTGCACTGTATCAAGGAATTGTTGTGCCAACAGTGATGTATGGGGCTGAGACATGGGCTCTGAAGAAAAAGGAGAAACGAGGGCTGGCTGTGATGGAGATGAGCTGCTTGAGGAGTATGTGTGGAGTTACTCATAGAGACAGATTGAGGAATGAAGAGATACGTAGGAGAGTGGGGCAGCAGGAACATTTGTCAGCCAGAGTGCACAGAAGGGTGCTGAGCTGGTATGGTCATGTTGACCGAATGGGAGATGAAAGGCTTACAAAGAGAATATGTGAGTCAGGTACAAGGGGAGATAGAAGGGCAGGAAGACCCCCATTGAGATGGAGAGACTGTGTAAGAAAGGCTTTGGATGATAGAGGAATGAGTATAGATCAGGCAGGGGAACTGGTGGTGGACAGGAGTGAATGGAGAATGCTTGTGAATAGTTGAGTGAACACGTGGTCATTTGGAGTAAGGGGTCGGGTTCAAGTTGGACTAGATAATAGTCCATCAGGCGCCTGGCCCGGGGAGACGATTAATATGAAGGGTGCGCCTGGAAATGTGGTGGGAGGGCTTGTGGCTTTGGCTCCGCTGCATGTCTGCCTGCCGAGATCGGAACCTCTCCGGGTGGTCGGGGGCCGGTGGGGTGCTGGAGCGACCTTGGTGACCCTGGTCTCTGGGTCTTCTCCTGGGTGACCTGGATGTGTGTGAGTTTGTGCTTTTTATCTGTGTTTAGTTGTTGTTTTATGTTGTTTTTGTGTTTTCCCTGTTCTTGCTCTGTCTTGAGTTGGCTACCCCCAAAATGGGGATTGGGCCTGAGCATATAGATAGATAGATAGATAGATTTGAAATGTGGTATCATAACATAATAGAATTACTCAAACAAGACAATATAAGCTTAAAGGCTGTGTCAAATTTCAGCTGGTTCATGTTGATACGGGTCAATTCGGCCAATGATCTTGATTATTCTCGGGACGTTCTGGGGATGTTCATGGATGCAGGCGAACATCTAGTGGGTCGGCCAAAAGTTAGTGCATGTGTTAACTTTTGACCGACCATCGGGAGTAAAAACCGTTAAAAAATGGTCGGCTTTCGTTAGGCTTACATTCGTGTTACATTCGTGTTACATTCTTTTGTTTCGGTCGATGTTCTGCTCTAACTTCCATTGACGAAGTTAACATGAACTACCCGAACATGAGTCGAACATAAGTCGATAATAACCCGAACCATATGAATAAAGGGAGACAATAAACCGATTATCAGCCGAACGATAGACGAGTTACTTGAATAAAATACGACATTCCCAAGATAAAGTGACGAATAAGGCAAGATTAATCGGGTCTATAGAAGATATTGCCAAGAACACAAGTCGAATGACACGAATAACATATGATCACAACTCGAATTTCCCCCGAACAACAGCAGAATCATCGACTTTGTATCGGCTGGCACACGTGGGCCCACGTGAGAAGGCCCGAGACAAGCCGAGATGTGCACACGACACAGCAGATAGAGAGTCGAGCGAGGCGCGAGTGCACACGACACAGAAGAATGCGAGGCGAATCGTACGCTGGCAGCCACGCGCACGGACCTCATATATAGTTGCCGGAGCCAGCATCGGTCTCACTACCCCGCACAAGTTCTCCCGACAAGTTCTCCCTCTCCACACAACACAGCAACCACCAAGATGACCAAGGGCAACAAGCTACCACGTCACGTACCTACCAAGAAGGGCAAGGAAGCTGCAGGTCCTTCCATGGACCTCTTCGCCTCCCAGGATCCGCCGCCAGCAGAAGGGGAGGATCTGGTGATACGATCTTCATCAAGCTCTGAGAACGAAAGTGACGAAGAAATAGTTTCAATCTGGACAAACCCTTTCACGAGTCACAGGACATGACCCAGATGGAGTCACTTCCCCTGTTAGAAAGGCAACAGCATGACCTGGTCCACAGTTTCCCTACAGAAGGAGATACGCCATCCCACAACGTGGATGATGACACCGCCGACCTCAACCCATCATCAGGAACGCCAGCCGCGCCACCCACGTGTGTATATGTTGGTTGTACTTTTCCATTTTACACAATACAATGAATAATAATAATAATTACACAATACAATGAATAATAATATGGGGGAGATAAATGGAGGAAACTAATATTTTTATTAAACAAAACAAGAGTTTATGTTAAACTGAATTCATAATACAATTTTGAGGGGATAAATGAATAAGCTTGAGGTTTTCAAATGCTAATGATATCTCATTATACGAGAATATTTTATGTAGACTGAATACATAATACAATTTTGAGTGGATAAATGAATAAACTTGACGTTTTCAAATGCTAAGGATATCTCATTATTATAAGAGATATACTAGAGATGCTAGCAAACTATAATATTTCAAATAATAATAATTGTCATCTTATTTATGATAGTTGCAAATGAAATAGGATTGTGACCTGGATTATTTAGTAACAATGACATTGTAATATGTCTGGCGTATCAATTAGGTGGGGCAGGGATTAAGGGGGAATAAGTGGAATGGCAACTTACCTGTTCAGTTTTGAGGTACCTGCCAGGACAGGCGCTGTTCTGGCCGGCTGTAGTATTCTGCCAAGTAGTCCCTGACAAGTTTGGCAGTGGCTGGTCCCCTCTGTCGCTGTAATGGTTCTAGTCCATCCAAGGGGTCCCTGCTCCAATCACCTTGTTCCACGTTCTCCTGACGCTGTGATGCTTTTCCTTGTTGTCCTTGGCGTTTGTCTATGAGGAGATTGTGGAGTATACAGGACGCGATGACTACCTTCTCCACGGTGGTGGGCTGAATGTTCATGGTTGTGAGGAGACACCTGAAGCGGTTCGCCAGCATACCGAAGGCATTATCCACCTGCCTCCTGGCCCGGGACAGTCTATAGTTGTAGTTCCTCTTGGTATTCTCGAGTCCTCGGTGAGGGTAGGGCTTCTGTAACCACTCCCTCATGGGGAATGCGTCATCCCCAACGAGGAAATAGGGCACTGGATGGTCCTCCCCTGGGAATATCTCTGCTACCAGCAAGGCTGCTGCCCCGTCCTCCAGGGCCTATCGGATGTCGGTCACCTGGAAGATGCCACCATCAGATGCGGAACCGTTCGCTCCCACGTCCACGTACATGAACTTGCCCAGGTGATCAACCACTGCCAGGAGAACAATGGAGTGGTAACGTTTATAATTGTAGTACAGGGAGACACAGTTTCCTGGAGGCTGGTATGGCTATGTGCTTGCCATCGATTGCCCCCTATGGTGTGCCTGAAGTTCCACCTTTCTTCGAATCCCTTGGCAACCTCTTTCCAGCCTTCGGGTGTTGATGGGCAGACAATGACCTCTTCCATATACTCCTGTATTATAGCCTCGCATGTCTCCCGTACTGCCAGGGAAATTATATTTGCACCAACACGAAAGTTTAACGCCATGCTCTTGTATGCCTCACCTGTTGCCAAAATTCGTAGTGTCATGGCAACTCTCAAACCTGGCTCCAGGGGCTTCTTTCAATTGGTGGTCTCCTTCTTGATCCGGGGTGTAACACGGCGTACTATCTCATTGAAGAGGTCCTCGTCCATACGGAGATAGTACTTGTAGGTGTTCCTGTCCGTCTCCATTAGCTCCTTCAGCAGTTGGTGGTAGTGTCCGTGGGTGGCTCTCTGGGCGACCCAAGGCTTGGCCCTGCAGCTTCGTGGTTTCCTGGGTCGTACACGGCGCTGACGCTCCTTCTTCAGGAGGGTGGCGATGAGTAGCTGGTGGTTGAGGTTGGCTACAACTAGCTCCTAAAACATAATGGCCATCTCCAACTCTTCCTCCATAACCTCAGTGGGTGGCTCGAGTTCCAGGAGGTCCATGTTGCCGTGGTGATGACTGATGTGCGACTGCTATGTGTGCGACCACACCCACATTATATAGGGCAGGTACAGGTTGTCTTCCCACATTCATGTAGCATCGTGTTAAAGTTTTTTGATGGTCGTCCGATTTGGTTGGTGTTCCTCATAACTTCTTTCGTATCGGTTAAAGGTCGGCTGATCATCGTATCTCGGTTGAACCTGGTCGGCTGATTCGGGGTATATTCGAGTTATAATCGGGTCATGCTCTGACATTCATCGGTTTATATTCGAATCATGTTCGGGTCTTTGTCGTAAATCGCTCGTGACTATCGGGTTATATTCGAGACACGTTCGGGGCATTGTCTGAGGATGTTCTTCTTCTTATAACTTCGGGACAATTTCGGTGGATTCGGTTCAAATATGCAAGTCATCCAATTCGGGGCTTTGTCGCCTGATGTTCGTAGTCTGTATGACGCGGCCTTAAGAATACTTAAATTATATGAGATAGTTATTATTAATAGGATGGGTTGGGTGGTAGTTGTATGTGCCTTACCTACTTTCTGTTTGTTTATGTTCATATGGTGTTATTACCTTCTTTAGAGTCTAACCATCGTTCTGCACTTATTCACAACCATTTTATTTGTATAACTGAAGATAATATCAAGCTAATAAAACAGTTATAAACAAAAGTTATAAATATATGAATTGCCAAAAATATAGGCCTAGATATGAATTGTTACCTTTGATACGAGATTTAAGGCATGATCACGAATGTCAGAGATAGTAATAGATACAATGGCAAGCAGAGGTTGTTTTTCGATTCTTTTTGTTTATATATATATATATATATATATATATATATATATATATATATATATATATTCCAAATACTTCATCTCGGGTAGGCTATAGGCTGAGAGCCTGTATATTCTACCGCTCAACACGGTGACGACTGTGAGGTCTCGTTCCAGTATAGGGAGTGAGACATGTGAAACATCCACTTGCGGATCGAAACAGCCCCATCTTTGAAAAGGTTTCGCCTCTGTGATTTACTGTCTCACCCCCTAGACTGGACTCTCAATCTCAGAACGCAGCCTATTTAGTAACTAACTAGGCGTTGCCCCCATACAGCATATTTTGAAAAGGGGAATATTCATACAGTAGGCTACTATTTAATCAGGGAGCAATGTTTCAGTGGGCTTTGTGGTAATGCACTGATACTATGTACAGCACAAATTCCATCCCAATAATATCTTCCCATGTACATATCAGGGTTCGAACCCGGGTCCATTGGATTACCAATCCAGTAGCAAAACCACTCCACCACACCTCCCCTAAGGATATTGTATGGTCATAATGAAGAAGGTTTGATTATGGCTAAATTATGCAAATATATTTATCCTTTAAGCTATCTATAAACATAAATTATTCTCCAAAGCGTGTCCCTGTCCCTGTAAGGCATCTAAATGGACCAATGTAAGTAGTGGGGTACCCCAGGGATTGGTACTAGGACAAATTATCTCTCTAATTTACATCAACGACATAGATGAGGGTCTCACCTGTACAATCTCAAAGTTTTCTGACGATACAAACATTGAAAATAGCGTACTCTCAAATGAACAAGTTGACAATATGCAACATATTCTAGAAAAGTTGTCATGTTGGGCAAATGAGTTTCAATGCGGATAAATGTAAAGTACTACATATTGGATAAGGAAATGAGAAAGCAAACTATTTGATGAACGGCATTCAGCTTAAGAGTGTAGACAGAGAAGCCGATCTGGGAGTAACAATATCAAGTAACCTAAAACAGAGTCAACAAAGATCAGAAGTTGTTAAGAAGGAAAACACAATAATTGGCTTTATAGGAAGGTCATTTGAGCATAAATCCAAAAAAGTTATCCTAACTCTTTACAATTCCCTAGTCCACCCTCTTCTGGAATAGTGTGTTCAGTACTGGTGCCCTTATTACCAAAAAGATATAGACAAGCTAGAACGAGTTCAACGTACAGTTACCAAAATTATACCTAGCCTAAATAATGAACCATATGAGGAGCGTCTTAGAGAATTAAATCTATTTCCTTTAACCAAGCGCAGATTAACCCTTAACCAACAGCACATCACATATGCCGAGTTGAATAAATATGGATTATGTGGCGGTGCACCACATATGTCGAGTGCCATTTTCAGCACATAATGTTGCTCTGAGAGAGAGCTGAGCAGTGGGACGAGCGTAGTAACCTAATGACCGCTCCCCACCACCGCAGTGGGTGTACTGAGCTGTATTCTACCCTCCTCCTCCCTCTCTCACTCGCTACACAGGGAATTATGTACAGAAATTACCTTATTTTTGTTTTTTTGCACTCGTATTGCACGATCGTTGCAAGAGAACCAATGGTCGTACAAGGATGGTTCGGGTGTCATTGTAAAGCTCTGTTTACGCTCTTTCAGGGATAGATACTTGTTTTACGCTCTGGGTCTTTTTTATGCATGAAAATGAGCACGGAAACAACCCTATTTAGGGTAAAAAAAAAAGCTGGGCGGCACATTGTAAAATACCCTACCACCCGCTCTTTGTGTTAAGAGGCGACTTAATTCAAGTGTTCAAAATCATCAAAGGCATCGTCAATATGAACTGTAGTAAGTACTTCACTATCGAGCAATCTAATTACACGCAAGGAAACAGTTACAATATTATTGGTAAAAATTTAACTCACACGAATCTAAGAATCCACGACCACAACCACCACTACTACTACCACTATCACAACCACCACTACTACCACCCTCCACCACTGATGTAATCCACGACAACACCACCTTCACACAACCACCACTACTACTACCACTATCACAACCACCACTACTACCACCCTCCACCACTGATGTAATCCACGACAACACCACCTTCACACAACCACCACCTCTACTACTACCACTAACACACAACCACCACTACTACTACCACTAACACACAACCACCACTACTACTACCACTAACACACAACCACCACTACAACCCTACGCTACTGATGTAATCCACGACCACAACACCTTCACACAACCGCAACCACCACTACTACTACCACTATCACAACCACCACTACCACCCTCCACCACAGATGTAATCCACGACCACACCACCACCACTACTACTACCACTATCACAACCACCACTACCACCCTAAACCAATGATTTAATCAATTAAAGCACACCCATACAATATGTGTCGTTTGTATGGGAGCCATCATCAAGGATAAAGGCGTTCATGTTAACACTGATAATTCACTGCACAGTTTTTTTTTTTTTTTTTTTTTTCGATGTTTAAAGTCGATTTTTTTTTCTCTGACTCTTAAGAGTCTTCCCGCAGTCCGCCGGGGGAACTCTTAAGAGTCTCCCCGCAGTTCCCAGGTTAAGTGGATGGGTATGAATGTGGAAGCTTTGTATGAGTGTAGTTATTATGGGTGAGTGTGTCTTGCTTTGTGTACATGATATATTTTAGTTTATAAAATAATGTAATTCAAAATGCATTCATTTCCCGTGCTACCTATTTTCTCTGAATTAATGTACTTAAATTGTGTCAGAGCTACTGTATGTGTACCTTGCAAATACAATAAACAAAACAATTATATTTGATTTAACATGCACCGGTTGACTCTGAAATACTTGGTCCCGTGCGCAATTGAATGTGTTATATATGATATGTGTCCATGTGTGTGTTAGAGCTTAATATATCTTTAGTTTTTATTTTGGTATTGTGCAAACTTCATAGACCGTCAACGTTCTAGTGTTTAGTGAATCTTTCTCGTATGAAAGGATCTCGTATGTTTGATCGTCCCTGAGGACATATTCATCAAATGTTAGACAGAATACAAATATAATTCATCATTCTAGATAACTTAGGCTAATGTCAATGATACCAACTAACAACGAGCACCATCTAACACACACACACACACTGACCGAGGTATTTGCTCTACCGATCGCCTCCTAAACGGAATCACTTCTTGCTATGTGCATATCCTATTTGCCCACCATATTCTGTGAAAATCGGTTATTAATTAATTGATATATCTTGTTTACAGACAAATACACGGACAAACAGACATACAGAAGCAAAAACATACCTCCGTCCAACGTTGTTGGCGGAGGTAATAATTTGTGTATTTCGTTTGTGTTAAGGGAGTTTCACACAGAGCTTATGTCGTCAATGTTTTCATATTCACCATAATTCTGGCAACATTTCTGGGATCTGTTGTACTAGAAAGTTAACGTGTACTGATAATATAAGTTACACAATTATTATAAATCTGTAATACATAATTATGTTGTCAGTCCAGAGTTGCCGATAAAGGTTGACGGACTAAAGTCGGTTTCACACGACCGGTTCGGTCGTGTGAAACCGACTTTAGTGTTGTGATAGGAGGAATGTTTACAAAAGATAACAACGAATGTACAGTTCCTGTTATTGTTTTTCACATAACGTGAATTCATGTTTTCCCTACTCCCTAGTCATGTCTTTAACACACACACTATCTCTCTCTCTTTGTACATATCCTAAAGTACATGCACATACACAAAATAACACACACACACAGACATTGGTACCAATACAGGGAAACGCAACATGTTGAGGTGAAGTTGTTGGTGGTGTAAAATACCCTCGCCTATATGTAACACTTATTTACCCCTCCAGCAGAATGCAACACTGCCAATTGGTGTCGGGTAATCCCTTTGGAACGAACTGATTGGGTCCTGGTGTTGTATGGAGGGGTTGGGCATTCCTGTACTCTTGTCTGTAACATCATTAGTTCAAGGTGTTCAGTACTACATCTTTTGTGCTCTCTTTGTCCAACATATTGTTTAATTTTCTCAATTATTGCAAAAGCTTTTGTCGACTAATTTTAGGCTCCTCAGTGTTCTATCTTGTGTAGCCTGTTTTTCCATTCTCAATGTATGTAGCTGGCTTTGTCATACACTCAAGCCCTATTGTATTAATTGTCGGTCGTGAGTTATCTTTACATTGCCCCATATAGTCCCAAACTGTGGCATACACTGTCTATCCTCTGCTCTATTTACCCTCTCTTCTTCTTCCTTCTACTGAATGTCCTTGTTTACGCTTAGTTATTCTAGTTAATTGCTTTATCCTCCCTATTTACTGGTTATTAGACGATTTTATTCATGTTAGGAAGGGTATATGAAAGTTAGAGGGTTAATTAAGATAGTCTTTAATCTTTTTATTCCCCCAAATTCACCCCAATATATATAAAATTTTCTAATGATAGCCAGATTAACTTTCAAAATGCGTCATGATAATCAGTGGGCTAATAGTGACTAGAACATAGCCAATATACAGCATAACAATAACATTGGAACTGTATAAGGTAAACTGGTCAAGGGAGACCGTGAGAGAGATATGAGAGACAGAGATATAGGCGGGTAATGTGTGACAGTCTGGAAAATTGTTCAAGAGACAGTAAGAGGGTGAGAGCAGGATGAGATATAGCTAGATATGTTGGTAATGTAGAGTTTGATACAAGATATATGCAAAAAAGGTATAATTGAGAGCTTGTTCGGGGATATACGCTCTGGGATTTATGTTGGATTCTAGTTAGTAATATGAAAAGAGAAAAGGGAGAGAGAGAGAGAAAGAGAGAAATGATATATACATATTCGATACAAGTTTTAACAAACTGACATTCACGAACAGATGAATATGCTGGGTAACTCGGAACAGCAATGGTGTTTAATAACAAGTCGGTAAAATAAAAGATGGATTATTGAAACCAAGTATAGAACAATTTATTGTCCACTAATATATCTCTATAGATGCGTCCTCGTAGATCATAGTCCAGCATTATAGCCACTGAGACACATCTACAAAGTGTGGAGGTATGAGGGGTGAGTTTCCAGGAAGCCTTCAGTAGTTCTAGCGAGGTAGAAGGAGGAGGAGGGTTGAGGGTTTGGTATCTTTAAAGTTTCATATTTCTAGTTTAATAAGACGATACATTTATTTGTGTTGATATGTATGGTGTTCTTAATACAGGTGGCAACATTAGTGCAGTGGCGAAAATTATTGTTGAGGTTTGTGTTATGGAGAAAGTTGACCGGGTGGGGAAGAGGAATGTGAGAGGATAGTCCCAGGGACGTTGGTACTCAATGATTATCTACAGTATAATCTCTCCTTATCAGTGTGCATCTCCGTCCATGTCAATGTACGAGGATGTCTATATATCTATTTATCTATTGCCGGACGCCGTGATCCCCGAAAGCTTAGGCACGAACGAAATGCCCTCATGCACCTCTGTCCCCTGTCAGTCGACGTCCCTCCTCCCATCCAGCACCGCTTTCAATCATATACTTCTTAACTCCTTCCTTCCACCTCTCACTCGGTCTACCTCACCTTCTCTGTACTTCCACATCACTCTCGTACAATCTCTTAGTCATTATCTCGCTTCCCATATGTTTCACATGGCCGAACCATCTCAAGGTGTTCCTTTTCACTCTTTCCAGCACATCTATATCCACACCACACCTCTCTCGTACTTCCTCATTACTCTGCCTATCCCTCCATATAACTCTGCAAGCAACTCATTTCCACCCCTTCTACTCTTGGTTTGTGTCTCTCCACCAACGTCCATACTTTACTCCCGTAAGTCAATGTCGGGATTACCACAATGTCATGCAAAGTCATTTTTACTTCCATGTTGACTACCCTATTTCTTGTTAATGCTTTCAGCGTTCCTACAAGCCTCTTCCCCTGTTGCACCCTCTCCCGCACTTCTTCATCCAAACTCTCATCCTTATTCAACACACTGCTCAAATGAGCTGACATTCTCCATAGCCTGACCGTTCAAGCTCACCTCACACTCTGTGGCTGTACCCCTTTCAAAGACCATTAACTTGCTCTTTCCTGCATTTACCTTCAGATTCCATTTTTCACACACTGTTCTAAACATATTTACCAGACCCTGCAGCTCCCTTTTGCTATCGCTCATCAAAACTGTATCATTGGCAAACAGCAGTACAGGCATCTTCCACTTGTTTCCTTCATTTATCAGCGGTACACCAACATCCACTGCTCTACCTTGTATTTCTTTCATGACTCCATCCATTTATATATATATATATATATATATATATATATATATATTTTTTTTTGTTTATGCTCTTCTTATCATGCAGGCTCTTCCCACAGTCATATACTAGCTGTGACTGTACTGCCTGTTGTCCGTGACAGTACCCCCCTCCCGCCTCGCCTGCCTCGCTTGCTCACCCGGGTTCACTCTCTCTACTCCTATCAAAGGAAGCCGTCTTGACTCCAGACTGAACCCCTCAATGAACCGTATGACCCACAATGGCATATGGGACTTCAATAGTTTGGCTCTTCACCACTACGTACCCACTTGCGCTTCTTGGTACATCACACATAAAGAGAGGTGACATAGGTATTTGAGCTGGAGAGCTTAGGCAGTTCATATCTGGTGGTGTTCTCGACGGGTGGTGCTTATTGGATTCTACAAGCCTGGATTGTCCGCCTCACCTTTCTCGACGTACTGCCTGTGGGGGCCTAGCAGTGTGGAGATGAAAGGGGTGGTTGTGAGTTGCTCCAGGACTTAAACCCATTTTAACTAAATATAAACATTTAATTTGATATTTTATTTGTTTTAGTTTTCTTTAGTATTTCTTTATAATTAAATATTTACTTTATTTATAAACATTAAATTCACTTAGATTATTTATTAACGAAATTCACTTTTGATTTAATTGTTTAACATATTCATTTTATAACTTGAATAACACCTTGTAAGTAAAACTTTATTTTATTAACATGCTTTTATAAATATATTGGTTATAATGTTTCCCCTGTTTTTTGTTAAATGTATTAGTGTGAGTGTTTCTTTGTTGTTTTACTCTGGTGACTATTTATTCTTTTGCTCAAGCCATACTAATATTTTGTTTTACCTATATACCTGGGATTGTTATAATAGTGTCTGGTAGGGGGTGTCTGGTGGGGAGAGGATATACTCTAATAATCACTTAGATTATAGAGACATATATTAACCCTTATTTAGCGGCGAGCAACATAAGTCGAGTTAAAAAAAGCTGGACTATGTGGCGGCGCTCGACATAACTCGAGTGGCAATTTCAGCACGTAATGTGGCTGAGAGAGAGAGACAAGTGGTGGCAGGAGACTAGCGAGCGTATGACTGCTCCAGACCACCGCGGCGAACCTACTGACACAAATCTCAGCTCCCTCCTCCCTCTCTCACTCGCTACATACTCAATTATGTACTGAAAGTACCGAATTACCTGCTTTTTGCACTCGCGTTGCACGGTTATTGCAAGAAAACTATCCATCATACAAGGATCGTTATGGTGTCATTCGAAAGCTCTGTTTATGCCCTTTCAGGGATAGGTACTTGTTTTACGTTCTGGGTCTTATTTAGGCATGAAAATGATCACGTAAACAGCCCTATTTTGGCTAAAAACACCCCGCTGTGCGGTACACATAAATAAACCGCATAGGCCGCTCGTAAGGTGTTAAATTAGTGTCATAAGAACTTGGGTTTCTGGTACTTATACTAGTTAGCGTCTATATCCTCTCACGTCTGTCTTTGTGTTGTCCCTCTGGGGTGTCTACACCTCTGGATAATCAGGTCGAATTACTTGTAAACTATTAACTAGCTTCTAGTCCCAGAGTGGCGTAACAATATATTGAACAATCATGGGGCCATCACACACCCTTGCTTTAACCCAACATTCAGATCAATGAACTCTCTCTGTTTATTCTCCACAGGCATCAACGCCTTTGCACCCTCATACATGCTCTTTACTGCCTTCAGCAACTTGCCATCTATGCAGTATATTCTCAGTACTTGCCACATTCCTTCTCTATTAACTCTGTTATAGGCCTTCTCCAAGTCCATAATGGCAACATACAACTTTTGTCGCTTCTCCAGATATTTCTCCAAAACTCATTTCAGGGCAAATATCTGATCTAAACATCCTCTTCCCTTCCAAAACCCACCCTGCTCGTCATCTACCCATTTCTCCGTTCTCACTCTCACTCTCTTGATCACTACCCTACTTTACACCTTCCCTAATACGCTTAGCAAACATATCCCCCGGTGGTTACCACACACTTCTCTTTCCCCTGTATCTTTATAAAGGGCGACTATTATGCCTTTCTTCTAGTCATCAGGCATACTTCCCTTCTCCCATGCTAGTTAACACATTTATTATACCCATTCGATCACTATCTCACAACCTTACCTCAGCATTTCCCCACACACTCCATCTATTCCTGATGCTTTCCCCATCTTCACTATTTTCATGGTTTCGCACACTTCTGACGTCCTGATCCCCACCTTCTCCTCCACTACTTCTCTTCTTCTCCCTCCCATTCTCCATTCAACTATGTTTGCTGGCGTTTCATTCCTTATGTTTAACAATTCGTTGAAGTACTCCCTCCATCTCTCGACTCTCTCTTACTTCTCGGCTAACACTTACCCATTCTTATCTTTCACACCCTTCCTATTTCCCTTGCTACCATCCCTAACTTTCTTGACCTCTTTCCAGAACAGCTTCTTACAATCTCGCCATCTTTACACTTAGATTCCCTCCAAATTCCTCATCTGATCTTCTTGTACTTTCCTTCACTATTCTCTTCGCCACTCTTTTTCTCCACGTACCTCTCTTTTCTGTCTCTCCAAATCTGTGTTCCCTCTACTGCCCATTATTCTTATCTGCAACAGCTATTTTTACCTCCTCAGTTCACCATGCTGTACCCTTCACTCACCTCCCTCTTCTCCTTACTCCACATACCTCCTCACATGTTGCACATATCTCTTCCTTAAACACTTTGCTCACCTCTTCCACTTCCTTCATGCCCTCAAGGTCAAACCTACCTAGTCGTATCTCTACTGCTCGCTTGAAGTCTTCCCTGATCTCCTCCTCCTGTAACCTCTCCTACCTCTTCGCCACATCACCTTCCTGATTCCTCCCTCCAGCTCTCCTTACCCACTTCTGTAACCTTATTTTAGCTGCTACTACTACTAATAGCGTGTGTTAGACTAGGACATAATGAGTTGAGTGAATGGTTTGAGGTAAATGTAGGTTTGAGTCAGGGTTGTGTAATGTCACCATGGATGTTAATATATATATGGATGGTGTGGTGAGGGAGGTGAAAATGAGAACTATGGGAAGAGGATTGGGTTTAGTAGAAAAGAATGGTAGAAATTGGGATTTGAATCAGTTGCTGTTCACGGATGACACAGCATTGGTGGCAGATTCTGAGGAGAAATTGCAGCGGATAGTCAAAGAGTTTTGTTTGGTTTGTGGGAGGAGGAAACTGAAGGTGAACGTCAATAAAAGTAAAGTAATGGTGTGAAATAGGGGTGATCATAGAGTGAATCTAGATGTAAGGCTGCATGGGGAAATATTGGAACAAGTAGTACGTCCTAGCATGTTTCACATGCTTGCACCCAGTCGGGGGACACCTCGACGACGTATACAGACTAATAACACACAAAACAAAGCCAATCCAACAGCTTCCTCTCTCTCCCTTCTCTACACTCTTCAGAAAAAGTAGAATGTAGATACGGGGTGCTGTTGTAAAGGCTTTTCCCTCAATACCTTCACCTGCCCTGACCTGAGAGAGTTTTAACCCTCTCGCATTCTTACGACGCGATCGCGTCATAACGCCACCAGCCCAAGAGTGGTCGTATGATGCAATCGCGTTATAATGCCACCCGTAAGTTAGAAATATTCGTGGAAAATAAGTTTATGACGCGATTTTGACGCATTTTTGGCTGGTAAGTTAGGCCTCGGTAAGTTACAAAGGGAAATATCTGGCAACCCCCTAGCGTCCCTGGGAGAGGAGTGCGGGCCATTGTTTCAGCAGTAGTGACCCGGCCGCCAGTCTGTGAGGTAGGACTCCCGGCCCTTTAAATCTCGTCTCGCCTCCCTTGCCCGCCATGGAGCGGCTTTCAGGCGGGCAAATCTGGATTATTTATGTACCAAGTGGCAGTGTATATCATTTTGTGGCTATGTAATAGATTTTATGTATATAACTCGTGATTTGTGACTGTTTGTGCCTCGTTGCTCGCCTCTCCATAGCCAGCCATGTGGTGTTTAGGCAGCCAGAATGGACCCAGTGGAAGTGTTGTGAACTGTGAATAATAATACTTATATCATATTTCGTAGGGTTAGTGTAGTAAGCATTCGTAGTCACATTCCTAATTTATTATGTTAGGTTTGTGATTACGAATGTAAGCTAGGCTATACGTGTGTCTTATATATATTGCCCTAAAACCTTAATTTTCGCTTGAAAGACCACTATATATATCAATAAATACTATCTACGAAGTATAACAAAGTTTTTATTACGAAATATAGTTGTGTTTTGCCCATTTTTGGACATTTTTTATGCCCAATTTGGGCAATTTTTGAGTGAATACACAGTTTTATTTGAGTGAAGTAACTGATAGTGAAGTGTGGAGAATTATAAACTAATTGTTTATACAAAAATGTCACGGTAAGTAAAAATAGGTCACGGTAAGTAGCCTGACAAAGAACAGACAAGACTTTTATGCGACACTCTACACTACATACAGCAGTGAACCCTTGGACGACCACAGCTGTCTGGGTAAAGTACTAATCCCATAATTACATGCTCGCGGGGGTCCCCACTCCTTGAGTGTTTCATCCAGTGCTGGTATATTTTATATGTTTAGGCATATTATATTTATTATATATATATATATATATATATATATCGTATATATACAGTATATATATTTTTTTTTTGTTATTCCTGTCACAGAGTGTCTATCGGATCAGCCCCTAGGTCCAGAGCAAGGGCGAGGCCCATAATCGAGTATTTATATTTTTATTTTGTTTATATTTTTATATATTTTATATATTATTGTTTTTATTTATTTATTTTATTTTATTTATTTCATTTTATTTATTTTATATATACAGTATATATACCGTATATATATATATATTTTCTTCTTGTCCCCTTCCCTGTTGTGTTGTTCCTGTTCCCCAGGGTGTCTGGCCAAACAGCCCCAAGGTATAAATATATTCTTATAATGCCAAACTATGACTACGTCATGGTGTTCCCCATTTGAATTACAAAATGCGGAACTATACCGTCATGAATCCATTATACTCACGTCATCCGGAATCGGACAATGCCAAACTATGACTACGTCATGGTGAACTATGCCAACGTCATATGGATCCATTGATGGCGAACTTTATACGTGTCATGATCGGATAATGCAAAATTATGACTACGTCATGGTGAACTATACCAACGTCATATGGATCCAGTGATGGTGAACTTGCGTCATGAAAACTATCAACGTCAATTTCATTTTTCCTTTATTTCCTTTTCTTGGTTTCAGCATCATAAGCCAACTCCTGCCTGCCGCCACACGCCAGCTGCCATGTCGAAGGACAACAGAGAATCCATGAAACGCCGTTTGCGGGACTCCGAGCTGAAGGATGTGGTGAACGAGGTGCTGGACCTGCCGACGGAGAGCGAGAGTCAGTCGGACGAGTGGTCGACTGAGGATGATGAAGATTTGGCTTCACCTCCGCCCAAGCGACTAAGGCCACTCCGCGACAACGCCCACGCCTCAGCCGATCCACCACAAGCCGAACCAGCCCCAGCAACGGCGGATCCACCACCACCACCTCCAGCCGAACCAGCCCCAGAAACGGCGGATCCACCACCACCACCCCCAGCCGAACCAGCCCCCGCAACGGCGGATCCACCACCACCAGCCGAACCAGCCTCGGCAACGGCGGATCCACCACCACCACCACCAGCCGAACCAGCCCCAGCAACGGCGGATCCACCACCACCACCACCATACATCCCATCCACTACATCCCATCCTATCCCATTTACATCTCTACCAGTCCCTAACATCACCGATTACCTTCTACCATCACCCAACTACCCCCAACTTTACAATTCACCTCTTCCATCCACCTCGCGTGGCGGTGCCTCATCCTTGCTTCCAGCAGGATCACCAGCCAGCAGCCCACACATGTTTGCTATGCTACTTGCAGTGGGCACTTTAGATACCCCGTCTTCGCATGTTTTGGGAACGGTCACCCCCGCAGTGTCCCGCTTCAGTGACACACCGTTGACCCCCTCGGCATTTGTTCTGCCTGAGCATCGAGCCGCAATGCGTGCTGAGGTTGCTGAAACTGCAATACATGCTCAGGTTGTTGCTGAGGTGCCACGCACAGCGTTGAATCCTCCAGACGCAATTGAGGAGCTTCTTCCCCAAAGGCTTCCTCTTCACCATTCACAAACTGGTACAGCTGCACCAGGTTCACCAGCTCCACACCTTTCACCAGCTGGTGCAGCTGCACCTGGTTCACCAGCTCCACAGCTTTCACCACCTGGTGCAGCTGCACCAGGTTCACCGGCTTATGCATCATCTGATGCAGAAGCCCCCCCCACTCTCCCCCTCGACCTACCACCTAGGCCACACCGGAGCCCAGGGCCCTATAGGGGGGCAGGTGGTAGGCCCAGATGTGTTCCTCGCGGTGGTCCTCACGGTGGTCGTGGCCGTGCTCGCGATCCTGCCCCCGACCATGATGCCGGTTGGACCGACGCCTGCTTCCACCCCCAGGTTGGTCCGTTCACAGAAACCCCTGGCATGCAGGTTCCACTGCCGGTGACTCCTCTCCAGTTCTTCCAGCTCTTCTTCACAAGGGAGATGCTGCAATTCCTGGTAGAGGAGACAAATGCCTACGCCAAGTTCGTTGACAGAGCAGCCGCTGTTTGGAACTTGTTTGGTGAGGAGGACTTGGCCAAACTCCTTGGCCTGTACTTCCTCATGGGCATTGCAAAGCTTCCTTCTCTGAGTCACTACTGGCGTTCAACTCTCCTTCACGACTACCCAGTATTTCGGAGTGTGATGAGTAGGACTAAGTTTCTAGCCTTGTTGAAGTATTTCCATGCTTTCAACAACAAGGTAGTCTGCAGGCAGAACACGGACAGGCTTCTGAAGGTTCAGACGGTGATGGAATACCTACTTGAAGGCTTCAAGCTAGCATACATCCTCGACGAAAACCTGTCCCTTGACGAAGGCAGCCTTGGATGAAAGGGTCACCTTTCAATCAAGGTTTACAACCCAATGAAGCCGACGAAGTACGGTATCAAGCTGTACATCCTGGCAGATGTGGGTATGTGTGGGACTTTCGAGTCTACACCGGTGCGGGTCGATCTCTCCGGGAGACGGTGAGGGTCTCGCGGAGTCCTTAGGAGGCCAGGGGTACAAGCTGTACATGGACAACTATTACAACTCAGTTGACCTGTGCCAGCAAATGTTCACACATAATATCTATGTGTGTGGCACCCTGCGCCTTGCACGAGGAGCTCCTAAGCAGTTGTGCGACCTTGCTAAAGCAAAAGAGCTTGAACGCGATGCGACAATAGCAATGAACAACGGCTTAACCATGGTCCTACTTTGGCGAGATAAGCGCATCGTCAACATGGTGTCCACCTTCTACCAACCGGACACCATCCCAAAGCTTGTCAGTTTCAAAGAGAAGGACCAACAGGGCAGGTGGCGTCGTGGACAGAAGGAGATCTTCAAACCTGTTTGTATTGAAGACTACAACATCCACATGGGTGGGGTGGATCACTTCGACCAGATGGTCCAGTACTACCCCATCCAGCGAAGGACGGTCAAGTGGACGAAGAAGATCACCTTCTACTTCATCCAAATGGCCCTCTTCATTGCCCATGTCCTGTACAGGAAGTGCTACCCAAGGAAGAGAATTACCTTGCTCGACTTCCAGGAGCATGTCTGTACGTCCTTGGTGCACTTCAACCCTGCAGAGTGGCCTACGTCGGGGAGGCCAGTCCACCGAGCACAAGATCTGCCGCCTGACCAGCGTGAGCCACAGAGGCATGCACGCAGGCAATGGCAATCCAGTGGATCATCTGGGCCGTCCGACGACGACCATCCAGACTCCCCAGCCCCTGCTCCTCCTGACAACACTCCACCCTCTCCTGTTGCTGCTCCTGGTGGAGGCGTTGAGAGGGTACCACGTCTCGATGTTCCCACCCCACCACCAGAACCAGATGATGCTGCTGGTGCTGATGCTGCCCCGGGGGGAAACTATGTCCTGGTTCAACCCCCCGTGGTACTAGCACCTGATGCAGCTGCTGCTGGTGACGATGGGGAAGCAGCTCTTGAAGCTGCCAACCAACCGCCACCAGTACTGTAAGCAGCATGAGTGATGCGAGTCCGGAGACTTCGACCTGGAGTGGTCTCAAGGCCCCGTCCTATTGTTCTGAACCATGTCCGGTTGAACAAGGACTTGGACCATTCTCGGGAGAGGATTCCGGCCAAGAAACGACTCCGTTGCTATTACTGCAAAGTAATGAAAGGGTTTCGCAAGGACACAAGCTTCCGCTGCACGACTTGCACGGTTGCCCTCTGCATTGACGTCAACAACTGCTTCAACCTTTTCCATAGCCACAATGCAGGTGTCCTATAGTCAGGAGCTATTTGCAATCATTCATTCATTGATTCATTCATTCATTTCTCTTCTTCATTCACCCGGCTTCATTCACCCACCTTCATTCACCCACCCTCGTTCACCCACCGACATTCACCCACCTACATTTACCCTCCTTCATTCACCCACCAACATTTACACACCTTCATTCACCCACCTTTATCATCAAAGTGGATATAGGCCTCCTGGGGAAACCACTCTAAAAAAATAACGAGTCAAATGCAGTACCTCCTTGGGTGGCTTGGAAATCTGCATATTTCTCTGGTTTGACACCTTGTGTATATATATACCCACACACACATGCACACATTTTTGTTACCATTCATTATATTTTGTTTGACACCTTGTATATATATATATATAGACTTATATATTACTTTATTTGTGTGTACAATATAATTCAGTCAACCCAGGAGCCATTTCCCTTCTCGTTGGAAAGGGTTGTGGCCCTACCAGGTAAGTAAAATTGACAACCTTCATGACTGACATGTGTTCTATGAACATTATACAATTATTGGCAAGGAAAATTATAAAAAAGTGTTGTATATTGTGGCAAAGATATACAACTGTATAAACATTCTCATATATTTACATAACAATAACAATGCATGGAAACAATTGCGCATAGCTCGCGAACCAATTACGCTACATTATTTTGGTTTTCACCATTAGAAAGAGCATAATTTTCCGATTACGGTGATATAAACAGTTATATACGTATCTGAGCAAATAAAGCAACGTGGGGAACAGTTCGGAACCCGGCTAGCGTCGGCGGAACAGAGACGAGTGAAGCGTAAATATTCGCATTTTGGCTCTTCATTTCAAATATTCATATAGCAAAAAGTATTTGTCGTAGGAACTTCTAGTATTTTTTATTCTCTTCAGCATTATCTGCCGTATTCATACAGTCTAAATTGAGAACCATAGACATCGTAACAACGAAATAATTCGAAAATGTTATAAACCATATCATGCAAAGTCCTACTGTTTTTGTTTTCGGTCACTGCTTGAGAACTATTGAAGATAGACAATTTCGGTTTTCAGATTTGGAAAGAGCAGAAACAAATACTATTATTTGAGTAAATAAAAATATATGGTCATCACTCACAATGTCGAGATTCATAGAAACCCATACCATTTCAAGTCACATCGTTTATTGATTAAACATATATATAATAGTTTAAAGACAATAGTATGAAGTGTTGTGTTTGCATGATAGACAGGATTAGATAAAATGACAGCGACAGACTGTTAAATATACACATACATTTTTTATATATAATCATGTTTGTGCCCAGGTCGTTATTATCATGTTTACACCTTGTGTTACTTCATCCAAAGTTTGTTGTTGTGTTAGATGTATATTTACAGGTTCACTGCATATGTTATTTACTGATTCACTGTACCTGTATGTGGGTTCAAAGTCACAAGTTTTTAACATCGGTTTGTGTTTTATTGCTTTTATGGTATTGTGTTCACTGTATGCTGTGCGTGTTTAGTGGTTCATATGTTGTATTCTATTTGCAACGTTGTTTAATTTCTTATGTGATTCTTGTTTAATGTGACCTACCATATGTTGCTACATTATGCTTTATTTTATTTTCTGACATTGAATTAATATAATAATATTATGCTTTATCGTGCTTCTTTTTTCGTGACATATAGTTTATTTTAATTTGAGTGTTGGTTTTGCTATGCAAAAATACATGTTGTTTCCATGCTGCTAGTATTGTTGGTGTTGGTGTAATATTCCTGTGTGTCCTCTATTTTTAGCTGAGAAGATTTGAGCGTCCAATTAAATCTTGTTAGTGAAGTTGTTGTTGTTGTTGTTGTTGTTGTTGTTCCCCAGGCTGCCTGGCCGAACAGCCCCAAGGCCCCGAGCAAGGCCCAGGCCATAACTGAGCACCCACACAGAACCCTCCCTGCTGACCACAATAAAGCCTGGGTGACCGAAGCCACTCCATGGCGGAGAGCTGAGGAGGGTGCGGAAACGCCCGGGAAACCAAAAGGCACCCAGGGCCCTGTGCCCCTCAGCAATTATGAGGAGAAAGTTGCGTTAGTGAAGTAATACAGTTTGCTTTATAGTACTAAACAGAGAATACGGAAGAGGGTACCATCAACTTTCATTATAACCACAAACACAACTACAACCAATATTACTAACACACTACAACCATCATCACACTATCATCAGCTGTTACTATAACAACCAACACAACAACCAATATTTCTAACACACCACAACCACCATCACACTACCATCAACTGTTACTATAACAACCAACACTACAACCAATATTACTAACACACCACAACCACCATCAGCTGTCACTATAACAACCAACACTACAACCAATATTACTAACACACCACAACCACAATCATACTGCCATCAACTGTTACTATAACAACCAACACTACAACCAATATTACTAACACACCACAACCACCATCAGCTGTCACTATAACAACCAACACTACAACCAATATTACTAACACACCACAACCATCATCACACTACCATCAACTGTTACTATAACAACCAACACTACAACCAATATTACTAACACACCACAACCACCATCAGCTGTCACTATAACAACCAACACTACAACCAATATTACTAACACACCACAACCATCATCACACTACCATAAACTGTTACTATAACAACCAACACTACAACGAATATTACTAACACACCACAACCATCATCATACTACCATAAACTGTTACTATAACAACCAACACTACAACCAATATTACTAACACACCACTACCACCATCAGCTGTTACTATAACAACCAACACTACAACCAATATTACTAACACACCACAACCATCATCTCACTACCATCAGCTGTTACTATAACAACCAACACTACAGCCAATATTACTAACACACCACATCCACCATCACACTACCATCAGCTGTTACAATAACCAACACTACAACCAATATTACTAACACACCACAACCACCATCACACTACCATCAACTATTACTATAACAACCAACACTACAACCAATATTACTAACACACCACAACCACCATCAGCTGTTACTCTAACAACCAACACTACAACCAATATTACTAACACACCACAACCATCATCACACTACCTTCAACTGTTACTATAACAACCAACACTACAACGAATATTACTAACACACCACAACCACCATCAACTGTTACTATAACAACCAACACTACAACCAATATTACTAACACACCACAACCATCATCACACTACCTTCAACTGTTACTATAACAACCAACACTACAACCAATATTACCAACACACCACTACCACCATCAGCTGTTACTATAACAACCAACACTACAACCAATATTACTAACACAACACAACCACCATCACACTACCATCAGCTGTTACTATAACAACCAACACTACAGCCAATATTACTAACACACCACATACACCATCACACTACCATCAGCTGTTACTATAACCAACACTACAACCAATATTACTAACAAACCACAACCACCATCACACTACCATCAACTATTACTATAACAACCAACACTACAACCAATATTACTAACACACCACATCCACCATCAGCTGTTACTATAACAACCAACACTACAACCAATATTACTAACACCCCACAACCACCATCAGCTGTCACTATAACAACCAACACTACAACCAATATTACTAACACACCACAACCACCATCACACTACCATCAGCTGTTACTATAACAACCAACACTACAACCAATATTACTAACACACCACTACCACCATCAGCTGTTACTATAACAACCAACACTACAACCAATATTACTAACACACCACAACCACAATCATACTACCAGCAACTGTTACTATAACAACCAACACTACAACCAATATTACTAACACACCACAACCACCATCACACTACCATCAGCTGTTACTATAACAACCAACACTACAACCAATATTACTAACACTCCACAACCACCATCACACTACCATCAGCTGTTACTATAACAACCAACACTACAATCAATATTACTAACACACCACATCAACCATCACACTACTATCAGCTGTTACTATAACCAACACTACAAGCAATATTTCTAACACACCACAACCACCATCACACTACCATCAACTATTACTATAACAACCAACACTACAACCAATATTACTAACACACCACAACCACCATCAGCTGTTACTATAACAACCACCATCACACTACCATCAGCTGTTACTATAACAACCAACACTACAACCAATATTACTAACACACCACAACCACCATCAGCTGTTACTATAACAACCACCATCACACTACCATCAGCTGTTACTATAATAACTAACACTACAACCTATATTCCTAACACACCACAACCATTATCACACTACCATCAGCTGTTACTATAACAACCAACACTACAACCAATATTACTAACACACCACAACCACCATCACACTACCATCAGCTGTTACTATAACAACCAACACTACAACCTATATTACTAACACACCACAACCACCATCACACTACCATCAAATGTTACTATAAAATCCAACAATACAACCAATATTACTAAAACACCACAACCACCATCAGCTGTTACTATAACAACCAACACTACAACCAATATTACTAACACACCACAACCACCATCAGCTGTTACTATAACAACCAACACTACAACCAATATTACTAACACACCACAACCACAATCATACTACCAGCAACTGTTACTATAACAACCAACACTACAACCAATATTACTACCACACCACAACCACCATCAACTGTTACTATAACAACCAACACTACAACCAATATTACTAACACACCACAACCACCATCAGCTGTCACTATAACAACCAACACTACAACCAATATTACTAACATACCACAACCACCATCAAACTACCATCAACTGTTACTATAGCAACCAACACTACAACCAATATTACTAACACACCACAACCACCATCACACTACCATCAGCTGTTACTATAACAACCAACACTACAACCAATATTACTAACACACCACAACCACCATCACACTACCATCAGCTGTTACTATAACAACCAACACTACAACCAATATTACTAACACACCACAACCACCATCACACTACCATCAGCTGTTACTATAACAACCAACACTACAACCTATATTACTAACACACCACATCCACCATCACACTGCCATCACAACTACCTCGCACCTGCAGTGTTTCTAGATAAACCACACAATACTACCACAATACCTGCTCTTCTGGAATACTGCGTTCAATCCTGGTGCCCTTATTACCAAAAGATATAGACAAGCTAGAACGAGTTCAAAATAGAGTTACCAAAATTATACCTAGCCTAAAGAACAAACTATACGTGGATTAAGAGGGAACTTAAGGTGTTCAAAATCATCCAAGGCTTCGACAATATGAACAGTAGTAAGTACTTCGCTATCGACCAATCTAATTACACACGGGGAAACGACGGCAAAATTATTGGTAAATCTATTAACTCGCACGAATGTAAGAATTTCTTCTTCAATTGAGTTGTCAACATGTGGAATGGGCTTTCCCGAGACATTATAGACTGCAGCACCATTGATTCCTTTAAACATCGCATAGACAAATATCTTGCCTCAAACCCGCGACTGACTGCGTTTGTAAATAGATAACTATATTTTATTTCCCCCTCAGATTCATCAAGGATTATTGTGTATATATATATTACTAGGACGTTGCACCTTTTTTCCCCAGATATACGAATGATCACGTATAACTGCTTTATATTACTAACTCATCTGGCCCCTACTAACACCCTAATCCTGCCACGTACATTAGCTTCTGGGCAATAGTTCCCTTTCCAATTTTCCCTTACCCACTCTAAACTAGTTTGGACACATGATCCTCAGTGTTTTGGAGGACAAGCAGTCTAGAGGGGTCACTAGACCTGTTGTTGCTTGATTTCCATTGTACTCCTCTGTACCCCACACTTCATCAGCTTCTTCATGCCACAAATCTCCATCACATCTAGTCGTGGATCCTGGATCATAGAGGGCGTTGTCGAGGATCTGGCGGAGTTACCTCTCTGACCCTCCTGTATATCCAAGGTTTCCTCCACCATCATCAACGTTTTCTAGTCAGTCATATTCTGGATCTCCCTCGGTGGTGATGTGTGTGTTGAGTTACCTACTTCTGCCTGAGTAGACTTCTACTCGTTTTCTTAGTCATCCATAATCTCAAAAGGATACGATTTGGAATTACCAGGCGGACGAGACTTTTGAGTTGGTGATACTATTAAATTTACTTCCTGTTTGCTTAATCAAATGTAAATACATCTAAAATAAAAGTATTTATATATTTAGTTTCTATTGTTTAATTGTGTATCGGTGACTAATTGTTTTATCTTTTTTGCTTCTTACCTTATATTTTCCTTGTTATGTCTTTGGATCAGGTTCTAAATGTAAACATATTGAATAGGTAAATTAATAAGGTATCTGGTTTGAGGCAAAGACACTACTGGCTTTTATATAGTTTTTTTTTTATCAGAAATATAGAACTATTAATCATGGCTTTGATAATGGTTATAAGGTCTGTGTAGGTACTGTATATGCGCCCGGCTGGGAAGTACGTACTAATTAAAACGCTAAGCTAAAAACAACTAGATTGAGCTATTATTCCTGTATAATTTGTATTTCTGTAAAGAATAGATGCATTAAGAATAGTGAAATAAAGTAATAACACACACACTATTATAGCACAGTATCGCACTGGCACTGTATACGTCACTGTATAATGCATTAGCCTGATAAGGGAGTAGTCCTTCCCTTAAAGCTTGTCTGACTGCTACTGATGCCTGGGCCACTGGAGCGGGCCGGCTTCTACCAGTGTGGTGTGACGCTCTACTTAGTTGCTAGCAATCATCTTGGTATTGCTGCAATTCTCTGAGGGGAGCGTGAGAACCCTTGTTTACACTGCAAGAATTGTACCAAGGCTTTTATAGGTGGGGGAAGATCTTCTATAGGGGAGTCATACCCAACTAGAAATTTACAGTTGCCTACTTAAGTAAGTGAATAAATGGTATAATGGTGTGAGTTATATATGTTATAATATGATCTATCCTAGAGTGTACAGTCGCTCAAAATGCGCTGTTACAATTTTGTTAAGTACTTATTGTTATTATTGTTTTCATTAACAAGTAATTATTTAATATTAAGTAATTGTTATCAGTAACCAATATTTGTTTGCATTTCTTTATAAAAATAAATTATAACTTAATTATTGTTTATTCTTTATCTATTTACTTTAAGGTCTATAAATGAGTCGGGAGTTTGAACTGCCAGTAAATGTAACTCAGTGTTAGTGTACAGTTAGAGAAATAAATAGCATATAATTATTCAATAACTAAGTATTTGTGTAGAGTTTTATAAATTAACATCTTAATAGTTAAGAACAATAACAATGGATGTCTTAGTGAATATTTAATTGTAAATTCATATCCGGTCAATATTAATGTGTTGCTGCCAGGGTTGTCCTCTACCCATAGACAAACACACAGGTTTCCTTAACCCCTGGCCATAACATGGTAAATTAAACAATTATAACTACTCAACAAGTTATTTTCTTAATAATTATTTTGTATCTATTGGCAAGAAGTTGGCATATGGTTTGTCTGTATGCCAATCATCCCCACAAGACTTTATAAGTGGTAATTATCTTCCATTCAAATTAAACCTTACTAATGCTAATGAAGTTATTAAGATTATCTAGTATTTAAAAGACTGCAGTCCGGATAATGATGTTGTACATGTGAAGGTTATAAAACATACTGCAAGTGTCATCGGTCCAATATTATCACAGCCATTATCACAATCCAGTTGTCTAACTATCAACCCAATTATATCCTGCTAGTACTAAGCAAAATATTTGAACGTTTAGTATATGATCGTCTTATTTCCTTTACAGATTCTAATAACATCTTGAATAAAATCCAGTACGGCTTTAGAAATAGCCATTCTACTCAAACAGCGGTGCTAAAATGTATTAATGATGTAACAGAGTCACTTAGTGAAGGTAATTACACAGTTGGCATATTCTTAGATCTGAGTAAAGCATTTGACCACATAGTTTTACTAACAAAACTGCATCATCGTGGTATTAGGGAGCAGTCTCTGTGTTGGTTTAGAAGGTACTTACAAGAGAGAGAACAATTTAAAGTAGTTAGTGGAGTAAGATCTAACTGTAAACAGGTAAAAACAGTTCTTCAACAGGGATCAACACTGGGTCCTCTGTTATTGTTATTATATGTATATAAATTACTTTGTAAGCTCATCAATCATTGTAAGATATATTATTGGAGATGACACACCATAATACTTTTCAGGTTCTAATTTAGCCAATGTTGTTCACTGTAAATAGAGAATTATACAATAATATATCGACATGAATGTTGGCAAATAAACTGTGTATATATATTCTAAAACTCAGTATACTGTATTTGCCGGCAGAAGACCAGTCAGTGCTGACATTGATATTAAAGTGGGTAATATTTATAATAATCAAACTCATTATATATAAATCCTAGGAGTACATATTGACGATAAAATAACATGGAAGGGTCACCTAACATATGTTAATGTCATATTGGCAAAGTTATTAGGATTACTATATAAGATATTTACCTGTTTATCTACAAAATTTGATACCAAACTCACAGTTTGGTTATCGTAAGGGACTGGGTACATGTGATGCACTTCTGATACTCACTCATGACCTGCAGTCTTCATTGGGGGGCATGAGTCTCGGCTAGTGGCTATTGTCTTTAGTTCTGTTTTTTGACTTAGTTAACCATAAAGCACTTACGACTCATCGGTATTGGTTGCAATATTTTTAGGATCTCTGAAGATTTTTTGACGAATATATCTCAGTCTATAGTCATTGATGGGTGTCGTTCCCCTTCTGTTCACAAGGCAGTGTCGATGGTCTTTGCTTTTTATTATTTTTACTGCTAACCTGAGCTCCAAGGTTGAAAATAAACTAATCTTCTATGCCGATAATACTACTTTATGTGCGTCAATTCCATCACCAATTGATCAACACAATATTGCTACTGCTCTGAATAGGGATGTAGCCAAACTTTAGGATATGGAACTTAATGCTAGTAAAACAATCCATTATCATCAATAGATCTTGTACTTTGGATCCTCCCCATCCCTATCTACAAGTTTCTGGTGAGGAAATTGAGAATATGGATACTCTACATTAGTGGGAGTTACTCTGGATCCCAAACTTACTTTTCAAAAGCATATTCGTTCCTTCTCCTCTTCCATTTCCTAGAAAAGGGGGGGGGGGAGGGGGCTTGGACACATGTGTAGGAGTGGTAACAAATAATGGAGGGGAATTATCTCACTTAATCACTAATTGCTTTGTTTTGAGTGCCACTGGGGTGTTTTTAACACCTAATTGGCGGTTCCCGTCATATGACAGGCTAGAGAACAATGGACAATCTGGCGGTACCCGTCATATGACGGGCGGCATTTTGAACATATTATCGGCTCTGAGAGAGAGTCCACACATTGGGAGGACAATAGGCGGGCTCTGACCGTTCGGCCCAACCACAGAGCCGTGACTGAGCCCCCCACTGCAACTTTCCACTTCCACGGCCTCGCGAGATAACGAAAAAACTAGGGAAATTACCTTATTTTAGGGTTTTTCACCTCTCGTTGCGCGATCGCTACAGGATAACCCGTGGTAGTACAAGGGTAAATCAGTTGTCATTGGAAAGCCCTATTATCGCCCTTTCACGGATACATAATTGTATTATGATCTGGCTCTTCTTTACGCATGAAAAAGAGCATGGAATGAAACTCGTTTAGGGTAAATATGCCCGCTTGGCAGGTAGTAGATGTTTCTAACGGCTCCGCTCTTTGAGAGTTAAAGTTTTTATTAAGCCTTGGATCTTAAGAGTCTGGCCACATTCGCCCAGTAGAACCTCTTAAGAGTCTGGCTGGAGTCCCTGGGTTAAGAACGAACTTTCATACTCTGAGGCAAAAATCCAAATTTTACTAGGGAGCATTTAATTTTGTTTATAGGTTACTAACCAACTTTATTTAAGGAAAGTGAATGACAGCAATTAAAATATAATCATAGACATAAGTTCTGACCTCAAAACTATTGGTAATACATTCGTGCAATATACAATTACTAAGCATTTTACTTGTTATAGAAGTTTTTGAGCTAAATTATTATAATCAGTACACAGGCCTCTTAAAAATACCCATTCACTTGTTAGTTGTGTAGTCCCGCTGCACCGTCTTGATTGAACTGATTCAAATTTCCACCCTCCTACCACCACCACACTCACATTCTGTCATATTTATGAATATAATATAAACGAAAGTTTAAAGACAAAGGCCAAGATTTTTCAGATATCTAAGTAGTGAGAAAATGAGAAACTAAGTAAAATAAAAAGGAGAAAGAATTAGTGGGAAACGAAATTCCCAAAAAGGCTTTTCCTTTCTCATATTTCGACCTGCCACCTTGAATTACTGATTGGTTGCTTGGGGATTTGTCGCTTGTTAAATAGTCCACACTGCTGAATATAGTACTGCATATCAGTGTAGTGGTTATCTTTGGCTGTAGTTGTAAAGTAGATTACCTCTCTCTCTCTCTCTCTCTCTCTCTCTCTGTTAACATGATATAATGATATCGGTCCATTATTGAGTGTAGATGTATGACCTGTTCCTGTACCACCTTGAGACCGTCTCACATGTAAGGGTTGTTGGTTATAATTATTCACCTTGGTTTGGTGGTTCCTGGACAACTCAACCGCTATACCATTATCAGCCAGTAGTTGTAAACCAGATAATCTCTCTCTCTCTCTCTCTCGTTCTCTCTGTTAACATAATATATCATCGGATCATTATTGAGTGTAGATGTATGACCTGTTCCTGTACCACCTTGAGACCGTCTCACATGTAAGGGTTGTTGGTTATAATTATTCACCTTGGTTTGGTGGTTCCTGGACAACTCAACCGCTATACCATATCAGCCAGTTGACTTCACCCACTACCAGGGTAACGAGGATTAAGTAACCCAATGCTAAGATATTGTCCTAACTAACCTAACCTTAGATAAACCAACACAATCTAACACTAATAGTTGGGTTGGTTAATATAGTCTACTGGTTGAGTTGTCTGGTCAGCGGGAGTGACTGCTTCAGATATTTCAGTGATGAATCATTAAGCATCACAGAACACTAATATTCAATTATAAAACTTGAAAACTAACTTAAAAGTTACTTTTCAAATAAATATAACAAACTCATTATCATTAAAAACTATCAAAACGACAACACACTAAACAAATTCTATATGTGGAAAAATATGATTACATTTATCGGAAATTATACTTTGAAAATATAAAACTTATAATATCCACATATCTGTACACCACTACACGAGACAGTAGGTTGGTTTCCCACACCATCCTAGTAGCAAATGTATTGGTGTATCAAGGTTAACTAGTACGAAGTGCAATCAGGAATCATAATCAAAATATGTATAGGCAGATGCAAATTGTACTTTGTGAAAGATAAATAGATACTGATAAATTATTGTATTTAAATTGTACAATTTGATTAAGTACACAAACACATAAAATGTTTTGAATAATTATATTTAAACAAATTACAACAAATATAAGCAAGGTGAAAAACTAGTAAATTAATTTAGGATACAATCACATAACATATCCTCTAAGAACAGTGTCATCGGGTAAGCGTTTGTGAGCTTGACATGCACAATTGACCCAAAATTATTTAAACTCTATAACAAACTTTAATTTATTGTACAAACAAAAACAAAAATGTTACAAAAGAAATAACTGATACTATACCTAGTGAACATTATTAAACACAGAATTGTAATATATCAACTAACATCTTTAATAAACATAATTTTAATAAACCTAATTTCAACATGCCCTGACCAGGATCATTTATATTAGAACATTATAAAATATACAATAGAGGTTTAGTAAGAATATTAAATTAAAAATGTATGGCTGAAGCTATTAATATCGAGTTTAAGTATACAATCATAGTAGTTGACTTTAAAGAGATATAATTTGTGAATCAATTTACTTACTAAAAGTGTCAATTTCGACCCAGTTCTCGTGTTGCCATGAATGAATTGATAACATTTAGGCACAAAGGCCAAGCACCGAGACCTGTAGAGATCATTCAGCGCTACATCTACAAATTAAAATATCATCACAGGAATTTAAAAATATAAGAAACATTAAGATATCAAGTAGCGGTACATAAAACATATACAATATCAATAGAGGAATATCAAAAGTAAAAAACACAGGATAATTAAATAACATAAACAATACCGCAATCCAATAACTAAGATCGGAGCTTAAAAACATCTCCATCTTGATCAAGAATTTCAGACAGGGAAAGGAAAGTAAAACCTATAGAGCATCTGGGAAATGAGTAATTACAACAAGAGGTTAGAATGTGGCTTGCAGACAGTACCTCGTCACACACAGCATACAACGGAGGGTGATCATTATGCAATAATATTATGTATTTGTGCATCATATATGCGAGACCAATGCGCAACCTTGTGAGGATTACTTCCGTACGTCTACCTAAGTGAACAGGCGATATGTCCCACAGCTTCACAGAAGGGTGAATGGCTTTAAGTGGTGGTTTGTGCCATGACATCAAAGTGGACCTGAGATTAAAGTATTTGGGTTCCGAGTACGTTTGAGATCAAAGTCCTACTGAGCTCGGAATGTGTGTGACATTACAGCGATTATTTGATCTGAGTGTTCTATGGTCCTAGTGTTAAATTAAATGGAGTGGATCTGTGCTTCTTGCAAGTATACATATTCAGATATACAATAAATATACAAATAGACGTATTCTTACACAGTAACACAGTGCAACCCTACCCCATGACCAATGATATATAAACAATTATTATCTAAGAGGGAGCCTTAAACTTAGTAATACTTCATATAACAATACTCATGTCCCTCGTGTTCATTTGATATGGTAAAGTAAACACCTCTCTCACGTGTAAAGGAATACTGGAGTACTCTTGATTACTTATATGCTTTAACCCGCTTATGCCTGGCATCCGCTATTGATTATTGTATACAAAAAATAAAGTTTGAGAGATATTCTGTTTTAGACGTAATTCGCGGTCTTTGTTATTATAAATACAATATGTCAATGCTTAATAAATCACACATTTCTGTCCAGCAAATTTTTTTTGTAAGTGGTGTTGAATACAATCATACAATATGCAAAACAAACCTGCCCCGAACCACATTCATTCCTTTAAAGCCTCTATCTGCCCATGTTCTTATTGCATGTTTTTGGTATGGAACATTTTAGCCATAAAGAAATATTGGTCACAGTTTATATAGGATATAGAAGTTAGTGAGTAATGTAAATAAGGTACTTATCCTTTGATACAATGTACGCCCAATCACCGCAGAAGTGAATCAGTGTTACTAATTTTAGTCATATGTCATCTAACATCTTGTATATTAGTCTATCTATCTATTGCCTGACGCCGTGATCCCTGAAAGGGTAGTCACGAACGAACAGCCTCCATGCACCTCTGTCCCCAGTCAGTCGACGCCCCTCCTCCCAACCAGCACCGCCTTCATCCATATACTTCCTCAATCTATCCTTCCACCTCTCTTTCGGTTTACCTCTCCCTCTCTGTCCTTCCACCTCACTCTCGTACACCCTCTTAGTCATTCTATTGCTTCCCATACGTTCCATATGGCCTAACCATCTCAAGGTGTTCCTTTCCACACTTTCCAGCACATCTACCTCCACACCACACTTCCTTCTTACTTCCTCGTTCGTCTGTCTATCCCTCCATGTAACTTCGCACGCACTTCTCAAGTAACTCATTTCCACCCCTCTCACTCTGAGTCTGAGTCTCTTCTCCAACGCCCATGCTTCGCTTCCGTAAGTCAGTGTCGGTATTACCACACTATTATGCAAGGACTTCTTCACTTCCATACTGACCACTCTATTTCTTGTTACTGCTTTCAGCGTTCCTACAACCCTCTTCCCCTGTTGCACCCACTCCTGCACTTCTTCATCCATAGTCCCATCTTTACTCAACACACTGCCCAGATACTTAAATGAGCTGACAATCTCTATAGCCTGACCGTTCAACTTCACCTCACACTCTGTGGCTTCACCCGTTTCGAAGACCATAACCTTGCTCTTCCCCACATTTACCTTCAGATTCCGTTTTTCGCACACTGTTCCAAACAAATTTACCTGACCCTGCAACTCTCATTCATTATCGCTCATCAGAACTGTATCATCAGCAAACAGCAGTACAGGTAGCTTCCACTCATTTCCCTCCCTTATCAGCGATACAACAACATCTACTGGTCTTCCTTGTATTTCTTTCATGACTCCATCCATATATACAGTAAACAACCATGGGGACATCACATACCCCTGTTTCAACCCAACATTCAGGTCAAAGAACTCGCTCTGCTCATTCTCCACACTCTAATAATTAAAAACTAAACTATGTATGTTTGTGTAAGCGAGCTTGGGTGACCTTTCACACTAAACATATCAACATTGTTAATCTATGTATAAAGCTCCCAAATGGTTGTGAAAAAGTTCTAAGCAAAAACTTATATATTGACACATATAAAGGGGACTATACTACATTATTATAATACCTCTTGGTGGATGAGACTGGTTAGCCTTGGTCGGCAACCATCTAAGGGAGACAACCTTATACAAATCCGGGCTGGTACAACCCATTAGCCATGGTAGGCATTGTGCCTAAGAGAAGGTAACTCCACACAAATCTCCATCCCTATAGTGCAAGGAAGGGAGCACCCTAGGAGGCTGTCCTATCAGGAGGTGTATAATACCGAGCAAGTCGTAAGCGTGCACAGGGTTTGTCCCTGTGGCTGGTTTCAGCGATGTGCCTCGAGGCCATTAGGTCTGCCTCTGACTATGGTTCAGGGTGTGGTCAAATGCTGACTACCCCTAGTACAGGATGGGGGAGGTGGCAGGAGTAGACTACTCTCTGGTGCTATCTATATTACATTATGAATATGAAAAATGCAAACAATGATAAAAGCAAGGCTTGTAGACAAAAACCACACACACCGATAGCGCTGGAGACTAAAAGCGGCTTCCTAAATGTGATTAAACTTACCAGTGTAAACGTGGGGAGCATGAGAAGAAGAACTGAGGAGGTAGCTGATATGTTAGAGAGAAGAGCAGTGGATGCGTGTTGTGCCCAGAAGACCCGTTGGAAAGGTAGGAGTACCAGGTGGATAGAGGGAAATTGAAAAAGGCATAATATATTCTGGTTGATAGGAGATGAGACAGGAATAGGTGATGTGGGTCTCCTGGTTGCCGAAAATTGACTAGACAGCATTATTGAAGTGAAGATATGTAATCTGGCTATCTATCTATTGTTGGACACCTTGGTCTCCGAAGGGGTGTCCATGAAATAATCGCCCCACGCTCCTCTTCCCAGTCGGTCAACGCACCTCCTCCCATCCAACACCACTTTCATGCATATACTTTTTAACTCCATCCTTCCACATTTTTCTCGGTCTACTTATCTATCTATGTCATTCCACGTCTCTCGTACACTCTTAGTCATTCTATCGCTTCCCATACATTCCACATTGCCAAACCATCTCAAGATGTTCCTTTTCACACTTTCCAGCACATTTACATCCACACCACACCGCTCTCATACTTCCTCATTCGTCTGTCCACCCCTCTCATTCTTGGTTTGTGTCTCTCCATCAACGTTCATTCTTCACTCCCGTATGTCAATGTCGGAATTACCACACTATAATGCAAGGACTTCTTTACTTCTATGCTGACCACCCTATTTCTTGTTACTGCTTTCAGCGTTCCTACAACTCTCTTCCCCTGTTGCACCTTCTCTTGCACTTCTCCATACTCCCATCTTTACTCAATACACTACCCAATAACTTAAATGAGCTGACATTCTCCTCAACCTGAACGTTCAACCTCACATCACACTCTGTCGCTGCACCCATTTCAATGACCATAACCTTACTCTTCCCCGCATTTACCTTCGATTCCGTTTCTCACACACTGTTCCAAATATATTTACCAGACCTTGCAACTCCCACTCACTATCACTCATCAGAACTGTATCGTCAGCAAACAGCATTACAAGCAACTCAACTTTCCCTTCATAATTGCTGTGGGGCACAGGGCCTTGGGTTGGGCTTCGGTGTCCCAGGCGTTTCTGCACCCTTCTTAGCTCCTCGCCTAGGAGCAGCTTCGGTCACCTGGGCTTTCTTAGTGGTAAGCAGGGAGATTTCTGTGGGGGCGACCAGTTGGGGCCTTGGCCTTGCTCAGGCCCTTGGGGCTATTTGGCCAAACAACAACAAGAACAGCAAAAGTCAACTTTCACTTATTTCCTTCCCTTATCAGCAGTACACCAACATCCACTGCTCTTACTTGTATTTATTTCAGGACTCCATCCATATATATATATATACAGGGTGTCCCAGGAGGAAAGGGCATAACTTTAGGAAATGATGGAACAAAATGTTCTAAGCCTAAAATGTTCTATAATAAATATTCCAAATCTCGACCGTTATAGAGATATTGCATTTTGAAAATGGTATTTTCTTCAGTATTTCCTCATAAGGCTGGCATAGCTGTCCCAGTGCCTATCACACCTACATCTTTCTGCAATTATTTTACCATGTTATTATTAAGATACTATAATTCTGTAAGTTGCAAAATGATTATAGACAAATTAGCTCACTAAGGACCACTTGGAAACTATTTGACATGGAAGAGTCCATTACTATGGTGCGGGGAAGGACACTAAATTAAATCTTCAATATCTTTTTAATGGTTAAGATTTGGACTTTTTGTTATCGAACAATTTATGTTTAGAATGCCTTGTTTTATCATTTCCCAAAGTTATGCCCTTTCCTCCTGGGACACCCTGTATAAATTTATATATATGAACCATATATATATATATATATATGTTCCTCCTGTTGTTCTCAAAAACTGTGCTTCCGTGCTAACTCCCTGCCTAGGCAAACTCTTTCGTCTGTCTATCCTCTAACGTCTTCCCTTCATGCTGGAAATTTGCTCACATTCAACCTGTCCCAAAGAAGGGTGACCGCTCTCAACCCTCCAACTATCATCCAATTGCTCTCATCTCTTGTCTTTCTAAAGTTTTTGAAACTATTCTTGCTTCCAAATTTCTTAAGCATTTTTCTTCTCATAATCTGCTCTCAGATCGCCAGTATGGCTTCCTTACGGGTCGCTCTACTGGTGATCTTCTTTCATATCTTACTAACTCTTGGTCATCCTCCTTTCGGGAATTCGGTGAAACTTTTTCTATTGCACTAGACATATCGAAAGCCTTCGGTAGAGTCTGGCACAAATCTTTAATTTCTAAACTACCCTCCTTCGGTTTCTATCCCTCCATCTGTGCCTTTGTCTCTAATTTTCTTTCCGGCCATTTCATAGCCGCGGTTGTGGACGGCCATTGTTCAATTCCTCACCCTATAAACTCTGGTGTTCCGCAGGGCTCTGTCCTATCTCCTATTCTCTTCCTAATTTTTATAAATGATCTCCTCAACTGTACCTCAATTCCCATCCATTCATACGCAGAAGACTCAACCTTACACTACTCCCTTAGTTTTTCAGAACGCCCAAGCCAGCAATCCCTCAATGACAAACGTAATGAAGCCATAGAACTCTTAAATTCTGATCTAAATACTATCTCCAATTGGGGCAGAGAAAATCTTGTTACCTTTAACCCGTGGAGCCCCGGCTTGTTTTGTATTGTTTGTTCACCAGAACCCGGCCGGTTTTCATTTTTTTTTTTATTCCAGAAACAATAGCGAATGGGTTAGGAATGAAGGAAAAACCACGAAAAACCGTTCAAAAAGCTTAAAGAATGGTCCTACAAAGCCCCCGAAAATATATTTTACAAGAGTAAAAAATTGAAGGCAATTACCCCAAAAAAACAGGTTATTGCGCGCTCACGTGCACGCACGTGGACTTTGAGAGTTTTCAACCATCGGCACGGTTGCATGGGATACGTACACAGTTCCCATACAAATCTGAGCCCTCTCGAGTAGCTACACCTGAGGTTACGGTCGGAGCAATTAGGGTGACTCATCAGACACGTCGCTGGGGCTGTGCGTTATATACATCGCCGACGCGCCAGACGCGTCGCTGGGGCTGTACGGGTTAATGCTTCCAAAACCCAATTTCTTCATCTATCTACCCGTCAGGATCACCCAGCGGACTATCCCTTATTCTTCAACAATACAAAAATCAATCCTTCATCTTCTCTCAATATGCTTGGTGTCTCTTTTTCTTCTGCTCTCAGTTGGAAGGACCATATTACCAGTCTTGCTAAGGCAGCCTCCCAGAAGCTGGGTGTGCTCAACCGCCTTAGGGGGTTCTTTTCCCCTGCACAGCTTCTTGCTCTGTACAGGGGCATAGTGTGTCCTTGTATTGAGTATTGTTCACATGTGTGGGGAGGGTCCTCTCACACCGCTCTCCTAGACAAAGTTGAAAGGAAGGCCTTTCGTATCATTAACTCCGTTTCCATTCACTAACTCTCTGCAATCTCTCTCTGTCCACCGCAATGTTGCATCTCTCTCGCTATTCTATCGCTACTATAATAATCAGTGTTCCTCAGTGCTTTCCCAGTGTATACCACCTCGTTTACATAGGGCACGTGGTACCCTTCTTGCAACTCAATCCCACCCCTACTCTGTGCAACTCTCCAACCCAAGAGTGAAACGTTACTCTCAAACTTTCTTCTAGTCAACAGCTGAGCTCTGGAACTCTCTCCCAGAATCAGTCTTTCCCTCTTCCTATGACTTAAATTGCTTCAAACTCCGTGTGTCCAGGCATTTTGGCTCGAACATCCCTTGATTTTGGCCCTGTCACTCATTCAACTATGGGGGAGGCACTCGCTATAGGCAGTTCTGCCTTTTGCCTCCCTCAATCACATAGAAAAAAAAGGAAACAAAAAAGACAACCAGAGACGAAGCAGCTACCCAGCCACCAAGACCACCGTGTGACATACCACCACAGACAGCTCCTCACCATGGCCCCACGTCCAGAGCTGACAACAACAACAATAGAGGGCACCACAACAACAACAGAGGGCCCAACAAAAACAGAGGGCCCAACAACAACAACAACACAGGGCACACCGCCTAACCATACAACCTACGTAGCCAGTCCAAGCCGAGCAACAGAGAGGAACACACCTGACCAAGGCCCTGCCTAGCTTTTTAATTCTTTCAATTCAAATTGTAAATTTTTTATCATTTTTAATTCGTAATTTTAATACAACTTTTAATATTTTATTTGCTGAAGATGGGTAATGTACCCGAAACGTAGTGAATAAGAAATAAAGTGAAAGGAATTTTGGCAATTTACATTACCAACTTCACCCTAGCTTAAGAAATACTGTTAGGCCTAGATGTATTGAAAGAAAATTTAAAAAGCTGATACATAATAAATATGCTCAGGTCTTCAACAGTTTTTGCATTAAAGAAAATATTCTGCCCAAATATATATATATATATATATATATTGAGCAACCATCGGGACATCTCACACCCTTGCTTTAACCCAACATTCAGATCAAAGAACTTGTTCTTTTCATTATCCACACATACTGCCGACTTTGCACCCTCACACATGCTATTTACCACTTTTATCAACTTGCCAGCTACTCATTATATTCGCAATACAGTCCACAGACCTTCTCTATCAACTCTGTTGTAGGCTTTTTCCAAGTCCATAACATTCATACAAATTATGTCCTTTCTCCAGATATTTCTCCACAACACTTTTCATGGCAAACATCTGGGCTACACACCCAATTTACTTCCTAAACCCGCCCTGCTCCGCACCTACCCATATCTCTGTTCTCGCTCTCATGCAAGAATAATTTACCTGAAAATGAATGTCGGCGAAAAAGTTATAAATGTCTTCTACGCTCAGAGAGAATGAAATAGTTTTCTTGGGAGGGGGCATAAATGAGCATGGTGGTAGGTGTAGAGATGAGTACGAAGGAGTGCATGGTGGATATGGATCTATCTATCTATCTATTACCGGACGCCTTACTCCTCTTTACGAGGGTGGCCATACACAAAATGCCCCTAAGCAGACCTAACCGGTATCAGGACATCTCATGACCATGCCATCTCACCACACAAACAAGACGAGTCACCTCAAGACCATGCCATTCTCATGACCAGACCTTTTCATCACCATTCGGTTTCATCACCATACCAGCTCATTACCAAGCCAATTCATTACCAAGGCATCTCAATACCACACGTTGCCACATCTACTGTCGTGTACAGTGATCACGGGTACCCTCCCCCCCCCCCTCTCTCTCTCTCTCTCTCTCTCTCTCTCTCTCTCTCTCTCTCTCTCTCTCTCTCTCTCTCTCTCTCTCATCTATGCAGTAAAGGGATAACAAATTGCTCTCTACCCACTACATGATTTTTTTTTCGTTTATTTTGACACACATACCTGTAGGCCTACACGTATTATATATACACTATAAATGATATATATATATATATATATATATATTCTGACATACGGAGCCCTGTATGTTTATTTTAAGAGTTAGAATTAAGAGTTGAAGGAGTGCCAAACTACCCAGGCGGCGAAGCAGATTAGCGAGCGAACCAGCGAGTGGGAAACCAGCTCGTCCGCATACCAGCAAACAAGCCTTCACACCTGCGTGCGTCATAGGGGACCCTGCAAACTACTTCGATGACCCGACGCTATGACGCTATGATCGACGCCAGGAGACTCCATTGGACCATGCACCTGCTACGCAACTCGAGGAGCTGTGATTGGGGCGCGCACCATCACCCTCCTCCTGATTCGTTCCTACCCCATCATTGTTTAGTATATAAGACCCGAGTAGTGGGCATTCAAATCAGTCTCATTTGGAGTTGGGAAGGTGAACTTGCAGCTGGATGAAGACAGGGTGAAGTATTATAATGGGATTGTGACTGTCAGTCAGATGTTACGTCCTGGGATATATAAACACTGTGCTCTTTCTATTGGACTAGGTATGCGGCAACAAGCAACAACGGAAAACGCTAGATCCAACCCTTATCTATAAACCCAGGCAACAAACCACCCTAAACTGTCAAGAGTCCTGCCTGGACAACAAGGTATCCTATGACTCGGTTACCGGGTGCACGCACTATAGACTGCTGATAGTCAAGCAGGCTATATAAAAGATCACACAATTAAGTTGACTTAAAGCTTCAAGGAAAAGATAGATAACAGAATTAAATTGCAGAAACAATTTAATAACAAACTAGAAGAAAGTACATTTAACGTTACGTTAATTAATACAACTAATCACCCCTGCGTGAAAGAAGGTGAAAGCAAACAGTCCTCAAAACATCGTACAGGTAGACAAGATGCGGGTCTCTAAACTGCATGCGGCTACTGTAGGATCTGATGCTTAGCAAAGAAAGTAAGTTACGGATTTAGAGAACTCTTAACTCATAAGCAGGAATAAATACTAGTGATAGGCCATACAGTGTATAATGGCATAGGTATAATTAAATAAAGGCAGCAACTCACAACATAACCACATACAGGTGTGCTTCTCACTCTTAGTCAGGCAAGCCTGCTCGGACAGAGTCTCTGAGCCACACCCTGACTCACAATGCTCACAAAAACGGTAAACTGTGGCACAATAACAAGCATACAGAGATGATAAACCCCTAGCTGTTAATCTGTCAGGCGGCAGAGGTCTAGCCGGAAGGATATAGGCTTCGGATACCCGGGCTGAGCCACCTGCTCTAGCCTAGGGACGTTCCCAAGTCTGTGCGCCAAATTACTCTAATTAAAAGGGTGCTCTCTTGAGAGACTCAGATCGCAAGTATCTGACTCTCTCCTGGCGACCCTAAAACAAAAGCAAGACGTGCTAGTGCAGTGCTGAGTGGACTAGGCAAGGGCCCTCACACAACACAATGCTAGACACACAGGGACACAGACAAGAAAATGCCCCCAAACTCCCACGGGTATCCTAGTAAAGTCGTGCGGGTCCACAGGACTCGCACCAGCAGACTTTACTTAAAGGATCGCAAAAAGCCTCCCCTCTGGTCTAGCCCCTGCTAACCTGACACAAGAACACACTAGCAAGCATGAAACCACCAAATATGAGACAACAAAAAAGCTTCCTAGGTCTCATTAACAATTACATCTCCGCATAAGGCCCAAAATCCTATCTAATTATCTGAGAGCTCGTCGTTAATACAATAATAGATATAAGGTCTATCAAGGGGATGGGATAATTAAATAGATTGGTGAAGTAGTGGAAAGAAGGTATACAAAGTAAGAGAGAATGTTTCTAAGTGGGGTTGAGAGGGTTAGATATCAAGGGGGTCCGAAGGGTACGACAGTGAGGTGAGCTCTGAGTCTTGAATCTGTCTGGACCCCACCCTAGGCATGCAAAATACATCCCATGCTTGGCAACACTCAACACAGTTGCCGGGTCAAAATCCTCTACCCCTGGCGTGAGTCGAAACTAAGCCTAACGTTGCTATCAAATGCACGTGGCAACATCAGGCTCGTCCCAAGCTGGACTCTCCGCGCGAAGCAACGTCCCCCAGCCGGTCTCTCTCTCCCGCTCGTCTCCTCCCACTCTCACTAGACTTACATCTTATATATTATAATGAAACAATCAACTATCGAGAATAAAATATACTAAGATGCGTTGGTTATGAATAAGGGCAGCTTCAAGCTGTGAAACAACATAAGAATATCCCAGACATTAGTTACATTATCGTAGGATATATACTAAGGAAAAGCCGGCCGGCCGGCTGCCGCCAGCCGGTTTCTAAACGGCTGGGCAGCCGACGCGCGCGCATGCCCGCACGTGGCTACTATGCAGGAGCGTCACACCTCCCCCAAGATATAAGACCCTTGACTAAGTTCTTCATATCTAACAGAAAGCTTCTCATAGTACCACACACTGTTGCGACACAAGACATTATATATATAAAACAAATAAAGATTGTTGCACTCCACCGAGCAAGTTCAACTAACTTAGCGACAATATGCGAAAACATTCAACTTAGATACTGCTACAACATCTTATACAAAATTCTACACGTTATAAAAATAAAGAGTTTTTATAAGGTTTTTGCTTTTTTTTAATTTGTTTTTTCGGCTGAACTACAGTTACAGCCTATTTTCCTCCACACTCAACCCTCAATCCTGTGGCAGTCTAACCAACATCATCCACCCTTGATAGACAATCTGCTATCACGTTATCAGAACCGGCAATATGGCGTATGTCCAGATTATACTCCTGAAGCATGAGTGACCACCTGGTCAGCTTCATATTCCGGTTATGAAACTGATTCAAGAATTTCAGAGGGTGATGATCGGTATAAACCACTACGACTGGTCCGAAAGCAGGAACATATACATCGAAGTGCCTGAGCGCCAGCACTATCGCCAGGAGTTTTTTTTCAATTACAGAGTAATTCCTTTGTGCACTATTGAATTTTTTACTGTAAAAACTCACTGGATGTTCGATACCTTCATCATCTGTTTGTAACAAGACAGCCCCAGCCCCAACGCCACTGGCATCAGTCGCCAGCTGAAAAGGTCTGCTGAAGTCCGGGGCCCTGAGTATGGGGTGGGTACATAACAGGTGTTTCACCAAGGAAAACGCCTCTGCACACTCAGGAGACCACCGGAACTTCTTGTCCTTAATTAATAAGTCAGTTAAAGGAGCAAGTACAGTTGAATAGCCTTTGATGAAGCGACGATAATAGCCTATCATACCTAGAAACCGCATGATTTGTTTCTTAGTCGTAGGCTGGGGAAACTGATCGATGGCTTTGATCTTTGTCTGTGGAGGGCACACCTGACCCATCCCCACCTCGAACCCCAGGTACAAAACTGTGGCTTTGACAAAATCGCACTTCCCCAGGTTTACCACCAAACCTGCTTCATTCAGTTTATTAAAAAAGCTGTCCGATGTGAGCACAGTGACTGTTAAAATCATCGTCGTATATTATGACATCATCTAGGTACACCGTACAGTTGGGAATGTCGGCTACAATGTCGTTCATTAATTTCTGAAACGTTGCAGGGGCTTTTTTCAGCCCGTACTGGCATAACATGGCAACGATATGTGGCACCGTCCACCACAAACCCACACACCTCTCGCGAGGAACTTGGCTTTTCCTATCTTATCCACACTGTCGTCCACGCGAGGGAGAGGGTAGGCATTTGTGGGGTTAAACCATTCAACCTGCGGAAATCTATACAAAACCGCACCTTGCCATCTGGTTTGGGCTGCAGAGTGACAGGGGAAGTCCACCTTACTGCACCCTCAGAAAGCAGCCCACGTTTCAGCATATAATCCAGCTCTTCCCTAAGTGCTGGTAATTTAATAGGGGGAACACGGTATGGCACTGATTTAAAGGGCGGGTGGTCCCCAACATCGACATCGTGCACCGCTTGAGTAGTGAGGCCAGGATGCTCCGCGAAAACAGCTGGGTTTGAATCAAACAAGTGCTGCACAGCTACACGCTGTTGCTCAGGCAGGTGCAATATCAACTCGTGAGCCACTTGTCTAGAATTCCCCGCCCACTGATCCGCGGAAACATGACAATCCCAATTATCCTCCCCCGCAGCTTGACTGTCCCTTCCTCCTTCTCCACCACGATCGCTGCAGAACAACACCGGGACAGTGAGAGGCTCGGAGGGGCGCCTCACATACTCTTTCATCAGATTTACATGGCAAAGTTGGTTCTTTTTCTTACGATCAGGAGTAGCTACTAAATAGTCTAGATCAGAAACCTTCCTTACAACCCGATACGGACCAGAATACTTGGCAGACAAGGGGTGTCCCACCAGAGGCAGTAGTATCAGTACCTCCTGATCTACTTCAAACTCCCTCAGCTTCACCTTCTGGTCGTATCTGTCCTTCATCTGAGCTTGTGAACTCTTAAGGTTCCGACCTGTTACCTCCAAGCTCTTTAGCATTCTCTCACGGCTTTAAACTACATACTTTAGAAGCGAGCATGGCTTTGTGACTCCCTCCCAGATCTCCTTGACTATGTGGAGGGGCCCCTTGACCCTGTGTCCAAAAACCAACTCGTTCGGGCTAAATCCCAAGCTCTCCCAAGGTACTTCTCTCGCAGCAAATAAAACGTATGGGAGACCTAGATCCCAGTCCTTCCCATTTTCCATGCAATAACACCGCAACATACTCTTGAGAGTCGAGTGCCACCTTTCCAAAACTCCCTGACTCTCGGGATGGTAGGCAGATGACACCACAGACACTATCCCATGTTGCTGCATGGTCTGCTTAAACAGAGCAGAAGAAAAATTGGATCCCTGATCAGACTGGATCTCCTGAGTGTAGCCATAACGAGAGAAATAGACAAGTAGGTTTTTGACAACAGTCTTAGCCATACCGTTGCGCATGGGGTAAGCATCTGGATACCGTGTTGCTACATCCATTACAGTTAGTAAACATTTATTGCCGGCACTAGTGGGGGGCAATGGGCCAACCATATCGATAACTACTTTGCTGAAGGGCGGCCCAATGACAGGGATGGGTTGTAACGGGGCTCTCGGGATGACCTGATTGGGTTTCCCAACAACTTGACAAGTGTGACACTGTGACACCCATGACACGACACTCGCCTTTAACCCAGGCCACCAGAAAAGCTTGCTCAGAGCTGCCTCCGTCTTACGTGCCCCCAGGTGCCCTGCCAAAGGCACATCATGAGCTAATCTCAATAAGCTCTCACAGCACACCCTCGGTACTACTAACTGGTCCACTAATCCTGACCCGCCATCCCACTTTTTCTTGGGATCCTGATGTCTCCGATACAAGATCCCCTCGGACAAGAAAAAATCACCAGGCTGCGCATCCCCATCGCTCTCCAGTTCGATAGCACCATTACCACACGCCCTGACTTCAGGATCTTCCAGCTGCAAGGAACATATATCAGCAGGTGCAAGATTATCCAAGTTCATCTTAAATAATTTATTTCCACCTCCAATGTCCCGCTGAGCCATCCTTTCCTCACGCTGCGCATAACGATGCTGTCGCAGAGTCTCTTCCTGCCCTGCACCTGCACTAGCGGTGATAGGCCCCGGGGCCTCTCCAGACTCTAACATAGGTGCCAATAATGAGTCACCAAGAAACAATGCCGGCTCAAAACTCTCCAATTGACCAACACTTCCCGTTTTCTTGTGACCTTTCCTCCGCGGTTTGATAGACTGAGGTGCAATACGGGACGTTCCCAAGTCTGTGTGCCAAATTACTCTAATTGAAAGGGTGCTCTCTTGAGACAACTCAGATCGCAAGTATCTGACTCTCTCCTGGCGACCCTAAAACAAAAGCAAGACGTGTTAGCGCAGTGCTGAGTGGACTAGGCAAGGGCCCTCACACAACACAATGCTAGACACACAGGGACACAGACAAGAAAATGCCCCCAGACTCCCACGGGTATCCTAGTAAAGTCGTGCGGGTCCACAGGACTCGCACCAGCAGACTTTACTTAAAGGATTACAAAAAGCCTCCCCTCCGGTCTAGCCCCTGCTAACCTGACACAAGAACACACTAGCAAGCATGAAACCACCAAATATGAGACAACAAAAAAGCTTCCTAGGTCTCATTAAAAATTTCATCTCCGCATAAGGCCCAAAATCCTATCTAATTATCTGAGCGCTCGTCGTTAATACAATAATAGATATAAGGTCTATCAAGGGGATGGGATAATTAAATAGATTGGTGAAGTAGTGGAAAGAAGGTATACAAAGTAAGAGAGAAAGTTTCTAAGTGGGGTTGAGAGGGATAGATAACAAGGGGGTCCGAAGGGTACGACAGTGAGGTGAGCTCTGAGTCTTGAATCTGTCTGGACCCCACCCTAGGCATGCAAAATATATCCCATGCTTGGCAACACTCAACACAGTTGCCGGGTCAAAATCCTCTACCCCTGGCGTGAGTCGAAACTAAGCCTAACGATGCTATCAAATGCACGTGGCAACATCAGATTCGTCCCAAGCTGGACTCTCCGCGCGAAGCAACGTCCCCCAGCCGGTCTCTCTCTCCCGCTCGTCTCCTCCCACTCTCACTAGACTTACATCTTATATATTATAATGAAACAATCAACTATCGAGAATAAAATATACTAAGATGCGTTGGTTAAGAATAAGGGCAGCTTCAAGCTGTGAAACAACAAAAGAATATCCCAGACATTAGTTACATTGTCGTAGGATATATACTAAGGAAAAGCCGGCCGGCTGCCGCCAGCCGGTTTCTAAACGGCTGGGCAGCCGACGAGCGCGCATGCCCGCACGTGGCTACTATGCAGGAGCGTCACACAGATTATATAAGTGTGTGTTAAGTGTGTTCGGTGTAAACACTTACGTTATGTTGGTTAGTGAGATATTTGATTGGGAATTAACGTTAACGCTACTATTATGTACTTAACTATTTGATTGGGAATTAATGTTAACGCTACTATTATGTACTTAACTCTTTGATTGGGAATTAACGTTAACGCTACTATTATGTACTTAAATATTTTAGTTGACTGACTTGTGGACTAAAGCAACTCTTTAAGTAGTTGGGTTATGATGAAAGTAATACTATTGTTTTATATTAATACTTAAGAGTTCTTTCATTTTCTTTTAATTAAGCTTACATTGCTTAACGGTGCTTAGTACGGTGCTGCTATTGTCTCTTATTAGTAATATCGCCTTAGACTAACATGGCTGTTTTAATGTTACTTCTAGTGATTTCCTAAGCTGAAGACAATTCTTTTTGCTTCAAAATATGATTTTGCTTTTCATATTATTTGAGTGAGACCTGAATCGAATCTATTAAGCGTTCCTGTAACTTAATTTACTCATAATCAAACCTCAATGTTACATGGTTAAGAAATACATTTAACTAATTATTAAATATATATCTAACTTTTTATGTGACTTTGATATTAATCCTGATAATAATAATAATATAATACTATTAACGTAAGACAAGAACCAAGCATAATAACTACATTAAATATAAATAAAAGGACATATAAGAAAACTATCTCTTCATTTCAAAAAGGGTAAGAGACAGAAATATTCTTACTTTAATATTTATCTTTCAAGACTTTTTATAGAATTAATAGTCCTTCTTTAGATATAACTTCTTCGGTTCATAACCATAGCCTACTAAGCTTCGGTTAAATAATAATTATTTATAAATACTACATGACTTTAATTAGTTTCAGTATTTTTTCATAATTAAAGAGTATCAGTCAATAAAGGATACCAAGTCCTAAGATGCAAAAGGAAAGGAAGCAACAACAGGAAATAATTTTATATGATTTTACTTTTGTTTTGCCTTCAGCTGACTGATACCTTAAAATATATCTCTGTGCTATCTAGATTCATCAAGTTACCCACTTGAGGATCAAGATACGTAACAATATATATATATATATATATAATATATATATTATCTATAATATACTGTATATATATATATATATATATAATATATATATATATATAATAATATATTATATATAATATAAATATATATATATATATATAATATTATATATATATATATATACAGTATATATATACAGTATATATCGCAGTACCGGTAATGTGTTTTATATTTCTAATATATTTAGACGGCTTTGTACTGTTTAGGAAGGGTCATGTTAGCTAAGGTTCATTGAGATGGTTTGTAGCACTATAACTGATAGACGTCCTTCCTAATTTGAATAAGATCGCATAATAGTTAGTAAAACAAAATAATGCAACCGAACTATTTCATTCGGTACCGTATATTAAATCATTTAAGATATGATAGAGGTTTACGGTCTATTCGCCCACAAGTCTTCGCCCAAACTTGGAATTTGTTCGCCCAAACAATGAAGTTCGTTCGCCCACACCTTGAAGTCTTTTCACCCACACTTTGAAGTTTGTTAGCCTCCCACACTCTAAACTGGCTTCTAAGGGATGCACATGTTGTGTATTATGTTGACGACAAAATATTGTCCATTCGTAATAAATAATGCTATGAATAATTTATGTTATCTCATTTCCGGACTTAACTTAGTTTAAATATCTTCAGATTAATTGGTTAACTTTTCATCATATTCATATTACTAACTCTGTGTAATGTTGAGGCTAAGCATTTTGTTTTAATCCACATTGTCTGTCCAATTCAGTATATATAAGACTTCCATATAAGAGAGAGAGAGAGAGGAGAAACAGATGAGAGAGAGAGAGAGAGAGAGAGAGAGAGAGAGAGAGAGAGAGAGAGAGAGAGAGAGCGTATATATAGCTCATATTCAAATAGCAAATCATAACAAATATATAACAATAATAGTGAAGCATTGTACAACTAGGAATGTCCTGTGTTTGAGTGTGTGGGGAGACTAATGACGTGCCCGATTAGAAGGATTAGAGTAGGAGGAGAAGGTATAATAATTATACAGGATTAACTCGGTCACATTTCCCTGGCCACTTTCCTGGGTAACTGTAATCTGGAATATCTAATGTTTATTTTGGAAGCTTCTAAATATATGTTATTATTAGAATGTAGATCATAGTCATTATATCAATCAAACTCAGTATAGTTGTCAATTATATAAATAATAGCGCCTCATAGTGCTGCCACAAACATAACTTAGTATTAATATTAACTGTCGATCGAAAATTTCCGGAAATAGCCTGTACCTGTGCAATGATTCCTGTATACATTTTATGTCAACTACTCTAACCTCAAAAGTCCTACATAATTATTATCACTCGTAATTTATTGAAATACTAACAAGAACATTGCTTATTTGAGAAATCGCCCCGCCGCGAGTTCGCCACGTTAATGTCCCCCCTCCCCCCTAAAGGGGTACTGAAGAATTCCCACCTTTCTGTAATTTGTAATTTGCAAATGTATATTTTCTAACTTCAAATTAAATATAATACGCCGAGTATAGACTTTTCAAAAGAACTATGTGTGTGTGTGTTTGTGTGTGGTCTGCCTATTGACCCAAGGTATGAAGGTGTGAAGTGAAGGTGTGAAGAAGTTAATTACCCCTACTAAGATAATAATAATAATAATAATAATAATAATAATAATAATAAAGTTTAATAATTATTTATTTAGTGGTTATTCTTCTTACATAGTATTTACAAATATAATTATATACAGTTGGGGTTTAGTGTTTTCAAAGTAGATACAATATAGGAACTAATATATAATTTAGTGTTACATACAGTAGACAATTTTACAATTCATTAATACATGTGTTTTTAGTTGTGTATTCAGACCAGGTGTGACGGACCACTATTCCTAAGCTGTAATTACAAATACACCGTACCAAGTAGGTCAGCTCAAATCTATGTAGATTAATGCCCCTTTCCCACTGGTGAGACAAGTCACGATTTTCGTCGCCGATGCCTTCGTTTTGTCAAATTCGCAAGAATACGTGGGACCTTCACGATTTTACAAACAGATGACAAATTAGACTGGGCGAAGATGTCGCCGATGTCGGCGACGCAATCGCCGTCATCGGCGATGTTATCGGGGAAGTGAGCGATGTTTCGCCGATGAACCTCTGCGAGGCATGTCACATTTTCAAAAATCTCTTGCGAGATCATGCGAGGATGAAAGAATACTCGCCGTATGTTCTGCGACGTCTTCGGCGATCCAAGCATGTTTCGGTGTTTTCTTGGGGGAGGTGATAAGAGTATTTTTTTAAGGCACAAATTCTTGTGATTCATCGTCGAACATCGGCGTTGGCATCGCACATGCGTCGGCGAGATCGGCGAGATCGGCGAGGTGTGCGCAGCTGAGCGAATGTAACGTGAATGTGCTAATTGCAGAGTGGAATTAGCATATCACGCCAAACTAATGGGCCGAACGTCATAAAATATGAAAACTAATGGGGTTAACCATGAGGAAGAAAGGGGACCAGAAAAACGACCCATCTCCCCTTAATTCGGAGGTTGGCAATGCTTCGCCGGAGACATTTTTCTATCAAATAATGTACAAATTTAGCTTGCTCTCAAAACAAAAAATATATATGTTGGCTCGCTACCGCTCACCAGGAAAATATTGAAACCTGGATGGGGGTAAACGTCTTAAAACAGTAGGCTGAACAGGGCCAAACGGATACAAGGCAAAGAGAGAGGGAGAGAAATAGACAAAAAATATAAAACGAGGAGAGAGAGAGAAAGAGAAAGAGTAAACTAAAAAAAACCGAGGTGGGCTCAATTGTTTGGCCGTAACCAAACATTGAGCCCACCTGCTGTTTGTTGTTTTCTCTTTCTCTCCCTCTCCTCGTTTTTTTTATTTTTTTCTATTTCTCTCCCTCTCTCTTTGCCTTGTATCCGTTCGGCCCCGTTCACCCTACTGTTTTAAGACGTTTATTCCCATCCAGGTGTCGATTTCTTCCTGGCGAGCGATAGGGAGCCAGCATTGTATGGAGAAATCCGGCTTCAGAAATTTTTCTATCGAAAAATGTACAAATTTAGCTTACTCTCGAAACAAATATATATATATATATGTCCGCTGAACATGATGGTGGTGTTTAGATTATTCTATCATCATTATTGGATTTTATAGAAATTAATCTATAACGATAGTTTTTCGATCTTATAGAATCCATTCCGCAGCAAAATATTAACTCTGTCGGTTTTCATCAATAATAACTGCTTTTTATATTGTTTTGTTTTCATGAACGGGAAGAGGAAAGGTTATTCTATAAGATTTCATCAACAACAACAACAAATATTACAATATGTGAAATTTCACCGTAGGTGAAGGCATATCATCAGTCCGCCCGTATTTGCCCTAACTCTCAGTCGGTTTTCACCCATAATATTTGTTTTTTATATTGTTTTGTTTACATGAACGGCAAGAGGAAAGGTTATTCTATAAGATTTCATCAACAACAAAACAAAAATAACAATATGTGGAATTTCACCTTAGGTGAACGCATATCATCGGTCCGCCCGCCCGTATTTGCCCTAACTCTCAGTCGGTTTTCACCTATAATAATTGTTTTTTATATTGTTTTGTTTTCATGAACGGCAAGAGGAAAGGTTATTCTATAAGATTTCATCAACAACAACAACAAATATTACAATATGTGAAATTTCACCGTAGGTGAAAGATATCTCACTATAGGCCTAATAATTTTGATTTACCCACCTCTCCGAAGTTGCTCTTTGGCCTCGGCAGGTGTGTCTTGAGCATTCCGCGACGTCGCGACGTCGCAAGGCCCTTCGCATGCCTCGTGAGGAGCATACCCCTGGCGGGTATACTCTCAGCGAGTATTTGTGCTCACGTCAACGACTAATCGACGAGGAAATCGCCGATGATCGTCGATGTTCTCGGAACATCCGAGAGCATCAGCCATCCGTCGTACAACGTTTTGGAACATTTCAACGATTTTCTTCGTGCGACAAACTCCGCGATGTCTCGCCGATGTCTCGCCGATGTCGCAGATGATCGCAGAAACCCTTCGGCGATGCTCGACGATGCTTGCGAGGGTAACCAATCATCGTGAGTCCTCATCCAAAATTTTGAACTGTGCGAACATTATGCGACGACCCGCGAGGGCCCTTGTGAGGCCTGAAAGGCCTTGAGAGTCAAACGATTTTTCATGAGAGGTGTTGAGACATGTCACGAATGTGCCAATTTATTGGTTTCGGCGACGAAAATCGTGACTTGTCTCACCAGTGGGAAAGGGGCATAAGAGGGCAGATAAGCCTGTGGTAAATAGGTTAGCCCTTGCACCAGGCTCAGGGTAGGACACCTTCATATAGCCTATCTACATACAGTAACTATTTAGAATACCTACTGCTAAGAATATATGACTTATATTAGTGAAACAACTATCATAATTATTAGGGCAAGAGAGTGTTCATACATTGTATTGACGTATATATAGGTTGCATATCCTTAATCTAACACATTCCATTTTCGGAGCCGAACAATGGAAAGTTATCTTAAGTACAGTAATATATTTTTACATAAGAACATAAGAACATAACAGTGTATACAATTAAAATTAAAATTAAAGATGTATATGTACTGTATATTCTGACATACAGAGCCCTGTATGATTATTTAAGAGTAGAAGGAGTGCCAAACTACCCAGGCGGCGAAGCAGACTAGCGAGCGAACCAGCGAGGGGGAAACCAGCTCGTCCGCATACCAGCAAACAAGCCTTCACACCTGCGTGCGTCATAGGGGACCCTGCAAACTACTTCGATGACCCGACGCTATGACGTATGATCGACGCCAGGAGACTCCATTGGACCACGCACCTGCTACGCAACTCGAGGAGCTGTGATTGGGGCGCGCACCATCAATCGACTCCTGATTCGTTCCTACACCATTATTGTTTAGTATATAAGACCCGAGTAGTGGGCATTCAAATCAGTCCCATTTGGAGATGGGGAAGGTGAACTTGCAGCTGGAGGAAGACGGGGTGAAGTATTATAATGGGATTGTGACTGTCAGTCAGATTATATAACTGTGTGTTAAGTGTGTTCGGTGTAAACACTTACGTTATGTTGGTTAGTGAGATATGTGATTGGGAATTAACGTTAACGCTACTATTTGTGTACTTTACTATTTGATTGGGAATTAACGTTAACGCTACTATTATGTACTTAACTATTTGATTGGGAATTAACGTTAACGCTACTATTATGTACTTAACTATTTGATTGGGAATTAACGTTAACGCTACTATTATGTACTTAACTATTTGATTGGGAATTAACGTTAACGCTACTATTATGTACTTAACTATTTGATTGGGAATTAACGTTAACGCTACTATTATGTACTTAACTATTTGATTGGGAATTAACGTTAACGCTACTATTATGTACTTAACTATTTGATTGGGAATTAACGTTAAACGCCACTATTATGTACTTAACTATTTGATTGGGAATTAACGTTAACGCTACTATTATGTACTTAACTATTTGATTGGGAATTAACGTTAACGCTACTATTATGTACTTAACTATTTGATTGGGAATTAACGTTAACGCCACTATTATGTACTTAACTATTTGATTGGGAATTAACGTTAACGCTACTATTATGTACTTAACTATTTGATTGGGAATTGACGTTAAACGCTACTATTATGTACTTAACTATTTGATTGGGAATTAACGTTAACGCTACTATTATGTACTTAACTATTTAGTTGACTGACTTGTGGACTAAAGCAACTCTTTAAGTAATTGGGTTATGATGAAAGTAATACTATTGTTTTATATTAATACTTACGAGTTCTTTCATTTTCTTTTAATTAAGCTTACATTGCTTAACGGTGCTTAGTACGGTGATACTATTGTCTCATATTAGTAATATCGCCTTAGACTAACATGGCTGTTTTAATGTTACTTCTAGTGATTTCCTAAGCTGAAGACAATTCTTTTAGCTTCAAAATATTATTTTGCTTTTCATATTATTTGAGTGAGACCTGAATCGAATCTATGAAGCGATCCTGTAACTTAATTTACTCATAATCAAACCTCAATGTTACGTGGTTAAGAAATACATTTAACTAATTATTAATATATATCTAACTTTTTATGTGACTTTGATATTAATCCTGATGATAATAATAATGTAATACTATTGACGTAAGACAAGAACCAAGAATAATTACATTAAATATAAATAAAAGGACATATAAAAAAACTATTTATTCATTTCAAAGAGGGTAAGAGACAGAAATATTCTTACTTTAATATTTATCTTTCAAGACTTTTTATAGAATTAATAGTCCTTCTTTAGATATAACTTATTCGGTTCATAACCATAGCCTACTAAGCGTCGGTTAAATAATAATTCTTTATAAATACTACATGACTTTAATTAGATTCAGTATTTTTCATAATTTAAAGAGTATCAGTAAATAATGGATACCAAGTCCTAAGATCCAAAAGGAAAGGAAGCAACAACAGGAAATAATGTTATTAGATTTTACTTTTGTTTTGCCTTCAGCTGACTGATACCTTAATATATATCTCTGTGCTATCTAGATTCATCAAGTTAACCACTTGAGGATCAAGATACGTAACAATATATATACTGGTATATATATATATATATATATATATATATATATATATATAGAGATAGATAGGTAGATAGATAGTAAGAAACTTTGGAAAACATAGAGACCCTTCCTTCCTCTTATTTTGGGATTTGGGAAATCTTGTTGGGCATATGCCGCTTATTGTAGATGTGAGGGCTGGTATTGTTATTCACACGTACATGTCAATCTCTGAATTATGGCTTGATCCCACTATAGCACTTGGTAGCCTATTCCACATATCTACAACTCTGTTACCAAATCAATATATGCCTATATCTTTTCTGAAACGAAATGTATCTAATTTGAAACAATTTGTTCGAGTTATTTCGCTATCACTGAGCTTCAGTACATCTTTCGTGTCCCCTTTATTAATCCCACTAACCCACTTGAATACCTCTATCATATCCCCTCTAACTCTGCGTCTCCCTAACGAATGTAAGCCTAATTTCTTCAACGTTTCTTCATATGGAAAATGTATAATATTATGGATATTTTTTGTCATTCTACGCTGTACTCTCTCCAAAGGAATCTATGTCGATTATGTAATAAGGACATCAAAACTTAACAGCATAATCCATATGTGATCTCACTAATGACAAATAAAGTTTTAAGAAAACATCAGAAGTTCTGTTACTCACACTCCTAGAGATGAACCCGAGAATCCTGTTTGCCTTGTAACGAACGCTAGCCTAATCATTGCTAACAAACACACCTAGAACTTTCTCACAGTCTGAGTTTTCTAATTCCATATTAGCAAATGTTTATATTATTCATCTTCTCTATCTTTAATACCTTGCATTTGTCAATGTTAAAATTTATATGCCAATTTTCTGACCATTCGTGTAAGGTATCTAGATCCCTTTGGAGGCACTCTGTCACTATCTGAATCTATTATTCTCCCCATTTTGGTATCGTCTGCAAATTTACTTATCCTACTAGTTTTACCTAAATCAAGATCATTTATGAATATAACAAACAACAAAGGACCTAATAATGCAGATCACTGGGGGACACCACTTTTGACTGCTCCCCAAATTAGATACATTTCGTTTCAGAAAATATATATGCAAATATTGGTTTGGTAACAGAGTTGTAGATAGGTGGAATAGGCTACCAAGTGATATAGTGAGATCAAGAACGATATATATATATATATATATATATATATATATATATATATATATATATATATATATATATATATATATACAGTATATATATGTGTATATATATATTATCTCTCTCTCTCTCTCTCTCTCTCTCTCTGTTTAGCTTCAATATCAATACAACACGCAACCATGTCTGGAAGTTAGAATTGAACAGGTTCAGCACTATAGGTAGCACGAGCGAACTTGACAATAATCTTGATCCCTGACCTCTATGTAACTTAAAATGCCTGGATCAAGCTGGCTGTAAATATCCACAACTATTACTTGGTGGACTCTTCCCAAATTATAGAAAAGTCAGCCTGATTGCTTTCATATATTCTGAATTATAAGAAGTTAAGGGGTCAAGATTATTGTCAAGTTCGTTGGCGCTACCTATATTATTTGTGGAAAGTTTATTTTCATGGAATTAGAAAACTCAGACTGTGAGGAAGATCTAGGTGTGTTTGTTAGCAATGATTTGAAACCTAGAAAACAGTGCATTCGGCTAGCGTTCGTAACAAGGCAAACAGGATTTTCGTGTTCATCTCTAGGACTTTGAGTAACAGAACTTCTGATGTTATCTTAAAACTTTATTTGTCATTAGTGAGACCCAATATGGATTATGCTGTTCAATGTTGGTGTCCTTATTACAGAATGGTCATAGATTCCTTGGAGAGAGTACAACGTAGAATGACAACAAGTGTCCATAATATTAGAAATCTTCCATAGGAAGAAAGGTTGAATAAAGTAGGCTTACATTCGTTAGAGAAACGCAGAGTTAGAGGGGATATGATAGAGGTGTTGAAGTGGGTTAGTGGGATTAATAAAGGGGACATGAAAGATGTACTAAAGCTCAGTGATAGCGAAAAAAACTAGAACAATTGGTTTCAAATTAGATGAATTTCGTTTCAGAAAAGATATAGGCAAATATTTGTTATGCTGTTTTTGCATTTAAATACTCATTAATCTTTACATCCATGTACATTTTCAAAGTATCATGGTCCGTCTTGGTTATTTTTCTGACCAGTTAACAAGCAATAAGAGTGAGAAGTTCGAGTACGCAATGCGCCTTTATGATTTATTGTGTTTGTCTTCCAAATAACAGAGATCTGTAGTAAATTTATAAAAGATGAATAATATGTGAGTTTGTCTGCTGTATACTGTATAATTTATCGTATAATTTATTTGATTTAAAATGGATGTTGATGATCACAAGTTAAATAATAGGAGCAAATAACTATGAAAGAAGCAGAAATTTCAGCTTAGAGAGTATAACAATTGAAATATAGATCAATGTTAATTGATTAACTCAATCGATTAATTTCTAAAATTAACTTAACTAGTTAATTTACCAAAATCGAGTTAACTTAACTTAGTTGACAAGACACCCAAATTAACTTAACTTATCTAGTTGAGTTATTCGACCTAACTCTGATATATATACATATATAATTATATATATATATATATACTGTATATATAATAGGTGTATGTGTCAAAGTACAAAGAACATATCAAATTGGATTCTGCATAAAGCCGATTGGTCCACACAAGGCAGATCCCTCTCACACCCAACACTAATTGTAAGGCCTAATTATAGGCTCAACTCACTAACACCATGAGGACCGACCTCACCAAAACGATCAGAGGTCAACATAAGAAAAAAATGGGGGTCTGCAGAGCGTCGATTCGCCCAAACCCGGCAGATCCCCCTCACACCCAACCCATCTCGTCCATATGTCTATCTAAATTGATCTTAAAGCTCCCTATCGTTCTTGATCCCACTATAGCACTTGGCAGTCTATTCCACCTACCCACAACTCTGTTACCAAACCAATATTTGCCTATATCTTTCTTGAAACGAAATGTATCTAATTTGAAACCATTTGTACGAGTTCTTTCGCTATCACTTAGCTTTAGTACATTGTTCGTGTCCCCTTTATTAATCCCACTAACCCCCTTGAATGCCTCTATCATGTCCCCTCTAACTCTGCGTTTCTCTAACGAATGTAAGCCTAATTTCTTCAACCTTTCTTCATACGGAAGGTTTCTAATATTATGGATAATTTTTGTCATCCTACGTTGTACTCTCTCCAATGAATCTATGTCCATTCTGTAATAATCTAACACAGAAGTTATCCAATGATTGTTGTAATACTGATAAAAGAGTGAAACATTTCACAAACATTGCTTGTCAACTGATCAACACAACGAAAAGGACCGTGGTAACTGAAATGCATAAATTGAATGATTACTGAACATTCAAGTCCAAAATAGAGAATAAACAATGTTCTTGTTAGTATTTCAATAAATTACGATTGATAATAATAATGTAGGACTTTTGAGGTTATAGTAGTTGACATAAAATGTATACAGGAATCAGTGCACAGGTACAGGCTATTTCCGGAAATTTTCGATCGACAGTTATGTTTGTGGCAGCACTATGAGGCGCTATTATGTATATAATTGACAAGTATACTGAGTTTGAATGATATAATGACCATGATCTACATTCTGATAATAACATATAGCCTATTTAGAAGCTTCCAAAATTAGCATTAGATATTCCAGAATATATTTGCCCAGAAAAGTGGCCGGAGAAAGGTGACCGAGTTAATCCTATATAATTATTATACCTTCTCCTCCTACTCTAATCCTTCTAATCGGGCACGTCATTAGTCTCCCCACACACTCAAACACAGGACATTCCTAGTTGTACAATGCTTCACTAGTGTTGTTATATATTGTTTATGATTTGCTATTTGAATATGAGCTATATATACTCTTTCTCTCTCTCTCTCTTTCTCTCTTATATGGAAGTCTTATATAATTATACTGAATGGGTCAGACAATGTGGATTAAAACAAAATGCTTAGCCTCAACATTACACAGAGTTAGTAATATGAATATGTTGAAAAGTTACCCAATTAATCTGAAGATATTTAAACTAAGTTAAGGCCGGAAATGAGATAACATAAATTATTCATAGCATTATTTTATTACGAATGGACAACATTTTGTCGTCAACATAATACACAAAATGTGCATCCTTTAGAAGCCAGTTTAGAGTGTTGGAGGCTAACAAACTTCAAAGTGTGGGCGAAAAGACTTCAAGGTGTGGGCGAACGAACTTCATTGTTTGGGCGAACAAATTTCTAGTTTGGGCGAAGACTTGTGGGCGAATAGACCGTAAACCTCTATCATATCTTAAATTATTTAATATACGGTACCGAATGAAATAGTTCGGTTGCATTATTTTGTTTTACTAACTATTATGCGATCTTATTCAAATTAGGAAAGACGTCTATCAGTTATAGTGCTACAAACCATCTCAATGAACCTTTGTTACGACCGGGACTCGTATAAAACAAGGGCTCTTAATCATTGGACTAGAAAGGCACACAGCAACAACGGTAACACTAGATCCAACCCTCGAACTTATAATGCCGGCGCACAAAAACACCTATACCCTCCAGAGTTAAATCTGCGATAGCGGGGTATCCTATAACTTGGTATAAATGCACTACTACTACAGGCAAATGATCTCTGATACAGCCTGATCACAACAACATACAATTACGTTAATAATGTATACAAGGAAAAGATAGAGAGCTTAATTAAATCACTGAACTGATTTAATGCAAACAAGAAGAAGGTATACTTAAAGTTACTCTAAACAATAATAAACTGTCACTCCTATATTAAAGAAAGTGAATGAAAGTCTTATAGCATCGAACAGGAATCTTCTGAAGAAAGTCTGATGCTGCTTAAGATGATCGAATCGGATTTTGAACTGTTATATAAAGCAGGGACAAGATATGACAAGTGTAGGGACATACAGTGTTAACTGGCACGGGAATAACGATAAATGCGCAATAGTATTATCTCCAACAACAAAAGAAGTACTTCCTCAGGCAACGCAAAAGCCTGCTAGGGTTGTGCAACTCAACAACAACCAAGGCTTACAATCAACGTGAATAAAAATGCTGCATACATAACATAAGAGTTTATAATCCTAATCGGGTGTCTGCTAGGCGAATAAAGTCTAGCTTGGATGTCGTAGGCTAGGAAACAATGGCTGAGCAAGCGGCTCGTAGCCTAGCGAGATCCTTAAGACTGTACGACCAAATTACGTTAAATGACGGGGTGCTCTCTTGAGAATTCCAGATCGCTAGTATCTGGTTCTCTCCTGGCGACCCTCTCAAAGTCAAAGCAAAACGAGTTAGCACAGTGTTGGGTGGCAGAGGCAAAAACCCTCACTCGCAACACAGTGCTAAACTCACAAGGTACACAGTCAGAAAGACAACCTAGGCTTCCCACGTATCCGTTGCGATTGTCCAACTTCAACAATAGCTGGTACACATCGGAAATCACAACATCGATAGCCTTACCCCAGTCTAGCATTAAATAGCCCAGCAGACAACCAAGAAATAGGGAGGGAGACACCGCGAGTGTGTCGAACCTCTACAGACAAAATGTTAACCCCTCCAAAATGTCTAACTAAACATGGAATATCTGAGAGCTTCAGCATATAATACGATGGCCGATGTATGAAATCGTGCAGAACCAAAGGGGAGTTATGATGTTAAATAGATTGGAAGAATGAGAGGTAAGAAGTTGAGAGAGAGAGAAAGTGTTCTATAGGTAGAAGTCGGGGACAGGTGGCAAGGGAGGTGTGAAGGGTATGCTGGTCAGGCAAGCTCTGAGGAAGGTAGCTCCTCGGGAACCTCAGGATCACACAAAGGCATGGTGGTCGGCCAATCACAGGCCGATACGTCACAAGGCAGCAGGCCTCCAGAAGGCGCCAGGAACCACCAGCCAATCAAAACCGAGAGAAAGCCACGCTGGCGGGAAACTCCTCCAGGCGAGGGAGGAGGGAGGAGGAAATCAACACTCACTGCCCCCACGCTTGTCGCTCACTCTTTCTCTCTCAACTTCACTACAATGCATCTTATGTTCTACTCATGATATAAAATGCTTCCCGTTGTCACAGACGAAAATAAAGGCCACCACGGGACTGTCTGTAACAACACGAACACTATGAAAGAAAGAACAACATTATCTGCTAACTGTAGGCCATTTCACTGCCCTGGCAAGAGCTAGTGGCTACCGGGAGGTGATTCTGCCAACGCTGGTAGGCGTCACTCCCCGCCCAAGATATGGGACGCTCAACATTAGGCGAGCACCATATCTGACAAGGCAGAATGCCGACCAGACCCACCACAACCAGCCACTCCGCCAGAAATGAAATGCAAAGCTCAATCATAAACAAAACAACATTTTAGCATAAATTAAATCTTATAACCCCTCCCAAACATAATAGTATAATTTTAGCCTGCTATGCTCCCAGAGCGAGCCTCACAGAGCCCAGCCTCCTAAGTGAAAGACAGGTTCAACTTAGGACTTTAGCTATAACATTGGCAACTTACAATTAACTATCAAAAGAAAGATTTTTTTTTATGTGATTTTTTGTATTTAATTTTAATGTTGTTTTTGACGGCTGCTCTACAGGGGCAAGCCTGATTTTTCTCCACTCTCAACACACACTGACTGAACGGCGAGGGTTCTCCTGCAAACAAACCCTCCCATGACAAACAATCAGCCAAAACATTATCAGTGCCCTTAGCATGCCACACATCCAACTTGTGTTCCGGCAGCACAACAACACCTGACACTGATAACCTGCCCAGTTCATCGCAAGACTGGCACTTCTCTTCGCTCTTTCCGGCAACGGGACCTGCCAAAAACCTTTCACTAGTTCTACCTTTGTGATAAGCGATGCAGCCCCGAAGCGGTCTATGGTGTCGTCAACTCTCGATAAGGTATAGGCGTCTGTCAGGGATAATACTTCCACACTCTTGCAATCACCATACACACGGATCTTGCCACTCAACTCAGGTTGCAAACTCACTGGCAACGACCACTCACGATATCCTTTATCCCTCAGACCCTTTTTCCACATGTCGTCTAGCTCTGTTTTCATGACAAGCTGTTGAGCAGGATTTATACGGTAGGGAATTAAACTGAGCCTAGCACTGTCTCCAGCCTCCATGTCGGGAGGCGGCGGGACCCTTGTGAGGGGCGGCGGGCCACTTGTATCTCGGGTTTCTGGTCAAGTTTGAAGCGTAGGGTTGAGGGGCGGTGCGCGTTGGTTAAATGAAGTAGTGGGGGGGACGGTAAGGGGGGGAAGGGGAGGGGAGGAGAGAGGGGGCAAGGGCAGAGTCGGGGTGGTAAGGGGAGTAATGTTAGGGGGTGTTTGAGAGTAATATTTAGCTGAGGGGTTTAGCTGATACAAATCCTCCAAAACCTCCAACCTCATCCTACGTAACAGACCTATCTCTCCCAAGACTCCGAAAATAGACGACCATGTGATATACCAACACAATTGCAATAATGTGGACTGAGGACCTCAAACCTACATTGGTATGACACAAAATCGTTTATCACGCCGTCTCACCCTCCCTTTTTGTCATCCATGCTGGTTCAAATGACGTCATGCGCACCAGATCCGAAGAGTTGATGGAGAAATATCTCAAGATGATCCAGCACTACAAAAACAAGTCAAGGAATATCATCATCTCAGGCATTCTCCCCAAGATCGACGCACCTGACAAATTCTACGACAAAGCCTTCAGCACAAATAGCCGACTAAAATATTTGTGTCTGAGGGAAGAAGTTGAATTCATCAACCTCTGGGACAACTTCTACAACCAGCCTACTCTGTTCCGCAAGGATGGCACTCATCTAAACCCTGTGGGTTCAGCACGCATGGGTCGTCTCCTACACGAAGCAGTCCGCAGCCATGCATCAAAAAACGCCATCCGAGAAGAAGCAGCAGTGACATAAATCAGCCAACGCCAAGAAAAAAACAGAGGCAACCGAGGACCACCAGCGATAAGGACCGAAGACAGCGAGGACCGAGGACAGCCATGAACATAAATGTAGATCGGACAAGAACCAAAAATATTATTAAAGAGCATTCTGTGAGTTCTAAAATAACAAATTTAAAGGTTTTCTATGCAAACGCTCGTAGCATCCGCAATACATTTTCAGATTTAGAGGAGCTAGTGTTTACAGAAAATTATGATGTGATTGGCATAACAGAATCTTGGCTCAATACAGAAGATAGAGACTTTTTTAGCAGAGTATTCACTTCCCGGTTATGTAATGTTTGAGAAAAGCCGAATAAATCGAAATGGAGGTGGCGTTTTACTTTATATCAAAGAAAGTCTTAACCCTACCCTCTTGTCAAAACCTCAAATTGAGAACGTAGACGCATCTTTTGTGCTAATAAAGAATAATAAAGGTACAAAAATAATACTTGCATTAATATACAGACCTCCAGCTCAATCAGTGGAAACTGACCGAGAAATTTACGAACAAATTGCAGATCTAAGTAACTCACAAGATACCGTAATTTTTGGCGACGTTAATTTACCTGTGACCAAGTGGGGCGATACTCTTACTTCACACTCCGGACATGACTTGTATACGAACTTGCAAGAGAGTTCGCTTTATCAATTTGTTCGAACGCCTACCCGTGGTAATAACGTTCTTCACATTGTACTTGTAACAAAAAAAGAATTAATAGAGAATTTGAATGTTGGTGATGAATTCAGTAACAGCGACCATCGTACGATAACTTTCACTTTAATGTTTACTAGTAACGAACCAAATAGTAGCATCGAAAAAGTCCCTATTTTCAAGAAAGCAAACTTCCATAAACTTAGAGCTATGTTTAAAGAAACTGACTGGAGTTTTTTAATTAACAATAACGACATAAATACATCTTTGAAGTTATTCGAAACCACTTATCTAAAAGCGGTGCAAGACTGCATACCATCGAAAATACGGCGTCCAGGCCATAATAATAAGCCCAAATGGTGGAATAAAGATATTTCAAACTGGCTGCTTGCTAAAAAATTTGCTAATGATAGATTAAAATCCTCACAAAATGACGAAAAACGGGTGAAATTTGTAGAGCTACGACGCAAAGCCAAAAAGTTAATTAAGCAAAGTAAAAAGACCTTAGAGTTACATATTGCGAATCAAAGTAAAACAAACCCGAAATAATTCTATAGTTATATCAGAAAGAAAAAAGTAGTTACTTCAACTGTTGGACCGTTAGTCGATGAAAATGGAGAATACACCAAAGACGAAGTACAAATGAGTAATGCCCTCAATACCTTCTTTGCATCAGTTTTTACAACAGAAGACCTCAGTGATATCCCTACACCATCGCCGATTCAGATTGATAATTCAGATGTTCTAAGCAATATCACCGTTACAGAGAGAGAAGTATTGAATTGTTTAGATAAACTCAAGGTAAATACAACGCCGGGACCTGATACAATCTCGCCTAGAGTTCTGAAGGAAGCTAAGGATGAGCTCTCCAAACCACTGACATTACTATTCAATAAATCCTTGCAGTCTGGAACTATGCCTGATCAGTGGAAGCTAGCCAACGTAACACCGATATTCAAAAAAGGCAGCAAATCCCTACCCAGTAACTATCGTCCAATTAGCTTAACCTCAGTTGTATGTAAAATGCTAGAAACGGTCATACAAGACAGACTCGTAAATCACTTAGAGGAAAATAACATACTTAAAGATACTCAACACGGCTTTCGTAAAAAACGTTCCTGTTTAACAAACCTCTTAGACTTCTTCCACGATATCTTCAACCTCTACGATGAGAGTAAAGCTGTAGATATTATATACCTTGATTTTCAAAAGGCCTTTGACAAAGTTCCCCACAAACGTTTACTGCTAAAACTAAAAGCGCATGGAATACAAGACGGTGTGTTGAAATGGATAGAAAATTGGCTCAGCAACAGAAAGCAAAGAGTAGTCATAAACGGTAAGGCATCTAAATGGACCAATGTAAGTAGCGGGGTACCCCAGGGATCGGTACTAGGACCAATTCTCTTTCTAATTTACATCAACGACATAGATGAGGGCCTCACCTGTACAATCTCAAAATTTGCTGACGATACAAAAATTGCAAATAGCGTACTCTCAAAAGAACAAGTTGACGATATGCAACACAATCTAGATAAATTGTCATGTTGGGCCCAAATTTGGCAAATGAGTTTCAATGCGAATAAATGTAAAGTACTACATATCGGATACCTAAATGAGAAAGCAAACTATTCGATGAATGGCACTCAGCTTAAGAATGTAAACAGAGAAACCGATCTGGGAGTAACAATATCGAGTAACCTAAAACCGAGTCAACAATGTTCAGAAGTTGTTAAGAAGGCAAACAAAATAATTGGCTTTATAGGCAGGTCATTTGAGCATAAATCCAAAGAAGTTATCCTAACCCTTTACAATTCCTTAGTCCGCCCTCTTCTGGAATACTGCGTTCAATCCTGGTGCCCTTATTACCAAAAAGATATAAACAAGCTAGAACGAGTTCAACGTAGAGTTACCAAAATGATACCTAGCCTAAAGAACAAACCATACGAAGAGCGTCTTAGAGAATTAAATATATTTCCTTTAACCCAGCGCAGATTAAGAGGTGACTTAATTCAAGTGTTCAAAATCATCAGAGGCATCGACAATATGAACTGTAGTAAGTACTTCACTATCGACCAATCTAATTACACGCGGGGAAACAGTTGCAAAATTATTGGTAAATCTTTTAACTCCCACGAATCTAAGAATTTCTTCTTCAATCGAGTTGTCAACTTGTGGAATGGGCTTCCCCGAAACGGTATAGACTGCATCACCGTTGATTCATTTAAGCTCCGCATAGACAAATATCTCGCATCAAACCCGCGACTGACTGCGTTTGTAAATAAATAACTTTATTTTTTTCCCCCCTCAGTTACTAACCCATCTGTCCCCTACTAACTTCCTAATCCTGCCACGGACATTAGTTCCAGGGCAGTAATTCCCTTTCCAATGTTCCCTTACCCACTCTAAACCACTGTTTGGACACTTGATCCTCAGTGTTTTGGAGGACAAGCATCCTAGAAGGGTTACTAGATCTGTTGTTGCTTGATTTCCTTTGTACTCCTTTGTACTCCATCTCCAATCTGGAGCTATCAAAGACCACTATAAAGCCCCCCACCACCAAGCCCTAACTCGCTCTGACCTAGATAAAAACACCTCCGTAATTGATAAAGAGACAGAACCCAAAAGACTTGCTATACTTGAAGCCCTATATATTCAAACTCTTAATCCTTCCATAAATAATCAAACTCTCGACCTCCAAATACACCCCTCAGCTAAACGTTACTCTCAAACACCCCCTAACATTACTCCCCTTACCACCCCGACTCTGCCCTTGCCCCCTCTCTCCTCCCCTCCCCTTCCCCCCCTTACCGTCCCCCCCACTACTTCATTTAACCAACGCGCGCCGCCCCTCAACCCTACGCTTCAAACTGGACCAGAAACCCGAGATACAACTGGCCCGCCGCCCCTCACAAGGGCCCCGCCGCCCCCCCCTCGCCCAGCAGACCCCCCTACGACAACATCTAGCATCTACGAACCCTCCCAGCCAACCAGGAGGCAGGAAAAGCATGCGCCTCATTGGTCGCCAACTAGCCAATCATATGCTAGCCAACACCCAATAAACCTTACTGTGATCTACCTAAAAAGTATAAATAAGCTGTTATGTTATATCCTATTCCAACCCTGATAATAGATCAGAAGGTTAAGCAACGTAGGGTCTGGTCAGTAGTTGGGTGGGTGACCGCACCTGTTGGGTGATTGCACCCTGTACCGACATTGACCAGATGTTGCCCTAGGGGTGGGTGAAATTTTCCTGGCTTGCCACCAGGGTTTAAGTAGCCCAGGATTGTTGAACAAACTCCATTCCCTGTCAGTTCCGTCTCACTCAGACGAAAATGAGTACCTGGATTCATGGTGGCTAAAATGAATTCAGGGGCCTGATTGGTGGCTTCCTACAACCAATCAACACACGAGACTGAGAACTTGGTTAGCCACCAGGATTGCTCAGTGGCCATTGGGCAGGCCTTCTCTCGTGTTCGCCTCGTCCCACCCATACGTTAAACTGGGTACCTGGAGTGTAAAATCGGCCTTGGCGTAGGTCGTATCACTAGGGTAAATTTGATTACTTGCCTCACCTTTACTATATACTTCCATTCCCTATGCGTTGTCCGTCCTGTCCCCTCTCGAAAAGTATCCTCAAACTGTCTCTCCAACATAAACCAGCTCACGCAAGTTGGGTCAAGCCCCGACGCCTTCATCTCCTACTAAAATTCACTTCCTCACCCCGTACTACTTCCTCTGTACCAACTCTAGTATTCGAAGCATAAGAGTGATCAAAATTATTACTTCCCTCACCTTTACTATATACTTCCATTCCATATCCTATTCACTTACCTTCCATTCCCTGAAGATGATAGTTGTCTATCGAAACGCGTCGGATCATCATGAATTTTGCTCACCTATGCACAATCTCCCAGAACACCTGAGAATTGCTGTTCGTTCTAATGAAAGTCTTAATAATAAAATAATTAATGCTGACACATGTATTTCCTTCAACCTCGCCTGCCTTAAAGAAAACAAAAGAAAACATATATATATATATATATATATATATATATATATATATATATATATATATATATATATATATTCATACAAAATATACCACTCCCAGTCATAAATTAACCTTTTTAAGATTCCCGTTCAGTATTTACAATAAGAATAACCACAACATTATGAACATACACACAATGGATAACGAAAGTGTATCATCATAGAAAATAGAAAGAATATCAAACTTGATTACGGCAATTATCTCTTTCTCTCTCTTGGCACCTGGCCAAGATGAAATACTTCTTCAAGACCTTTACAGTAATGAGGTCGTTAAGGTAATTAATTAACCTAATTAACCTCTAACTCTCAGTGAACGCCCACACTTACGTATACGCACAGTCAAGAGACAGACACACAAAGACGCACACACACAGATACACAAGTAAATTACACAAACAAAAATACACTCACACACTCACACATGTGGTTATACTGTATAATAGCTGTGTAATTATGGCAAGTGGATTTACTTAAAACAAAGGGAAATTTGTGTATTGTACCTTTCCCTTACTCTACGGGTCACGCTCAACCAAAAAGACTGAATATAAAGGAGAACACCAGATTTACTAAAATGCACTGACAATATTATATAAGAACATAAGAAAATGGGGTCTGCAGAAAGCCGATTGGCCTACACATGGCAGATCCCTGTCACACCCAATCCTAATTATAAGCCCAGCTTAAAAACACCATTAGGACTTACCTCACCGAAACGGTCAGAGGTCAGAAAAACGGGGATCTGCAGATCCCCACACCTGGGCCACACCTGACAGATCACCCTCACACCCAACCCATCTCGTCCATATGCCTATCTAATTGCATCTTAAAGCTCCCTATCGTTCTTGATCCCACTATAGCACTTGGTAGCCTATTCCACCTATCTACAACTCTGTTACCAAACCAATATTTGCCTATATCTTTCTTGAAACGAAATTTATCTAATTTGAAACCATTTGTACGAGTTCTTTCGCTATCACTGAGCTTTAGTACATTTTTCATGTCCCCTTTATTAATCCCACTAACCCACTTGAATACCTCTATCATGTCCCCTCTAACTCTGCGTTTGAAGATAGCATCAGCAGTTCTGTTACTCACACTCCTAGAGATGAACCCGAGAATCCTGGTTGCCTTATTTCGAACGCTTATACACTGTTTTCTAGGCTTCAAATCATTGCTAACAAACACACCTAGATCTTTCTCACAATTCGAGTTTTCTAATTCCATATTAGCTAGTTTATATTTAACATTAAATTTTGTATGCATCTTCCCTATCTTTAGTACCTTGCATTTGTCAATGTTAAACTTCATCTGCCAATTTACTGACCATTCGTGTAATGTATCTAGATCCCTTTGGAGGCACTCTATATCTCTATCTGAATCAATTTTACTCCCCATTTTGGTATCGTCTGCAAATTTACTTATCCTACTAGTTATACCTAAATCAAGATCATTTATGTATATAACAAACAACAGAGGACCTAATACAGATCCCTGGGGGACACCACTTTTAACTGCTCCCCATTCTGACTTCGTACCATTTATGCTGACTCTCTGCTTCCTACCAATTAGCCATGACCTAATCCATCCCAACAACGCCCCACCTATTCCATGTGCCTCAACCTTTCTCATCAATCTCTCATGGGGGACTCTGTCGAAAGCTTTACTGAAATCTAAATATATTATATCATAATTATGACTTGTCATTATTTACTGCTTCATATACCTCTGAGAAAAAACTAAGCAAATTAGTAAGGCAAGAACGTCCCTGAGTGAATCCATGCTGAGAAGAATTTATTAAATTAAATGTATCTAAGTGGTTTCTAATTTTACTAGCAATGATTGACTCTAGTAGCTTTCCTATGATTGATGTAAGACTAATGGGACGGTGATTGGATGCTATTGATGTGTCACCTTTTTTGAAGATCGGAACTACGTATGCAAGATTCCAAGCTTCTGGAACTATACCTGTCTCTAATGACTTGTTAAATAGAAATGTTAATGGGTAACTTAACTCATCCCTACATTCTTTTAATACTCTAGCATATACCTCATCAGGACCAGGCGATTTATGAGGTTTCAGTCTGTCAATTTCCTTAAGCACATCATTTCTACTTATAGTAACCGTACTTAACCTATTTTCTATACTATCGCTATATACCTTAAGGACTTCTGGAAACTGTGCCAAATTTTCATTAGTGAAAACGGAAAGAAATTGACTATTTAATGTACTGCACATTTCTAAATCATTTTCTGTCATTTCTCCTATCGAAGTTTTAAGGGGACCAATTACATCTCTAACCTTGGATTTATATAGTTGGTAAAAAGCTTTAGGATTATTTTTTGAGTCATTGGCAACCTTAATTACATAATTTCTGTTTTCTTTCCTAATATCCTTTTTTACCTGTCTTGATAGATTCTGATAGTAAGCAAGTAGGTGAATTTCGCCTTTCTTAATTTTTCTATATATTCCTCTCTTTTGTCCTAGAAGATCTAATAGTCTATTATTCATCCATTTGGGTTAGTTCTGTGTTGATCTAAATTTTCTTTTGGGGATATATTTATTTTGTGCATTGAATACTGACTCGATAAAATTATCGTACATATCTACCAAGGTTGACGTCTCTTCCTGACTTAAGATGACAGGTGCTTGAGAAGGGGTACACTCACTTGGACACCAGGATCGACTTAATTTTTTGACCATAGGGTCCGCTAATAGGACTCTTCTTAACCCACCATAATTGGCTTTTCTAAAGTCAGGTATTAATGTTGTATTCTCTCTGGTATTACCTTTCCATTGTATATTAAAATACACAGAATTGTGGTCACTATTTCCTAGGTGGTCCCCTATCTCTACATTATTTACCATATGTTCATTGTTACTGAAAACTAAATCGAGAATATTATTACCTCTAGTCGGCGTATCTATGAATTGAAATAAAACACTATCTTGTACTACCTCTATAAACTCCTCAGAATCAGAGTCTCCTATTTGATGCTCCCAATCTATATTCGGAAAATTAAAATCCCCCATAATGCACACATTGCTAAACCTTGATGCCATTTTAATTTCCTCCCATAATGACGTTCCGTCATTTCTACTCATATTTGGCGGTCTATACATAACTCCAATAACTATGGTCTCACTACCTTCGTTAACCTCTACCCAAACACTTTCATTATCGTTATTTAGTCTAATACCTGATTTAATACAGCGTTTTAATGTACTCCTGACAAACACTGCTATACCGCCACCCCTCTTACTTGTTCGGTCATATTTAAACAAACTATATCCTTGTATATCAAATTCTGCTAAAAAATTCCTGGTTTCTGTATTAATCCACGTTTCAGTTAGCGCTATTATGTCTATATTTTCTTTGCAAACAAGGGCTCTAAGTTCGTTCATTTTGTTACATAGACTCCTACAGTTTGTGTAATATACTCTCAATTTAGTTTTTTTCTTTATACCTAATTTACCTTTATTTCTAATGACATTTCCATCTTCCGTTGCACCATCACTACTATCATTAGCAATATAGTCATCATTTTTAGCATGAAACTGAATATCCTTATCGCTTTCGCCTGACGCTAAAATTGTTCCATTTAACCTCTCATTTACACTCTCAATATTTCTGTTCAAAGCCCCACAACCACCCTATCTAAAGAACTAGCTAATGTGGAAACCCCTAACCATGAAAGATGAACCCCATCCCTTGCGTACATCCCATCTCTCCCATAGAAACTATCCCAGTTATCAAAGAATGGTATTGCTTTTTCTTTGCAATATTTCTCCAACAGGCAATTGACACCAATCGCCCTGGATGTCCATTCCTTGGGAACTCCTCTTCTGGGTAGGATACAATGTACTACAGGGATCCCTCCCTTCATCCTACCCTTATCTAACACATCCCGATACTGCTGCAGCAGTTCCTCACTTCTACCCTTACCAACATCGTTACTCCAGCACTGAGACAGATAATGGGGTTATCTCCACTATCTTCCAAGATGTGGTCCATCTTCTCTAAAACCCTCCCAACTCCATGGCCAGGCAGATACACAACCTTCCTAAGTTTAGTGTGGGTAGCCCTAACTAAATGTCTTACCATGGAGTCGCCCACAATCGACACAGACTTACCTTCTCGGGACACAGACTTACCTTTCCCTCGGGAGGATCCAGCAGCTGCAGTTGGAGAACCCCTGGTGGTGGCAGAAGCTGCCTTGGTGGTGGTGGGGGTGGTGGTGGTGGTGGTGGTAGGTAGCACAGCGTCAGCGGTTGGAGGTGAGTCGGCGGCAGTCACTTAGGCTAACCCTCCCTTATCCTGACTATCTTTTCCCTCACATTCGTCTCGCAAAGGAGAGAATGTATTTGTCACACTCATACCTATTCTACTATCCTGCTTCTTGAGTGTGACTTTCCCACCCGTATTTTTAACAACCTGCCATGAATACAATGTTTCATCAACTTCCTCCCTTTTCACCTTACTCGACTTTATTTCCTCTTGGCTAAGTTTGAAAGCTAGATTTTCGTCTTTAATCAAATCCACTTCCCTCTGAAGTTTAACATTAACCTCCCTTAGAGCCAAGACCTCTTCCTTCACCACAACCATCTCTTCTCTTACCTGGAGAATAAGATGATGCAGATCAGTTAGAGACTCGCACGCCATACCTGCCATGATCCCAATAAGCTTAGCGAGGAGCAAGAAACAAAGTACAGAAAAACAAAAACAAGTAAACTAACAGCTAAAAACTGAGCTATAACACTTTTATATAACACGAGTGCACTGCCCCAAACACAGGTAGGTGTGAATGGTCACTAAAGGTCACTGGTAAGTGGTCCGGGCAGGAGCTCAGATTAACACAACCTTCTCCTGTCACTGAATGAACTGAACTGAAATGTTATATACTATTTTATTTCGTCATTTGTATTAGGTCTTAGTGGAATAACTAAACCCACATATTGAAAATAGGTTTTATTGTAAATACTCGATAGGTTTGGTTCATCTTGAGCCCTTTCAAATGTGGATAAACACTCATGCAGCTTAGTATTATATACCGATACATGGAGCCGAAACTGTCGTGTCTTTACAATAAGCAGGCATTTCCAATAGGGTGGTTTAGCTTTTCCATTTGTGTGGGAACCGAAAATTGTTGACTCTTGCAGTCAATGTGTATGATATGCATAGATCCACAGAAATACACCCTCTCTGTAAACTGTTATATTATTAACATTATTATGTATTATACAGAGCGAGCATGAAAAGACAATTTTTGCGAGAACAAAACACTGGTTTGTAGATCACAGGATTAACATTTGTATTTTATTTTATTTTTTCTGGGAAGTACTTACATGAATATGTATCATTTTAGTACATATTCAGCATTTGCGTAAACCCACACATGTTATTCACCACACTACACAGGCACATCACACTTCTTTCCAATACACAAAATAAAAACAAAAATAACATTATAACATATATACAGTATATATAACAATAAAGTGATACAGTGTATAAACAACGGATGTTAATCAGATGAACACTGGCGTTGTTTGTCTAACTACCCTAAACTAACCTTATACAGTATATTCTACATATAACTTATTTTATGCGTTCATAATTGTAACAAATAATATTTACTGATATCATTGGATTGACATTGTGTGACTGCGTTGGTGATCAATCGGATGAGAAACACTAATATACGTCAAGTTGACACTGCCTAACACAACATCACATAACATAAACTACATTTAGCTAATTATATATCATATAAACTTAATTGTTCCCTAAACCTCCATCAAGCTTAAAATTACACCTCCTTGAATCCCTTTCAAGATAAATTTGTACATTTTTCGGTAGAAAAATTTCCCGGCCGAAGGCCGGTTCCTCTTTAATTACAGGCTCGCTATCGCTCGCCAGGATAAAAGCGACACCTGAATTGCACGAAAGATCTTAATATGGGGTGAAAGTTCTTAAAATCGCTAAACTAATGGGGCAAACGTTTTATAATATCAAAAGCAATGGGGCTAAACATGAGGGAGAAAGGGGTCAAGAAAAAAATCCCTCTAGTGGAGATCTCCCCTTAAGAACATGGTAGCCATTATATGTGGATGTAAGCAATTAGGAGGATGTGAAACTATGCCAGCAAAAGACAAACTGTCTAGTGACGATAGTGTTACAAACTTAAACGGACAGAACGCCCGTAGCATCCGATATTGAAACAGACATTCCATCATACTTTTCAATATCGGACTTGTCGCAGCCAAAACTTACCTCCCTCTTAGCAATTAATTACCCCGAAAGAGCTGAGTCGGTGGAATGGGAGCTTCTCCTCGTACAGTCCAGTTCTACAGTCGGTGGAATGGGAGCTTCTCGTACAGTCTAGTTCTACAGTCGGTGGAATGGGAGCTTCTCCTCGTACAGTCTAGTTCTACAGTCGGTGGAATGGGAGCTTCTCCTCGTACAGTCTAGTTCTACAGTCGGTGGAATGGGAGCTTCTCCTCGTACATTCTAGTTCTACAGATGTGTCCAAGATTCACAATCTTAACTGTACAGTATGTTGATCTTCGTCCCTTAAAGAGCCATATCATAACCTACAGTTTATATGTGAACAATGAAAGCTTACAGAAAGTTGGCTGATTGGCCAATTTCGACAACAACTTTAACTCATTTGACCGTTCATAGTAATTTGAGTTCATTCCATTAATTTAAATATTGTGTGCACATGGTGAGGGGAGGATGAGGAGGGTTTAGAGTGGTCTGGGTGGTGGGGGGCATTTCTCGGGTATGTTCAAAATGCGGGTTTTCATTGCCTAAACGAAAATATCAAGACTATTGATGAAGCAGCCAATAACCAATGATTATTACAAGAAAATTAACACTCAAATCCTTTGACAAACAATATGCTCAAAATGTTGGTGCAAACTAAGTGTTCATAGTCAAACATATTACAATATTTGTGATTACGACTTCCGGCTTGTGGTGAGTCAGGCAATATTTTATAATAACGAGCAAAGTTAAGAATGTTCTTTCCAGTTCGTGATAATCAAAACTCTCTTTCGGCGGCCCCAGACAAAGACTGAGATCCAAACTGATAAGGACAGATTCTTGATAATAATTAATGAAGAAGGTTCATTTGCGTTCTCACTCTCTCTTATAATCAGTTTTTCCCTCTTGTTATGACTTAAATTGCTTCAAACCCCGTGTGTCCAGGTATTTTGACTCGAACGTCCCTTGGTTTTGGCCCTGCCACTCTTTCAACTCTGGGGGAGGCACTTGTCACAGGCAGTTTTGTAGAGCTTTCTTGCTCTATGAAGTTGAACCACTCTTTTAGCTCTGCGTCTACCCGCTAAGTACTCGTCCCTACTCCCTCCCTTCCTTCATTCCTAGTCTTCTGTTCTCCCTGATGGCATATTCGACTCCGGATACTCTATTTTTAGGGTATCCTTCCAGTATAGGTTATGCTTCAAGGACTCCAGCTATTATGGACATGTCCTATGCTGTTTCCATTTTTCCTTTCCTCATTTAACATTTCTTCGTAGAATCTATCTTTATATTATGATTTATACAGCAACCACACTCTTCTCCTTGGCACATACACTATCTTTCTCTCAGGTCGTCTACTCAGCTTCATGTCGCATACTAGCAACTTATATTGTGTAATGTACTCTTCTCCCGGCATAATCTTCATGGTCCTAACCATATTCCAATCATTACTTTTAACTAGAATGTAGTCAATTTAGCTGCTGTTCGAACCTAATTCATAAGTGACCAGGTGACTTTTCCTTTGCATAAACATTTGATTACAAATTATCTTGTCTAGGGCCTCGCCAAACTCTAGGATTTTTTCACTTTCGGTGTTTCTTGTGCCGCATCCATATCCACTGTACTGCTCACCTAAGGGTGAAGCAGGTTAGTGGATGGATTAGCCGCGCACCACTGTAGAAAAATAGTGCTAAAAATGTACATAGAAGGCCTCAGAGTTGGACGAACCGTAAGTTGAGTGGTCAATCCTGTAAGTCTTTCAATAAACTGGCATGGGTTTTCATTTTCATATGAGTTAGGTGAATGCTAGACATCTCATGACCAATGCCATCTCACCACACAAACAAGACGAGTCACCTCAAGACCATGCCATCTCATGACCAGACCTTTTCTTCACCAGTCGGTTTCATCAACATACCAGCTCATTACCAAGCCAATTCATTACCAAGGCATCTCAATACCACACGTTGCCACATCTACTGTCTTGTACAGTGATCACAGGTACCCCCCCCCCACCCTCTCTCTCTCTCTCTCTCTCTCTCTCATTTATGCAGTGAAGGGATAACAAATTGCTCTCTACCCACTACAGGAAAAAGTTTTAGTTTATTTTGACACACATACCTGGAGGCCTACACGTATTATATATGCACTATAAATGATATATATATATTATATATACCGGTATATATATATATATATTGCAGTACCGGTAAAGTGTTTTATATTTCAAATATATTTAGACGGCTTTGTACTGCTTAGGAAGGGTCATGTTAGCTAAGGTTCATTGAGATGGTTTGTAGCACAATAACTGATAGACGTCTTTTCTAATTTGAATAAGATCGCATAATAGTTAGTAAAACAAAATAATGCAACCGAACTATTTCATTCGGTACCGTATATTAAATAATTTAAGATATGATAGAGGTTTACGGTCTATTCGCCCACATGTCTTCGCCCAAACAATGAAGTTCGTTCGCCCACACCTTGAAGTCTTTTCGCCCACACTTTGAAGTTGGTTAGCCTCCCACACTCTAAACTGGCTTCTAAAGGATGCACATTTTTTTTATTATGTTGACGACAAAATGTTCATTCGTAATAAAATAATGCTATGAATAATTTATGTTATCTCATTTCCGGACTTTACTTAGTTTAAATATCTTCAGATGAATTGGTTAACTGTTCATCATATTCATATTACTAACTCTGTGTAATGTTGAGGCTAAGCATTTTGTTTTAATCCACATTGTCTGACCCATTCAGTATATATAAGACTTCCATATAAGAGAGAAAGAGAGAGAGAGAGAGAGAGAGAGAGAGAGTATATATAGCTCATATTCAAATAGCAAATCATAACAAATATATAACAATAATAGTAAAGCATTGTACAACTAGGAATGTCCTGTGTTTGAGTGTGTGGGGAGACTAATGACGTGCCCGATTAGAAGGATTAGCGTAGGAGGAGAAGGTATAATAATTATATAGGATTAACTCGGTCACCTTTCTCCGGCCACTTTTCTGGGCAACTATATTCTGGAAAATCTAATGTTAATTTTGGAAGCTTCTAAATAGGCTATATGTTATTATCAGAATGTAGATCATGGTCATTATATCATTCAAACTCAGTATAGTTGTTAATTATATACATAATAGCGCCTCATAGTGCTGCCACAAACATAACTGTCGATCGAAAATTTCCGGAAATAGCCTGTACCTGTGCACTGATTCCTGTATACATTTTATGTCAACTACTATAACCTCAAAAGTCCTACATTATTATTATCAATCGTAATTTATTGAAATACTAACAAGAACATTGTTTATTCTCTATTTTGGACTTGAATGTTCAGTAATCATTCAATTTATGCATTTCAGTTATCACGGTCCTTTTCGTTGTGTTGACCAGTTGACAAGCAATGTTTTTGAAATGTTTCACTCTTTTATCAGTATTACAACAATCATTGGATAACTTCTGTGTTAGATTATTACAGAATGGACATAGATTCATTGGAGAGAGTACAACGTAGGATGACAAAAATGATCCATAATATTAGAAACCTTCCGTATGAAGAAAGGTTGAAGAAATTAGGCTTACATTCGTTAGAGAAACGCAGAGTTAGAGGGGACATGATAGAGGTATTCAAGTGGGTTAGTGGGATTAATAAAGGGGACATGAAAAATGTACTAAAGCTCAGTGATAGCGAAAGAACTCTACAAATGGTTTCAAATTAGATACATTTCGTTTCAAGAAAGATATAGGCAAATATTGGTTTGGTAACAGAGTTGTGGGTAGGTGGAATAGGCTGCCAAGTGCTATAGTGGGATCAAGAACGATAGGGAGCTTTAAGATCAATTTAGATAGACATATGGACGAGATGGGTTGGGTGTGAGGAGGATCTGTCGGGTTTGTGCGAATCGACGCTCTGCAGACCCCCACTTTTTGTCTTATGTTGACCTCTGATCGTTTTGGTGAGGTCGGTCCTCATGGTGTTAGTGAGTTGGGCCTATAATTAGGCCTTACAATTAGTGTTGGGTGTGAGAGGGATCTGCCTTGTGTGGACCAATCGACTTTAATGCAGAATCCATTTTGATATGTTCTTTTTACTTTGACACGTACACCTATTATATATACAGTATATATATATATATATATATATATATATATAATTATATATGTATATATATCAGTTAGGTCGAATAACTCAACTAGATAAGTTAAGTTAATTTGGGTGTCTTGCCAACTAAGTTAAGTTAACTCGAATTTGGTAAATTAACTAGTTAAGTTAATTTTAGAAATTAATCGATTGAGTTAATCAATTAACATTGATCTATATTTCAATTGTTATACTCTCTAAGCTGAAATTTCTGCTTCTTTCATAGTTATTTGCTCCTATTATTTAACTTGTGATCATCAACATCCATTTTAAATCAAATAAATATATACGATAAATTATACAGTATACAGCAGATAAACTCACATATTATTCATCTTTTATAAATTTACTACAGATCTGTTATTTGGAAGACAAACACAATAAATCATAAAGGCGCATTGTGTACTCGAACTTCTCACTCTTATTGCTTGTTAACTGGTCAGAAAAATAACCAAGACGGACCATGATACTTTGAAAATGTACATGGATGTAAAGATTAATGAGTATTTAACACCTTACGAGCGGCCTATGCGGTTTATTTATATGTACCGCCCAGCGGGGTGTTTTTACCCAAAATAGGGCTGTTTACGTGATCATTTTCATGCCTAAATAAGACCCAGAGCGTAAAACAAGTATCTATCCCTGAAAGGGCATAAACAGAGCTTTCCAATGACACCATAACGATCCTTTTATGATGGCTAGTTTTCTTGCAACAACCGTGCAACGCGAGTGCAAAAAGCATGTAATTCGGCACTTTCCCATACAATTCCGTATATAGCGAGTGAGAGAGGGAGGGAGGAGGTGGGATTCGTGTCAGTAGGTTCGCCGCGGTGGTCTGGAGCAGTCATACGCTCGCTACTCTCCTGCCACCACTTGTCTCTCTCTCTCAGCAACATTACGTGCTGAAATTGCCACACGACCTATGTCGAGCGCCGCCAGATAGTCCAGATTTATTATACTCGACTTACGTTGCTCGCCGCTAATTAAGGGTTAAATGCATAAACAGCATAACAAATATTTGCCTATATCTTTTTTGAAACGAAATTCATCTAATTTGAAACCAATTGTTTTAGTTTTTTCGCTATCACTGAGCATTAGTACATCTTTCATGTCCCCTTTATTAATCCCACTAACCCACTTGAACACCTCTATCATATTCCCTCTAACTCTGCGTTTCTCTAACGAATGTAAGCCTACTTTCTTCAACCTTTCTTCCTATGGAAGATTTCTAATATTATGGACACTTTTTGTCATTCTACGTTGTACTCTCTCCTAGGAATCTATGACCATTCTGTAATAAGGACACCAACATTGAACAGCATAATCCATATGGGGTCTCACTAATGACAAGTAAAGTTTTAAGATAACATCAGAAGTTCTGTTACTCAAAGTCCTAGAGATGAACACGAAAATCCTGTTTGCCTTGTTACGAACGCTAGCCGAATGCACTGTTTTCTAGGTTTCAAATCATTGCTAACAAACACACCTAGATCTTCCTCACAGTCTGAGTTTTCTAATTCCATGTAAATAAACTTTCCACAAATAATATAGGTAGCGCCAACGAACTTGACAATAATCTTGACCCCTTAACTTCTTATAACTCAGAATATATGAGCATGATTGCTTTCTTTTGCAATTGGCTGACTTTTCTATAAGTTGGGAAGAGTCCACCAAGTAATAGATGTGGATATTTACAACCAGCTTGATCCAGGCATTTTAAGTTACAAGGAAGTCAGGGATCAAGATTATTGTCAAGTTCGCTCGTGCTACCTATAGTGCTGAACCTTTTCAATTCTAACTTCCAGACATGGTTGCGTGTTGTATTGATATTGAAACTAAACAGAGAGAGAGAGAGAGAGAGAGAGAGAGAGAGAGAGAGAGAGATAATATATATATACACATATATATATATATATATATATATATATATATATATATATATATATATATATATATATATTCTGACATACGGAGCCCTGTATGTTAATTTAAGAGTTAGAATTAGAGTTCAAGGAGCCAAACTACCCAAGTGGTGAAGCAGACTAGCGAGCGAACGAGCGAGTGGGCAAACCATCTCGCCCCATACCAGCTCGCCCCATACCTCGATGACCGATGCTATGACGTATGATCGACGCCAGGAGCTGTGAGTGGACGACACACCTGTTATGTGATTCGAGGAGCTATGATTGGAGCGCGCACCATCACTCGCCTCCTGATTCGTTCCTACACCATCATTGTTTGGTATATAAGACCCGAGTTGTGGGCATTCAAATCAGTCTCATTTGGAGTTGGGGAAGGTGAACTTGCAGCTGGAGGAAGACGGGGTGAAGTATTATAATGGGATTGTGACTGTCAGTCAGATTATATAAATGTGTGTTAAGTGTGTTCGGTGTAAACACTTATGTTATGTTGGTTAGTGAGATATGTGATTGGGAATTAACGTGAACGCTACTATTATGTGTTTAACTATTTGATTGCGAATTAACGTTAACGCTACTATTTATGTACTTAACTATTTGATTGGGAATTAACGTTAACGCTATTATTATGTACTTAACTATTTTAGTTGACTAACTTGTGGACTAAAGCATCTCTTTAAGTAATTGGGTTATGATGAAAGTAATACTATTGTTTTATATTAATACTTACGAGTTCTTTCATTTTCTTTGAATTAAGCTTACAGTGCTTAATGGTGCTTAGTACGGTGATGCTATTGTCTCTTATTAGTAATATCGCCTTAGACTAACATGGCTGTGTTAATATTACTTCTAGTGATTTTCTAAGCTGAAGAAAATTCTTTTGCTTCAAAATATTATATTTTGCTTTTCATATTATTTGAGTGAGACCTGAATCGAATCTATGAAACGATCCTGTAACTTTATTTACTCATAATCAAACCTCAATGTTACGTGGTTAAGAAATAAATTTAACTAATTATTAAATATATCTAACTTTTTATGTGACTTTGATATTACTCCTGATGATAATAATAATATAATACTATTAACGTAAGACAAGAACCAAGAATAATTACATTAAATATAAATAAAAGGACATAGAAGAAAACTATCTATTCATTTCAAAAAGGGTAAGACACAGAAATATTCTTACTTTAATATTTATCTTTCAAGACTTTTTATAAAATTTATAGTCCTTCTTTAGCTATAACTTATTCGGTTCATAACCATAGCCTACTAAGCTTCGGTTAAATAATAATTCTTTATAAATACTACATGACTTTAATTAGTTTCAGTATTTTTCATAATTAAAGAGTATCGGTCAATAAAGGATACCAAGTCCTATGATCCAAAAGGAAAGGAAGCAACAACAGGAATTTATGTTATTAGATTTTACTTTTGTTTTGCCTTCAGCTGACTGATACCTTAATATATATCTCTGTGCTATCTAGATTCATCAAGTTAACCACTTGAGGACCAAGATACGTAACAGAAGAGTGGCGACCTTGCCAAGGATTCGTTTCATACAGTTTCACTCAGTTTCATTAACGTTTCACTACTTAACCATCAAATATTAATCATGCCTCAACTAATTAATAACGAAGATGCTCGAGTTTTCATAGAATCAGAACTCACATCCCCTGATATTGACTGTCTGTCAAAATCTGAACTGAAAGTGCTTGCCTCACATCTCCAATTAACTGTCTCAAACATGTCTAAAGTAGAGGTGGCTCAGACCATAAAAACTCACCTGTTCCCTGTAGAAGGCGGGGAGGGTGACGGAGCAGTTGGTGGGATCCCTAGTAAACCTAGCCAACTTGATATACAATTGCCACCTGGTTTGACCGGTGATCAAATATTCGAACTAGAACAAGCCAAACTAAAAATAGAACTAGCCAGAATAAATGCCGAACAAGCCAGAGCAACTACCGAACAAGCCGGACTAAGTATAGAACTAGCCAGAATAAATGCCAGTGCAACGACCGAACAATGTGAATATCAATATCGTACGGCTCAACTAAATGTCAATACAAATGCTCCCTTAATTGCTCCCCCTCTGGGATTGACTATGACTAGTGTCATTCCACCTTTCACTGAGGATAATGTGCAGGATTTCTTTGTTTTGTTTGAGGAAGTTGCTGGAGGTATGAAGTGGACAAGAGATCAATGGCCTTTTATGTTACAAACTGTTTTGACAGGGCAGGCTCGAGCCACGTATTTGTCAGAAGTAGCAGAAGTTAGGCAGGATTATGACAATCTCAAAGAAGCTATCTTAAAAACCTATCAATTGCAGCCTGAGGCTTACAGGCAATCTTTCCGAAAAAACCAGAAGAAAGTAGAAGAAACCCATAAGGTATTTGCCAGGACCATGACTAAAACTTTCAATCATTGGGTCAAGAGTAAGAAAGTCACAAGCTACAACGATCTGAAGGAGTTGGTCCTGTTAGAAAATTTCCTATGGAAAATTGATTCTTCTGTATCCTATCATTTAAAGGGGAAAAAGGTAGATTGTCTTGCCGACGCCGCTGACATGGCTGACACATACGTGCTCAACAACAAATTTCGTGGAAAGAAGCCCTACGATAATTCTAGTTCTAATTTTAAGTATCCCAATCACAAATCTGACAGACCCAGTCACAAGCCTATAACGTCTTCCCCAGCTAGCCAAAATAGAATTGTTCCCCCAACTAAAAATGCGACTCAGGGCAATGGTAACAGAGGTGGGCCCCAAACTAATAGTAATGCTCAAAGAGGGAACTTTCCCGTATCCCCTAAAGTATGTACTTTTTGTGGCAAGAGAGGCCACCTAGCTTATCAGTGCTGGGCCAAGGAGAGAACCGAGAGATCGGGGCAGACAGTTGCCGCCGTATCTCAAACTCCATATGTGCCTGTAATGCAGGACTCCCGACAGAAGGAGTACCTAGCACCAAAAGTTCCTTTAATGCAGGACTCTCGACAGAAGGAGTACCTAGCAGCTAACGTAAATCATCTAGACAGGGGTGTAGTAGCATGTGTGGTGCAACCCACTAGGGTTAAGCCAATAATAATTTCACCATCAGTGCAGGACAGTTACCGTCCCTTTATTTCATCTGGCAACGTGAGATTAAATGGTTGCATACATGAGGTAAAAATTCTGAGAGACACAGGTTCTACTAGCACCCTCATGGTGAATCCTTACACTGAGTGCCCACCTGGCGAACCAGTTGTAATGAGAGGTGCTGGAGGCCAGTTTTATGCATACTTGGTAAAAGGCGAAATTGAATGCGAGTTACTACAGGGTGAGGCCACCATAGCTTTGTGTAGGTCCCAAGATATCCCTGTGCCTGGGGTAACTCTCCTTTTGGGGAATGATGTAGCAGGTGAGAAGGTCCGACCAGACCCCATTTTGTCACTTTCCCCTGTTAACGAGCCACTAACCGGTGAGCTCGAAAAGGAGATGCCAACTGTTTTCCCTGTGTGTGCTGTCACACGTTCAATGTCTCAAGTAGCAGTTCCCTCAGACCGAAATGTACCGAATGTAAGAGTTGATGAAAGGGATGATGAGAGTGTGAATGATGCTCCAACTGTGCCTGATGATGTGACTGAGGTGGATTTATCTGACACCTTTATGGCTCATCTTGACCCTAACGATGACCATGAAACCCCTCCAAATTGTCCTAGTGGCCTGGTAGAGCTACAGAGAGATGATTGTGAATGCAAGGAGTTAGCTGCCAGGTCCGTGAGTGAAGAGGAATGTGAGAAGGAGGGTGGTGAATGTTTCTACCTCAAAGGAGGAGTATTGTGGCGAAGATGGAGACCGCCACACAGACCAATCGATGACGGGGCTTGGGACGTCCATCAAGTAGTAGTCCCCAAACCTTGTCGTAAAGATATCATGGAAATGGCACATTGTATACCATTGGCAGGACACCTAGGTGTGAGAAAAACTCTAGACAGAATCAGATCCCACTTTTACTGGCCAGGAATGCGTGCAGATGTAGTGGAGTGTTGTAGAGTGTGTCACACTTGCCAGATGACAGGAAAACCCAATCAGAAGGTGCCTGTACATCCTCTGGTGCCCTTGCCCGTTTTCGAGAATCCTTTTACTCGGGTGGTAGTGGACATTGTAGGCCCATTGCCTAAGACTTCCCAAGGTAACATTTATTTATTAACTATCATGGACATGGCAACTCGCTACCCAGAGGCTATACCCTTAAGGACTACCTCTGCTCCAACTGTAATCAAGGAACTGCTCAAATTTTTCACCAGAATGGGTTTCCCCCATGAGGTGCAAAGTGATCAAAGAACTAATTTTACCTCTAACATTTTCCAGCAGTCCCTGAAGGAGTTGGGTATCGAGCATGTAAAGTCTAGCACCTACCACCCAGAGAGTCAAGGGGTTCTCGAACGATATCATCAGACATTAAAGGGAATGTTACGTAAGTATTGTACAGAGACCGGAGTTGAGTGGGATAAGGGGGTACCTTTTCTTTTATTTGCTACTCGTGAGGTTTTGGTCCTGCTCCCCCTTTTTGGCCAACCTTTATCTGCCAAGTTCAGGGGCCCATATAAGATCATTCGGAGGGTGAGCATTACCGATTATCTAGTAACTACCCCAGACAGGAGAAAGCCCACGCAAGTATTCCATATAAATATGTTGAAGCCCTACCATAGGTCCCCTGATTCCTCTCCTCCAGATTCTCCCACTGTGGCAGTGAATGTCAGGACCTGTGAGCAGCCTGGTGCGGACAAAGTCTTCAGTTCTCTTACTGACCCGCAACAGACTGTTCCAGAGCCTGAAGGTATCCATGCAGACTTTGACTTGTCATGTAGCCTATCCAACTTTCAGTATAATTCAGTGGCTTTGAGGGAATTACCATCTAAACTATGTCATCTTCCCTCTGATCAAGCGAACCAACTAATCTCTGTTTTATCTCAGTCTCCCAGTGTGTTCCGTGATACTCCAGGGCTTACTTCTTTGGCCGTGCACGACATCGACGTAGGGGATGCAACTCCCATTAAACTATCCCCCCTACCGTGTCTCACCACAACGCAGGAGTATACTGCAGGTCGAGCTTGACTTAATTTTTTCAAACCAGCTGATCACAAGGGCCTTAAGCCAGTGGAGTAGTCCGGTCATACTTGTGCCAAAGCCAGACGGGAGCCATAGGTTTTGTAGGGTCTGTAGGCAAGTCAATGCTGTCACAAAGAACGATACCTACCCACTGCCACGGATCAAAGATTGCATTTACCAGTTTGGCCTCATGCAGCAGTAAGTATAATTTAATGAGAGGATTTTGGCAATTAGCTCTCCCTTGTAGCGAGGTAAATATCATGTTTTTGTAGTGCGCTTTTAAGCCTTCAGCTGTGAGATGCCTTGCAGTTCGAATAACGCTCTAGCTACGTTCCGGCTATGTTCTGATGTGGTACCTGGAGACGTTGCCTACTTTGGGTGATATCCTTATTATATCCTCATTATAATCTTGCTGTTGCCAATCTGGTGGTGAATCTATTTATGTATTATGTTTAATATTCTGTACTATACTCCTTAAACTCTTTTCTAGGGGGGAGGTCTGACATACGGAGCCCTGTATGTTAATTTAAGAGTTAGAATTAGAGTTCAAGGAGCCAAACTACCCAAGTGGTGAAGCAGACTAGCGAGCGAACGAGCGAGTGGGCAAACCATCTCGCCCCATACCAGCTCGCCCCATACCTCGATGACCGATGCTATGACGTATGATCGACGCCAGGAGCTGTGAGTGGACGACACACCTGTTATGTGATTCGAGGAGCTATGATTGGAGCGCGCACCATCACTCGCCTCCTGATTCGTTCCTACACCATCATTGTTTGGTATATAAGACCCGAGTTGTGGGCATTCAAATCAGTCTCATTTGGAGTTGGGGAAGGTGAACTTGCAGCTGGAGGAAGACGGGGTGAAGTATTATAATGGGATTGTGACTGTCAGTCAGATTATATAAATGTGTGTTAAGTGTGTTCGGTGTAAACACTTATGTTATGTTGGTTAGTGAGATATGTGATTGGGAATTAACGTGAACGCTACTATTATGTGTTTAACTATTTGATTGCGAATTAACGTTAACGCTACTATTTATGTACTTAACTATTTGATTGGGAATTAACGTTAACGCTATTATTATGTACTTAACTATTTTAGTTGACTAACTTGTGGACTAAAGCAACTCTTTAAGTAATTGGGTTATGATGAAAGTAATACTATTGTTTTATATTAATACTTACGAGTTCTTTCATTTTCTTTGAATTAAGCTTACAGTGCTTAATGGTGCTTAGTACGGTGATGCTATTGTCTCTTATTAGTAATATCGCCTTAGACTAACATGGCTGTGTTAATATTACTTCTAGTGATTTTCTAAGCTGAAGAAAATTCTTTTGCTTCAAAATATTATATTTTGCTTTTCATATTATTTGAGTGAGACCTGAATCGAATCTATGAAACGATCCTGTAACTTTATTTACTCATAATCAAACCTCAATGTTACGTGGTTAAGAAATAAATTTAACTAATTATTAAATATATATCTAACTTTTTATGTGACTTTGATATTACTCCTGATGATAATAATAATATAATACTATTAACGTAAGACAAGAACCAAGAATAATTACATTAAATATAAATAAAAGGACATAGAAGAAAACTATCTATTCATTCCAAAAAGGGTAAGAGACAGAAATATTCTTACTTTAATATTTATCTTTCAAGACTTTTTATAAAATTTATAGTCCTTCTTTAGCTATAACTTATTCGGTTCATAACCATAGCCTACTAAGCTTCGGTTAAATAATAATTCTTTATAAATACTACATGACTTTAATTAGTTTCAGTATTTTTCATAATTAAAGAGTATCGGTCAATAAAGGATACCAAGTCCTATGATCCAAAAGGAAAGGAAGCAACAACAGGAATTTATGTTATTAGATTTTACTTTTGTTTTGCCTTCAGCTGACTGATACCTTAATATATATCTCTGTGCTATCTAGATTCATCAAGTTAACCACTTGAGGACCAAGATACGTAACAATATATATATATATATATATATATATATATATATATATATATATATATATTGTTACGTATCTTGATCCTCAAGTGGTTAACTTGATGAATCTAGATAGCACAGAGATATATATTAAGGTATCAGTCAGCTGAAGGCAAAACAAAAGTAAAATCTAATAAAATTATTTCCTGTTGTTGCTTCCTTTCCTTCTGGATCTTAGGACTTAGTATCCTTTATTGACTGATACTCTTTAATTATGAAAACTACTGAAACTAATTAAAGTCATGTAGTATTTATAAAGAATAATTATTTAACCGAAGCTTAGTCGGCTATGGTTATGAACCGAAGAAGTTATATCTAAAGAAGGACTATTAATTCTATAAAAAGTCTTGAAAGATAAATATTTGAGTAAGAATATTTCTGTCTCTTACCCTTTTTTAAATGAATAAATAGTTTTCTTATATGTCCTTTTATTTATATTTAATGTAGTTATTATTCTTGGTTCTTGTCTTACGTTAATCGTATTATATTATTATTATCATCAGGATTAATATCAAAGTCACATAAAAAGTTAGATATATATTTAATAATTAGTTAAATGTATTTCTTAACCAAGTAACATTGAGGTTTGATTATGAGTAAATTAAGTTACAGGATCGCTTCATAGATTCGCTTAATGTCTCACTCAAATAATATGAAAAGCAAAAATAATATTTTGAAGCTAAAATAATTTTCTTCAGCTTAGGAAATCACTAGAAGTAACATTAAAACAGCCATGTTAGTCTAAGGCGATATTACTAATATGAGACAATAGTATCACCGTACTAAGCACCGTTAAGCAATGTAATTTTAATTAAAAGAAAATGAAAGAACTCGTAAGTATTAATATAAAACAATAGTATTACTTTCATTATAACCCAATTACTTAAAGAGTTGCTTTAGTCCACAAGTCAGTCAACTAAAATAGTTAAGTACATAATAGTAGCGTTAACGTTAATTCCCAATCAAATAGTTAAGTACATAATAGTAGCGTTAACGTTAATTCCCAATCAAATAGTTAAGTACATAATAGTAGCGTTAACGTTAATTCCCAATCAAAGAGTTAAGTACATAATAGTAGCGTTAACGTTAATTCCCAATCAAATAGTAAGTACATAATAGTAGCGTTCAACGTTAATTCCCAATCACATATCTCACTAACCAACATAACGTAAGTGTTTACACCGAACACACTTAACACACACTTATATAATCTGACTGACAGTCACAATCCCATTATAATACTTCACTCCATCTTCCTCCAGCTGCAAGTTCACCTTCCCCAACTCCAAATGAAACTGATTTGAATGCCCACTACTCGGGTCTAATATACTAAACAATGATGGTGTAGGAACGAATCAGGAGGCGGGTGATGGTGCGCGCCCCAATCACAGCTCCTCGAGTTGCGTAGCAGGTGCGTGGTCCAATGGAGGCTCCTGGCGTCGATCATACGTCATAGCGTCGGGTCATCGAAGTAGTTTGCAGGATCCCCTATGACGCATGCAGGTGTGAAGGCTTGTTTGCTGGTATGCGGACGAGCTGGTTTCCCACTCGCTGGTTCGCTCGCTAGTCTGCTTCACCGCCTGGGTAGTTTCAACTCTAATTCTAACTCTTAAATTAACATACAGGGCTCCGTATGTCAGACCTCCCCCCTAGAAAAGAGTTTAAGGAGTATAGGCTTGAAAGCGCACTACTAAAGCATGATATTTACCTCGCTACAAGGGAGAGCTATTTGCCAAAATCCTCTCATTAATTTTATCTTACTGCTGTATGAGGCCAACCTGGTAAATGTAATCTTTGATCCGTGGCAGTGGGTAGGTATCGTTCTTTGTGACAGCATTAACTTGCCTATAGTCTATGCATAACCTATGGCTCCCGTCTGGCTTTGGCACAAGTATGACCGGAGTACTCCACTGGCTTAAGGCCCTTGTGATCAACTTGTTTGATAACATAAAGTCAAGCTCGACCTGCAGTATACTCTTGCGTTGTGGCGAAACACGGTAGGGGGATAGTTTAATGGGAGTTGCATCCCCTACGTCGATGTCGTGCACGGCCAAAGAAGTGAGCCCTGGAGTATCACGGAACACACTGGGAGACTGAGATAAAACAGAGATTAGTTGGTTTGCTTGATCAGAGGGAAGATGGCATAGTTTAGATGGTAATTCCCCCCAAGCTACTGAATTAAACTGAAAGTTGGATAGGCTACATGACAAGTCAAAGTCTGCATGGATACCTTCAGGCTCTGGAACAGTCTGTTGCGGGTCAGTAAGAGAACTGAAGACTTCGTCCGCACCAGGCTGTCCACAGGTCCTGACATTCACTGCCACAGTGGGAGAATCTGGAGGAGAGGAATCAGGGGACCTATGGTAGGGTTTCAACATATTTATATGGAATACTTGCGTGGGCTTTCTCCTGTCTGGGGTAGTTACTAGATAATCGGTAATGCTCACCCTTTGAATGATCTTATATGGGCCCCTGAACTTGGCAGATAAAGGTTGGTCAAAAAGGGGGAGCAGGACCAAAACCTCATCACCGGGCTGAAACTCCCTCTCACGGGCTTTTCTGTCATACCAGGTCTTCATGGAGCTTTTAGCCACTGTCAAGTTTTGAGCGGCAAACTCTCATGAGGATCTCAGCTGGGTTTTGAAATCTGAAACATACTTGAGGAGGTTTTGGTTCCCCTCCTGGCCAACTAGGCTATCCTGCAATAGTTGCAAAGGACCTCTTACCTGGTGACCGAAAACTAGCTCATTAGGGGAAAAACCCAGGGATTCAGCTGGAACCTCACGAGTAGCAAATAAAAGAAAAGGTACCCCCTTATCCCACTCAACTCCGGTCTCTGTACAATACTTACGCAACATTCCTTTTAATGTCTGATGATATCGTTCGAGAACCCCTTGACTCTAGGGGTGGTAGGTGCTCGACTTAACATGCTCGATACCCAACTCCTTCAGGGACTGCTGGAAAATTTTAGAGGTAAAATTAGTTCCTTGATCACTTTGCACCTCATGGGGGAAACCCATTCTGGTGAAGAATTTGAGCAGTTCCTTGATGACAATTGGAGCAGAGGTAGTCCTTAAGGGTATAACCTCTGGGTAGCGAGTTGCCATATCCATAATAGTTAATCAATAAATGTTACCTTGGGAAGTCTTAGGCAATGGGCCTACAATGTCCACTACCACCCGAGTAAAAGGATTCTCGAAGACGGGCAAGGGCACCAGAGGATGTACAGGCACCTTCTGATTGGGTATTCCTGTCATCTGGCAAGTGTGACACACTCTACAAAACTCCACTACATCTGCACGCATTCCTGGCCAGTGAAAGTGGGCTCTGATTCTGTCTAGAGTTGTTATCACACCTAGGTGTCCTGCCAATGGTATACAATGTGCCATTTCCAAGATATCTCTACGACAAGGTTTGGGGACTACTACTTGATGGATGTCCCAGGCCCCGTCATCGATTGGTCTGTGTGGCAGTCTCCATCTACGCCACCACCTTTGAGGTAGAAACATTCACCACCCTCCTTCTCACATTCCTCTTCACTCACGGACCTGGCAGCTAACTCCTTGCATTCACTATCATCTCTCTGTAGCTCTACCAGGCCACTAGGACAATTTGGAGGGGTTTCATGGTCATCGTTAGGGTCAAGATGTGCCATAAAGGTGTCAGATAAATCCACCTCAGTCACATCATCAGGCACAGTTGGAGCGTCATTCACACTCTCATCATCCCTTTCATCAACTCTTACATTCAGTACATTTCTGTCTGAGGGAACTAGTACTTGAGACATTGAACGTGTGACAGCACACACAGGGAAAACTGTTGGCATCTCCTTTTCGAGCTCACCGGTTAGTGGCTCATTAACAGGGGAAAGTGACAAAATGGGGTCTGGTCGGACCTTCTCACCTGCTACATCATTCCCCAAAAGGAGTGTTACCCCAGGCACAGGGATATCTTGAGACCTACACAAAGCTATGGTGGCCTCACCCTGTAGTAACTCACATTCAATTTCGCCTTTTACCAAGTGTGCATAAAATTGGCCTCCAGCACCTCTCATTACAACTGGTTCGCCAGGTGGGCACTCAGTGTAAGGATTCACCATGAGGGTGCTAGTAGAACCTGTGTCTCTCAGAATTTTTACCTCATGCATACAACCATTTAATCTCACGTTGCCAGATGAAATAAAGGGACGGTAACTGTCCTGCACTGATGGTGAAATTATTATTGGCTTAACCCTAGTGGGTTGCACCACACATGCTACTACACCCCTGTCTAGATGGTTTACGTTAGCTGCTAGGTACTCTTTCTGTCGAGAGTCCTGTATTAAAGGAACTTTTGGTGCTAGGTACTCCTTCTGTCGGGAGTCCTGCATTAAAGGAACATATGGAGTTTGAGATACAGCGGCAACTGTCTGCCCCGATCTCTCGGTTCTCTCCTTGGCCCAGCACTGATAAGGTAGGTGGCCTCTCTTGCCACAAAAAGTACATACTTTAGGGGATACGGAAACGTTCCCTCTTTGAGCATTACTATTACTTTGGGCCCCACCTCTGTTACCATTGCCCTGAGTCGCATTTTTAGTTGGGGGAACAATTCTATTTTGGCTAGCTGGGGAAGACGTTACAGGCTTGTGACTGGGTCTGTCAGATTTGTGATTGGGATACTTAAAATTAGAACTAGAATTATCGTAGGGCTTCTTTCCACGAAATTTGTTGTTGAGCACGTATGTGTCAGCCATGTCAGCGGCGTCGGCAAGACAATCTACCTTTTTCCCCTTTAAATGATAGGATACAGAAGAATCAATTTTCCATAGGAAATTTTCTAACAGGACCAACTCCTTCAGATCGTTGTAGCTTGTGACTTTCTTACTCTTGACCCAATGATTGAAAGTTTTAGTCATGGTCCTGGCAAATACCTTATGGGTTTCTTCTACTTTCTTCTGGTTTTTACGGAAAGATTGTCTTTAAGCCTCAGGCTGCAATTGATAGGTTTTTAGGATAGCTTCTTTGAGATTGTCATAATCCTGCCTAACCTCTGCTACTTCTGACAAATACGTGGCTCGAGCCTGCCCTGTCAAAACGGTTTGTAACATAAAAGGCCATTGATCTCTTGTCCACTTCATACCTCCAGCAACTTCCTCAAACAAAACAAAGAAATCCTGCACATTATCCTCAGTGAAAGGTGGAATGACACCAGTCATAGTCAATTCCAGAGGGGGAGCAATTACGGGAGCATTTGTATTGACATTTAGTTGAGCTATTTGATATTGATATTGATAATGTTCGGTCTTTATTCTGGCTTCTTCGATATTTGCTTCGGCATTTATTCTGGCTTGTTCGGTTTTTGCTTCGGCATTTATTCTTGCTTGTTCGGTCTTTATTCTGGCTAGTTCCAGTACTTGATCACCGGTCAAACCAGGTGGCAATTGTTCATCAAGTTGGCTAGGTTTACTCGGGATCCCACCAACTGCTCCGTCACCCTCCCCGCCTTCTACAGGAAACAGGTGGGTTTCTATGGTCTGAGCCACCTCTACTTTAGACATGTTTGAGACAGTTAACTGGAGATGTGAGGCAAGAACTTTCAGTTTGGATTTTGACAGACGGTCAATATCAGGGGCTCTGATTCTATGAAAACTGGAGCATCTTCGTCATTAATTAGTTGAGGCATGATTAATATTTGATTTTTAAGTAGTGAAACGGTAATGAAACTGAGTGAAACTGTATGAAACGAATCCTGGCAAGGTCGCCACTCTTCTGTTACGTATCTTGATCCTCAAGTGGTTAACTTGATGAATCTAGATAGCACAGAGATATATATTAAGGTATCAGTCAGCTGAAGGCAAAACAAAAGTAATATCTAATAAAATTATTCCTCTTGTTGCTTCCTTTCCTTCTGGATCTTTTTTTTTTTTTTTTTTTAAAGAGACAATGAACGGAGGAAGGAAAAACACAGATAAAACAAAAAGGTCCATGTGCCTAAAGGCATCCTCCATTCATAAAATGTTTGTAACAACTGGATTTAAACATTTGTAGATTGTAAGTTTGTGGAAAGCAATTCGAGGGAAGTGAATTCCAAAGAGTAGTAGCTCTGGGGATAAATGAATTCTGATAAGCAGAAGTTCTGCATTGTGGAGGAGAAAGTGTAAATTCATAAGCGCTCTCAGCTGCCCTAGTTCTACGGGGAAAGATGTGGAGAGGCGGCACAATTGAAGCAAGTTCCTCGGAACAATTGCTGTGAAAATATCTGTAGAATAATGCAAGGGATGCAACGTTTCTTCGTATGGATAATGTAGGAAGGTCCTGTGTGATTGCAGGGTTATTGATTAATCTAATAGCTTTATTTTGAATTTTGTCCAACTGTCTCAATGCAACCACTCCACTTCCACTCCACAGAGGTGAACAGTAATCCATCTGAGAACGCACATGACTTTTATATATCACGGCCAACTGCTCTTCAGTGAAGAATTCTCGAACTCTGTACAGGAGCCCCAGTTTTTTAGAGGCATTCTTAGCAATGCTTCTAACATAATGTGTCCAGCTCAAGTTAGTAGTTAATGTTACACCGAGAATTTCAATACTAGGGGAAGTGGGAATATTTACATAATTAAAAAATATATGGGAGTCAGTGAGATTCTGTCGGTTAGAACATTGAATGTATTTGGTTTTCTGTGCATTAAAGGAAACTAGATTCTTTTGTCCCCATCCATTAATTCTAGAAAGGTCCTGGTTCAGAGAAATTGCAGTGTTTATTTTTGAATTTATAAGATCGGGTTGGGTGAAAGAATTGGTAAATGTGAAGGAACTGTGGAGTGTTGAGTCATCTGCGTAGGAATGTATTGGATTATGAGTGGTAGATATGAGATCATTGATATGAATGAGGAACAGAATTGGGACCAAAACTGATCCCTGGGGAACACCAGCATTTATTGAGTGAAATTGAGAATAAAGGCCATCTAGCATTACACATATTTTTCTGTTATGAAGATAAGAAGAAATTAGTGGAACTAATGATGCAAGGCCGTAGTGTGACATCTTCGACAATAAGGATTGATGCCAGACTCTATCAAATGCCTTTGATATATCCAGTGCTATTGTATGTGTTTCACCATGTTGGTCTGTAGCTTGGTTGATTTGATGCGTAAGAAGGCAAAGCATGTCTGCAGTTGATCGACATCGTCTAAAACCATATTGCCTATCACTGATTAATTTATTATTCTCAAGATGCTTAATTATGTGATTATTTAATATAATTTCAAAGACTTTACCAAGAGTGGAAGTTATAGCTATTGGTCTGTAGTTTGATGGATCTGAAGAGGCACCTTTTTTAGGAACTGGATGGATGTTTGCTTCTTTCCAGGGTACTGGGAAGCATGAGGTATGAGTACACAGACGGAATGTTTTGCCAATACAGGAGCGAGCACCAAGGAGCAATTCTTAAGTACTATTGGAGGAATTTCATCTGGACCAGGAGCCTTATCTACTGAGAGATTCTGCAAAATAGTTTTGACATGTCTGGTGTGGATCTTAAGTGAGGGAATTTCAGGCGAATTAAAATTAAGTACAGGGACATCTTGATTTATTTCATCTAAGGTTGAGTTGGTGGAGAAAATATCCGCAAGAAGGTTAGCTTTACCTCGTGGGTCACTTACAAGATTGCCAGTCGGAGATTTTAATGGTGGAATGGATGAAGCAGTAGTGAAGTTGGATTTAAATGAGTTAAGAGTAGACCAAAATATTTTGTTATCATTTGGATTATTTAGAAGTTTATTTGCCTGCTTGTGGAGAAAGTTTGATTTAGTTAGGTTTAATACAGTTTTGGCATGATTTCTGATGTTTCTAAAGTAATTAAAGGCTTCATGAGTTTTTGATCTTGTGTATGCATTGTAGGCTATTGCTTTTTGTTCAGTTACTCTAGCACAATTATGGTCAAACCATTTAGGTGAATTAGATCTTTTACTGTACTTTTGATGAGGAATAAAAGTTTCCATTCCAATTTTTACAAAATCTTGTATGTGGCTCAAGGTGGAGTGTGCATCATTAGAAAAGAAAGAGGTCCAGGGAATATCAATAAAGAAACCTTGAAGACCCTCCCAGTCTGCCTTATCGTAATGCCATTTAGTCACCAAAACAGGTTCAGAGTGGGAAGGTGTGGTAGGTGATAGACAGGTGGCCTGTATCAGACAGTGATCAGAAGATCCAAGCGGGGACCTCACTGTAACATCATAATTTTCTGAATTGGTTGTTAAAAATAAGTCCAGTAGGTGGGAATTATGATTAGGATTATCTGGTACACGGGTGGGTTGGTTGACTAGTTGAGTGAGATTAAATAAGTCTGCAAATAGCTCACATTCAAGACCAGCATCATCAGTCCTGGCTGAATGAGTGAGCCATTCAACATTATGGACATTAGAATCACCCAACACAGTGATTTCAGAAGAAGCATTTAAGTTGAGGACACTGAGTTGTGAGGACAGAGAATCAAAAAGACTTTCCTCTGGAGGAGTATTTGGGGAACGGTAGATGCAACATATGTATTTAAATTTACCATCAGAAATTAATTTGTATATAGAATAATCAAAATAGGGACAATTGAAACTAGTAACCTCCTCCAGGGCAATTTCAGATTTTGCGAAGCAACATACACCTCCTTTAGGTCTGATATTTTGGAGCAGTTGATAACCTGGAAAATTAAATCTAGACGTGTCAGATGTGGATGTTACTTGAGTCTCTGTCAAAAAAAGGAGAGTAGGGGATTCTGCTTGAAGAAATTGGTGTACAGAATTGATGTTAGAGTGAAGTCCCCTTATATTGCTAAAGAAAAAGCTGCACCGACGAGCAGCTTTGGGACGTTGCAATGCTCTTGACACAGTCGCATGATGACGACCGGGAGGGCCCTGTGTCAATGACCCAACCCTGCCGGGGGTGGATATCCGAGGGACCACTAGGTTTGCTCTTAACAATTGTACTGCCATATTTATTGGGTAAGGTGTATGGTGTTACATGTATGATATGTAGTGGGAAGAGTAGTGTTTTATGGATAGAGGATAGCAATGTAGGGCAATGTCGTGAAGTTGGATGTGTATGTTATATAAAGAGGGTTTTCCTGATACCCCTGATGTGTGAGGCAGAAAGATATGTATCCAGCTACCAAGGCCTGGGAGAGAAAATGGAATTCAGGCTATTCCCTGAGTCTCCCGAAACCTTGGCGGTAGTACTTCCCTGGGCGGGGCTGCCTACCCCTACTACCTACCAAAGGACTTAGTATCCTTTATTGACTGATACTCTTTAATTATGAAAAATACTGAAACTAATTAAAGTCATGTAGTATTTATAAAGAATTATTATTTAACCGAAGCTTAGTAGGCTATGGTTATGAACCGAAGAAGTTATATCTAAAGAAGGACTATTAATTCTATAAAAAGTCTTGAAAGATAAATATTAAAGTAAGAATATTTCTGTCTCTTCCCCTTTTGAAATGAATAAATAGTTTTCTTATAAATATGTACTTTTATTTATATTTAATGTAGTTATTATTCTTGGTTCTTGTCTTACGTTAACCCACTGGATCCCAGCGTCGCACGTGATGCGTCGGCAGTGTTTGATCACCAGCTACCAGCGACGCATCACGTGCGTCCGGCATATTAAAATAAATTATGTGGCTCGTAAGGAAATGGCGGGAGAATAGGAGGGGGAGGTATCGTAGTGTGTGTGGGAGCCGGGCCGGTAGGTGTGAGCGGGCCAAGACAGCCGCGCGGCCGGTGGTGGTGGGCTTAGTGGGGATACTTTACACCCTTAGTTCACCGCCACTTTGAACCTTCATTACTCCGGTCCTATGGGAGCTAGAGGCTTGAGATTTATGTGAGACACTCCTTAGGATGTATGCCGTACAATGCCATACTCAGTTTTCACCCATGTGCTCCCGGGCGGGTGGTCATGCGGGGGAGACGAACTTTGGCCCCCCCCCCCCCCGACCCCCAAATGACCGAGGTGAGTTTTTTTTTAGTTTTTTCTTCATTTCTCACCATTCTCTTCCATTTTGACTCAACAGATTTGTTTGAGGCCCCCCCCCCCCCCACTGCCCCCCCCCCAAAAAAAAATAAATATCCGAGGTGATTTTTTTTTTTTTTTTTCATTTCTCATCCTTGTCTTCCATTTTAGCAAACAAAAACAAGAAGTGAAAATGGCTTGGGACGGGGGTGAACAAAATATTATAACTAGCCGGGGCTCAGCGGGTTAATAGTATTATATTATTATTATCATCAGGATTAATATCAAAGTCACAAAAAAAGTTAGATATATATATATTTAATAATTAGTTAAATGTATTTCTTAACCACGTAACATTGAGGTTTGATTATGAGTACATTAAGTTACATTATCGCTTCATAGATTCGATTCAGGTCTCACTCAAATAATATGAAAAGCAAAAATAATATTTTGAAGCTAAAAGAATTTCCTTCAGCTTAGGAAATCACTAGAAGTAACATGAAAACAGCCATGTTAATCTAAGGCGATATTACTAATATGAGACAATAGTATCACCGTACTAAGCACCGTTAAGCAATTTAAGCTAAATTAAAAGAAAATTAAAGAACTCGTAAGTATTAATATAAAACAATAGTATTACTTTCATCATAACCCAATTACTTAAAGAGTTGCTTTAGTCCACAAGTCAGTCAACTAAAATAGTTCAGTACATAATAGTAGCGTTAATGTTAATTCCCAATCAAATAGTTAAGTACATAATAGTAGCGTTTAACGTTAATTCCCAATCAAATAGTTAAGTACATAATAGTAGCGTTAACGTTAATTCCCAATCAAAGAGTTAAGTACATAATTGTAGCGTTAACGTTAATTCCCAATCAAATAGTAAGTACATAATAGTAGCGTTCAACGTTAATTCCCAATCACATATCTCACTAACCAACATAACGTAAGTGTTTACACCGAACACACTTAACACACACTTATATAATCTGACTGACAGTCACAATCCCATTATAATACTTCACCCCGTCTTCCTCCAGCTGCAAGTTCACCTTCCCCAACTCCAAATGAGACTGATTTGAATGCCCACTACTCGGGTCTTATATACTAAACAATGATGGTGTAGGAACGAATCAGGAGGCGGGTGATGGTGCGCGCCCCAATCACAGCTCCTCGAGTTGCCTAGCAGGTGCGTGGTCCAATGGAGGCTCCTGGCGTCGATCATACGTCATAGCGTCGGGTCATCGAAGTAGTTTGCCCCCAGTGATCTGCATTATAGTTGGGTCATTTGCTTGGTATCCGTGACCATTTTGTTCCTACCTTTTTCTCTCGATGGATTTGACAACCTGAACCATTTTAAAGGAAAATTAGCTACTATGCCCCTCTGAAAAATGACGGCTAACTCTGCTAGAGCCCAATATTCAAAATGGCTGCCAACGCCATCTTGAAAAACATGAAATGTAATACAAGGACGAATGAGGTGTCCTTTTTCACTAATTCTGGCATTACAAATCCACTGGAATGGTTATTGTATTGTATTGTATAGTATATTGTATTGTTATTGTATTGTATTGTACTAATTGTACATACTAATCTGCCACTTCACTGTCACTACATGATTCACTGTATGAGCCACTATCAGAATCACTGTCCTCACTTTCGCTGCTATCATCACTGTTGTTCTCGGCCTGCGGTGTATATCGAATATTACTTTTTTACTGTTTCAGATGGATCGCATGCCCATCTGATGAAAATCGCCGACTTGTGAAGTGACCGAAATAATGGATAATAGAAGAGAGAGTGAAGAGTTACCAGACAAGACATTAAATCAATACGAGTGCATTTTACTCTGTGGTAAGCGATGTACCGCAGATGATCGTTTGGAAAACATTACACCGGAGAAGTGGGAATCCATCCGGGAAAAGTCTTTACAATAGAAAGAACTTGATAAGTTTCAACATACACATGAAAATGTGGATTGGGAGAAGGGACTAAAGGGTCACCACATGCATAGCACTTGTTACGCATCATTATCCAGCAAGCGCAAGCTCTCTCAAGCCGAAAAACGCAAACACAAATCCGAGGAACGTCTTGAAAGAGATGAAGCATCAGATCAACAAGACCCTTCCCCAGAGGCCAGTGCACCTAAAAGGCTCCGCTCCAGTATGGGTGTCCTTCACGATAAGACTCTATGTGTGTGGTGCATGAAAGGGGCATACAAGAGTAGTGATCGTGACAAGCAGATTTTACTCCTATCAACAGTAGATGCCTGGACTAAATTCAAGTTACATACTGTCCGTCTGGAAGATGAGGTCATGAGATTGAGACTTGACACTCTGATTGCATCCATCCCAGATAGTCAATCAGCATTTGGGTTGGAAATCCGCTACCATCGTGCGTGCTGGCGCAAATATGTAAGCGACCACAGCTTTCAGATGAAAGCACTCAACATCTGCAGCGTGTAAACCTCCGAGAGGCCCAAGCTCTCTTCTTTCATCATATTCGTCAAGTCATCTTCAAAGACCATGAAATTCGCACACTGCAAGGCCTGCTGCAGGACTATAAGCGCATTATCTCAAATCACGGACGTGACTCAGTAGCAAAATCCAGCTACTTAAAGGAAATTCTCGTCAATGAATTTGGGGAAGACATTGTATTTCATGAACGCATTCAAAAGAATGTGAGTGAACTGGTATATGATACAACAGCAGCAGGTACATACATCGAGGCGGCAATATCTTCATTGGGTGTCAGCAATGATCAGTTGGTGATGAATGTTGCGGCACGACTCAAAGAGCAAGCCATCAGGACAAATACTATTATTCCCTGGCTCCCATATATACACGAGTTGGAGAGAGACGAAGACCTCAGTGAGCTCCTGCTGAAGCTGCTCACATGGGTAAAACACCCAAATAAGTCTGCAATTGATGACCGTCCATCCGTCCGATCGATTGCATCTATCCTCACAAGCTACATCACTGGGAAACGCACTGCATTTGAGATAAATCTCTCTGTCTTGCTACATGGACTGACCAAGAGTAGGGAGATAGTCGACATAATGCACAAAGATGGACTGGGCATCAGTTACAATGACGTACTTATGCTGCGAGATTTTTGGGTGGTCAATGACCTCAAGTGCTCATCTGATTGCCCCTTCGAACTAACTGAGGGTAAGCCTGCTATCGCTATAGTCGACAACGATGACTTCAAGAGCGACACACTGACCGGTGCTGGCCAGTCACACCGCACTAATGTCATGTTTGTGCAGCCAGAATCATTTGATACAGAACTTCCTTCCTAGAATTACGAGGATAGACCAGTTGCCGGTGCCAACTTTTCATCAAACCTCTCGACAACTCTCAAAGAGCTCGGAAGTGAAATGCAAAACGTCAACCCATACAAGACAGCGAAGCATGGGGAACCACCTCTCAGGAAGCCACCAGCTGATCAAAGTACTCCTCCTCCTGACACATCGGTGCAAAGAATTCGTGGTGTGATCCATGCATTGGCCAGGGCGCAAGATGACCGAATGAGACCTAAGCCAGAAGAACAGACTGTGCCTGGGTTTTCAGGGTTTCACGCCACCATGTCAAATGCAGATGAGAAGAGTCGAGCAATATACCACATGACCTATCCCAACCCACCCAGTAAGACAATTCTCAATGATGTGATGTGTAAGCTTGCAAAATCAATCGAAGAAAAAAAGATGCCTTTTGCAATAATTGTTGGTGATCATCCTGTCTACGTGCTCATGCTGGAGTTGAAAAGTGAGAATGCTGAGCTGTTCATCAAAATCTTACCATTCATGGCACCCTTCCACATCCAAATGTCGTTCATCTACACTATATACAAGAGGTTTGAAGGTGGGGGATCATGGGTTGAGATAAACATGAAAAAATAATAGCCAACCTGCGTATAATTATCTTGTAAAATGCAATGTCACTGATGTAAGTATTAACAATGGTATAAAGGATTTTGCGGATCGTCTATACCGGGCCTGTCACGTCATAGTCACGTCACACCAGTATCCTTATCCTAGACTGGATGGTGGACTTACACTCTTGTGGCGTCACAGGCCCGGTATAGACGATCCACAAAATCCTTTATAACATTGTTAATAATTATTTCAGTGCCATTGCATTTTGTAAGATAATTATTTACAGCTTGGCAATTATCATTCCATGTTTATCTCAACCCATGCGCCCCCACCTTTAAGGGATCTGGCATCTCAGATGTGTTGGTGGCAGCTGGTGTTACAGCAGACGGGTCTGTTGATCAGGCCCTTCGTGGAAAACATGTTAAGCGTGGGGTTCGCTGCTTGCGACTATTCTACGAGACTCTGGTCCACCATGTCATAGACAAATGTTTGGAAGATTCCCCTATATCTGAAGAAGTAAAGGCATCCCTTGCCAAGCTTCGACATCCGATTGATGCACAGGAACTTGCAGATGAACATGCAGAGCTAGAGAGAAATGCTGAGCTGAAGGACCTCGTTGATGCTCTCTTCAAGGATTTGAGGGTGCCCCACAAGCAGAATACTGGATGTCATTCATGGAAATGGTTGAGGTTCTAACTCAAAATATCCATGCAATCAGAACAAGCAACTGGACTGAGTTCAAGTCCTCACTCAAGCTCATGCTTCCTTTGATGCAAATCTATGATAATGACAAGTATGGTCGGCATCTCCCCGATTTCACCGCAGTGCTTGATACCCTTCCTGTCGATCAGGCTGCATTCATGGAGAGTGGTATGTTTGCACAGTCAATGACAGGAAAACCATATTCGTGTGTCGCCCTCGACATATGGATAGAGTCAACAATGAATAAGGGCTCTAAGCTGAAGTCTGGTTGGTTGGCCATTCTGAACAATGAAAAGCAGCTCTTTCAAACACTCGGAATGTGAATAACATCAATCGGGTGAGAACAAAGGTCCATCGCCATGCTAATCGCAAGAAACAAGGAAAAGGGAAGCATGCTGATTGCTCGTCGAGTAAAATGAAGAAGGATGAACAAGCTGTACAGGATATAAGCGCATGTCTCACTGAATTCAAGTGTGATCCATTTGACCATACAAACAAGACACTTCAATCCCTACAGTCAGGAATCCCAGCCTCAGACGCTCTTGCTGCCGACTTGAAATCGGCAAAGGAGGATGGCACAAGCAAACTGAAGCAGTTCTTGAATGAGAGAGTGTATTCCAAGACCAAGTCTCTCAACGACAGAGTTCCCCGTAGCAAGCGTTTGAACTTTTCAACTCAGGAATTGAAGAAAGCAGATGGTGAGAACCTGAAGGGAAAGACTGAGGAAAGGGAGCGTAATGCCTTGGCCTCTGTTCTCGGACTGGTTGAAACGAGTGGTGCCCTCAAACTTCAAGAAGTCCTGCATCATCGTGTTTCAGCCGAGTGCCTTTCCATCTTCAACGTCAATGGAACCATCCGTAAGGCACAGAAAAGCAAGCTTCAACAAAAACTAACTATGACTGTCATTCCAGAGACTGATGTATACATGTCTATTATTGATATGGGCCTCATCTGGCGCCTAACAACCCCTACCATTGAAGACAGAGAGAAGGGAGACGGTACCAAGTATACCTGGGGAGATTATTCAGAGAAGTTGGTGCACTTCGTTCTAACGAGACACAAGCATGCTGAGCGCATCATTTGCGTCAATGATTCATATGATCAGAATTACACGATCAAGGACAGTGAGAGAATACTGCGCCAAAAAAAAATCCCAATCAGCAATGTCTTCATGAAGACAGAAGATAACTTTCCTTCTAGTAATGTTTTCCATGCTCTCCTGGGTAAACCTGAGAACAAAATCCGCCTTCAGGCATTTCTACAAACGGATTTCCAGAGAACAGCAGCAACAACTAGCACCGAGATCATCTACTGTGTAGTTGGCAGCACTGCAAAGAATCTCACCACAGGCAAGCTTGTGCCAGACCTCACATGCTCCCATGCAGAGGCAGATACGGCAATGCTCACTATATATAGTGTGCTCCGGTCAGACAGCTACACAGCAGCTGTCGTTCTTGACACAGAGGACACAGACAACTACGTGCAAGCGGCATATGTTGCTCAGAAGACAACAGGAGTCCTGTGTGTGAAACGCAAACGTCAGGTTATCGATGCCCGATGTTTGTGCAGTGAGGCAATGGCTGCATCCATATACCACGTCATGTCCTCACTGGGTGTGACCACAACTCTGGCTTCTATGGAGCAAGCAAGAAGCTCATCGCAGATCGACTGGAGAAGTCTAAAGAGGCACACGACCTGCTAGCAGAATGTGGTACACAGCTCCTAGTCACAGAACAGGTCATCAGTGATTTGGAGCGGTTTGTCATTCGATATGTCTATGGTGATACCAAAAGCAAGACCCTGGGAGATGCAAGGGCAGCGAAGTGGAGAGCTCAGAAGAAAAAAAGCACTATCCGACTTGTGCCTGACTTGGACAGTCTCCGTCCACACTTGGAGCGTGCAAACTATCTTGCATATTTGCAAAAGCATTACCAGCTCCAAAGTCACCCCTCACTGATCGGCCATGGATGGCATCTTGTACATTGGCTATGTCTGCCTGTCCATTCAACCCAGCCCCCACTTCCCCCATCCATACCACTACCTACAAATCCGCAGGCAGAGAACAACAGTGATGATAGCAGCGAAAGTGAGGACAGTGATTCTGATAGTGGCTCATACAGTGAATCATGTAGTGACAGTGCACAATTAGTTATGTACAATTAGTATAATACAATACAATAACAATACAATATACAATACAATACAATACAATAACCATTCCAGTGGATTTGTAATGCCAGAATTAGTGAAAAAGGACACCTCATTCGTCCTTGTAGCTCATCTGATGCCAGAGATATTACATTTCATGTTTTTCCAGATGGCATTGGCGGCCATTTTGAATATTGGGCTCTAGCAGAGTTAGCCGTCATTTTTCAGAGGGGCATAGGAGCTAATTTTCCTTTAAAATGGTTCAGGTTATCAAATCCATCGAGAGAAAAAGGTAGGAACAAAATGGTCACTGATTCCAAGCAAATGACCCTACTATTAGGTCCTTTGTTGTTTGTTATATACATAAATGACCTTGATTTATGTATAACTAGTAGGATAAGTAAATTCGCAGACGATACCAAAATGGGGAGAACAATATTTCGGATTGTGACAGAGTGCCTCCAAAGGGATCTAGATACCTTACACGAATGGTCAGTAAATTGGCAGATGAATTTTAACATTGACAAATGCAAGGTATTAAAGATAGAGAAGATGAATAATATAAACATTTGCTAATATGGAATTAGAAAACTCAGACTGTGAGAAAGTTCTAGGTGTGTTTGTTAGCAATGATTAGGCTAGCGTTCGTTACAAGGCAAACAGGTGTGACGTTAACCACTCCGTTAGAACCGCATGGCTTGTCCTACAGTGACTCGCTAGGATCGCCAGGGCAGTGGATGGGGCTACAGTTTATGTATTAGAGTGTGCTTTATTTCATATGAAAGCTCGTGTCATGGGCAGTCCAGAAAGGCTCTTTGTTTTCACCCATGTCAAGGCTTTATATATTTAATTGTAAAGTATATGTTTTATCATTAACTAGTAATGATGGGATCTGGGAGAGAGAGAGAGAGTAGAACAGAGTGAGAGGGAGCGCGCAGTGTTTGTGTCCCGCTCGATGATGTCACGGCTGGCTGCCTCGTGGGGGTTGGTTGAGAGAGGTCTTTACCATGCTGTTAGTTCTCTTGCTAGTGGCTAGAGGACTTGTAACCGCTTTTTTCCCACGCGCCTCGAGCTAGTGCGAGTATATATACAGTTCCTCGCCACTTTCTCCCTCAGATCTGGTTTCTAGAACGCATCCATCTTTTTTCCTTGCTACCTTTTCCCCGCTCCGCACCTGAGAACCTGTTCCTCTGCCTACCTCTCTCTTTTTCATATCTTTCACCACCTTTTTATTAATATTATACCCCCTCTGGTTAACTCTGCAAAATCAGCTTCATGCTGGCCAGTTGTATTGTGTGTTAAGGTCTGATATAACCCATGTATGTTAGTTGTTAAGATAAGTGGATCACGAAGCATTGGTTGGCATTTATATTGTTTAAGTACCGCGTCCTATAATTATTAGTGTTCTGCTGGATTAGATAATGCTAGACTAGGAGTCTGATATTATAAGGTATTGTTTCCTATGAGTGCTGGCTTTAGGAAGAAGCTGCACGACATACCTGAGAACTGGAGTTGATTGAGTAAATTCTAGTCTGTGTGCCATTGAGAGTAGAGCATGCACGAATGAGGGCTTTTTGCCTATACCATTCTGGACTGTTCTAGTCTCGATTGTTTGTCTTTGAGGTACGCCAGGAGAACGCTTAATACTTCGGTATTAAGGTTTCTCAAGAGAGCTACCCTTCATTATAACGTAATATTTGACGCACAGACTTGAGATTTGCACTAGGCTATGAGGCATGCCATGCGCACCAGTATCTCGTATCATTGACTCTAGCTAGACTTCATCAATCATAGTAGACATTAAGTATATTAACCTAATTACTCTTTTTATGCATACCCATTTATGATTGCACAAGCATTTCGCAGCCTAGTTTGATGTATTGAGACACAAACGACTTAGGCTCTTTTTGTTGAGAGGAATACTGCATTGTTGTGGGGATCATTATTATTGTTGTAGTGTTTAGGATATTCTTGGCTCCGACGACATTATATATTCTGCCTTTTTGTGTGCATAGCCTGCACGAGCATTGTTCCGCTGCCTGCCTTTTTGGGTTCCATTTCCGATACGAGCATCTTTATAGCATCTAACATTTAAAGAAGATTCCTTGTTAGTGTTGAAGGACTTTGGTGCACTTTCTTTCATGCAGGAGTGCCTGACATTTATTGATTAAAGTAACGTAAGCTGTAACTTCTCTTACCACCTTACTTTGCATACCATGACCAAGCACCTTCGGTTATAGGTAGTAATAGGCTGTTTTCACATAACATTAAGCCTAGAGTAGACGCACATTTATTGAGAGTTTGATAGCCTATTATTGCATATAGAACTCTGTTGAGTATTTGTGTTTTTGTTCACTGGGAATATACATCAGAGGTTGGAGCTAGCGCTTTCCGTTGTAGCATTTATGCCATTACTAGTCCAATGAATAAGAGCCCTGATATATTTGAACCCCAGTCGTAACAAATGGCGACCTTACCTAGGATTTGGTGAACCTACATTTATTAGCAGGGAACATTTGTTGTTTTGGAGAATATTTTGCGGGGATCAGCAAGAATAATTTTTGTTTGCAACATAGTATATAGCCCTTGAGTATTTCGGAGAATTTTTGTGTGTATATTGAGGTATAAGAGTTTGGGGTACTTCTTTTCTGAATATTGAGGTAGGACATTTTTGTGAGCATCATGTCTTATACCGGATCAGAGGAGAATGGAGGCACAGTACGTAATGTCGAAACTGAGGAACAGCAGTATGATGATATGGTTAATCAGGTGAAGTATGAGGAGGATGCTAGGATATTTTTGCAATGGCCTGTTACTGTCGAGCGGTTGGAGGGTGTGAATCGGTACGGTCTTCAATGCCTGGCCACAGCTATTGGTCATGCGGTTACTAGCAGCATGACCAGGGATAACTTGATAACGTGTGTACTGGGCAGGGTGACTGGTGAGCGAGATGGGTTGAGTGCTCAGAGCCCTTCGGCCATGCTTCCCCTACACTCGACTCCCAGCCATCCCAGTAGTTTGCCGACCCCGGGTACGCTTCCGCAGTTGGGTGGTGACTGGCAGGGTGGGTTGCCCCTGGGGGGACCACCGGTAATTTCAAACATTGTAGCACCTTCACTTTTGGGTCGTCTCCTACACGAAGCAGTCCGCAGCCATGGATCAAAAAACGCCATCCGAGAAGAAGCAGCAGTGACATAAATCATCCAACGCCAAGAAAAAAACAGAGGCAACCGAGGACCACCAGCGATAAGGACCGAAGACAGCGAGGACCGAGGACAGCCATGAACATAAATGTAGATCCGACAAGAACCAAAAATATTATTAAAGAGCGTTCCGTGAGTTCTAAAATAACAAATTTAAAGGTGTTCTATGCAAACGCTCGTAGCATACGCAATAAATTTTCAGATTTAGAGGAGCTAGTGTTTACAGAAAATTATGATGTGATTGGCATAACAGAATCTTGGCTCAATACAGAAGATAGAGACATTTTAGCAGAGTATTCACTTCCCGGTTATGTAATGTTTGAGAAAAGCCGAATAAATCGAAATGGAGGTGGCGTTTTACTTTATATCAAAGAAAGTCTTAACCCTACCCTCTTGTCAAAACCTCAAATTGTGAACGTCGACGCATCTTTTGTGCTAATAAAGAATAATAAAGGTACAAAAATAATACTTGCATTAATATACAGACCTCCAGCTCAATCAGTGCAAACTGACCGAGAAATTTACGAACAAATTGCAGATGTAAGTAACTCACAAGATACCGTAATTTTTGGCGACTTTAATTTACCTGTGACCAAGTGGGGCGATACTCTTACTTCACACTCCGGACATGACTTGTATACGAACTTGCAAGAGAGTTCGCTTTATCAATTTGTTCGAACGCCAACCCGTGGTAATAACGTTCTTGACATTGTACTTGCAACAAAAGAAGAATTAATAGAGAATTTGAATGTTGGTGATGAATTCAGTAACAGCGACCATCGTACGATAACTTTCACTTTAAAGTTTACTAGTAACGAACCAATTAGTAGCATCGAAAAAGTCCCTAATTTCAAGAAAGCAAACTTCCATAAACTTAGAGCTATGTTTAACCCTTAAAAAGCGGCTCACCACTTAAGTCGAGTTAAATAAAGCTGGACTATGTGGCGGCGCTCGACATAGGTCGAGTGGCAATTTCAGCACGTAATGTGGCTGAGAGAGAGAGACAAGTGGTGGCAGGAGACTAGCGAGCGTATGACTGCTCCAGACCACCGCGGCGAACCTACTGACACAAATCTCAGCTCCCTCCTCCCTCTCTCACTCGCTACATACTCAATTATGTACCGAAAGTACCGAATTACCTGCTTTTTGCACTCGCGTTGCACGGTTATTGCAAGAAAACTATCCATCATACAAGGATCGTTATGGTGTCATTCGAAAGCTCTGTTTATGCCCTTTCAGGGATAGATACTAGTTTTACGTTCTGGGTCTTATTTAGGCATGAAAATGATCACGTAAACAGCCCTATTTTGGCTAAAAACACCCCGCTGGGCGGTACACATAAATAAACCGCATAGGCCGCTCGTAAGGTGTTAAAGAAACTGACTGGAGCTTTTTAATTCACAATAACGACATAAATACATCTTGGAAGTTATTCAAAGCCACTTACCTAAAAGCAGTGCAAGACTGCATACCATCGAAAATACGGCGTCCAGGCCATAATAATAATCCCAAATGGTGGAATAAAGATATTTCAAACTGCCTGCTTGCTAAAAAATGTGCTAATGATAGATTAAAATCCTCACAAAATGACGAAGAACGGCTGAAATTTGTAGAGCTACGACGAAAAGCCAAAAAGTTAATTAAGCAAAGTAAAAAGACCTTAGAGTTACATATTGCGAATCAAAGTAAAACAAACCCGAAAGAATTCTATAGTTATATCAGAAAGAAAAAAGTAGTTACTTCAACTGTTGGACCGTTAGTCGATGAAAATGGAGAATTCGCCAAAGATGAAGTACAAATGAGTAATGCCCTCAATACCTTCTTTGCATCAGTGTTTACAACAGAAGACCTCAGTGATATCCCTACACCATCGCCGATTCAGATTGATAATTCAGATGTTCTAAGCAAGATCACCGTTACAGAGAGAGAAGTATTGAATTGTTTAGATAAACTCAAGGTAAATAAAACGCCTGGACCTGATACAATCTCGCCTAGAGTTCTAAAGGAAGCTAAGGATGAGCTCTCCAAACCACTGACATTACTATTCAATAAATCCTTGCAGTCTGGAACTATGCCCGATCAGTGGAAACTAGCCAACGTAACACCGATATTCAAAAAAGGCAGCAAATCCCTACCCAGTAACTATCGTCCAATTAGCTTAACCTCAGTTGTATGTAAAATGCTACAAACGGTCATACGAGACAGACTCGTAAATCACTTAGAGGAAAATAACATACTTAAAGATACTCAACACGGCTTTCGTAAAAAACGTTCCTGTTTAAGAAACCTCTTAGACTTCTTCCACGATATCCTCAACCTCTACGATGAGAGTAAAGCTGTAGATATTATATACCTTGATTTTCAAAAGGCCTTTGACAAAGTTCCCCACAAACGTTTACTGCTAAAACTAAAAGCGCATGGAATACAAGACGGTGTGTTGAAATGGATAGAAAATTGGCTCAGCGACAGAAAGCAAAGAGTAGTCATAAACGGTAAGGCATCTAAATGGACCAATGTAAGTAGCGGGGTACCCCAGGGATCGGTACTAGGACCAATTATCTTTCTAATTTACATCAACGACATAGATGAGGGTCTCACCTGTACAATCTCAAAATTTGCTGACGATACAAAAATTGCAAATAGCGTACTCTCAAAAGAACAAGTTGACGATATGCAACACAATCTAGATAAATTGTCATGTTGGGCCCAAATTTGGCAAATGAGTTTCAATGCGGATAAATGTAAAGTACTACATATCGGATACCTAAATGAGAAAGCAAACTATTCGATGAATGGCACTCAGCTTAAGAATGTAAACAGAGAAACCGATCTGGGAGTAACAATATCGAGTAACCTAAAACCGAGTCAACAATGTTCAGAAGTTGTTAAGAAGGCAAACAAAATAATTGGCTTTATAGGCAGGTCATTTGAGCATAAATCCAAAGAAGTTATCCTAACCCTTTACAATTCCTTAGTCCGCCCTCTTCTGGAATACTGCGTTCAATCCTGGTGCCCTTATTACCAAAAAGATATAAACAAGCTAGAACGAGTTCAACGTAGAGTTACCAAAATGATACCTAGCCTAAAGAACAAACCATACGAAGAGCAGCGTCTTACAGAATTAAATCTATTTCCTTTAACCCAGCGCAGATTAAGAGGTGACTTACTTCAAGTGTTCAAAATCATCAAAGGCATCGACAATATGAACTGTAGTAAGTACTTCACTATCGACCAATCTAATTACACGCGGGGAAACGGTTGCAAAATTATTGGTAAATCTTTTAACTCACACGAATCTAAGAATTTCTTCTTCAATCGAGTTGTCAACTTGTGGAATGGGCTTCCCCGAAACGTTATAGACTGCATCACCGTTGATTCATTTAAACTCCGCCTAGACAAATATCTCGCATCAAACCCGCGACTGACTGCGTTTGTAAATGAATAACTTTATTTTATCCCCCCCTCAGTTACTAACCCATCTGTCCCCTACTAACTTCCTAATCCTGCCACGGACATTAGTTCCAGGGCAGTAATTCCCTTTCAAATGTTCCCTTACCCACTCTAAACCACTGTTTGGACACTTGATCCTCAGTGTTTTGGAGGACGAGCAACCTAGAAGGGTCACTAGATCTGTTGTTGCTTGATTTCCTTTGTACCTCCTCAAGGGTTAACTCCAGAATTATTGCTTCAGCTCGAATTAGCTAAGATCCAGCAGCAAATAGAATTAGCCAAGATAGAAGAGAGAAAAACTATCAGTCAGCAGTCTCAGCACATAGAGCTAGCAAAAATCCAAGCGGATTTAGAGTCGACTAGGTAATGTGCCGACATGAACGTAGAGAAGTCGCGAGTAGAGGCAACGGGACAGCGACTTGGGGCTGGTAACCGTGTTCATGAGCAGTCTCTCTCGCACTTATTGAAACTGGTTCCGGTGTTTGATGAGAGTGGTGTAACAGAATTTTTCGCACGCTTTGAGAAGAAGTGCCAGGAACACCAGTGGCCAGAGAATAAATGGGCAGCACTTGTATCCTCTAGATTAATAGGCAAGGGTCTTAAAGCCTACGATGCGTTACCTTGGGAGTCATGTATTGTGTATGAGGATCTCAAGGAGGCTGTCCTGAGGGCTTACGAACTGCAACCAGAAACGTATCGTTTGAAGTTCCGGGGTGTAACTAAGGGAAGAGATAGCACCTTTTTGGAACACGCCCGGGACTTGTCCGATGCTATGGGGAACTGGCTCCGATCTGAGAAGGTCACAACATTTGATGAAATTAAGCAGTTAATGATGTTGGAGCAGTTCTTTAAGAGCACGGGCGGTGATCTAACTTTGAACTTGAAGGAGAAAAACCCAAGAACTCTAGTCGAAGCAGCAGAAATGGCTGATCGACGGCTGTCGTTGATTCGGGTTTGCGGGTCCTCACAGAAGTACGATGTAAGTGCTAAGGACCGTTATCCTCTCCCTCCCCGGAACAATGACACATTTAAACAGAAGAGCCATGAAACTAAAACTGAATCCAAACCTTACACCACACCGTATGTGAAAAGTCAGGGGCCTTTTACATCACAGTATAAGCCGAAACCGAAATTTATGTGTTTTAGTTGCCACCAGGAGGGTCATAAGGCAAATGAGTGCCCTAGTCGATCTCCTCCGGCAGCCGTGTCTTTTGCTCACGGCATGGGAGTGTTCAAGAGGACATCGGAGTTTGTTAGAGGCATTTCTTCCGAGGTAAATACACTGCCAGTGCAGAAGGATCCGGAAGGCTTATTCCCTGTCCGTGATGCCTTTAGTGACCACAGGGGACTCGGTTGTGTGGAGTAGAATACATGAGGTGAGAATTTTGCGTGACACTGGGGCATCGCAAACACTGTTGAGAAATTTCACTGGTAAACCTGTCAATACGGCGCGGGTGGTTGTGGTTCAGGGAGTTAATGCGACAAGGTCATACCCGCTTGTAAGAATGAAGGTGGAAGTTGATGGTGTGACTCGGGACCTGGATGTAGGAATTGTGGAGAAGTTACCTGTTGGGGGCGTCGACCTCCTTCTCGGCAACGACTTTGCGGGACCTACTTCTGAGGCTCCACCCTTGGTCGTTGCAGAGAAGCCGGCCGACGTGAGTAGGGAGGAGCAGGAGTTGGTTGAGAAGTGTCCGGTGCAGCCTATGGCATGTGTTGTCACCGGAGATCCTGCATCCAGGGAGTCACATTCTGGTCAACAATCTTTAGATCAGCGGAGGAAGGGTACCGAGAAGGGGTTGGAAGTTAATGCGGTTGAGAGTTTAGTATCAACGGCCCTTCTCGGGGACTCAGTATTTGGACCAAATATCGAGTCTGAAGAAGACCCAGTAACTGTTATGGAAAAGGCAGAGGATGGGCTTAAAAAGACGAAAGAGTTGAAGGAGGACAGTGATGCACAGTCGGGAGATGTGGCAACAAGGTACCCTGCCGCGTACCCTATGAGAAATGAGTCGGCGAAGACGGTGGTCCGAAGCTTGCTAGTGTATTTTTCCCGGTATGGTTACCCGCAGGGGATTCAGTCAGTCCAGGGACCCATCTTCACTTCTAGCCTCTTTGTTCAAGCAATGCCGCAGCATGGGATTGTTGGGGTGGTGTCATCTGCGTATCATCCGGAGAGCCAGGGTGTGTTAGAGCGATGGCACTCAGCCTTGAAATCTGTGCTTCGTTGTTGTTGCTTTGAGAGTGGGAGGGATTGGGATCTTGGCCTGCCATGTGTTTTGTTTGCTGTGTGGGAGGTACCTGGGGAGAGTTTGTGATTCAGCCCTAATGAGCTCGTCTTTGGACACCATGTCAGAGGGCCTCTCCATATGATTGAAGAAGTATGGGAGGGCGCAGAAAAACCTTGTTCTATGCTCAAGTGTGTCCTCAACAGTCGAGAACGGATGTTGCGCAGTCTGGAGTTGGCTGGCTGTAATTTGACTAGCTCTCAGGCCCTCAGGAAGGACAGGTACGACCTCAAGGTTGAACTCAGAGAGTTTCACGGGGGTCAGGTGGTGTTGATTCTACTGCCCCTTGTAGGTCACCCCTTATCCGCGAAGTACGCTGGTCCTTATAGGGTGGTGGAGGAGCTATCAGACCTGGATTACTTGGTAGCCACTCCAGACAGACGGAAGCGCAATCAGTTATGTCATGTTAATCCCATGAAGGAGTATGGGAGGCACCCCCCTGAGCCTCTCACTGTGCCTGTGATGACTTTTAGCAGTCAAGGTGGAGAAGGAGAACGGGACAGTCAGGCTCAGGTGGAGGATAACTGGAAGGATAAGAAGTTCAAATAGGCGCCTGAGTGTGAGAAGATGTTTAGAGAAGTAAACCACCTGTTGTGCACTCACCCGATCCTCAGGGCCCCTGACTTTAGCCTACCTTTCCAACCAGCAACGGAGGCTAGTGGTGTGGGGACTGGTGCCGTCCTGGTGGAAAAGGACGATGATGGGCTGGAGCATCCTGTTAGTTTCTGCTTGGAGAAGTACAATTCGGCCCAGGGAAGCTGCTCTGTTGTCGAGGAGGAGCTGCTGGCGGTTGTGCTTGCGCTGGGGCATTTCGAGGTCTATGTTCCAGCCTATGGTCCGGTCGTTGTAGTTTACCCAGATCATCACCCTCTCAAGTTCTTGGACCAGTTTCACAATCGGAATATGAGGCTGACCAGGTGGTCACTAAGGTTATTGGTATATAACCTGGACATACGCCATATTGCCGGTTGTGACAACGTGGTTGCAGATGGTCGTTCAAGGGTATATGATCCTGGGTAGATTGACACACGGGTAGCCTCCTGCTTTAGTTTGGATAGTATTTTGCGCTTGGTGCTTGTTGGCTCGCGGTTGTAGCCCAGCGTATTGGGTCGTAAAGCAGGAGTTGAGCGTTTGGTATAGAAGAAAAAAAACTAGGCTTGCCCCTATAGTGCAGCCGAAATAAACAAATTATAAACATAAAAATCAAATAAAAACTCTTTCTTTGATAGTTGAATTTTTTTAGTATGTTATAGCAGTAATTCTGAGTTGCACTCCTCTCAGAATGCTGGGCTAGAGAAGCTCGCTCTTGAGGAGCATAACTACATATGATTTAACCTATGGTGTTGGGGAGGGTTATAATTTTGAAAAATGTTTTGTTGAAGAACTGTGCCAGATATTTTACTGCCGCTGGGTGATGGGAAGTGGAGATATAGCATGGGTTCTAACCATCAGATTTTTGTGAGCCTTGGGGCCTCTGAGGAAAATCTTGGGGGGGGGGGGTGTGACGTTAACCACTCCGTTAGAACCGCATGGCTTGTCCTACAGTGACTCGCTAGGATCGCCAGGGCAGTGGATGGGGCTACAGTTTATGTATTAGAGTGTGCTTTATTTCATATGAAAGCTCGTGTCATGGGCAGTCCAGAAAGGCTCTTTGTTTTCACCCATGTCAAGGCTTTATATATTTAATTGTAAAGTATATGTTTTATCATTAACTAGTAATGATGGGATCTGGGAGAGAGAGAGAGTAGAACAGAGTGAGAGGGAGCGCGCAGTGTTTTTGTCCCGCTCGATGACGTCACGGCTGGCTGCCTCGTGGGGGTTGGTTGAGAGAGGTCCTAAACATGCTGAGCTCCCTTGCTAGTGGCTAGAGGACTTGTAACCGTTTTTTTCCCACGCGCCTCGAGCTAGTGCGAGTATATATACAGTTCCTCGCCACTCTCTCCCTCAGATCTGGTTTCTAGAACGCATCCATCTTTTTTCCTTGCTACCTGTCCTCCGCTCCGCACCTGAGAACCTGCTCCTCTGCCTACCTCTCTCTTTTTCATATCTTTCACCACCTTTTTATTAATATAAATACCCCTCTGGTTAACTCTGCAAAATCAGCTTCATGCTGGCCAGTTGTATTGTGCATTAAGGTCTGATATAACCCATGTATGTTAGTTGTTAAGATAAGTGGATCACGAAGCATTGGTTGGCATTTATATTGTTTAAGTACCGCGTCCTATAATTATTAGTGTTCTGCTGGATTAGATAATGCTAGACTAGGAGTCTGATATTATAAGGTATTGTTTCCTATGAGTGCTGGCTTTAGGAAAAAGCTGCATGACATACCTGAGAACTGGAGTTGATTGAGTAAATTCTAGTCTGCGTGCCATTGAGAGAAGAGCATGCACGAATGAGGGCTTTTTGCCTATACCATTCTGCACTGTTCTAGTCTCGATTGTTTGTCTTTGAGGTACGCCAGGAGAACGCTTAATACTTCGGTATTAAGGTTTCTCAAGAGAGCTACCCTTCATTATAACGTAATATTTGACGCACAGACTTGAGATTTGCACTAGGCTATGCGGCATTCCATGCGCACCAGTATCTCGTATCATTGACTCTAGCTAGACTTCATCAATCATAGTAGACATTAAGTATATTAACCTAATTACTCTTTTTATGCATACCCATTTATGATTACACAAGCATTTCGCAGCCTAGTTTGATGTATTGAGACACAAACGACTTAGGCTCTTTTTGTTGAGAGGAATACTGCATTGTTGTGGCGATCATTATTATTGTTGTAGTGTTTAGGATATTCTTGGCTCCGACGGCATTATATATTCTGACTTTTTGTATGCATAGCCTGCACGAGCATTGTTCCGCTGCCTGCCTTTTTGGGTTCCATTTCCGATACGAGCATCTTTATAGCATCTAACATTTAAAGAAGATTCCTTGTTAGTGTTGAAGGACTTTAGTGCACTTTCTTTCATGCAGGAGAGCCTGACATTTATTGATTAAAGTAACGTAAGCTGTAACTTCTCTTACCACCTTACTTTGCATACCATGACCAAGCACCTTGGGGTATAGGTAGTAATAGGCTGTTTTCACATAACATTAAGCCTAGAGTAGATGAACATTTATTGAGAGTTTGATAGCCTATTATTGCATATAGAACTCTGTTGAGTATTTGTGTTCTTTGTTCACTGGGAATATACATCAGAGGTTGGAGCTAGCGCTTTCCGTTGTAGCATTTATGCCATTACTAGTCCAATGAATAAGAGCCCTGATATATTTGAACCCCAGTCGTAACACAGGATTGTCGGGTTCATTTCTAGGAGTGTGAGTAACAGAACTTCTGATTTTTTCTTAAAACTTTACTTGTCATTAGTGAGATTACATATGGATTATGCTGTTAAGTTTTGATGTCCTTATTATATAATGGACATAGATTCCTTGGAGAGAGTACAGCGTAGAATGACAAAAATTATTCATAATATTATACATTTTCCATATGAAGAAACGTTGAAGAAATTAGGCTTACATTCGTTTGGGAGACGCAGAGTTAGAGGAGATATGATAGAGGTATTCAAGTGGGTTAGTGGGATTAATAAAGGGGACACAAAAGATGTACTGAAGCTCAGTGATAGCGAAATAACTCAAACAAATTGTTTCAAATTAGAAACATTTCATTTCAGAAAAGATATACCGGTAGGTATATATTGATTTGGTAACAGAGTTGTAGATATGTGGAATAGGCTACCAAGTGCTATAGTGGGATCAAGCCATAATTCAGAGATTGACATGTACGTGTGAATTACAATACCAGCCCTCACATCTACAATAAGCGGCATATACCCAACAAGATTTCCCAAATCCCAAAATAAGAGGAAGGAAGGGTCTCTATGTTTTCTAAAGTTTCTTACTATCTATCTATCTATCTATATATATATATATATATATATATATATATATATATATATACTGTATATATATATATATATATATATATATATATATATATATATATATATATACCGGTATATATTGTGACGTTAACCACTCCGTTAGAACCGCATGGCTTGTCCTACAGGGACTCGCTAGGATCGGCAGGGCAGTGGATGTGGCTACAGTTAGTGTATTGTTGTGTGCTTTATTTCATATGAAAGCTCGTGTCATGGGCAGTCCAGAAAGGCTCTTTGTTTTCACCCATGTCAAGGCTTTATATATTTAATTGCAAAGTATATGTTTTATCATTAAGTAGTAATGATAGGAGTTGAGAGAGAGAGAGAGAGAGAGAGAAAGAGAGTAGAACAGAGTGTGGGGAGGCGCGCAGTGTTTAGCTATACTCGATGACGTCATGAGCTGGCTGGCCTCGTGGGGATTCGTTGGAGGAGTTTTACCATGCTTGGTGATGTCATGTTTAGCTAGCTTTTTAGCATTGGCTAGAGGACTTCTTACCGCATTCCTACGCGGTTCGACTTAGTGCTAGTATATATACTGCTCTCTCGCTACTCTCTCCCTCAGATCTGGTTTCTAGAACGCATCCCTCTTATCCCTTTGATACCTGTCCACCCCAACTGCACCTAAGAACCTTTTCCTCTGCCTATCTCTCTCATTTTTCATATCTTTCACCACCTTTTATTAATATTATACCCCCTCTGGTTAACTCTGCATAATCAGCTTCATGCTGGCCAGTTGTATTGTGAGTTAACACCTTACGAGCGGCCTATGCGGTTTATTTATATGTACCGCACAGCGGGGTGTTTTTAGCCAAAATAGGGCTGTTTACGTGATCATTTTCATGCCTAAATAAGACCCAGAACGTAAAACAAGTACCTATCCCTGAAAGGGCATAAACAGAGCTTTCGAATGACACCATAACGATCCTTGTATGATGGATAGTTTTCTTGCAATAACCGTGCAACGCGAGTGCAAAAAGCAGGTAATTCGGTACTTTCGGTACATAATTGAGTGTGTAGCGAGTGAGAGAGGGAGGAGGGAGCTGAGATTTGTGTCAGTAGGTTCGCCGCGGTGGTCTGGAGCAGTCATACCCTCGCTAGTCTCCTGCCACCACTTGTCTCTCTCTCTCAGCCACATTACGTGCTGAAATTGCCACTCGACCTATGTCGAGCGCCGCCACATAGTCCAGCTTTATTTAACTCGACTTATGTTGCTCGCCGCTAATTAAGGGTTAAGGTCTTATATAACCCATGTATTTTAGTTGTTAAAATAAGTTGATCACGAAGCATTGGTTGGCATTCATATTGTTCAGTACATTTTCCTATAATTATTAGTGTTCTGCTGGATTAGATAAGGCTTGACTAGGAGTCTGATACTATAAGGTATTGTTTCCGATGGGTGTTGGCTTTAGTTAAAAGCTGCATGACATACCTGAGAACTGGAGTTGATTGGGTAAATTCTAGTCTGTGTGCCATTGAGAGTAGAGCATGCACGAATGAGGGCTTTTTGCCTATACCATTCTGCACTGTTCTAGGCTCGGTTGTTTATCTTTGAGTTACGCCAGGAGAACGCTTAATACTTCGGTATTAAGGTTTCTCAAGAGAGCTACCCTTCCTTATAACGTAATATTTGACGCACAGACTTGAGATTTGCAGTAGGCTATGCGGCATGCCATGCGCACCAGTATCTCGTATCATTGACTCTAGCTAGACTTTATCAGTCACAGTAGACATTAAGTATATTAAACCAATTACTCTTTTTATGCATACCCGTTTATGATTACACAAGCATTTCGCAGCCTAGTTTGATGTATTGAGACACAAACGACTTAGGCTCTTTTTGTTGATAGGAATACTGCATTGTCGTGGCGATTATTATTATTGTTGTAGTCTTTAGGATATTCTTGGCTCTGACTGCATTATATCTCCTGCCCTTTTGTGTGCATAGCCTGCACGAGCATTGTTCCGCTGCCGGCCTTTTTGGGTTCCATTTCCGATTCGAGCATCTTGATAGCATCTACCATTTAAAGAAGATTCCTTGTTGGTGTTGAAGGACTATAGTGCACTTTCTTTCATGCAGGAGTGCCTGACATTTATTGATTAAAGTAACGTAAGCTGTAACTTCCCTTACCACCTTACTTTGCATACCATAACCAAGCACCTTCGGTTATAGGTAGTAATAATCTGTTTTCACATAACATTAAGCCTAGAGTAGATGCACATTTATTGAGAGTTTGATAACCTATTATTGCATATAGAACTCTGGAGAGTATTTGTGTTCTTTGTTCACTGGGAATATACATCAGATGTTGGATCTAGCACTTTCCGTTGTAGCATTTATGCCATTACTAGTCCAATGAATAAGAGCCCTGATATATTTAAACCTCAGTCGTAACAAATGGCGACCTTTCCTAGGATTTGGTGAACCTACATTTATTAGCAGGGAATATTTGTTGTTTTGCGGAATATTTTGTGGGGATCAGCAAGAATTTTTTTTTTTTGCAACATAGTATAGCCCTTGAGTATTTCCGAGAATTTTTGTGTGTATATTGAGGTATAAGAGTTTGGGGTGCTTCTTTTCTGAATATTGAGGTGGGAAATGTTTGTGAGCATCATGTCTTATACCGGATCAGAGGAAAATGGAGACACAGTACGTAATGTCGAAACTGAGGAACAGCAGCATGATGAAAGGGTTAATCAGGTGAACTGTGAGGAGGGTGCTAGGATATTTTTGCAATGGCCTGTTACTGCCGAGCGGTTGGAGGGTATGGATCGGTACAGTCTTCAATGCCTGGCCACAGCTATCGGTCATGCGGGTACTAGCAGCATGACCAGGGATAACTTGATAACGTGTGTACTGGGCAGGGTGACTGGTGAGCGAGATGGGTTGAGTGCTCAGAGCCCTTCGGCCATGCTTCCCCTACACTCGACTCCCAGCCATCCCAGTAGTTTGCCGACCCCGGGTACGCTTCCACAGTTGGGTGGTGACTGGCAGGGTGGGTTGCCCCTGGGGGGACCACCGGTAATTTCAAACATTGTAGCACCTTCACCTCCTCAAGGGTTAACTCCAGAATTATTGCTTCAGCTCGAATTAGCTAAGATCGAAGAGAGAAAGGCTATCAGGGTATCTGAGGTTCTCCAGCAACAAAGGGCATCTGAGCTTCAGCAGCAATTAGAATTAGCCAGGATAGAAGAGAGAAAAACTATCAGTCAGCAGTCTCAGCACATAGAGCTAGCAAAAATCCAAGCTGATTTAGAGTCGACTAGGTACTGTGCCGACATGGACGTAGAGAAGTCGCGAGTAGAGACAACGGGACAGCGACTTGGGGCTGGTAACCGTGCTCATGATCAATCTCTCTCGCATTTATTGAAACTGGTTCCGGTGTTTGATGAGAGTGGGGTAACAGAATTTTTCGCACGCTTTGAGAAGAAGTGCCAGGAACACCAGTGGCCAGAAAATAAATGGGCAGCACTTGTATCCTCTAGATTAATAGGCAAGGGTCTTAAAGCCTACGATGCGTTATCTTTGGAGTCATGTATTGTGTATGAGGATCTCAAGGAGGCTGTCCTGAGGGCTTACGAACTGCAACCAGAAACGTACCGTTTGAAGTTCCGGGGTGTAACCAAGGGAAGAGATAGCACCTTTTTTGGAACACGTCCGGGACTTGTCCGATGCTATGGGGAACTGGCTCCGATCTGAGAAGGTAACAACATTTGATGGAATTAAGCAGTTAATGATGTTGGAGCAGTTCTTTAAGAGCACGGGCGGTGATCTAACTTTGAACTTAAAGGAGACAAACCCAAGAACTCTAGTCGAAGCAGCAGAAATGGCTGATCGACGGCTGTCGTTGATTCGGGGTTGCGGGTCCTCACAGAAGTACGATGCAAGTGCTAGGGACCGTTATCCTCCCCTTCCCCATAGCAATGACACATTTAAACAAAAGAGCAATGAAACTAAAACTGAATCCAAACCTAATACCACGCTGTATGAGAAAAGTCAGGGGCCTTTTACATCACAGTATAGGCCGAAACCGAAATTTATGTGTTTTAGGTGCCACCAGGAGGGTCATAAGGCAAATGAGTGCCCTAGTCGACCTCCTCCGGCAGCCGTGTCTTTTGCTCACGGCATTGGAGTGTTCAAGAGGACATCGGAGTTTGTTAGAGGCAATTCTTTCGAGGTAAATACACTGCCAATGCAGAAGGATCCGGAAGGCTTATTCCCTGTCCGTGATGCCTTTAGTGACCACAGGGGACTCGGTTGTATGGAGTGGGGGGGTAGAAGACATGAGGTGAGAATTTTGCGTGACACTGGGGCATCGCAAACATTGTTGAGGAGTTTCGCTGGTAAACCTGTAAATACGGCGCGGGTGGTTGTGGTTCAGGGAGTTAATGCAACAAGGTCATACCCGCTTGTAAGAATGAAGATGGAAGTTGATGGTGTGACTCGTGACCTGGATGTAGGAATTGTGGAGAAGTTACCTGGTGGGGGCGTCGACCTCCCTTCTCGGCAACGACTTTGCGGGGCCTACTTCTGAGGCTCCACCCTTAGTCGTTGCCGAGAAGCCGGCCGATGTGAGTAGGGAGGAGCAGGAGTGGGTTGAGAAGTGTTCGGTGCAACCTATGGCGTGTGTTGTCACTAGATCTCTTGCATCCAGGGAGTCACATTCTGGTCAACAGTCTTTAGACAAGCGGAGGAAAGGTACCGAGAAGGGGTTGAAAGTTGATGCGGTTGAGAGTTTAGTATCAACGGACATTCTCAGGGACTCATTATTAGAACCGATTTTCGAGTCTGGAGAAGACCCATTAACTGTTACTAAGAAGGCAGAGGATGGGCTTAAAAAGACGAAGAGACAGCAACGATACACAGAGAGGGAGCAACGGGAGGCTAAATTCAGTGTAGGAGGGGGGCATGAGTTGTTTCGCAAACACTTAGATAAGCTTGCTCCTTCGGACATTCGTAAATTGCACTTAGAAGACCCGGAGGTTCTTGAATGTGGTACTGGTGCTGTCGAGTTGAAGGAGGACAGTGATGCACAGTCGGGAGATTTTTACAAGTATCCCCTGACCATCGTGGAGGTAGCAACAAGGTACCCTGACGCGTACCCTATGAGAAATGGGTCAGCGAAGACGGTGGTCCGAAACTTGCTAGTGTATTTTTCCCGGTATGGTTACCCGCAGGTAATTCAGTCAGACCAAGGATCCAACTTCACTTCTAGCCTCTTTGTTCAAGCAATGCCGCAGCATGGGATTGTTACGGTTGTGTCATCTGCGTATCATCCGGAGAGCCAGGGTGTGTTACAGCGATGGCACTCAGCCGTGGAATCTGTGCTTCGTTGTTGTTGCTTTGAGAGTGGGAATGGTTGGGATCTTGGCCTGCCATGTGTTTTATTTGCTGCACGGGAGGTACCTGGGGAAAGTTTGGGATTCAGCCCTAATGAGCTCGTCTTTGGACACCGTGTCAGAGGGCCTCTCCATATGGTTGAAGAAATATGGGAGGGTGCAGAAAAACCTTGTTCTAGGCTCAAGTATGTCCTCGACAGTCGAGAACGAATGTTGCGCAGTCTGGAGTTGGCTGGCCGTAATTCGACTAGCTCTCAGGCCCTCATGAAGGACAGGTACGACCTCAAGGTTAAACTCAGGGAGTTTCGCGTTGGTCAGGAGGTGTTGATTTTACTGCCCCTTGTAGGTCATCCCTTATCCGCGAAGTATACTGGTCCTTATAGGGTGGTTGAGAGGCTATCGGACCTGGATTACTTGGTAGCCACTCCAGACAGACGGAAGCGCAATCAGTTATGTCACGTTAATCTCATGAAGGAGTATGTGAGGCACCCCCCTGAGCCTCTCACTGTGCCTGTGATGACGTTTAGCAGTCAAGGTGGAGAAGGAGAACGGGACAGTCAAGCTCAGGTGGAGGATAACTGGAAGGATAAGAAATTCAAATGGGCGCCTGAGTGTGAGAAGGCGTTTGGAGTAGTAAAACACCTGTTGTGCACTTACCCGATCCTCAGGGCCCCTGACTTTAGCCTACCTTTCCAACTAGCAACGGATGCTAGTGGTGTGGGGGCTGGTGCCGTCCTTATGAAAAATGACGACGATGGGCTGGAACATCCTGTTACTTTCTGCTCGGAGAAGTTCAATTCAGCCCAGGGAAGCTGCTCTGTTGTCGAGAGGTAGCTGCTGGCAGTTGTGCTTGCACTGAGGCATTTCGAGGTCTATGTTCCAGCCTATGGTCCGGTCGTTGTAGTTTACACAGATCATCACCCTCTCAAGTTCTTGGACCAGTTTCACAATCGGAATATGAGGCTGACCAGGTGGTCACTAAGGTTACTGGTATATAACCTGGACATAAGCCATATTGCCGGTCGTGACAACGTGGTTGCAGATTGTCTTTCAAGGGTATATGATCCTGGGTAGATTGACACACGGGTAGCCTCCTGCTTTAGTTTGCATAGTATTTTGCGCTTGGTGCTTGTTGGCTCGCGGTTGTAGCCCAGCGTATTGGGTCGTAAAGCAGGAGTTGAGCGTTTGGTATAGAAGAAAAAACTAGGCTTTCCCCTATAGTGCAGCCGAAATAAACAAACTAAAAACATAAAAACAAATAAAAACTCTTTCTTTGATAGTTGAATTTGTTCAGTATGTTATAGCAGTAATTCTGAATTGCACTCCTCTCAGAATGCTGGGCTAGAGTAGCTCACTCTTGAGGAGCATAACTACATATGATTTAACCTATTGTGTTGGGGAGGGTTATAATTTTGTAAAATGTTTTGTTGAGAACTGTGCCAGATATTTTACTGCCGCTGGGTGATGGGAAGTAGAGATATAGCATGGGTTCTAACAATCAGATTTTTGTGAGCCTTGGGCCTCCGAGAAAAATCTTGGGGGGGGGGACGTTAACCACTCCGTTAGAACCGCATGGCTTGTCCTACAGGGACTCGCTAGGATCGCCAGGGCAGTGGATGTGGCTACAGTTGGTGTATTGTTGTGTGCTTTATTTCATATGAAAGCTTGTGTCATGGGCAGTCCAGAAAGGCTCTTTGTTTTCACCCATGTCAAGGCTTTATATATTTAATTGCAAAGTATATGTTTTATCATTAAGTAGTAATGATAGGAGTTGAGAGAGAGAGAAAGAGAGAGGACAACAGAGTGTGGGGAGGTGCGCAGTGTTTTGCTATACTCGATGACGTCATGAGCTGGCTGGCCTCATGGGGATTCGTTGGAGGAGTTTTACCATGCTTGGTGACGTCATGTTTAGCTAGCTTCTTTAGCATTGGCTAGAGGACTTGTTACCGCTTTCCTACGCGGTTCGACTTAGTGCTAGTATATATACTGCTCTCTCGCTACTCTCTCCCTAAGATCTGGTTTCTAGAACGCATCCCTCTTATCCCTTTGATACCTGTCCCCGTCTCTGCACCTGAGAACCTTTTCCTCTGCCTATCTCTCTCATTTTTCATATCTTTCACCACCTTTTATTAATATTATACCCCCTCTGGTTAACTCTGCATAATCAGCTTCATGCTGGCCAGTTGTATTGTGTGTTAAGGTCTTATATAACCCATGTATGTTAGTTGTTAAGATAAGTTGATCACGAAGCATTGGTTGGCATTCATATTGTTCAGTACCGCTTCCTATAATTATTAGTGTTCTGCTGCATTAGATAATGCTAGACTAGGAGTCTGATACTATAAGGTATTGTTTCCGATGGGTGTTGGCTTTAGTTAAAAGCTGCACGACATACCTGAGAACTGGAGTTGATTGGGTAAATTCTAGTCTGTGTGCCATTGAGAGTAGAGCATGCACGAATGAGGGCTTTTTGCCTATACCATTCTGCACTGTTCTAGGCTCGGTTGTTTATCTATCTTTGAGGTACGCCAGGAGAACGCTTAATACTTCGGTATTAAGGTTTCTCAAGAGAGCTACCCTTCCCTATAACGTAATATTTGACGCACAGACTTGAGATTTGCACTAGGCTATGCGGCATGCCATGCGCACCAGTATCTCGTATCATTGACTCTAGCTAGACTTTACCAGTCACAGTAGACATTAAGTATATTAAACCAATTACACTTTTTATGCATACCTGTTTATGATTACACAAGCATTTTGCAGCCTAGTTTGATGTATTGAGACACAAACGACTTAGGCTCTTTTTGTTGATAGGAATACTGCATTGTCGTGGCGATTATTATTATTGTTGTAGCGTTTAGGATATTCTTGGCTCCGACTGCATTATATCTCCTGCCCTTTTGTGTGCATACCCTGCACGAGCATTGTTCCGCTGCCGGCCTTTTTGGGTTCCATTTCCGATTCGAGCATCTTGATAGCATCTAACATTTAAAGAAGATTCCTTGTTGGTGTTGAAGGACTTTAGTGCACTTTCTTTCATGCAGGAGTGCCTGACATTTATTGATTAAAGTAATGTAAGCTGTAACTTCCCTTACCACCTTACTTTGCATACCATAACCAAGCACCTTCGGTTATAGGTAGTAATAGGCTGTTTTCACATAACATTAAGCCTAGAGTAGACGCACATTTATTGAGAGTTTGATAACCTATTATTGCATATAGAACTCTGTTGAGTATTTGTGTTCTTTGTTCACTGGGAATATACATCAGAGGTTGGATCTAGCGCTTTCCGTTGTAGCATTTATGCCATTACTAGTCCAATGAATAAGAGCCCTGATATATTTAAACCTCAGTCGTAACAATATATACAGTATATATATTTGTCTATCTATATATCTATCTATCCATCCATCCTCTCTCCAGTACCGGGTATGTCTTAGTTAAACAGGAGGTCTTTAATTTTAATTTTAATTGTATACACTGTTATGTTCTTATGTTCTTATGTAAAAATATAATACTGTACTATAGATAACTTTCCATTGTTCTGCTCCGAAAATGGAATGTGTTAGATTAAGGATATGCAACCTATATATATGTCAATACAATGTATGAACACTCTCTTGCCCTAATAATTATGATAATAGTTTCACTAATATGTCATATATTCTTAGCAGTAGGTATTCTAAATACTGTATGTAGATAGGCTATATGAAGGTGTCCTACCCTGAGCCAGGTGCAAGGGCTAACCTATTTACCACAGGCTTATCTGCCCTCTTAATCTACATAGATCTGAGCTGACCTACTTGGTACGGTGTATTTGTAATTACAGCTTAGGAATAGTGGTCCGTCACACCTGGTCTGAATGCACAACTAACAACACATGTATTAATGAATTGTAAAATTGTTTACTGTATGTAACACTAAATTATGTATTAGTTCCTATATTGTATATACTTTGAAAACACTAAACCCCAACTGTATATAATTATATTTGTAAATACTATGTAAGAAGAATAACCACGTCGGTGGAAATAAACTTTATTATTATTATTATTATTATTATTATCTTAGTAGGGGTAATTAACTTCTTCACACCTTCACTTCACACCTTCATACCTTGGGTCAATAGGCAGACCACACACATACACACGTATGCGTATATGTGTATGTGTGTATGCGTTATTTATGTATATATATATGTGTCTATAGTGCATACTATTTGTGGTTCGAGCACGGCTGAGAGTATCAGGTGGATAAGAGAAGAGCATATATGCATGTAATTTGCATATATTTATGTTTATGTATGTCTGTGTGTATGTGCTGTCAATGGTTCGAGCCCGGTTGAGAATATAAGGTATATAATATATATATGTACTGTACGTGTATTTGTATGGTCATATGCACATATGTATGTAAATATACGTACATATGAGCGAGAACATATTGCTCACTAGCTCAACTTCTGATTATAAATCTATGCATAAGCATTATCTATTATTAAGTGTTCGCGTATCTTCATCCATGTATTTCCACCCTTAACAATAGAACGCCCAGCTTTTCCACATTTCGCCTTCTATCACACACACACACACACACACACACACACACGAACGAACACACACACACACACACCTACACTACCGAGGATTAACCTCCCATTGTAGTAGGCTTTACCTGACCCTACCTGTACGGACTTGAATTGCAGCTCCCTCTTTACTCTTTACCTCTTTACCCTGACCCTACCAAAACAGTTTTTGTATGTATGTATGTTTGTGTGCATACGTGAGCGTTTGTGTATACGGACATGTGCACACTTACTGCATGTTCTTATGTTCTTATATATGTATGTATATGTATGCATATGTATGTGCGTACGTACGTGTACAGTATATATGTATGTTCTGTATATGAGTAAGTAAAATAAATGTGTATATGTACTGTATATCACTTACTCTCATGGTTATTTTATGATAATTTGTATTCTGCACCTGCATCATTATTGTATTTTTTTTTTTTTTTGTAAACTGAGCTTACCATCGTCATATCTGTACATCTCATGTTCATCCACAAAATTGTAAAATGTGTATTTTCAGCTCATGAGGCTGCCATTCTTTAATAAACCGTTTATTATTATTATTATTATTATTATTATTACACACACACACACACACACACACACACACACACACACACACACACATAGTTCTTTTGAAAAGTCTATACTCGGCGTATAATAATTACTTTGAAGTTAGAAAATATACATTTGCAAATTACAAATTACAGAAAGGTGGGAATTCTTCAGTACCCCTTTAGGTGGGAGGGGGGAGGGGGGGACATTAACGTGGCGAACTCGCGGCGGGGCGATTTCTCAAATAAGCAATGTTCTTGTTAGTATTTCAATAAATTACGAGTGATAATAATTATGTAGGACTTTTGAGGTTAGAGTAGTTGACATAAAATGTATACAGGAATCATTGCACAGGTACAGGCTATTTCCGGAAATTTTCGATCGACAGTTAATATTAATACTAAGTTATGTTTGTGGCAGCACTATGAGGCGCTATTATGTATATAATTGACAACTATACTGAGTTTGAGTGATATAATGACTATGATCTACATTCTAATAATAACATATATTTAGAAGCTTCCAAAATAAACATTAGATATTCCAGAATACAGTTAGTTACCCAGGAAAGTGGCCAGGGAAATGTGACCGAGTTAATCCTATATAATTATTATACCTTCTCCTCCTACGCTAATCCTTCTAATCGGTCACGTCATTAGTCTCCCCACACACTCAAACACAGGACATTCCTAGTTGTACAATGCTTCACTATTATTGTTATATATTTTTTTATGATTTGCTATTTGAATATGAGCTATATATACTCTCTCGCTCTCTCTCTCTCTCTCTCTCTCTCTCTCTTATATGGAAGTCTTATATATACTGAATTGGTCAGACAATGTGGATTAAAACAAAATGCTTAGCCTCAACATTACACAGAGTTAGTAATATGAATATGATGAAAAGTTAACCAATTAATCTGAATATATTTAAACTAACTTAAGTCCGGAAATGAGATAACATAAATTATTCATAGCATTATTTTATTACGAATGAACAACATTTTGTCGTCAACATAATACACACAATTTGCATCCTTTAGAAGCCAGTTTTGAGTGTGGGAGGCTAACAAACTTCAAAGTGTGGGCGAAAAGACTTCAAGGTGTGGGCGAACGAACTTCATTGTTTGGGCGAACAAATTCCTAGTTTGGGCGAAGACTTGTGGGCGAATAGACCGTAAACCTCGATCATATCTTAAATTATTTAATATACGGTACCGAATGAAATAGTTCGGTTGCATTATTTTGTTTTACTAACTATTATGCGATCTTATTCAAATTAGGAAGGACATCTATCAGTTATAGTGCTACAAACCATCTCAATGAACCTTAGCTAACATGACTTCCTAAGCAGTACAAAGCCGTCTAAATATATTTGAAATATAAAACCCATTACCGGTACTGCGATATATATATATATATATATATATATACTGTATATATATATAAATTATATATATATATATATATATATATATATATATATATATATATATATATATATAATTTATAGTGTATATATAATACGTGTAGGCCTACAGGTATGTGTGTCAAAATAAACGAAACCTTTTTCCTGTAGTGGGTAGAGAGCAATTTGTTATCCCTTCACTGCATATATGAGAGGGAGAGAGAGGGGGGGGGGGAGGGTACCCGTGATCACTGTACACGACTGTAGATGTGGCAACGTGTGGTATTGTGCCTTGGTAATGAATTGGCTTGGTATTGAGCTGGTATGGTGATGAAACCGACTGGTGAAGATAAGGTCTGGTCATGAGATGGCATGGTCTTAAAGGTGGGGGCTCATGGGTTAAGATAAACGTGGAATGATAATCGCCAAGCTGTACATAATTATCTTGCAAAATGAAATGGCACTGAAATAATTATTAACAATGGTATAAAGGATTTTCTGGATCGTCTATACCGGGCCTGTGACATCACAAGAGTGTAAGTCCACCATCCAGTCTAGGCTAAGGATACTGGTGTGACGTCACTATTACGTCACAGGCCCGGTATAGACGATCCGCAAAATCCTTTATACCATTGTTAATAATTATTTCAGTGCCATTGCATTTTACAAGATAATTATATGCAGGTTGGCAATTATTTGTCCATGTTTACCTCAACCCATGAGCCCCCACCTTTAAGGTGTCTCGTCTTGTTTGTGTGGTGAGATGGCATGGTCATGAGATGTCCTGATACCGGTTAGGTCTGCTTAGGGGCATTTTGTGTATGGCCACCCTCGTAAAGAGGAGTAAGGCGTCCGGTAATAGATAGATAGATAGATCCATATCCACCATGCACTCCTTCCTACCCATCTCTACACCTACCACCATGCTCATTTATGCCCCCTCCCAAGAAATCTATTTCATTCTCTCTGAGCGTAGAAGACATTTATAACTTTTTCGCCGACATGCATTTTCAGGTAAATTATTCTTGCATGAGAGCGAGAACAGAGATATGGGTAGGTGAGGAGCAGGGCGGGTTTAGGAAGGAAATTGGGTGTGTAGCCCAGATGTTTGCCATGAAAAGTGTTGTGGAGAAATATCTGGAGAAAGGACATAATTTGTATGATACTTTTATGGACTTGGAAAAAGCGTACAACAGAGTTGATAGAGAAGGTCTGTGGACTGTATTGCGAATATAATGAGTAGCTGGCAAGTTGCTAAAAGTGGTAAATAGCATGTGTGAGGGTGCAAAGTCGGCAGTATGTGTGGATAATGAAAAGAACAAGTTCTTTGATCTGAATGTTGGGTTAAAGCAAGGGTGTTAGATGTCCCCATGGTTGCTCAATATATATATATATATATATATATATATATATATATATATATATATATATATATAAATATATATATATATATATATATATATATATATATATATTATATATATACAGTATGTATATATATATATATATATACAGTATATATATATATATATATATATATATATATATTATATATATACAGTATATATATATATATATATATATATATATATATATATATATATATATATATATATATATATATATATATATATATATATATATATTTGTATATTTGGGCAGAATATTTTCTTTAATGCAAAAACTGTTGAAGACCTGAGCATATTTAATATGTATCAGCTTTTTAAATTGTCTTTCAATTCATCTAGGCCTAACAGTATTTCTTAAGCTAGGGTGAAGTTGGTAAAGTAAATTGCCAAAATTCCTTTCACTTTATTTCTTATTCACTACGTTTCGGGTACATTACCCATCTTCAGCAAATTAAATATTAAAAGTTGTATTAAAATTACGAATTAAAAATTAAATAAGATTTACAATATGAATTGAAAGAATTAAAAAGCTAGGCAGGGCCTTGGTCAGGTGTGTTCCTCTCTGTTGCTCGGCTTGGACTGGCTACGTAGGTTGTATGGGCAGGTGGTGTGCCCTGTGTTGTTGTTGTTGTTGGGCCCTCTGTTGTTGTTGTGGTACCCCCTATTGTTGTTATTGTCAGCTCTGGACGTGGGGCCATGGTGAGGAGCTGTCTGTGGTGGTATGTCACACGGTGGTACAAAGGAGTACAAAGGAAATCAAGCAACAACAGATCCAGTGACCCTTCTAGGTTGCGTGTACTCCAAAACACTGAGGATCAAGACTTGAGGATCAAGTCTTGGTGGCTGGGTAGCTGCTTCGTCTCTGGTTGTCTTTTTTCTTTCTTTTTTTTTCTATGTGATTGAGGGAGGCAAAAGGCAGAACTGCCTATAGCGAGTGCCTCCCCTATAGTTGAATGAGTGACAGGGCCAAAATCAAGGGATGTTCGAGCCAAAATGCCTGGACACAAGGAGTTTGAAGCAATTTAAGTCATAGGAAGAGGGAAAGACTGATTCTGGGAGAGAGTTCCAGAGCTCAGCTGTTGAGTAGAAGAAAGTTTGAGAGTAACGTTTCACTCTTGGGTTGGAGATGTGCACAGAGTAGGGGTGGGATTGAGTTGCAAGACGGGTACCACGTGCCCTATGTAAAGGAGGTGGTATACACTGGGAAAGCTCTGAGGAACACTGATTATTATAGTAGCGATAGAATAGCGAGAGAGATGCAACATTGCGGTGGACAGAGAGAGATTGCAGAGAGTTAGTGAGTGGACGGGAGTTAATGATACGAAAGGCCTTCCTTTCAAGTTTGTCTAGGAGAGCGGTGTGAGAGGACCCTCCCCACACATGTGAACAATACTCAATACAAGGACGCACTATTCCCCTGTACAGAGTAAGAATCTGTGCAGGGGAAAAGAACCCCCTAAGGCTGTTGAGCACACCCAGCTTCTTGCCTTAGCAAGACTGGCAATATGGTCCTTCCAACTGAGAGCAGAAGAAAAAGAGACACCAAGTATATTGAGAGAAGATGAAGGATTGATTTTTGTATTGTTGAAGAATAAGGGATAGTCCGCTGTGTGATCCTGACGGGTAGATAAATGGAGAAATTGGGGTTTGGAAGCATTAAAGGTAACAAGGTTTTCTCTGCCCCAATTGGAGATAGTATTTAGATCAGAATTTAAGAGTTCTATGGCTTCATTACGTTTGTCATTGAGGGATTGCTGGCTGGGGCATTCTGAAAAACTAATGGAGTAGTGTAAGGTTGAGTCGTCTGCGTATGAATGGATGGGAATTGAGGTACAGTTGAGGAGATCATTTATAAAAATTAGGAAGAGAATAGGAGATAGGACAGAGCCCTGAGGAACACCGGAATTTATAGGGTGAGGAAGTGAACAATGGCTGTCCACAACCGCGGCTATGGAACGGCCGCAAAGGAAATTAGAGACAAAGGCACAGATGGAGGGATAGAAACCGAAGGAGGGTAGTTTAGAAATTAAAGATTTGTGCCAGACTCTACCGAAGGCTTTCGGTATGTCTAGTGCAATAGAAAAAGTCTCACCGAATTCCCGAAAGGAGGATGACCAAGAGTTAGTAAGATATGAAAGAAGATCACCAGTAGAGCGACCCTTAAGGAAGCCATACTGGCGATCTGAGAGCAGATTATGAGAAGAGAAATGCTTAAGAAATTTGGAAGCAAGAATAGTTTCAAAAACTTTAGAAAGACAAGAGATGAGAGCAATTGGACGATAGCTGGAGGGTGGAGAGCGGTCACCCTTCTTTGGGACAGGTTGAATGTGAGCAAATTTCCAGCATGAAGGGAAGACGTTAGAGGATAGACAGAGACGAAAGAGTTTGCCTAGGCAGGGAGATAGCACGGAAACACAGTTTTTGAGAACAACAGGAGGAACATATATATATATAAATATATATGGTCCATATATATAAATATATACAGGGTGTCCCAGGAGGAAAGGGCATAACTTTGGGAAATGATAAAACAAGGCCTTCTAAACATAAATTGTTCTATAACAAAAAGTCCAAATCTTAACCATTAAACAGATATTGAAGATTTAATTTAGTGTCCTTCCATGCACCATAGTAATGGACTCTTCCATGTCAAATAGTTTCCAACTGGTCCATAGTGAGCTAATATGTCTATAATCATTTTGAAACTTACAGAATTATAGTATCTTAATAATAACATGGTAACATAATTGCAGAAAGATGTAGGTGTGATAGGCACTGGGACAGCTAGGCCAGCCTTATGAGGAAATACTGAAGAAAATACCATTTTCAACATGCAATATCTCTATAACGGTCGAGATTTGGAATATTTCTTATAGAACATTTTAGGCTTAGAATATTTTGTTCTATCATTTCCTAAAGTTATGCCCTTTCCTCCTGGGACACCTTGTATATATATATATATGGATGGAGTCCTGAAATAAATACAAGTAAGAGCAGTGGATGTTGGTGTACCGCTGATAAGGGAAGGAAATAAGTGAAAGTTGCCTTTTGCTGTTCTTGTTGTTGTTTGGCCAAACAGCCCCAAGGGCCTGAGCAAGGCCAAGGCCCCAACTTGTCGCCCCCACAGAAAGCTCCCTGCTTACCACTAAGAAAGCCCAGGTGACCGAAGCTGCTCCTAGGCGAGGAGCTAAGAAGGGTGCAGAAATGCCTGGGACACCGAAGCCCCACCCAAGGCCTTGTGACCCTCAGCAATTATGAAGGGAAAGTTGAGTTGCCTGTAATGCTGTTTTGCTGACGATACAGTTCTGATGAGTGATAGTGAGTGGGAGTTGCAAGGTCTGGTAAATTTATTTGGAACAGTGTGTGAGACACGGAATCTGAAGGTAAATGCGGGGAAGAGTAAGGTTATGGTCATTGAAAGAGGTGCAGCCACAGAGTGTGATGTGAGGTTGAACATTCAGGTTGAGGAGAATGTCAGCTCATTTAAGTTATTGGGTAGTGTATTGAGTAAAGATGGGAGTATGGAGAAGTGCAAGAGAGGGTGCAACAGGGGAAGAGAGTTGTAGGAACGCTGAAAGCAGTAACAAGAAATAGGGTGGTAAGCATAGAAGTAAAGAATTCCTTGCATTATAGTGTGGTAATTCCGACATTGACATACGGGAGTGAAGAATGAACGTTGTTGGAGAGACACAAACCAAGAATGAGAGGGGTGGACGAAATGAGTTACATGGAGGGACAGACAGACGAATGAGGAAGTATGAAAGCGGTGTGGTGTGGATGTAAATGTGCTGGAAAGTGTGAAAAGGAACATCTTGAGATGGTTTGGCAATGTGGAATGTATGGGAAGCGATAGAATTACTAAGAGTGTACGAGAGATGTGGAATGACATAGCGAGATAAGTAGACCGAGAAAAATGTGGAAGGATGGAGTTAAGAAGTATATGCATGAAAGTGGTGTTGGATGGGAGGAGGGGCGTTGACCGACTGGGAAGAGGAGCGTGGGGGCGATTATTTCATCGACACCCCTTCGGAGACCAAGGTGTCCAGCAATAGATAGATAGCCAGATTACTTATCTTCACTTCAATAATGCTGTCTAGTCAATTTTCGGCAACCAGGAGACCCACATCACCTATTCCTGTCTCATTTCCTATCAACCAGAATATATTATGCCTTTTTCATTTTCCCTCTATCCACCTGGTACTCCTACCTTTCCAACGGGTCTTCTGGGCACAACACGCATCCACTGCTCTCCTCTCCAACATATCAGCTACCTCCTCAGTTCTTCTTCTCATGCTCCCCACGTTTACACTCGTAAGTTTAATCACATTTAGGAAGCCGCTTTTAGTCTCCAGCGCTATCAGTGTGTGGTTTTTGTCTGCAAGCCTTGCTTTTATCATTGTTTGCGTTTTTCATATTCATAATGTAATGTAGATAGCACCAGAGAGTAGTCTACTTCTGCCACCTCCCCCATCCTGTCCTTGGGGTAGTCAGCAGTTTACCACACCCTGAACCAGAGTCAGAGGCAGACCTAGTGGCCTCGAGGCACATCGCTGAAACCAGCCACAGGGACAAACCCTGTGCACGCTTACGACTTGCTCGGTATTATACACCTGCTGATAGGACAGCCTCCTTATGCTCCCTTCCTTGCACTAAAGGGATGGGGATTTGTGTGGAGTTACCTTCTCTTAGGCACAATGCCTACCATGGCTAATGGGTTGTACCAGCCCAGATTTGTATAAGGTTGTCTCCCTTAGATGGTTGCCGACCAAGGCTAACCAGTCCCATTCACCCAAATGTATTATAATAATGAAGTATAGTCCCCTTTATATGTGTCAATATATAAGTTTTTGCTTAGAACTTTTTCACAACCATTTGGGAGCTTTATACATAGATTAACAATGTTGATATGTTTAGTGTGAAAGGCCACCCAAGCTCGCTTACACAAAGATACATAGTTTAGTTTTGAATTATTAGAGTGTGGAGAATGAGCAGAGCGAGTTCTTTGACCTGAATGTTGGGTTGAAACAGGGGTATGTGATGTCCCCGTGGTTGTTTACTGTATATATGGATGGAGTCATGAAAGAAAAACAAGGAAGAGCAGTGGATGTTGTTGTATCGCTGATAAGGGAGGGAAATGAGTGGAAGCTACCTGTACTGCTGTTTGCTGATGATACAGTTCTGATGAGCGATAATGAATGAGAGTTGCAGGGTCTGGTAAATGTGTTTGGAACAGTGTGCGAAAAACGGAATCTGAAGGTAAATGCGGGGAAGAGCAAGGTTATGGTCTTCGAAAGGGGTGAAGCCACAGAGTGTGAGGTGAAGTTGAACGATCAGGCTATGGAGATTGTCAGCTCATTTAAGTATCTGGGCAGTGTGTTGAGTAAAGATGGGACTATGGATGAAGAAGTGCAGGAGAGGGTGCAACAGGGGAAGAGGGTTGTAGGAACGCTGAAAGCAGTAACAAGAAATAGAGTGGTCAGTATGGAAGTGAAGAAGTCCTTGCATAATAGTGTGGTAATACCGACACTGACTTACGGAAGCGAAGCATGGGCGTTGGAGAAGAGACTCAGACTCAGAGTGAGAGGGGTGGAAATGAGTTACTTGAGAAGTGCGTGAGAAGTTACATGGAGGGATAGATAGACGAACGAGGAAGTAAGAAGGAAGTGTGGTGTGGAGGTAGATGTGCTGGAAAGTGTGGAAAAGAACACCTTGAGATGGTTAGGCCATATGGAACGTATGGGAAGCAAGAGAATGACTAAGAGGGTGTACGAGAGCGAGGTGGAAGGACAGAGAGGGAGAGGTAAACCGAAAGAGAGGTGGAAGGATAGATTGAGGAAGTATATGGATGAAGGCGGTGCTGGTTGGGAGGAGGGGCGTCGACTGACTGGGGACAGAGGTGCATGGGGGCTGTTCGTTCGTGACTGCCCTTGCAGGGATCACGGCGTCAGGCAATAGATAGATAGACTAATATACAAGATGTTAGATGACATATGACTACAATTAGTAACACTGATTCACTTCTGCGGTGATTGGGCGTACATTGTATCAAAGGATAAGTACCTTATTTACATTACTCACTAACTTCTATATCCTATATAAACTGTGACCAATATTTCTTTATGGCTAAAATGTTCCATACCAAAAACATGTAATAAGAACATGGGCAGATAGAGGCTTTAAAGGAATGAATGTGGTTCTGGGCAGGTTTGTTTTACATATTGTATGATTGTATTCAACACCAGTTACAAATTTTTTTTGCTGGACAGAAATGTGTGATTTATTAAGCATTGACATATTGTATTTATAATAACAAAGACCGCGAATTACGTCTAAAACAGAATATCTCTCCAACTTTATTTTGTGTATACAATAATCAATAGTGGATGCCAGGCATAAGCGGGTTAAAGCATATAAGTAATCAAGAGTACTCCAGTATTCCTTTACACGTGAGAGAGGTGTTTACTTTACCATATCAAATGAACACGAGGGACATGAGTATTGTTATATGAAGTATTACTAAGTTTAAGTCTCCCTCTTAGATAATAATTGTTTATATATCATTGGTCATGGGGTAGGGTTGCACTGTGTTACTGTGTAAGAATACGTCTATTTGTATATTTATTGTATATCTGAATATGTATACTTGCAAGAAGCACACATCCACTCCATTTAATTTAACACTAGGATCCTAGAACACTCAGATCAAATAATCGCTGTATAGTGCAGCAGATAGGTGGAAGAATTGTGTTTCATGATACAAGTGTCAAAATTGGCACACACCATAATAAACATAGTCTAATCAAAATTAGCTATAGGGCCATCACAGGTTTAGCCTATGTTGGCTTTGGCAGCCCCTTTTCAATTAATCCCCATTAGAGTACTGGAACACAGATATTTATCCCAAACTGTATACTGTGGTAGAGACGTCAAACTAGTCTCAAATGACTCGTCCGGGCAAGGGAAACAACTTATATTCAGAGAATGTTTGGCTAATGTTGACAGTTTGACTTGTACTGGTCCCTGAAGTTTATTATCATGCTACAAATTGGTAAGAATTGTTGCCAATTGCCACTAATTTGTTGAACTACAGGGACCAGTACAAGTCAAATGGACAACTTTTTTATAAACATTGTCTGAACATTTATTGTTTCCCTTGTTCAGACGAGTCATTTGAGACTAGTTTGACATCTCTACCACAGTATACAGTTTGGGGTAAATATCGGTGTTTCAGTACTCTTATGGAGATTAATTGAAAAGGGGCTGCCAAAGCCAACATAGGCTAAACCTTTGATGGCCCTATAGCTAATTTTGATTATACTGAGTTTATTATTGTGTGTGCCAATTTTGACACTTGTATCAAGAAACGCACAATTCCCACATATGTTTCACATATCTACCCCACTAGTAATGTCACACGCATTCAGAGCTCAGTAGGACTTTGATCTCAAACGTACTCGGAACCCAAATACTTTAATCTCAGGTCCACTTTGATGTCATGGCAAAAACCACCACTTAAAGCCATTCACCCTTCTGTGAAGCTGTGGGACATATCGCCTGTTCACTTAGGTAGACGTACGGAAGTAATCCTCACAAGGTTGCGCATTGGTCTCGCATATATGATGCACAAATACATAATATTATTGCATAATGATCACCCTCCGTTGTATGCTGTGTGTGACGAGGTACTGTCTGCAAGCCACATTCTAACTCTTGTTGTAATTACTCATTTCCCAGATGCTCTATAGGTTTTACTTTCCTTTCCTGTCTGAAATTCTTGATCAAGATGGAGATGTTTTTAAGCTCCGATCTTAGTTATTGGATTGCGGTATTGTTTATGTTATTTAATTATCCTGTGTTTTTTACTTTTGATATTCCTCTATTGATATTGTATATGTTTTATGTACCGCTACTTGATATCTTAATGTTTCTTATATTTTTAAATTCCTGTGATGATATTTTAATTTGTAGATGTAGCGCTGAATGATCTCTACAGGTCTCGGTGCTTGGCCTTTGTACCTAAATGTTATCAATTCATTCATGGCAACACGAGAACTGGGTCTATATTGACACTTTTAGTAAGTACATTGATTCACAAATTATATCTCTTTAAAGTCAACTACTATGATTGTATACTTAAACTCGATATTAACCCGTACAGCCCCAGCGACGCGCCTGACGCGTCGGCGATGTATGTAACGCACAGCCCCAGAGACGCGCCTGGCGCGTCACCCTAATTGCGCCGACCGTAACCTCAGGTGTAGCCACTCAAGAGGGCTCAGATTTGTATGGGAACTGTGTACGTATCCCACGCAACCGTGCCGATGGTTGAAAACTCTCAAAGTCCACGTGCGTGCGCGCGAGCGCGCAAAAACCTGTTTTTTTGGGATAATTGCCTTCAATTTTTTACTCCTATAAAATCCGTTTTCGGGGACTCTGTAGGACCATTTTTAAAGCTTTTTGAGCGGTTTTTCGTGGTTTTTCCTTCATTCCTAACCCATTCGCTATTGTTTCTGGAATAAAACCATTTATTGAAAACCGGCCGGGTTCTGGTGCGCAAACATTACAAAACTAGCCGGGGCTCCACGGGTTAATAGCTTCAGCCATACATTTTTAATTTAATATTCTTACTAAACCTCTATTGTATATTTTATAATGTTCTAATATAAATGATCCTGGTCAGGGCATGTTGAAATTAGGTTTATTAAAATTATGTTTACCCTTAATTAGCGGCGAGCAACATAAGTCGAGTTAAATAAAGCTGGACTATGTGGCGGAGGCTCGGACATAGGTCGAGTGGCAATTTCAGCACGTAATGTGGCTGAGAGAGAGAGACAAGTGGTGGCAGGAGACTAGCGAGCGTATGACTGCTCCAGACCACCGCGGCGAACCTACTGACACAAATCTCAGCTCCCTCCTCCCTCTCTCACTCGCTACATACTCAATTATGTACTGAAAGTACCGAATTACCTGCTTTTTGCACTCGCGTTGCACGGGTTATTGCAAGAAAACTATCCATCATACAAGGATCGTTATGGTGTCATTCGAAAGCTCTGTTTATGCCCTTTCAGGGATAGGTACTTGTTTTACGTTCTGGGTCTTATTTAGGCATGAAAATGATCACGTAAACAGCCCTATTTTGGCTAAAAACACCCCGCTGTGCGGTACACATAAATAAACCGCATAGGCCGCTCGTAAGGTGTTAAAGATGTTAGTTGATATATTACAATTCTGTGTTTAATAATGTTCACTAGGTATAGTATTAATTATTTCTTTTGTAACATTTTTGTTTTTGTTTGTACAATAAATTAAAGTTTGTTATAGAGTTTAAATTATTTTGGGTCAATTGTGCATGTCAAGCTCACAAACGCTTACCCGATGACACTGTTCTTAGAGGATATGTTATGTGATTGTATCCTAAATTAATTTACTTGTTTTTCACCTTGCTTATATTTTTGTAATTTGTTAAAATATAATTATTCAAAAAAATGTTATGTGTTTGTGTACTTAATCAAATTGTACAATTTAAATAAAATAATTTATCAGTATCTATTTATCTTTCACAAAGTACAATTTGCATCTGCCTATACATATTTTGATTATGATTCCTGATTGCACTTCGTACTAGTTAACCTTGATACACCAATACATTTGCTACTAGGATGGTGTGGGAAACCAACCTACTGTCTCGTGTAGTGGTGTACAGATATGTGGATATTATAAGTTTTATATTTTCAAAGTATAATTTCCGATAAATGTAATCATATTTTTCCACATATAGAATTTGTTTAGTGTGTTGTCGTTTTGATAGTTTTTAATGTTTATGACTTTGTTATATTTATTTGAAAAGTAACTTTTAAGTTAGTTTTAAAGTTTTATAATTTAATATTAGTGTTCTGTGATGCTTAATGATTCATCACTGAAACATCTGAAGCAGTCACTCCCGCTGACCAGACAACTCAACCAGTAGACTATATTAACCAACCCAACTATTAGTGTTAGATTGTGTTGGTTTATCTAAGGTTAGGTTAGTTAGGACAATATCTTAGCATTGGGTTACTTAATCCTCGTTACCCTGGTAGTGGGTGAAGTCAACTGGCTGATATGGTATAGTGGTTGAGTTGTCCAGGAACCACCAAACCAAGGTGAATAATTATAACCAACAACCCTTACATGTGAGACGGTCTCAAGGTGGTACAGGAACAGGTCATACATCTACACTCAATAATGGACCGATATCATTATATCATGTTAACAGAGAGAGAGAGAGAGAGAGAGAGAGAGAGAGGTAATCTACTTTACAACTACTGCCAAAGATAACCACTACACTGATATGCAGTACTATATTCAGCAGTGTGGATTATTTAACAAGCGACAAATCCCCAAGCAACCAATCAGTAAACTGGGACTCCTGTACAGAGTTCGAGAATTCTTCACTGGCGAGCAGTTGGCCGTAATATATAAAAGTCATGTGCGTTCTCAGATGGATTACTGTTCACCTCTGTGGAGTGGAAGTGGAGTGGTTGCATTGAGGCAGTTGGACAAAATTCAAAATAAAGCTATTAGATTAATCAATAACCCTGCAATCACACAGGACCTTCCTACATTATCCATACGAAGAAACGTTGCATCCCTTGCATTATTCTACATATATTTTCACAGCAATTGTTCCGAGGAACTTGCTTCAATTGTGCCGCCTCTCCACATCTTTCCCCGTAGAACTAGGGCAGCTGAGAGCGCCCATGAATTTACACTTTCTCCTTCACAATGCAGAACTTCTGCTTATCAAAATTAATTTATCCCTAGAACTACTACTCTTTGGAATTCACTTCCCTCGAGTTGCTTTCCACAAACTTACAATCTACAAAAGTTTAAATCCAGTTGTTACAAACATTTTATTAATGGAGGATGCCTTTAGGCACATGGACCTTTTTGTTTTATCTGTGTTTTTCCTTCCTCCGTTCATTGTATCTTTAAAAAAAAAAAAAAAAAAATGGCAGGTCGAAATATGAGAAAGGAAAAGTCTTTTTGGGAATTTCGTTTCCCACTAATTCTTTCTCCTTTTTATTTTACTTAGTTTCTCATTTTCTCACTACTTAGATATCTGAACAATCTTGGCCTTTGTCTTTAAACTTTCGTTTCGGCAACAGGTGATGGCGAAGCATATTAAAATAATCGTAGGATTTCTTCAAAATTTGACAGTCTGTTATCTTGAAAGGTGTAGTATAATAGTGGAATTATGCTAGACAAATAATGTACAGTTGGCCAACTTTGTGCTGCAACAAAATGTTGTAGTGCGTGGAGGGTTGTGCCATTTCACTCGTAGTAAACAATGTAGTTTTATGAATGAATTATTCAAACCGATATGCATGTGGAAGAAGGAACATGATTGGTCGAGGTGAGGAACATCGTGAAGTTAACTTTTCTTACATATTTGCATTACTGCAGGCTTAGTAGAACTTCCAGAAAGGTGATAAGTATTTAATGAATATGAAATGAAGATGTTTAATATTAATATTGATACATAACTATATAAATTATATTCATAAATATGACAGAATATGAGTGTGGTGGTGGTAGGAGGGTGGAAATTTGAATCAGTTTAATCAAGACTGTGCAGCGGGACTACATAACTAACACGTGAATGGGTATTTTTAAGAGGCCTGTGTACTGATTATAATAATTTAGCTCAAAAACTTTTATAACAAGTAAAATGCTTAGTAATTGTATATTGCACGAATGTATTACCAATAGTTTTGAGGTCAGAACTTATGTCTATGATTATATTTTAATTGCTGCCATTCACTTTCCTTAAATAAAGTTGGTTAGTAACCTATAAACAAATGCTCCCTAGTCAAATTTGGATTTTTGCCTCAGAGTATGAAAGTTCGTTCTTAACCCAGGGACTCCAGCCAGACTCGTAACCCGGGAGCTGCAGGGAGACTCTTAAGAGTTCCCCCGGCGGACTGCGGGAAGACTCTTAACCCGTACAGCCCCAGCGACGCGTCTGACGCGTCGGCGATGTATGTAACGCACAGCCCCAGCGACGCGTCTGACGAGTCACCCTAATTGCTCCGACCGTAACCTCAGGTGTAGCCACTCGAGAGGGCTCAGATTTTTATGGGAACTGTGTACGTATCCCACGCAACCGTGCCGATGGTTGAAAACTCTCAAAATCCATGTGCGTGCGCGTGAGCGCGCAATAACCTAGTTTTTTGGGGTAATTGCCTTCAATTTTTTACTCTTGTAAAATACGTTTTCGGGGGCTCTGTAGGACCATTCTTTAAGCCTTTTGAGCATTTTTTCGGGGTTTTTCCTTCATTCCTAACCCATTCGCTATTGTTTCTGGAATAAAACCATTTTTTGAAAACCGGCCGGGTTCTGGTGAACAAACAATACAAAACTAGCCGGGGCTCCACGGGTTAAGAGCGGAGCATTTGAACGCGTACCAAAACCGCGCGTTTATAGCCAGGCGGCTGAAAATTGGTGTGGGTATAGTACTACATGTCAACTCTCGACACCACACCGCCACACGCTCGCCCCGCACTCGTGCAAGCACCACCGCGCCAGTAACCAAGCACTAGTCATGGAGCCCACACGTCCCTCACGCTCGCTCCCTGATGACACAACCAGCCCTCCTTCTGGTGGTGTTAGCCGCCGTGGAAGGCAGAGGGTGGCTGCTAAAGACCCTAGCTACCAGTACGACACGCCCTACTGCTCTGTGGACGAAAGACCAGCACCCAAAGCACGGAAAACACGTGCAAGCACGGCAAATGTACAGAGGTCATTGGTGTTTCGGGACACTGCCACCACGACCCAGGCCACTGCAACAACCAGTACCACCACCACTGCCACCACTGCCACCGGTACCAGCGACACAGGAGGCCGCCCTAGGGCTGCAGAACCTGCGGGGGCAGGAAAAATTAAAGGCACGGGCGTAGGGAAGAGAACCCGTATGCCAGCCACAGTGACCCTACCACCACCACCACCACCAGCCGCCCCTGGCCCGGCTGCCCCTGCTGCCCCTGCCACCCCTGCTGCCCCTGCCGCCCCTGCCCAAGGAAAAGGGAAGGGGAAGGGGAAGGGGAAAGGGAGAGGGAAAGCGACTGCTGGCCCTGCTGCCCTGCTGCCCCTGCTGCCCCTGCTGCCCCTGCCGCCCCTGCCGCCCTGCCGCCCCTGCCCAAGGAACAGAGAAAAGGGCGACAGGCACCACCATCATCTTGCCTGCCTCCAGGGCCACAAGACCACGCACCACTGCTGCCCCTGCCGCCGCCCCTGCTCTCCCTGTCCATAAGACTCCCGCACGTGCTAGAGTGACCCGGAAAACTCTGACACCATCAAAGTATGCCGCCCTGCTGTTTGATGGTGATTCGCAGGGCATTGGCAGCCCGGGTTTCGACGACGAAGCCCTAGGACGGGACACAGGGTGGGGGTATTTGGGAGTGAGTCCGACGTCGGTGACGAGAATGAGGAAGGGCGTCTGTCAAGTGAAGAGGAGGGTGATGATGATGCAGTGCTGTATCGCGACCATGGAAGCGATATTTCAGACGGTGAAGGAGACGCAGACGACATTCCGATCCCTGGGCTGCCTTCGTTCGATTGGTCTGACGGGGTCAATTTTGTACCTGACGTGCCCCAGTTCAATCCTGGGACATCAGGTACAACTGACGACTGGCCCTGTGACGAGCAAGCGAACGAAAGCGACTTCTTCCTCGCTTTTTTCGATATGGAGGTAATGACGTACATCGTTGCCCAAACAAACGCCTACTACAGGTGGGTGTTTGGCAGATTGGACGTCATTTCTCCAAAAGCGAGAATACGAGGCTGGGTGGATTCGACTGTGGAAGAATTCATGACGTTCTTTGCCTTGTTGTTCCTCATGCCTCTGTGCAGGAAGCATGTGTTGCAACACTATTGGAAGCACGACCCTCTCATCGCCACCCCAACTTTCAATAAGTTCATGACTCGTGACAGATTTTTGTTGCTGCTAAGATTTATGCACTTTGCAGACAATGACAATCCTAACAGGATTGACAGGATATGGAAAGTTCGGGATGTGTTCACCATGTTGTTGGAGAGGTATAGGAAATACTTTTACCCCTTCCTCAATTTGGTGATTGATGAGTCGCTCGTGCTCTTCAAAGGACGTCTTGTTTTCAAGCAGTATATCCCCTTGAAAAGGCATAGGTTCGGAATCAAGCTCTTCGTTTTGTGTGACTGTGAAACTGGAATAGTGCTTGACATGATCGTGTATACAGGCACTGACATTGACATACCGAAAGCCACTGCCAATGACCCCATGGGCATGTCAGGTGCCATCGTCAGGAAAATGTTGGCACCTTACCTGGGCAAAGGCCACATCATCTACACTGACAACTGGTATACTTCTCCTGCTCTCTGCCAGTTTCTTCATGACAACCAAACGGGGTCATGTGGGACTGTCAGAAAGACAAGAACGTTTATGCCTAAGTTCACCGGTAATGTCATTCCTCTTACAGATGCCTCCTCCAGTGAGACACCTTCTGAAGACGACCTGGCCCAGGAACACAGCGAGAGGCATGTGCGAAGAAGGCGACGAAAGGGGCAGAAATACAAGCAGCTCGAAAAGTGTGGGAAAGTGATAGCCCTGAAGTGGAAGGACAAACGAGGCGTCCACCTGCTTTCCACCGTCCACACAGGTGCCCAGATGGATTCTGGCAAAATCCACTACCGAACCAGGAAGACCATCTACAAGCCCGACATGGTAGTGGACTATACCAAGAACATGCGCCTGGTGAACAAGTCTGACTGTCAGCTGTCAGGCGTTGAGTGTCTGAGGAAGACTGTGAAGTGGTATCACAAGCTCTTCCTCCACCTAGTTGACATCACAATGCTCAACGCCTACAACTTGTGGTTGGTGAAGAGGGAGATGTCCCCAAACCAGAAGCTGAAATTCCGGGAGTTCGTCTACAACGTGTCATACCAACTCCTGGAGAAGTATGGCACCACCACTCACAGACGTACGGCATGGCGTGGGGATCACGTTCCTGACCGAGTCCAGGTGGGTGTCCAAAGACACTACCTAACCAACACCGAGCTGATTGGCACTCGTCACAGGCAGGTGCAGTGCACCGTCTGCAGCTCCAGTGTCAGGAAACCCCATGTCACCAAAAGAGTCACCTCAATGTGCGCCGAGTGCAAAGTTGGACTCTGCTTGGGTGACTGCTTCAGGGACTACCACACCTTCAAGAATTACTGAGTGTCGCCCCCTGCCCTGCCCTGCCCTGGACTCGCCCCGTGCCCTGCCCTGGACCCGCCCCCTGCCCTGCCCTGCCCTGGACTCGCGCCCTACTTTACCTGACCTGACCTAATTGATCACGCTACCTCATAAAGTAACATATATATTATATAATGTATAAGTTCCAAAGATGTCCCTGTGATATAGCTTTTACATTATATAATTGTACGTTTCATTATTTAGTTTATAAGTTTCAAAGATTTACATGTATTATGCCTTCTTTTTTTAGTATATCAATATATATGTTTGTTATTAGCCTAAGTAATGTGATATAATTATTTTCTTACCTCAAATGAATTGCGCAAAAATAAATATGTTTCAATAAATCCTGTCAAACCTATAAGATAATAAAATAAAACAATAAAAAAAAAAAAAAAAGGTCATGTCATTGTATTCTTACAATATGATATATTCTATGAATATTTCATATTGTTTGAATACAATGGCATGATCTTGTAAAAAAAAAAAAATATCAAAAATTTTCTAGACAGTTTAACCCTTAATTAGAGGCTCACCACATAAGTCGAGTTAAATAAAGCTGGACTATGTGGCGGCGCTCGACATAGGTCGAGTGGCAATTTCAGCACGTAATGTTGCTGAGAGAGAGAGACAAGTGGTGGCAGGAGAGTAGCGAGCGTATGACTGCTCCAGACCACCGCGGCGAACATACTGACACGAATCCCAGCTCCCTCCTCCCTCTCTCACTCGCTATATAAGGAATTGTATCGGGAAAGTGGCTAATTACATGCTTTTTGCACTCGCGTTGCACGGTTATTGCAAGAAAACTAGCCATCATAAAAGGATCGTTATGGTGTCATTCGAAAGCTCTGTTTATGCCCTTTCAGGGATAGGTACTTGTTTTACGTTCTGGGTCTTATTTAGGCATGAAAATGATCACGTAAACAGCCCTATTTTGGCTAAAAACACCCCGCTGGGCGGTACATATAAATAAACCGCATAGGCCGCTCGTAAGGTGTTAAAACCTTCCCCATAACCCCCTCCTGGATTCGATCCCACTACCCTACCACACTTTGAGTTTTCCAGTCCGCGACCTTACCAACCATGCCACAGGAGCTCATACCAAATATCACTCAAAACTTTGTGTCTACAATCGAAATGACAATATACAAACAAAAATGAATTATCCCACCAATTTACGTTTGTAAATTGATGGGATTATCAATTATATCATGCAATGGTTTATAAAAGTTTGTCTCTGTCAAGAATTAGTAATTATATAACTTTATTCTGTCAAAAATTGCCCAAACACTCAGCAAAATTGCCCCTCTCAGTGTGACTCCACTCATTATCACACGGTCAAGCGGTCACGGGGTGACCCTTGCCGCTCCTTGATGCTCCAGACACAGCAGCTCTGTCTGGGAACAAAATTTGTATAAATACAATAATGCCTAAAATACTCTTCACAAATACATTTGTATTGTATAATATTCTAAATAAAAATGAATAATAACTGTGTGGGTGTCGAAAACTGCTCAACCAGCTCTCTTATGTCTCGCCTACGCGCGTATATTGGATTATACATAGTCATGACTGTCATACAAATACTTGTAGTAGGTCTCGAATATACATTTAGATTGCATATTACTTGGAAATAAATAAATATAAGTTTCTCTGGTGGCAATCTACCCTTTCGCAAGTGTAAGGAGACACCAGTCTATATTTAGCTCTCTATCAAAAAAGGCAATCTGCCTGTGTTTACTGACCACCCTCGTTGCTGGTCTATAATATAGTACTTTATTTACAGTCAATGGCCTACATGTTTCTGTGGTACTTCACATGTGTCTAAAATGCAATGTCTGCTTGCATAAAAATGCAATTCTGAAGTCCATTTATACGTACGACATACGCATGTCTCAGTTTCTCTCTCTCTCCATTCCTGACTCATGTTACTGTAGACCTCTTGGTGGCAACGAACACCAGACACCTCCTCGACATAAGGTTCAAAATCCCAAGACATCCATACACCTGGGGCGCCTCCACAATTATCACACAGCTGCATATGTTTACTGCCTTCACTCTCTCCACGACTCACTCCCTGCCTCCCTCCCTCCCACCCACCCACCCACCCACACCCACCCTTTTAGGCTTCCGTCTGCTAGAAAATCATTGATAATGTGCGTAAATATCGCATGAATTGGTCTATATGCGGTATATATATTGATATATGGCACGTTTACATACGTACAAGTCTGTATTATAGCATGACAGTGCTCTAAGTACAAGATATAAGTGATATTTATGGCGTAACACACCCTCTCCCCCTTTCATTCCCAGCACAACTCACTCACACCTTGGTTCACGCATAGAAACTCATTGATAATGTGCGTAAATATCGCATGAATTGGTCTATATGCGGCATAAATATTGATATATGGCACGTCTACATACGTACAAGTCTGTATTATAGCATGACAGTGCTCTAAGTACAAGATATAAGTGATATTTATGGCGTAACACACCCCCTCCCCCTTTCATTCCCACCCCCACCCACCCTTTTAGGCTTCCGTCTGCTAGAAACTCATTGATAATGTGCGTAAATATCACATGAATTGGTATATATGCGTAATATATATATATTGATATATGGCACATCTACATACGTACGTCTGTATTATAGCATGACAGTGCTCTAAGTACGAGATATACGTAATATTATAGCGCAAACCACCCTCTCAGCTCAAAAATTGCCGCCAAACCTCCAATCCATCTTCATTCCCGCCTAAAAATTCTCTTATAATTCCCTTATATATTGCAATTTTTGGTCACTATGAGGCATATTCATTGTTATATGGGTGGCCTACATACGTATACATACTTTACATAGCCTAAAAGGGATAAAAAACGGAGATATACATGATAATACGCGGTAACCCACCCCCTCCTCCCTCTCCTTCTATCCTCTGGGCGCGTGAACATTTGGCAGGGAAATCTCGGCGCTTGATGACAATCTAGCCGCGCGGTGCCATTCGCTCCACATTTTTCAACTACGGACCATTCCCCCACCCCCCCCCAGACATTTTTTGGGGGGTCAAATATATATGGGCCGATGCACGCAAACATTCCCTACACGATGATGTACTTTTTATCGAAATTGGCAATGGGTCCCAAAATCATCATATGTGCGCACAGTATCACCCTGTAGAAAAACCCCTGTGCGCACGTCTTAGGTTAAGAGGTTCTACTGGGCGAATGCGGCCAGACTCTTAAGATCCAAGGCTTAAAAAAACTTTAACTCTCAAAGAGCGGAGCCGTTTGAAACATCTACTACCTGCCAAGCGGGCATATTTACCCTAAACGAGTTTCATTTCATGCTCTTTTTCATGTGTAAAGAAGAGCCAGAGCATAATACAATTATGTATCCGTGAAAGGGCGATAATAGGGCTTTCCAATGACAACTGATTCATCCTTGTACGACTACGGGTTATCCTGTAGCGATCACGCAACGAGAGGTGAAAAACCCTAAAATAATGTAATTTCCCCAGTTTTTTCCTTATCTCACGGGGCCGTGGGAGTGGAAAGTTGCAGTGGGGGGCTCAGTCACGGCTCTGTGGTTGGGCCGAACGGTCAGAGCCCGCCTATTGTCCTCCCAATGAGTGGACTCTCTCTCAGAGCAGATAATATGCTCAAAATGCCGCCCGTCATATGACGGGTACCGCCAGATTGTCCATTGTTCTCTAGCCCGTCATATGACGGGTACCGCCAGTTAGGTATTAAAAACACCCCAGTGGCACTCAAAACAAAGCCATTTGTGATTAAGTGAGATAATTCCCCTCCATTATTTGTAACCACTCCTTCACATGTGTCCAAGCCCCCTCCCCCCCCCCCCCCTTTTCTAGGAAATGGAAGAGGAGAAGGAACGAATATGCTATTCAAAAGTAAGTTTGGGATCCAGAGTAACTCCCACTAATGTAGAGTATCCATATTCTCAATTTCCTCGCCAGAAACTTGTAGATAGGGATGGGGAGGATCCAATGTAAGAGATCTATTGATGATAATGGATTGTTTTACTAGCATTAAGTTCCATACCCCAAAGTATGGCTACATCCCTATTCAGAGCGCAGTAGCAACCTTGTGTTGATCAATTGGTGATGGAATTGTCGCATATAAATTACTATTATCGGCATAGAAGATTAGTTTATTTTCAACCTTGGAGCTCAGGTCAGTAGTAAAAATAATAAAAAGCAAAGACCATCGACACTGCCTTGTGAACAGAAAGGGAACGACACCCATCAATGACTATAGACTGAGATATATTCGTCAACAAATCTTCAAAGATCCTAAAAATATTGCAACCAATACCGATGAGTCGTAAGTGCTTTATGATTAACTAAGTCAAAAAACAGAACTAAAGTCAATAGCCACTAACCGAGACTCATGCCCCCCAATGAAGACTGCAGGTCATGGGTGAGTATCAGAAGTGCATCACATGTACCCAGTCCCTTACGATAACCAAACTGTGAGTTTGGTATCAAATTTTGTAGATAAACAGGTAAATATCTTATATAGTAATCCTAATAACTTTGCCAATATGACATTAACATATGTTAGGTGACCCTTCCATGTTTTTTTATCGTCAATATGTACTCCTAGGATTTATATATAATGAGTTTGATTAATATAAATATTACCCACTTTAATATCAATGTCAGCACTGACTGGTCTTCTGCCGGCAAATACAGTATACTGAGTTTTAGAATATATATACACAGTTTATTTGCCAACATTCATGTCGATATATTATTGTATAATTCTCTATTTACAGTGAACAACATTGGCTAAATTAGAACCTGAAAAGTATTATGGTGTGTCATCTCCAATAATATATCTTACAATGATTGATGAGCTTACAAAGTAATTTATATACATATAATAACAATAACAGAGGACCCAGTGTTGATCCCTGTTGAAGAACTGTTTTTACCTGTTTACAGTTAGATCTTACTCCACTAACTACTTTAAATTGTTCTCTCTCTTGTAAGTACCTTCTAAACCAACACAGAGACTGTTCCCTAATACCACGATGATGCAGTTTTGTTAGTAAAATTATGTGGTCTAATGCTTTACTCAGATCTAAGAATATGCCAACTGTGTAATTACCTTCACTAAGTGACTCTGTTACATCATTAATACATTTTAGCACCGCTGTTTGAGTAGAATGGCTATTTCTAAATCCGTACTGGATTTTATTCAAGATGTTATTAGAATCTGTAAAGGAAATAAGACGATCATATACTAAACGTTCAAATATTTTGCTTAGTACTAGTAGGATATAATTGGGTTGATAGTTAGACAACTGGATTGTGATAATGGATGTGATAATATTGGAGCGATGACACTTGCAGTATGTTTTATAACCTTCACATGTACAACATCATTATCCGGACTGCAGTCTTTTAAATACTAGATAATCTTAATAACTTCATTAGCATTAGTAACGTTTAATTTGAATGGAAGATAATTACCACTTATAAAGTCTTGTGGGGATGATTGGCATACAGACAAACCATATGCCAACTTCTTGCCAATAGATACAAAATAATTATTAAGAAAATATCTTGTTGAGTAGTTATAATTGTTTAATTAACCATGTTATGGCCAGGGGTTAAGGAAACCTGTGTGTTTGTCTATGGGTAGAGGACAACCCTGGCAGCAACACATTAATATTGACCGGATATGAATTTACAATTAAATATTCACTAAGACATCCATTGTTATTGTTCTTAACTATTAAGATGTTAATTTATAAAACTCTACACAAATACTTAGTTATTGAATAATTATATGCTATTTATTTCTCCAACTGTACACTAACACTGAGTTACATTTACCGGCAGTTCAAACTCCCGACTCATTTATAGACCTTAAAGTAAATAGATAAAGAATAAACAATAATTAAGTTATAATTTATTTTTATAAAGAAATGCAAACAAATATTTGTTACTGATAACAATTACTCCCCAGCACCCCACACACAAGACATCACACAACAAATTCAAGCACTCAACACCCAAACTAACAACAAAATACAAGAACAACAAAAACTAAATTGGAATAACTTCCTACAAACACTTGATCACAAAACAAACCCCAAAAAAACTCTACAAAACACTAAACAGCATCACACTTTCCAACAGCAACACAACACAATCACATGCTGCAATCACAACAACAGACTCTACTCCTTCATGTAAACAACAAGCAAACACTCTCATCAATCACTTCTCACATGTCAGCCACCTAAAACCTCACAAAGACGACCGACGTGTCATCCGACGTAAGAGACAATTCCCCACAGACCCTGACTATACACCCTTCACCAATCACCAGACAAAGCATATCATCAACAATCTCAAGCACTCACCCGCCTGTGGCCTAGACAACATAAGCAACATACACCTCAGACACCTGGGACCACACGGCATACAAACACTCACTAACATATCAAACTACAGCTATTCACACAACACAATACCAGACATTTGGAAGCATGGTATCATCATCACATTCCCCAAACCCAACAAAGACCCCACGCTACCCTCCTCACACCGCCCCATCACACTCCTTTGCTCCCCCTCCAAAGTCATGGAACGCCTAGTATTACAACTAATTACACCCGACCTACCCCTAGCTCCAACACAACATGGCTTTAGGCCACTGCACTCCACAAACACTCTTCTCACAGACCTTACACAAAGAGCTTTTGATGGCATCAACTCAGCTAGACCACCACACAGATCACTATTAGCCACACTCGACATTAGTAAAGCCTTCGATGCCATCCCCCGCCACAACCTAACAAACAAAATCTACAACACAAACATGCACAACAACACAAAAAGGTGGCTGGCCAACTTCCTAGCAGGCAGATGTGCACACGTATCTTTTGCCGGTCAGTCATCTAAAATCAGAAACTTTCCAAACGGAGTCCCACAGGGATCCGTCCTATCGCCCGCACTCTTCAATCTGTACATGCACGATATAACTACACCCAATACTCCCCAAATAAACTTAGCCTCCTATACAGATGACATAACACTCACATGCACACACCATGACCCAAGAAGAGCAACAGATCTCCTTCAACCCTATCTCAACACACTACATGGCTGGTGCACTACAAACAGACTGAATCTAGCCCCAGCCAAATCCACCGCAACCCTGCTCACAAGCTGGACAGGTGAACACGAATACATCCCTCAACTCACCATAAACAACACACCCCTAACACATACACACACACCCAAAATCCTAGGAGTAACATATGATACTCATATGACATTCAAACAGCACACCACAAACATTAAAAAGAAACTGACACCCAGACATAACGCCCTCAGGTCACTTGCTCACACAAAATTTGGACACAACAAAGAAACTACCACCACAGTATATAAACAATACATAAGATCAGTAATGGAATACGCAAGCCCAGCCTGGGCTTCTAATCTAGCTGAAACACATCATAAGACCTTACAGACTATCCAAAACAAAGCCCTGAAGATCATTACAGGCTGCACAGCTACTGCACCCACAGATCATCTACATCAAGAAACCAAAATCCTCAAAGTCAAAGACCATTTGGACATGAGAGGCACTCAATTCCTGGCAGCAGCCTCCACGAACCAAGACCACCCACTAAACTACATGGCAACACACCCACAGACACCAAGAAATATCAAAACAACACCCAGCACACGGTATCACACACAGTTATTGTCCTCTCTCCCTCCCTGCCCACCCCGAACCAACTTCCAGAAGCACATCCATACTCATATCTCTCGCCAATCCATCCACTCACTCACAGACAACACGCAGCTGCATGCATGACCTCCCGAAATCCATCCTTCCGAATCCTCCCTCCCTCGCGAGGACAGAGTCCACCTGGCCAGGCTGAGATGCGGACACCATCCAGCTCTCCTGAGCTATCAGAAGAGACTGGATGACTCCGTTGTCGACGCCTGCCCGGGATGTAACACAGCAACCCATACCATTAAACACATCATAGAAGACTGCATTTCACACAACCACTTACGCCAACAACACAACCTACACTCAATGAGAGCTCTGTGGGAAAGCCCGATCGTGGCCATGGCCTTCCTCAGGGACTCGGGGCTGTTCGGCCAGGCAGCTTAGGGAACAACAACAACAACAACAACTTAATATTAAATAATTACTTGTTAATGAAAACAATAATAACAATAAGTACTTAACAAAATTGTAACAGCACATTTTGAGCGACTGTACACTCTAGGATAGATCATATTATAACATATATAACTCACACCATTATACCATTTATTCACTTACTTAAGTAGGCAACTGTAAATTTCTAGTTGGGTATGAACTCCCCTATAGAAGATCTTCCCCCACCTATTAAAGCCTTGGTACAATTCTTGCAATGTAAGCAAGGGTTCTCCCGCTCCCCTCAGAGAATTGCAGCAATACCAAGACGATTACTAGCAACTAAGTAGAGTGTCACACCACACTGGTAGAAGCCGGCCCGCTCCAGTGGCCCAGGCATCAGTAGCAGTCAGACAAGCTTTAAGGGAAGGACTACTCACTTATCAGGCTAAGGCATTATACAGTGACGTATACAGTGCCAGTGCGATACTGTGCTATAATAGTGTGTGTGTTATTACTTTATTTCACTATTCTTAATGCATCTATTCTTTACAGAAATACAAATTATACAGGAATAATAGCTCAATCTAGTTGTTTTTAGCTTAGTGTTTTAATTAGTAGGTACTTCCCAGCCGGGCGCATATACAGTACCTACACAGACCTTATAACCATTATCAAAGCCATGATTAATAGTTCTATATTTCTGATAAAAAAAAAATATATAAAAGCCAGTAGTGTCTTTGCCTCAAACCAGATACCTTATTAATTTACCTATTCAATATGTTTACAGTTAGAACCTGATCCAAAGACATAACAAGGAAAATATAAGGTAAGAAGCAAAAAGGATAAAACAATTAGTCACCGATACACAATTAAACAATTGAAACTAAATATATAAATACTTTTATTTTAGATGTATTTACATTTGATTAAGCAAACAGGAAGTAAATTTAATAGTATCACCAACTCAAAAGTCTCGTCCGCCTGGTAACTCCAAATCGTATCCTTTTGAGATTATGGATGACGGAGAAAACGAGTAGAAGTCTACTCAGGCAGAAGTAGGTAACTCAACACACACATCACCACCGAGGGAGATCCAGAATATGACTGACTAGAAAACGTTGATGATGGTGGAGGAAACCTTGGATATACAGGAGGGTCAGAGAGGTAACTCCGCCAGATCCTCGACAACGCCCTCTATGATCCAGGATCCACGACTAGATGTGTTGGAGATTTGTGGCATGAAGAAGCTGATGAAGTGTGGGGTACAGAGGAGTACAATGGAAATCAAGCAACAACAGGTCTAGTGACCCCTCTAGACTGCTTGTCTTCCAAAACACTAAGGATCAAGTGTCCAAACTGGTTTAGAGTGGGTAAGGGAAAATTGGAAAGGGAACTATTGCCCAGAAGCTAATGTACGTGGCAGGATTAGGGTGTTAGTAGGGGCCAGATGAGTTAGTAATATAAAGCAGTTATACGTGATCTTTCGTATATCTGGGAAAAAAAGGTGCAACGTCCTAGTAATATATATATACACAATAATCCTTGATGAATCTGAGGGGGGAATAAAATATAGTTATTTATTTACAAATGCAGTCAGTCACTAGTTTGAGGCAAGATATTTGTCTATGCGAAGTTTAAAAGAATCAATGGTGCTGCAGTCTATAATGTCTCGGGAAAGCCCATTCCACAGGTTGACAACTCAATTGAAGAAGAAATTCATACATTCGTGCGAGTTAAAAGATTTACCAATAATTTTGCCGTCGTTTCCCCGTGTGTAATTAGATTGGTCGATAGCGAACTACGTACTACTGTTCATATTGTCGAAGCCTTGGATGATATTGAACACCTTAAGTTCCCTCTTAATCCACGTATAGTTTGTTCTTTAGGCTAGGTATAATTTTGGTAACTCTATTTTGAACTCATTCTAGCTTGTCTATATCTTTTTGGTAATAAGGGCACCAGGATTGAACGCAGTATTCCAGAAGAGCAGGTATTGTGGTAGTATTGTGTGGTTTATCTAGAAACACTGCAGGCGCGAGGTAGTTGTGATGGCAGTGTGATGGTGGATGTCTTGTGTTAGTAATATAGGTTGTAGTGTTGGTTGTTATAGTAACAGCTGATGGTAGTGTGATGGTGGTTGTGGTGTGTTAGTAATATAGGTTGTAGTGTTGGTTGTTATAGTAACAGCTGATGGTAGTGTGATGGTGGTTGTGGTGTGTTAGTAATATTGGTTGTTGTGTTGGTTGTTATAGTAACAGCTGATGGTAGTGTGGTGGTGGTTGTGGTGTGTTAGTAATATTGGTTGTAGTGTTGGTTGTTATAGTAACAGTTGATGGTGGTTGTGGTGTGGTAGTAATATTGGTTGTAGTGTTGGTTGTTATAGTATCAGCTGATGGTGGTTGTGGTGTGTTAGTAATATTGGTTGTAGTGTTGGGTGTTATAGTAACAGCTGATGGTAGTGTGATGGTGGTTGTGGTGTGTTAGTAATATAGGTTATAGTGTTGGTTGTTGTAGTAACAGTTGATAATAGTGTGATGGTGGTTGTGGTGTGTTAGTAATATTGGTTGTAGTGTTGGTTGTTATAGTAACAGTTGATGGTAGTGTGATGGTGGTTGTGGTGTGTTAGTAATATTGGTTGTAGTGTTGGTTGTTATAGTAACAGCTGATGGTAGTGTGATGGTGGTTGTGGTGTGTTAGTAATATTGGTTGTAGTGTTGGTTGTTATAGTAACAGTTGATGGTAGTGTGATGGTGGTTGTGGTGTGTTAGTAATATTTTGGTTGTAGTGTTGGTTGTTATAGTAACAGTTGATGGTGGTTGTGGTGTGTTAGTAATATTGGTTGTAGTGTTGGTTGTTATAGTAACAGTTGATGGTAGTGTGACGGTGTTTGTGGTGTGTTAGTAATATTGGTTGTAGTGTTGGTTGTTATAGTAACAGTTGATGGTAGTGTGATGGTGGTTGTGGTGTGTTAGTAATATTGGTTGTAGTGTTGGTTGTTATAGTAACTGTTGATGGTAGTGTGACGGTGTTTGTGGTGTGTTAGTAATATTGGTTGTAGTGTTGGTTGTTATAGTAACAGTTGATGGTAGTGTGATGGTGGTTGTGGTGTGTTAGTAATATTGGTTGTAGTGTTGGTTGTTATAGTAACAGTTGATGGTAGTGTGATGGTGGTTGTGGTGTGTTAGTAATATTGGTTGTAGTGTTGGTTGTTATAGTAACAGTTGATGGTAGTGTGATGGTGGTTGTGGTGTGTTATTAATATTGGTTGTAGTGTTGGTTGTTATAGTAATAGCTGATGGTAGTGTGATGGTGGTTGTGGTGTGTTAGTAATATTGGTTGTAGTGTTGGTTGTTATAGTGGCAGTTGATGGTAGTGTGATGGTGGTTGTGGTGTGTTAATAATATTGGTTGTAGTGTTGGTTGTTATAGTAACAGTTGATGGTAGTGTGATGGTGGTTGTGGTGTGTTAGTAATATTGGTTGTAGTGTTGGTTGTTATAGAGACAGTTGATGGTAGTGTGATGGTGGTTGTGGTGTGTTAGTAATATTGGTTGTAGTGTTGGTTGTTATAGTAACAGTTGATGGTAGTGTGATGGTGGTTGTGGTGTGCTAGTAATATTGGTTGTTATAGTAACAATTGATGGTAGTGTGATGGTGGTTGTGGTGTGTTAGTAATATTGGTTGTAGTGTTGGTTGTTATAGTAACAGCTGATGGTAGTGTGATGGTGGTTGTGGTGTGTAAGTATTATTGGTTGTAGTGTTGGTTGTTATAGTAACAGTTGATGGTAGTGTGATGGTGGTTGTGGTGTGTTAGTAATATTGGTTGTATTGTTGGTTGTTATAGTAACAGTTGATGGTAGTGTGATGGTGGTTGTGGTGTGTTAGTAATATTGGTTGTATTGTTGGTTGTTATAGTAACAGTTGATGGTAGTGTGATGGTGGTTGTGGTATGTTAGTAATATTGGTTGTAGTGTTGGTTGTTATAGTAACAGCTGATGGTAGTGTGATGGTGGTTGTGGTGTGTTAGTAATATTGGTTGTAGTGTTGGTTGTTATAGTAACAGTTGATGGTAGTGTGATGGTGGTTGTGGTGTGTTAGTAATATTGGTTGTAGTGTTGGTTGTTATAGTAACAGTTGATGGTAGTGTGATGGTGGTTGTGGTGTGTTAGTAATATTGGTTGTAGTGTTGGTTGTTATAGTAACAGCTGATGGTAGTGTGATGGTGGTTGTGGTGTGTTAGTAATATTGGTTGTAGTGTTGGTTGTTATAGTAACAGTTGATGGTAGTGTGATGGTGGTTGTGGGGTGTTAGTAATATTGGTTGTAGTGTTGGTTGTTATAGTGACAGCTGATGGTGGTTGTGGTGTGTTAGTAATATTGGTTGTAGTGTTGGTTGTTATTTTAACAGCTGATGGTAGTGTGATGATGGTTGTGGTGTGTTAGTAATATTGGTTGTAGTTGTGTTTGTTGTTATAATGAAAGTTGATGGTACCCTCTTTTGTATTCTCTGTTTAGTACTATAAAGCAAACTGTATTACTTCACTAACGCAACTTTCCCTTCATAATTGCTGAGGGGCACAGGGCCCTGGGTGGGGCTTTGGTTTCCCGGGCGTTTCCGCACCCTCCTCACAACCCCGCCATGGAGTGGCTTCGGTCACCCAGGCTTTATTGTGGTCGGCAGGGAGGGTTCTGTGTGGGCGCTCGGTTATGGCCTGGGCCTTGCTCGGGGCCTTGGGGCTATTCGGCCAGGCAGCTTGGGGAACTACAACAACAACAACAACAACAACAACTTCACTAACAAGATTTAATTGGACGCTCAAATCTTCTCAGCTAAAAATAGAGGACACACAGGAATATTACACCAACACCAACAATACTAGCAGCATGGAAACAACATGTATTTTTGCATAGCAAACCCAACACTCAAATTAAAATAAACTATATGTCACGAAAAAAGAAGCACGATAAAGCATAATATTATTATATTAATGCAATTGTCATAAAATAAAATAAAGCATAACGTAGCAACATATGGTATGTCACATTAAACAAGAATCACATAAGAAATTAAATCAACGTTGCAAATAGAATACAACATATGAATCACTAAACACGCACAGCATACAGTGAACACAATACCATAAAAGCAATAAAACACAAACCGATGTTAAAAACTTGTGACTTTGAACCCACATACAGGTACAGTGAATCAGTAAATAACATATGCAGTGAACCTGTAAATATACATCTAACACAACAACAAACTTTGGATGAAGTAACACAAGGTGTAAACATGATAATAACGACCTGGGCACAAACATGATTATATATAAAAAATGTATGTGTATATTTAACAGTCTGTCGCTGTCATTTTATCTAATCCTGTCTATCATGCAAACACAACACTTCATACTATTGTCTTTAAACTATTATATATACAGTATGTTTAATCAATAAACGATATGACTTGAAATGGTATGGGTTTCTATGAATCTAAGAGCTTGGATTATTGACAGCTTATGTACCATTAATGATGAATTTAAACAGCATTTGAGGAAGAGGACTATAATAACACATTTGGTTTACAGTTTTAACTGGTCATTATCACACTCATCGTACCCCTCCTACTAAACACTACCACCCTATCCTTCACACCTATCATAATATGTACTGTACTTAACCCTGTGTGTATTTATGACGCAACTTTGTGATATATTCTGGTTATCATTAGGCGACTGTAGGCTATTTAGAGAATACGTTAACCCCTTCTGTATGGTGCCCGTCATATAACGGGCACCATTTTGAGGCAATTATGAGCCCTGAGAGAGAGGCCAGGTTTTAGAAGGAGCACAGGGGGGCTCCAACCGCTGGCCACAGGTGGCAGGCACACACTGAGCTGTGAAAGAATGCTGTCTCACTCATGTGCAGCATCACACAAAGCAAAAACAGCAACAATTGCCCCTTTTATACAGGTTTTGGCCTTCGTTTGCAAGATCGTTGCAAGATATCCAGATGTCGTACAGGAATGATGCAGGTGTCATTGAAAAGCTCTATCATTGTACCTTAACGGATATATAATTGTATTACGCTCTGGTTCTTGCTTATGCATGAAAAATAGGATGGAATGAAATTATCTTATATATTAAAATAACAAAATTAAATAAGACTCCCGGGAACACAGAAGAAAAAAACACCAGAGAAGAAGGAACAAAGCAGACAAGAAAATGCGACAGAGAAACCGAAGGACAAACTCAAACAAAGAAGATACAAACTACGAACAGAGGAAACAGGAAACAATCGATCACCAAACCCAGCCTATCACCCACAACAACAGCAACGAGCAGAAAACAACTAAGAAGAGGACTGGAAAAACTACGACAACAGAAGCAAGTAAAGGAGACAGAAGACAAAGAAATAACAATGAAACGAGGCCACCACCAAGAACCACGACTTCTGGTCCAAATGAAAGGAGTAATTAAGATAGAAAAGAAAGAAGAAAGCCATATCATTCCTGAGAACCAGACAAGAGATAATATCTACAATGCCACGCATCCCGAGGTTACCCTACAACCATAACAAACAACATCAACAAATAGAAAAGAAAAGGCGAAACAACAGAAGAAAAGAAACATGTATCCACAAAGAAACAAGCACGCGGAGGAATACCACGTGTACACAATTACCACGAGAATGACCAGAATATTTCCCCACAACATCTATGTAAAACTAGTACTCCCAGACTCACCACAAACGCCGGAAGAGATGCCCGAATTGCAACAGTTTCATAGCAATGTCCATCAACAGCTGGGAAATCTATCAAAACTCCCTTGATCAAGAAGCCCGAAAAGGCGTATTGTCTTCAGCCAGAGTAAGAAGGACTCCCAGTACCACCACCGGAGTAAGGACTTGCGCCCTACTTATCCCCAAGGACCGACTCACCTGCCCGCATCCTTCTAGGAGAGGGCTCCTAATCCCCTAAATGAAACCTGACTAGACTTATGACCTTTTAACCTCAAAAGACCTATCCCGGGACATTCAGCTCAAGTCGTCACTATCCCGACAAATGCTGAACAGAGCAAGCAATTCTAGGGCTTTCATAATACTGGCATGCTAGTAGTGATAGTCCTAGGATTACCCTCCCATTCAACCAAGATTGAACCGGCATGCCGTATATCTTGATAGGTCTGTGGAATTATTTTTCCTATGGAGGAAGTATTGTTAGCCTTGCCATGGTACTGCTCTAACATAATACTCCCCAGTAGGCAGCGACTTTTAATATTAAAAGTATAATACTGTATATGGGCATGCCATGAAAACCTTTTATTATTTAATATAGCACCTCCTCCACTCTTCGAAGATACTTGACATGTCAAGGTCCTTCGTCTAGTCCAGGGCTCTGGGAGACACCTTAACAGGCACTCTGCATAAAGAAGACCTTAATACATCTGTCGGTAACATGTTATGCAGACACTTGTGGTTAAGGGGAGCGTTTGCCATGGCCCAAACTGGTGTGGATTGGAAAATTTGAAATTGTGATTTTTATTGCAGCAGTGATGGGAACACTGTAGGAGTGATGTGGCAAAGTTTTAGACTCATAAAATATAAAACACCCTAATTACAGGGTAACCCCCCCCCCCCCTACCCCGCACTCACAACGTATATGTGGTATTGTGGTATGAACGATAGTAACCAATAAAAATTGCGTTAATATGCACACATATAAACAAATTACAGTCAACAGAGATATCTGGCACCTCAACTGAACCTGGGAGAATGAGGGTGAATCCCTAGACCTTATCATCTAAGCCATCATCATCATCCAAGCCATAATCATCATCATCCAGATGCCAAGACATGTACAAACATATTATATATTCTACACTAAACAGATCTAACCTATCCAAACCAACCCAAACACAACCTAGAGTAATCGAAAAAGGCCTAACTTGTCATAAATGAGGTGCGCAGTTCATGACGCCATTGGCGCCAAATGAATAAAATACCATTTTGGGGGGTCCAGGTGGCATATTATTCACTTAGACTTAGTAAATTGCACTTGATTTTAGTGCCAGAGCATGTATCAAATCAATCAAGAGCAAACAGTTGCAATAAATCATCATTTGAGAGAGAAATCGTTGGGTAATGTATACATTTAGTTTTTCGCCTTATTCTCAAAATTATAGTAACTCGAATATTTTCCCTATAATGTTTTTATTTTGTATCCAATGTTAATAAGTAAGATATCATTGGAAAAAGGAGACAAAGTGCGATATATAGCTGCGACCGATTATTGATACACCAATACAATTTTTGTCAGGAGGCTTTCAAAAACTAAATTATTAGCGGAAAAACTATAGGGTGTATCAAAAAATGTTCACAAACATGTATTGCATTTGTTCTCCTCTTTCCAATGATATGCTTATTTAAATTGGACCAAAAATCTATTCTATCTATCTATATGCTCAGGCCCTATCCCCATTTTGGGGGTAGCCGACTCAAGACAGAGCAAGAACAGGAAAAACACAAAAACAATATAAAACAACAAATAAACACAGATAAAAAGCACAAACTCACACACATCCAGGTCACCCAGGAGAAGACCCAGAGACCAGGGTCACCAAGGTCGCTCCAGCACTCCCCCGGCCCCCGACCACCCGGAGAGGTTCCGATCTCGGCATGCAGACATGCAGCGGAGCCAAAGCCACAAGCTCTCCCACCACACTTCCAGGCGCACCCTTCATATTAATCGTCTCCCCCGGCCAGGCGCCTGATGGACTATTATCTAGTCCAACATGCGCCCGACCCCTTACTCCAAATGACCACGTGTTCACTCAACTATTCACAAGCATTCTCCATTCACTCCTGTCCACCACCACTTTCCCTGCCTGATCTATAGTCATTCCTCTATCATCCGAAGCCTTTCATACACAATCTCTCCATCTCAATGGGGGTCTTCCTGCCCTTCTATCTCCCCTTGTACCTGACTCACATATTCTCTTTGTAAGCCTTTCATCTCCCATTCGTTCAACATGACCATACCAGCTCAGCACCCTTCTGTCCACTCTGGCTGACAAATGTTCCTGCTGCCCCACTCTCCTACGTATCTCTTCATTCCTCAATCTGTCTCTACGAGTAACTCCACACATACTCCTCAAGCAGCTCATCTCCATCACATCCAGCCCTCTTTTCTCCTTTTTCTTCAGAGCCCATGTTTCAGCCCCATACATCATTGTTGGCACAACAAATCCTTGATACAGTGCACTTTTTACTTTCACTCCGAGATTTCTCGTCTTCCACATACTTCCCATTGCTCCGAAAACCTTCCTTCCTTCACACACTCTCTGTTTTACCTCCACTCCTGCTTATCGTTCCTCCTAGATATTTAAAACACTCTACTTGTTCCAATATTTCCCCATCCAGCCTCACATCTAGATTCACCCTATGCTCTCCCCTATTACACACCATTACTTTACTTTTATTGACGTTCACCTTCAGTTTCCTCCTTCCACAAACCTCACCAAACTCTTTGACTCCCCTCTGCAGTTTCTCATCAGAATCCGCCACCAATGCTGTGTCATCAGCGAACAGCAACTGATTCAACTCCCAATCTCTACCATTCTTTCCTACTAAACCCAATCCTCTTCCCATAGTTCTCCTTTTCACCTCCCTCACAACACCATCCATAAGCATATTAAACAGCCATGGTGACATTACACAACCCTGTCGCAAACCTACCTTTACCTCAAACCATTCACTCAACTCACCATTTCCTACTCTCACACATGCTCTGCTCCCTTCATAAAAACTCTTAACTGCTTCTAACAAATTTCCTCCTATTTCATAAATCCTTAACACCTTCCACATTGCTTCACGGTCCACACGATCGTACGCTTTTTCCAAGTCCATAAAAGCCCAAAATATCTCCTTATGCTTCTCTAAATACTTCTCGCATAACTGTCTTACTGCAAACATTTGATCCACGCACCCTCTTCCCCTCCTAAAACCGCACTGTTCTTCTCCTATTGCAACTTCCGTACACTTTATTATCCTCTCTATCAACACCCTGCCATACAGCTTTCCAACCACTGACAATAAACTAATACCTCTATAACTTGAACACTCCTGCCGATTTCCCTTCCCCTTGTACAACGGCACAATACATGCACTCTTCCAGTCTATTGGTACCATTGACACAGCAAAGCACACATTGAAAAGTCTCACCAACCAATCTATTATCACTTCTCCACCCTTCTTTATACACTCCACAGCAATACCATCCAAACCTTCTGCTTTTCCCGCTCGCATTTGTTTCACTGCATCTTTCACCTCATTTTCCTCAATCCTTTCATTCATTCCCTGCCACCTGGGTGGCCTGGGTAACCTATCTCCATCCACCTCTGCTTCAATCACTGCTTCTCTTCCATCTCTTGTATTTAACAAAGATTCAAAATACTCGGCATATCTTTTCCTCACTTCAACTGGTTCCACTAGTAATTCTCCATTTTCATCTTTCACTGACTCTTCCCTCTTTTGTCCTCCTTTCCTTACTTTATTTACCTCCTTCCAGAACATCTTCTTTCGTTCTTCAAAATTCTCACTCAGCCTTTGACCCCACCTTTCGTTTGCATCTTTTTTCGCTTCTCTAATTTTCCGTTTTGCCTCTCTCCTTTTCTCCTTGTACCTCTCCCATACCTCAACACTACCATCCTGTAAAACCCTCTCAAAACACTGTCTCTTCTCCTCAACTGCCTTTCTCACCGTATCATTCCACCACTCGCTTCCCTTCCTGATACCTCTGCCTCCTACTTTGCTTTTGCCGCATACTACCTCTGCACTTGCTTTCACTCCTTCCTTAAACTGTTGCCATTCAACCTCTACTTCTCTCTCTTCCATCTCTCTCACTTCCATCCACTTTTCATTTACTCTTTCCTTGTACTCCCTCTCTTTTTCACTCTTCTCTAACTCACTAACTTTTATTACCTCTCTTACTTCACACTTGTCTCTTATTCTCCTGTAACTCTTAACTCTTAGCTTTCCCTCCACCAGGTAATGATCTGACATACCCTCCGCCTCACCTCTCATCACATTCACATCCAGCAGTCTACACAATCTTTCCCTTGTCACCAGCACATAATCCATCAATGCCCTCTCTACAATCTCTCCCCTCACAAGTCTATGCCAGGTGTACTTGTGTACACGCCTTTTTTTGAAGAACGTATTACCTACACTCGATCTACACTCTTCACATACATTTTTAAGTCTTTCTCCACTCTCGTTTACACCATCCACACCAAAACTACCGATGACTCCCTCAACAGGCTCATTTCCTACCCTAGCATTTAGGTCCCCTAAAACTATAACATTTTCATTTTCATCAAACCCTTGTAGACAATCTCTCAAATCCTCCCAGAAACCCTCTACCTCGTCTAACTCTCTTTCACTTCCTGGTCCATACGCACTTACAAAAACCCACCTTTCACCCTTAAACCGCATTCTCACCCACATTAGCCTTGATGACACCTCTTTCCACTCTTTTATAAACTCTCTCAACTCCTCCTTCACAATAATAGCCACTCCTTCTTTCCCCCTGACTCCCTCGTCTACTCCAGACTTTCTACCCATCACGTTTTCAAAATCCACTTCTCCCTCTCCTTTCATCTTTGTTTCATTCAGTGCAAGGACATCATACATCCTTCTTTCAAATAACCTTCCAATATCCTCTCGCTTCTCATTCGTACTACATCCACGCACATTCAAAGCTTCTATTCTTCGGGTCCGGGACCACGAACGCGTTCCCTCGCCCCTATCTCTTCCTCGTTTTTTTGGTAGATTTATTTATGGGGAGAAGGATACCAAGGCCCCCGATCCCCTTTAGCCGACTTCTACGTCTCGCCGGAGAAAAGCGGTGGTGGAAATTTCTCACCCCTCCACCACATAGGAGGCTACCTGAACCAGAAAGTGGCGGGCGTTGGGGTCGCCGCATCCCTACGCCATTTGAAAAAATTAGAGATGCAGAAGGAGAAAAAGATTGAAGGAGCTATGGGAAGTAGAGGACACCAACCCTCACTCTGACAAAGGGTCAGCCCACCAAAAATATAAACAAGTTTTAGCGGGTTTAAAATTTGCAAAAATTGCGAAAATCCGATGTAGCAAAAAATTATTGGTTCGATTGTATTCATTTTTGGATATGTTGTTCCTAGAAATTGTATCTATCACATGCATGAAAATGATCAGACCATTTTGAAAAACATGGCGGACGCTCCCCTTAAAAGGCTTAAACACCGCCCCGAGTTCCTTGAACCTCTTATAAAGGTCAGAGGCAGTAGAAACAATATTATTGGTCATGACCATATTATTAATTCGCGTTCGCCCGATATATCGTCACTGTGTAATGACATTTGAGGCGTTATATTAAAGACCCCACACCAAGAGTACCTGAACAGAACTTCACCACCAGTTAATATAACGGTCAGGATAGTCAAGCCTCTATAGCCTTGTGCTAGTTAATGCTTGCGTTCATCCGATGGTGTGCCCAGTGTCATGACATGTTCGGAGCCTAATTAAGACCCTATACCCATTAACCCATCTCTGTCCCCTACTAACTTCCTAATCCTGTCATGGGCATTTGTTCCAGGGCAGTAGTTCCCTTTCCAATGTTCCCTTACCCACTCTAAACCACTGTTTGGACACTTGATCCTCAGTGTTTTAGAGGACAAGCACCCTAGAACCTAGACTAGACCTGTTGTTGCTTGATTTCCTTTGTTCTCTTTTGTACTTCAATGGTTACGGCATTCTGAAACTAACTCAGCTCTATTAGTAAGATGGCAAGAAACACTTGAGGAGTATAACTTCGAAATTCACTATCGACCAGGCAAGCTACACACAAACGCAGACGCCCTCTCCCGCCTACCTGTTCCTGACCCCCTCACTGCCACACTAGCTGCCCTGACTCACTCCACCCCCATCACTTCTCCAACTCCGACATCAACTGAACCAACCCTGTTACAATCATGGAAAAAGAAGATCAAACCAAAATGGATCCCCAAAGACATCTTCTACCATCTTCAGCAAGTGGGAGACCAGTTATATACTGAATCATAACACATAGCCATTGATCCCCCTACCGCCCAAGATATTATGATTATCATTCACGAAGGAAATGGTATCCATTTAGGACAGTCCAAAATACGGAAGACCTTCCAACAGATATACTGGACTGCCACACCATCCATCATCGCCAAACGAGTAACGAGTAACGGAAGCTTGCAGACCTTGCGCTTTGGGCAAAGATAAGACAAAAAACCCTGGTCCCCATCGATGTAATGGGTCCTTTTCCAGCCAGCAATGGGAAACAATTTATTGTCACGGTTGTCGACATATACTCCAAGTACCTAGTTGCCTGCCCAATTAAAGATCACAATGCACTCACCATCGCTGAAAAGTTAGCCACAGAAATATTTCCTTACTTCGGGTTACCCATCACTTTGCTCTCGGACAACGCCCCCGAATTTTCAGGACACATTTTGAAGGAGTTTGCAGACAAATGTGGCATTAAAATAGCCCATTCATCACATTACTTGCCCCCTAGGCAACTCAGTCTGTGAACGCAGCCACCGAACCATAAACAACCAACTGAAAACTCACCTAATTGCTTTAAACACTGCAAACTGGCCGTCACAAGTAATAATGATACAGTGGGATATAAATTCCTGCCCCAGAGAAGATGGTGTATCGCCTCACGAACAAGTATACAGAGTTCCACCCCTTTTCATCATCTTGCAAAATAATCCACCTCTAACATCTCTATCGACCCCTTGCAGCACTTGAAGAACACCCTTCACAATGCCCAAATGGCCCAAGATGTCCTGCGAGACAACACCACACCCAACAATCCTTACGCTATAGGTGACACTGTCATGGTTGCTAAATTACCTATAGTGAACAAGCTAGGCCCCCACTATGTCGGACCCTATAAAATCATCGAAATCCCTTATCCGTATCAAATTATTGTGGATTACCACGGGAAAACAAGAACATACAGGAACCGATTTGCAAGAATCTATCGCCCCTTGCAAATCGAAAAGGACTATCCTCTCCAAGACCCTACGTCATCTACCCAGCCACCTGACCACCCCACCAAAACGAATGAATCTCTCAACCCCAAGATCACCCAAACAACTAATAAACTCATAGTCTCCACACCAAGACCGCAACTTCGCCAACCTCCCATCATTCCACCCCCACCCCCTTCCGTTTCTCCACACTCATCCCCCTCAAACCAACCTACAAAATCCAAGCTAATCCTAAAATACAAACAAACTGCCTTTACGTCAATATTACAAACTCTGCCCCCGTACACAGTCACGCCCTTCTTTTCAACCCGCAATGTACACAAAGCCACACAGAAAAATTACTCTCCAATATACCCCCCAAAACCACCACCAGTCACGCCAAGCAACCTCAACCCAAACAACCTCCAACCTCAACCACAACATCTCCATCTCATTCACCTAAACTAACACACTTACAAACTTCGCCCACACCATCGCCTCGAACCTCATCTCCCACCTCAAACACTTCAGCCTCCTCCTTATCCCCTCCCCCTTCACCACTTCTTGAACCTTTTGCCCAACCCCTATCCCTCAAACACTGACTCCGAACAAAATAACCAAGCTCAAACTACTCTCATCAACCCGTACTCCAACCCTCCACACCAACCACAAGCTCCTTACCCACACAACCTACAACTTCTAATCATCAACCTCATGTTTCCGATACCTCACAACACTCGCAACCTCATCATATCATCAACCCCACCCGCAGCCCTCGCCTCGCCCCACCTAGTCTATATCCTTACCCTTCCACTATTCCCGCAACCCCCAGACGATCACTTAGAAAATATTCCATTTCCCAACAAATCATCTTATCTCCAACTCCTTCCACCCAAAACCCCCGCTCACTAAGCTCATCATCCTTTCGAAACCAGGCCAGAACCTTCTCCCAGACCAAATTATACCACTAGATCAAGTCGATCAATCCAACCACCTACTTTTTTTCGCCTATTCAAATGTCCTACCCTTCTACAACCTCTTCTCCTACCTCTACAACCAAAACAAAACAAATAACACACACAACCACTCCTATAACACTAAGAATCTCTTCCACAACTAACACAAATTCCACTTCACACCGCACCCTATTTGACAGATCCATGACCCCAGGTACCTTTGCGTCCGCAAGGATTAATAAAACCCCACAGGTCAATGACCAGAGCATCACTCACCCTCGCACCACCACCAGAACAACATTTACTATCTCCAGCTGCCAAACAACCTTCACTAGCCGCCATGACTTCATCCACGCCCTATGTGAAGAAAGTTACATGGTCTACAGACCGGAAATGTTTCGTCCGGATGCGCCTCATGGACGAAGCCCAAACAGCCCAAATTATAGAAGATAAACCTTCGTTTCTGTTTGTCACCATCAACCCAAAGAAGACCCCTGATCAACGTTCTAATATATTGCCAATACCCTACAACATACTCCAGTCACGTCACATGAAATAACAAGTATAATACACACATTACGTGACAGTGCTGGTGGCCACGATAATTTCCCTATGTTCCTAATAAAACGTTGTGTAACAGTGCTCGCTCCCCTTATTGCCCATATGTGTAATGTTTCCCTTACATCCGGTATATTTCCCGAACCACTAAAAATTGTCAAAATTACTCCTATTCACAAATCAGGTCCCTATGATGATGTAAGTCATTTTCGACCGATCTCTGTCCTCCAATCACTGAGCAAAATATTAGAAAAAAACATGTACCAAAGGTTATTGAATTTTGTCACTAATAATAATATATTAACAAATAGTCAGTTTGGATTCAGACCCAAAAGATCAACCGAAACTGCCTTGCTTCGCTTCACTGATCACATTTTGAATGCTTTCGATAAAAATAATTTCACACTTGGTATCTTCCTTGACCTGTCAAAAGCATTTGATACAGTTGACCACAATATATTATTGGATAAGTTGTATCATTACGGAGTCAGGGGAGTTGCATATTGGTGGTTCACTAGTTACTTATCAGGTCGCCAACAATATGTTAAAGTTAATGATGAATGTTCAAATACATTATTTATCAATTGTGGTGTGCCCCAAGGCTCAATTCTAGGCCCCCTTCTATTTTTAATCTACATTAATGACATAATCAACTCCAGTAAAATCTTAAAATATATTATATTCGCTGATGATAGTACTCTTTATCTTAGTCACTCAAATATTAACACATTAATTCATACAGTTAACACAGAACTGAATCTTGTCAGTGATTGGATATCAGCAAATAAGCTAACCCTAAACATTAAAAAAACAAATTATATGATTTTCCATAGGCACAACAGAATAATATATCCCTTATCTCCACTAAAATTAAATAACACTGTTCTAACCGAAGTTCACACAACCATATTTCTGGGTGTAACAATGCAAGAACATTTAAACTGTCATGACCACATTAACGCAGTTAGAGGCAAGATCGCTAAAATATGTGGGATTTTGTATCTAACACGTGATTCTCTTGATAAAAATGCCCTTATTTTAATCTACTACTCCCTAATATATAGCAACATACTATATTGTAACACTGTGTGGGGAGGCACTAACAAGTCAGCGCTTAGTACAATAGTTAACTTCAAAAATGGGCCGTACGAACTATGGCGGGATTGAGAAGGCGATACCATACTAATGAATCTTTCCAAAACTTGAAAATACTTAAATATTATGATATAAATAAAGTACAAAGTGCCACGTTTGTATATAAATGCTTGAATAACTTGATTGTGTTACGTCCTGGGATATATAAACACTGGGCTCTTTCTATTGGACTAGGTATGCGGCAACAAGCAACAACCTTATCTATAAACCCAGGCAACAAACCACCCTAAACCGTCAAGAGTCCTGCCTGGACAACAAGGTATCCTATGACTCGGTTACAGGGTGCACGCACTATAGACTGCTGATAGTCAAGCAGGCTATATAAAAGATCACACAATTAAGTTGACTTAAAGCTTCAAGGAAAAGATAGATAACGGAATTAAATTGCAGAAACAATTTAATAACAAACTAGAAGAAAGCACATTTAACGTTACGTTAATTAATACAACTAATCACCCCTGCGTGAAAGAAGGTGAAAGCAAACAGTCCTCAAAACATCGTACAGGTAGACAAGATGCGGGTTTCTAAACTGCATGCGGCTACTGTAGGATCTGATGCTTAGCAAAGAAAGTACGTTACGGATTTAGAGAACTCTTAACTCATAAGCAGGAATAAATACTAGTGATAGGACATACAGTGTATAATGGTATAGGTATAATTAAATAAAGGCAGCAACTCGCAACATAACCATATACAGGTGTGCTTCTCACTCTTAGTCAGGCAAGCCTGCTCGGACAGAGTCTCTAAGCCACACCCTGACTCACAATGCTCACAAAAACGGTAAACTGTGGCACAATAACAAGCATACAGAGATAATAAACCCCTAGCTGTTAATCTGCCAGGTGGCAGAGGTCTAGCTGGAAGGATATAGGCTTCGGATACCCGGGCTGAGCCACCTGCTCTAGCCTAGGGACGTTCCCAGGTCTGTGCGCCAAATTATTCTAATTGAAAGGGTGCTCTCTTGAGAGACTCAGATCGCAAGTATCTGACTCTCTCCTGGCGACCCTAAAACAAAAGCAAGACGTGCTAGCGCAGTGCTGAGTGGACTAGGCAAGGGCCCTCACACAACACAATGCTAGACACACAGGGACACAGACAAGAAAATGCCCCCAGACTCCCACGGGTATCCTAGTAAATTTGTGCGGGTCCACGGGACTCGCACCAGCAGACTTTACTTAAAGGATCGCAAAAAGCCCCCCCTCCGGTCTAGCCCCTGCTAACCTGACACAAGAACACACTAGCAAGCATGAAACCACCAAATATGAGACAACAAAAAAGCTTCCTAGGTCTCATTAACAATTACATCCCTGCATAAGGCCCAAAATCCTATCTAGTTATCTGAGAGCTCGTCGTTAATACAATAATAGATATAAGGTCTATCAAGGGAATGGGATAATTAAATAGATTGGTGAAGTAGTGGAAAGAAGGTATACAAAGTAAGAGAGAACGTTTCTAAGTGGGGTTGAGAGGGATAGATATCAAGGGGGTCCGAAGGGTACGACAATGAGGTGAGCTCTGAGTCTTGAATCTGTCTGGACCCCGCCCTAGGCATGCAGAATACATCCCAGGCTTGGCAACACTCAACACAGTTGCCTGGTCAAAATCCTCTACCCCGTGCGTGAGTCGAAACTAAGCCTAACGTTGCAATCAAATGCATGTGGCAGCGCTTCAGGCTCGTCCCAAGCTGGTCTCTCCGTGCGAAGCAACGTCCCAAGCCGGTCTCTCTCTTCCGCTCGTCTCTTCCCGCTCTCACTAGACTTACATCTTATATATTATAATGAAACAATCAACTATCGAGAATAAAATATACTAAGATGCGTTGGTTAAGAATAAGGGCAGCTTCAAGGTGTGAAACAACATAAGAACATCCCAGACATTAGTTACATTGTCGTAGGATATATACTAAGGGAAAGCCTGCCGGCCGGCTATCACCAGCCGGTTTCTAAACGGCTGGGCAGCCGACGCTCTCGCATGCCCGCACGTGGTTACTATGCAGAAGCGTCACACCTCCCCCAAGATATAAGACCCTTGACTAAGTTCTTCATATCTAACAGAAAGCTTCTCATAGTACCACACACTGTTTTTTTTTTTTTTTTTTTAAGAGACAATGAACGGAGGAAGGAAAAACACAGATAAAACAAAAAGGTCCACGTGCCTAAAGGCATCCTCCAATCATAAAATGTTTGTAACAACTGGATTTAATATTGCGACACAAGGCACTATATATAACAAAAAAATAAAGACTGTTGCGCTCCACCGAGCAAGTTCAACTAACTCAGCGACAATAAGCGAAAACATTCAACTTAGATACTGCTACAACATCTTATACAAAATTCTACACGTTATAAAAAATAAAGAGTTTTTATAAGGTTTTTTGCTTTTTTTTAATTTGTTTTTTTCGGCTGAACTACAGTGACAGCCTATTTTCCTCCACACTCAACCCTCAATCCTGTGGCAGTCTAACCAACATCATCCACCCTTGATAGACAATCCGCTATCACGTTATCAGAACCTGCAATATGGCGTATGTCCAGATTATACTCCTGAAGCATGAGTGACCACCTGGTCAGCCTCATATTCCGGTTATGAAACTGATTCAAGAATTTCAGAGGGTGATGATCGGTATAAACCACTACGACTGGTCCGAAAGCAGGAACATATACATCGAAGTGCCTGAGTGCCAGCACTATCGCCAGGAGTTCTTTTTCAATTACAGAGTAATTCCTTTGTGCACTATTGAATTTTTTACTGTAAAAACTCACTGGATGTTCGATACCTTCATCATCTGTCTGTAACAAGACAGCCCCAGCCCCTACGCCACTGGCATCAGTCGCCAGCTGAAAAGGTCTGCTGAAGTCCGGGGCCCTGAGTATGGGGTGGGTACATAACAGGTGTTTCACCAAGGAAAACGCCTCTGCACACTCAGTAACCCACCGGAACTTCTTGTCCTTAGATAATAAGTCAGTTAAAGGTGCAAGTACAGTCGAATAGCCTTTGATGAAGCGACGATAATAGCCTATCATACCTAGAAACCGCATGATTTGTTTCTTTGTCGTAGGCTGGGAAAACTGATCGATGGCTTTGATCTTTGTCTGTGGAGGGCACACCTGACCCATCCCCACCTCGAACCCCAGGTACAAAACTGTGGCTTTGACAAAATCGCACTTACCCAGGTTTACCACCAAACCTGCTTCATTCAGTTCACCGTACAGTTGGGAATGTCGGCTACAATGTCGTTCATTAATTTCTGAAACGTTGCAGGAGCATTTTTCAGCCCGTATGGCATAACATGGCAACGATATGTGGCACCGTCCACCACAAACCCACACACCTATCGCGCTCGCTCAGACAAGGGCACTTGCCAATATCCCTTAACAAGGTCTATCTTAGTGAGGAACTTGGCTTTTCCTATCTTATCCACACTGTCGTCCACGCGAGGGAGAGGGTAGGCATTTGTGGGGGTTAAACCATTCAACCTGCGGAAATATATACAAAACCGCACCTTGCCATCTGGTTTGGGCTGCAGTGTGACTGGGGAAGTCCACTTTACTGCACCCTCAGAAATCAGCCCACGTTTCAGCATATAAGCCAGCTCTTCCCTAAGTGCTGGAAATTTAATAGGGGGAACACGGTACGGCACTGATTTAAAGGGCGGGTGGTCCCCAACATCGACATCGTGCACCGCTTGAGTAGTGAGGCCAGGATGCTCCGCGAAAACAGCTGGGTTTGAATCAAACAAGTGCTGCACAGCTACACGTTGTTGCTCAGGCAGGTGCAATATCAACTCGTGAGTCTAGAATTCCCCGCCCACTGATCCGCGGAAACATGACAATCCCAATTATCCTCCCCCGCAGCTTGACTGTCCCTTCCTCCTTCTCCACCACGATCGCTGCAGAACAACACCGGGACAGTGAGAGGCTCGGAGGGGCGCCTCACATACTCTTTCATCAGATTTACATGGCAAAGTTGGTTCTTTTTCTTACGATCAGGAGTAGCTACTAAATAGTCTAGATCAGAAACCTTCCTTACAACCCGATACGGACCAGAATACTTGGCAGACAAGGGGTGTCCCACCAGAGGCAGTAGTATCAGTACCTCCTGATCTACTTCAAACTCCCTCAGCTTCACCTTCTGGTCGTATCTGTCCTTCATCTGAGCTTGTGAACTCTTAAGGTTCCCACCTGCTACCTCCAGGCTCTTTAGCATTCTCTCACGGCTTTCAACAACATACTTTAGAAGCGAGCATGGCTTTGTGACTCCCTCCCAGATCTCCTTGACTATGTGGAGGGGCCCCCTGACCCAGTGTCCAAAAAACAACTCGTTCGTGCTAAATCCCAAGCTCTCCCAAGGTACTTCTCTCGCAGCAAATAAAACGTATGGGAGACCTAGATCCCAGTCCTTCCCATTTTCCATGCAATAACACCGCAACATACTCTTGAGAGTCGAGTGCCACCTTTCCAAAACTCCCTGACTCTCGGGATGGTAGGCAGATGACACCACAGACACTATCCCATGTTGCTGCATGGTCTGCTTAAACAGAGCAGAAGTAAAATTGGATCCCTGATCAGACTGGATCTCCTGAGGGTAGCCATAACGAGAGAAATAGACAAGTAGGTTTTTGACAACAGTCTTAGCCATCCCGTTGCGCATGGGGTAAGCATCTGGATACAGTGTTGCTACATCCATTACAGTTAGTAAAAATTTATTGCCGGCACTAGTGGGGCGCAATGGGCCAACCATATCGATAACTACTTTGCTGAAGGGCGGCCCAATGACAGAGATGGGTTGTAACGGGGCTCTCGGGATGACCTGATTGGGTTTCCCAACAACTTGACAAGTGTTACACTGTGACACCCATGACACGACACTCGCCTTTAACCCAGGCCACCAGAAAAGCTTGCTCAGAGCTGCCTCCATCTTACGTGCCCCCAGGTGCCCTGCCAAAGGCACATCATGAGCTAATCTCAATAAGCTCTCACGGCACACCCTCGGTACTACTAACTGGTCCACTAATCCTGACCCGCCATCCCACTTTTTCTTGGGATCCTTATGTCTCCGATACAAGATCCCCTCGGACAAGAAAAAATCACCAGGCTGCGCATCCCCATCGCTCTCCAGTTCGACAGCACCATTACCACACGCCCTGACTTCAGGATCTTCCAGCTGCAAGGAACATATATCAGCAGGTGCGAGATTATCCAAGTTCATCTTAAATAATTTATTTCCACCTCCAATGTCCCGCTGAGCCATCCTTTCCTCACGCTGCGCATAACAATGCTGTCGCAGAGTCTCTTCCTGCCCTGCACCTGCACTAGCGGTGACAGGCCCCGGGGCCTCTCCAGACTCTAACATAGGTGCCAATAATGAGTCACCAAGAAACACTGCCGGCTCAAAACTCTCCAATTGACCAACACTTCCCGTTTTCTTGGGACCTTTCCTCCGCGGTTTGATAGACTGAGGTGGTGGCTGCAAGGCTCCGGATGTCTGAGAACGCGTCATAACACACGCCATGGTTTGTACGCTACACTTCTCAACCCACTCCTGTTCCTCCCTACTAACGTCGGCCGCCTTCTCGGCAACGACCAAGGGTGAAACCTTAGAAGCAGGCACCGCAAAGTCGTTGCCGAGGAGGAGGTCGACGCCCCCAACAGGCAACTTCTCTACAATTCCTACATCCAGCTCCTTCGCCACACCACCCACCTCCAGCTCCATCCGCACCAGCGGGTAGGACTTCGTAGCATTGATCCCCTGAACTACCACCACCCGAGCAGCGTTAATCGGTCTACCAGTAAAGTTCTTTAACAAGGTCTGAAAAGCCCCCGTATCACGCAATAGCTTAACTCCTCGCCTTTCGCCAGCCCACCTCACAAAACCATGCTCTCTATGACCCCCAAAGACGTCGCGGACAGGATTCGAGCCTTCCGGACTCTTGAACACAGGCTGTGTCCCACCCTCTGACGAACTACCCTTGGCAAACTCAGAAGATATAGGCGACACCCCTATGCTGCGGGCCAATGACACAACCTTGTTTGGTGGCTTGTTCGGACAAGCATTTGCAAAGTGACCCTCCTTGTGACATGCGAAGCACTCTTTACTCTTTGGTTTCCCTTGGGAGTGGGAGGTACCATTAGACTTCTTATACGGGACTGTATTTGGTTTATGTTCAGTTTTATTGTCAGTGCTAGATGGTTTTGTGTATTTATGTGTATCAAAATTCTTGGGAGGGGGAGGGGTACGATCCTTTGCACCCGACTCACTCCTAGCTGCTGCTCCGCACCCTCGAATTAATGACAGTCGGCGGTCAGCTATTTCTGCTGCCTCCTGGAGAGTTCTAGGATTTTTTTCCTTTATATTTAATGTTAAGTCCCCGCCTGTGCACTTAAAGAACTGCTCCAAGAGAACCAGCTCACTCAACTCCTCAAATGTAGCTGCCCTATCAGAACGCAGCCAATGTCGTAGTGCATCAGACAAGTCCCGGGCGTGTTCTAGGAAGGTACTATCCTTGCCCTTAGTAACACCCCGAAACTTCAAGCGGTAAGTTTCTGGTTGTAACTCATAGGCCCGTAGCACAGCCTTCTTTAACTCATCATAAACTACACAGGACTCTAAAGGTAGTGCATCATACGCTTTTAGCCCCTTTCCTAGGAGTCTTGATGAAACTAATGCTGCCCACTTTTCCTGAGGCCACTGGTGTTCCTGACACTTCTTCTCAAATTGCATAAAAAACTCAGCCACACATAATTCATCGAACACAGGAACTAGTTTAAGCAGGTGCGACAATGATTGGTCCCGATGTCTGTTACCTTCCCCAATATTTCGCCCTGTTACCTCCACTCGAGATCTCTCCAGCTCCCTGTCAGCCCGATACCTAGTAGACTCTGCCTGCAGTTCAGCCTCTCGTATAGCTGTTCACTCTGCAGCCTCAGCCTAAGCTCTAGCAACCTCAGCCTGCACACTAACCTGTCTTTCGGCGGCCTCAACCTGAGCTCTAGCGGCCTCAACCTTGGCCATCTCAAGCCGAAACAACAAATCTGGAGTCAACCCTTGAGGAGGGGAAGGTGCATTTAATGGAGAGGGTCCCTGTGATTGAATTCCACGCTGCCATTGACCATCAACTTGGGGGTATGTACTAAATTCAGGCACCCTGACGTTTGATATGGGGGTAGAGTGGAGGGGGGCCTGGGGACCGCCCCCCCCAGTCGCCTCTCAACCCAGGTCTCTCCCTTCTATACCCAATATCAAAGTCCTCAGCTGATCTTTCCTCATGCCACTTAAACCCTGGTGACCCTGAAGACCTGCCACACACTTTAAGCCATATTTATTCAGCTTCAACACCCTGGCAGCGGTAAGGGGCACCTCTAAAAATCTTCTAGCACCCTCCTCGCTATCGACTAGCCACTCCACAGGTCTTTCTCCCTTCGAGCCCGTATCGTGACCTGACCCATCACTGTGTTCTGATGTATTAGACATGTTTGTGTACTGCAGTAATTATCACGGTTATAGAATGTGCCTTATCTCCTATGCAAGTATGTATATACTAATGTTATTTAAAGTCTTTTAATGTGTTATATTGGTTGCTCCAAAAAAAAAAACTCTATGTCCACTGTATTCCTCTAATCATAAGGAATCTCAAAACAAATGACCACTATATTCCTCTGTTCAGTAAATCCTATGCAAGGTCGCCATTTGTTACGTCCTGGGATATATAAACACTGGGCTCTTTCTATTGGACTAGGTATGCGGCAACAAGCAACAACGGAAAACGCTAGATCCAACCCTTATCTATAAACCCAGGCAACAAACCACCCTAAACCGTTAAGAGTCCTGCCTGGACAACAAGGTATCCTATGACTCGGTTACAGGGTGCACGCACTATAGACTGCTGATAGTCAAGCAGGCTATATAAAAGATCACACAATTAAGTTGACTTAAAGCTTCAAGGAAAAGATAGATAACGGAATTAAATTGCAGAAACAATTTAATAACAACCTAGAAGAAAGCACATTTAACGTTACGTTAATTAATACAACTAATCACCCCTGCGTGAAAGAAGGTGAAAGCAAACAGTCCTCAAAACATCGTACAGGTAGACAAGATGCGGGTTTCTAAACTGTATGCGGCTACTGTAGGATCTGATGCTTAGCAAAGAAAGTACGTTACGGATTTAGAGAACTCTTAACTCGTAAGCAGGAATAAATACTAGTGATAGGACATACAGTGTATAATGGCATAGGTATAATTAAATAAAGGCAGCAACTCCCAACATAACCACATACAGGTGTGCTTCTCACTCTTAGTCAGGCAAGCCTGCTCGGACAGAGTCTCTAAGCCACACCCTGACTCACAATGCTCACAAAAACGGTAAACTGTGGCACAATAACAAGCATACAGAGATAATAAACCCCTAGCTGTTAATCTGCCAGGTGGCAGAGGTCTAGCTGGAAGGATATAGGCTTCGGATACCCGGGCTGAGCCACCTGCTCTAGCCTAGGGACGTTCCCAGGTCTGTGCGCCAAATTATTCTAATTGAAAGGGTGCTCTCTTGAGAGACTCAGATCGCAAGTATCTGACTCTCTCCTGGCGACCCTAAAACAAAAGCAAGACGTGCTAGCGCAGTGCTGAGTGGACTAGGCAAGGGCCCTCACACAACACAACGGTAGACACACAGGGACACAGACAAGAAAATGCCCCCAGACTCCCACGGGTATCCTAGTAAAGTCGTGCGGGTCCACGGGACTCGCACCAGCAGACTTTACTTAAAGGATCGCAAAAAGCCCCCCTCCGGTCTAGCCCCTGCTAACCTGACACAAGAACACACTAGCAAGCATGAAACCACCAAATATGAGACAACAAAAAAGCTTCCTAGGTCTCATTAACAATTACATCCCTGCATAAGGCCCAAAATCCTATCTAGTTATCTGAGAGCTCGTTGTTAATACAATAATAGAGATAAGGTCTATCAAGGGGATGGGATAATTAAATAGATTGGTGAAGTAGTGGAAAGAAGGTATACAAAGTAAGAGAGAACGTTTCTAAGTGGAGGGATAGATATCAAGGGGGTCCGAAGGGTACGACAATGAGGTGAGCTCTGAGTCTTGAATCTGTCTGGACCCCGCCCTAGGCATGCAGAATACATCCCAGGCTTGGCAACACTCAACACAGTTGCCTGGTCAAAATCCTCTACCCCGTGCGTGAGTCGAAACTAAGCCTAACGTTGCAATCAAATGCATGTGGCACCGCTTCAGGCTCGTCCCAAGCTGGTCTCTCCGCGCGAAGCAACGTCCCAAGCCGGTCTCTCTCTCCCGCTCGTCTCTTCCCGCTCTCACTAGACTTACATCTTATATATTATAATGAAACAATCAACTATCGAGAATAAAATATACTAAGATGCGGTGGTTAAGAATAAGGGCAGCTTCAAGCTGTGAAACAACATAAGAATATCCCAGCCATTAGTTACATTGTCGTAGGATATATACTAAGGGAAAGCCTGCCGGCCGGCTACCACCAGCCGGTTTCTAAACGGCTGGGCAGCCGACGCCCGCACATGGTTACTATGCAGAAGCGTCACAATTGATAATGATGACTTTTTTAAACTTAATATTAATGAGATATTCTCTAAGATATCAGAATAATCTCCACATACCCCTAATGGTCTCGACACAGTCCCAAAGTAACATTCGGTACCATGGTGTCAAAATATATAACAGTTTGCCCATGGAAATTAAAACAAAACACAGTATTGAGAACTTTAAATCCAGTTTAAGAAAATATTTACTTTCGTTTTATTCCATAACATGAACATTTGAAGGAATTGTAGAGTATACTTCCTTGCATTGTTGTATCTATATTCAATATACAAAATATGTGATTACTGCTGCTGTATGTGTTCAATGGCCATGTAGTGGTGTATCATGGCTGTGTCATGTTACACATAATTGATAATCTTGTAAATCAAATTGTATAAACATTGTACATTGAATATGAAGGTTCTTTAAGATGAAAATGTTCAGCAAAGAACCTGGTCTTAATATATATATAAATTGTAATTATGTAAAAACTGTAATCTTTGCAGACCAAATACAATGTTTTCAGTTTCAGTTTCAGTTCTATCGACTGGTGGGAATATTTAAATTCCATTTCCACATATACCCAGCAAGGAGACTCTTTTACTTTCCACCTTGGGTCACGAGGACGTGACTACAATTCCCAAGGGGGAAGTAAAATAACCAAATTAAATAAGACTCCCGTGAACACAGAAGAAAGAACCACCAGAGAAGAAGGAACAAAGCAGACAAGAAAAGGTCGGAGGCAGTCAAAACAATATTATAGGTCATGACCATATTATAAATTCGCGTTCGCCCGATATATCGTCACTGTGTAATGACATTTGAGGCGTTATATTAAAGACCCCACACCAAGAGTACCTGAACAGAACTTCACCACCGGTTAATATAACGGTCAGGATAGTCAAGCCTCTATAGCCTTGTGCTAGTTTATGCTTGCGTTCATCCGATGGTGTGCCCAGTGTCATGGCATGTTCGGAGCCTCATTTAAGACCCTATACACATTAACCCATCTGTAAACAACTGATCCACATGACAGGCCAACCTGGACGGCCCAACGGAGACTTAGAAGACTTCAAGCTGCTACCAACAATAATAGATACCAAGCTATGCCAGTAACGAGATATAAAAGTTAGACTCCACATATCGACTCTATTTTCACACCAGTGCGTCGGTGTTGATACAAATAGTTAGAGTCTCCATGTATATCGACTCTGCCAAATTCACACCAGTGCGTTGGTGCTAGCTAAATAGTTAGAGTCCTCACATATTGACTCTGCCAAATTCACGCTAGTGCGTCGGTGTTGATATAATAATTAGAGTCCCAATATTTAACGACTCTGTCTGAAATAAAACAGACGCCAGTAAATACGCCTAGTTAGAATTCACACTATTGACGTTAAATGATTTGTTATTTATACACCAACGCATAAGTCCACTTTGAGTGACTTTGTAAAATCCTCGTCATATGTACAAGTGCTATAGTATTGTATAAATGTTGAACAAGCACCTTATTTTTTACTGACTCATCAATGTATCTATCCTATGAATATAGATAAGCAAGCTATAAATCAATTACCTAGGCTCCTTCTAGATCCTCGCTCATGCTAGGACAGTTATTGTTGTATAAAATGATTACCATGTTTTGTTTTTTTTGTTTTTTTTCTATATTCCAACTACTCCCTCTCGGGCATAGGCTGATAGCCTTTACACTCTACCGCTGAACACGGTGAGGCCCGTGAAGTCTTGCTCCAGTCTAGGGAGTGAGACATGCGAAGCTCACGGCTCGAAGCAATTCCATCTCTGAAGCTGCTCTGCCTCTGTGCTTCACAGTCTCATCCCCCAGGCTCGGACCCTCACTCTCAGAACGCCACCTATTGAGCAATTAACTCACTAGGTATTGCCCCCCTGTAGCATATGTTTGAATATGGGGATATTCATACAAAGCTATTTAATCAGGGAACAATGAGGGTATTTATTTGGCATTTCGGTGTGCTGTGGTAATGCACTGATACTAGGTACAGCACAAATTCCATCCCAATAATATCTTCCCATTGACATATTGGGATTCGAACCCGGGTCCATTGGATTACCAGTCCAGTGGCAAGACCACTCCGACACACCTCCTTATCTTATATTCTCATCTATGATCAATGGACTAAGAGTCAAGCTAAATAAAACTGGTATTAAAGTTACACTTGGTTATTATGTATCCTCTATTGTGTTCTATGCATGTATTTGTATGATCTTGGAATTCCCCAGTCAAGTATAACTCACCACGACCAATATGTAAACCTGGTAAAATCCCTGGTATAACATATATATATATATATATATATATATATATATATATATATATATATATATATATATATATATATATACAGTATAATACTTATATAACTATAACTATATAAACATTTATATATACTGTATATATACAAACAAATACTTACAACAATGTGTAAAATCTGTTCTCTCCAATAAGTATTCTCAGAACCAACCATTCAATGATGTAAGTTAACTTGTGAAATATGTGAAACTACCCTATTTTGGAAAACCACGTTATAATTTAAGAAAACAGCTTCAAGGTATCTTGCGAACCAAATTCCCTGCCATAAATTTTCGTAATATATTTACTAATGACAACAAAATAGGTTAATTTTGTCACAATAAAGATAAAATCCCTAATCCCGTGTGTTCCAATATCGTATATGAATGTTCATGTCCTCTCTGTCCTGCGAGGTATATCGGAAGCTCATCTTTGCTCATTCTGATCAAGGATAATGGAACACAGGGGAAGAAGTATCTGTACAGGCCAATATCTCACTAAAATGCAGTTTTCAGCAATTGGCAATCATTCTTTGGATGCCGACCATAACTTTGGGGAAGGTGATTTTAAAATAATAGGGAGGTTTAGAAACAAACCCGAAGCTTTATTAAGTGAAAACAATATTTCATTGATACAAAGAAACCCGATCTTAATACATAGAAAACGTTAAAGAAATTCATAGGTGTTCATAGTTTTTCTTTTTCTTTTGTTTTAAGTATAATGTAATTCAATATCATTATTTTGCATAATGTTTAGCGTATATTCAATTTGATTAGGTCTTTAATTTTACTTCTTGCACTACATTTCTTTCGTAATTAGTTAAAAATACTTACATGGCAACCTAGTACAGTCAGTCAGATACAGTACGTCACTGGATGTCATTCCTTCATCAACCTTGACAGCAGACACATGTAAGTTTTATTAATTTATTGAGTGTATATATATATTGCTTAGAGTTAAGCTTATATTATTTTAGTATTATTATCTTGTAAGGACGTGTTTTAAATATTCAATTTACATAGTTATTATAACATGTTTTAATTTTAAAGGGTAAAACAATTACTTTGATTCAGTCGTTACTGAATTAATATTTATTTGTAATGTGAAAACAATTAGGTCCCTCTCAATATTAGAATAACAAAAATAACTGTGTTTGCTTTTCATAGGACCATGCGGTTTATTCTGAAGATGGACTAAGGAGTCCAAAATATCAATACAGCCTTCAAAATGAGGACGTGTGTTGCTCTCATCCTATCCTACTTGTCCTGATGTATATAATTATATACTGTAGATATATATATATATATATATATATATATATATATATATATATATATATATATATATGTTAGTATAGCCAGGTAATAGATTCTCTTTTAAACAGACGAGGTTAAAGGCAACAGCAGTTTCAGCATTCAGTATTTTATTGTTACAGCTTTCAATAGTTCTAACAATTTTCCTCTGGGGTTCAGAGATGAGGTACAACAGGTTAGCAAAATTCATGGTGGATCCAACGTTTCACAAGTAAACATCTTGCATCTTCAGGGAAAGGGCAGGTAATGATTAGAATAAGGACAAAGCAACATATTTATACAAAATTCGAGGATCAAGAATAGGTAGGTGGGCGGAGCTACTGGGTGTGGGGTGGCTGTTCATTGGTGGAAGGCAGTCTATTCGCGAGACGGGCACTAAATCTTATCGGTGGTTGGTTGTTGGCTGTGGGTGGCTGTGATTGGTTGGTGTTGTCAGTTGTGTGCTGAGCGCGGAAAGGTAAGGGAGGGGGGCACAGGGCGAGAGGAACGAGGGCAGTATGCCTGTAGCGCTTGCCTGAAGGAAGAATTTGAAGGTCTTGTGTTTGGTTGTTGATGCTGGGGTTGAGCGTTTGGATATATAGAGCTTCTAAAATAGCTAGTCTTCTGGGGTCTGACTCTTTGTCGAGTATGGTAGTTTGTTTGTCTAGGTCGGCGCGAGTTAGGGCAAGATGGTGGGGGGCTTGATAGTGATCTTTTATAGCGCCAGATTGAAGGTGGAGGGTTAGTCGACGGGAAAGGCGAGTCTGTGTCATTCCAACATAGGATAGGGGTCCACAGTCGCCAGAGGTGCAAATATGCTGGTATATCGCATGATCGTCTTTCGGTTGGTTGGTGGAAATGGGGCGGTTACGGAGGACAAGATTGGAGGTCTTAGGAGATTTGTAGTAAATAATTAGTTTTATTTTATTGTAAGGGTTGGTGGGGAGGACGTTTTTGTGAATTATTTCTTTCATAATGGATTCGTCTGTTGTGTGGTCGGAAGATATGTAGTTTCTGTAGAAAAATGTAATGTCATTGGCCGGGTTGGTGCTAGGGGGGTCTTGTTTGTACCATTTTTCTAGGTGGTGGTTGATGGCATTGGTGACGTCAGTGTTGGAATACCCATTGTTGACTAGGACCTGGGTGAGCCTTTCCAATTCATTGTGTGTGTCATTCCAGGTGGTGCAATGGGTGAGGGCTCTCCTGACATAGGCGGCGATGGTGGACTGATGGTATCGTTTAGGGCATTCACTTTCCCCATTAAGACATTGGCCATTGTTAGTAGGTTTGGTGTACACTGTAGTTTTGAAGCCATGGTCGTGGAGGGAGACAAGGAGGTCGAGGAAGGGTAGATGACCATCGGTGGTTTCTTCGTATGTGAAGTTGAGTCCGGAGGCGGCCATGAAGCGCTGCTGGAGGTCCCTGAGTTCGTCCAGGTCCTTCACCCGCACGAATATATCATCGATGTACCTGCAGTAGACAGTGGGCCGGTGGGCAGCCAGGAGTTCCTCTTCGATAGTTCCCATGAAGAAATTGGCGAACAGGACCCCCAGGGGGCTTCCCATCGCTACACCGTCGATTTGCTGGTACATATTCCCGCGGGGGCAGAGGAAAGGGGACTCCTTGGTACATAGTTCCAAGAGCGTCTTCAGGGCCTTCTCCGGGATGTCCAGGGGGGGCGTATTAGGGCAGTGGTAAACTCGACGTAGGATAAAATCTATTGTCTTGTCAACGGGCACGTTGGTAAACAAACTCTCTACGTCGAGGGAGGCGATGATGTGGTCGTTAGCAGGGGGGGGCATCTCGTAGAATTTCTAGGAAGTCATAAGCAGAGTTGAGGTTGTATTGCCGAGGAACAAAAGGGGTGAGGAGTTTGTTCAGGGCCTTGGCGGTCTGGTAGGTAGCAGTAGGGATCTGTGATATGATGGGGCGGAGGGGGTTCCCGGGTTTGTGGGTTTTTATAGTACCGTAAGCATAACCTGGGGTGAATTCGCCGATGAGTTTCTTCAGGTGTACGCCATCGGCTTTGGCGTTGATAGCAGTGATGATGGTGTTGGCTTTCCTTTTTATTTCGTCAGTAGGATTGCGAGTGATCCTTTTGAATTTGTTTTTATCACTAAGAATGTCGTCCATTTTCCGTAGGTATTCTTCTTTTCCGTGTATCACAAGGCAGGAGGCCTTATCAGCTCGTCGGATGATGATGTTGGGGTTCTCTTTAAGTTGTTTAGCGGCTTTGAAGTGGTGTTTGTTGAGGAGCTTGCTTTGGTGGGATCCCCTGGTTTTGGCGGCTTCTGCTAGTAGGGTAGGTTGTAGGGCTGGGGTGGTGGTGATCTTGCCGTCTTTCTGGGATCGTAGGATGTCATCCAGTAGGACTTCAATTTCAAGGCATTTTCGGTGGGGTCCCGGCTTGGAAATGTAGTGGCAATTTAAGCCTTTGTTCAGTAGGTCTTCTTGGTCCGGCGTTATGGTGGTGTTGGTGAGGTTAATATATCCTTTTGTTGGCTTGGGAAGTTTTATGTTTCCACCATATAGACGGGAGAGTTTTTGGATGGTAGTGTTCTCTGTTTGTCGTCTGTGTTGTTCGTTGAGTTGTTGGAGTTTTTGGTTGATTTCTGTTTTGATGTGGTTAGGGGTGGTTTCTTCTTCATCCCATTTCTGTAGCAGGGCGTCACGTTCATATCGGAGATTGGTGGTGGTCTCTCGTTTCTCAGGTAATTCTTCTCGTATCAGTTCTTCACGAAACTGGCGGGTGCTAGTACGATGTCTGGCATTCTCGTTGTGGAGTTTTATGTTAGTATAGCCAAGTAATAGATTCTCTTTTAAACAGACGAGGTTAAAGGCAACAGCAGTTTCAGCATTCAGTATTTTATTGTTACAGCTTTCAATAGTTCTAACAATTTTCCTCTGGGGTTCAGAGATGAGGTACAACAGGTTAGCAAAATTCATGGTGGATCCAACGTTTCACAAGTAAACATCTTGCATCTTCAGGGAAAGGGCAGGTAATGATTAGAATAAGGACAAAGCAACATATTTATACAAAATTTGAGGATCAAGAATAGGTAGGTGGGCAGAGCTACTGGGTGTGGGGTGGCTGTTCATTGGTGGAAGGCAGTCTATTCGCGAGACGGGCACTAAATCTTATCGGTGGTTGGTTGTTGGCTGTGATTGGTTGGTGTTGTCAGTTGTGTGCTGAGCGCGGAAAGGTAAGGGAGGGAGGCACAGGGCGAGAGGAACGAGGGCAGTATGCCTGTAGCGCTTGCCTGAAGGAAGAATTTGAAGGTCTTGTGTTTGGTTGTTGATGCTGGGGTTGAGCGTTTGGATATATAGAGCTTCTAAAATAGCTAGTCTTCTGGGGTCTGATTCTTTGTCGAGTATGGTAGTTTGTTTGTCTAGGTCGGCGCGAGTTAGGGCAAGATGGTGGGGGGCTTGATAGTGATATTTTATAGCGCCAGATTGAAGGTGGAGGGTTAGTCGACGGGAAAGGCGAGTCTGTGTCATTCCATCATAGGATAGGGGTCCACAGTCCCCAGAGGTGCAAATATGCTGGTATATCACATGATCGTCTTTCGGTTGGTTGGTGGAAATGGCCCTGAACAAACTCCTCACCCCTTTTGTTCCTCGGCAATACAACCTCAACTCTGCTTATGACTTCCTAGAAATTCTACGAGATGCCCCCCCTGCTAACGACCACATCATCGCCTCCCTCGACGTAGAGAGTTTGTTTACCAACGTGCCCGTTGACAAGACAATAGATTTTATCCTACGTCGAGTTTACCACTGCCCTAATACGCCCCCCCTGGACATCCCGGAGAAGGCCCTGAAGACGCTCTTGGAACTATGTACCAAGGAGTCCCCTTTCCTCTGCCCCCGCGGGAATATGTACCAGCAAATCGACGGTGTAGCGATGGGAAGCCCCCTGGGGGTCCTGTTCGCCAATTTCTTCATGGGAACTATCGAAGAGGAACTCCTGGCTGCCCACCGGCCCACTGTCTACTGCAGGTACATTGATGATATCTTCGTGCGGGTGAAGGACCTGGACGAACTCAGGGACCTCCAGCAGCGCTTCATGGCCGCCTCCGGACTCCACTTCACATACGAAGAAACCACCGATGGTCATCTACCCTTCCTCGACCTCCTTGTCTCCCTCCACGACCACGGCTTCAAAACTACAGTGTACACCAAATCTACTAACAATGGCCAATGTCTTAATGGGGAAAGTGAATGCCCTAAACGATACCATCAGTCCACCATCGCCGCCTATGTCAGGAGAGCCCTCACCCATTGCACCACCTGGAATGACACACACAATGAATTGGAAAGGCTCACCCAGGTCCTAGTCAACAATGGGTATTCCAACACTGACGTCACCAATGCCATCAACCACCACCTAGAAAAATGGTACAAACAAGACCCCCCTAGCACCAACCCGGCCAATGACATTACATTTTTCTACAGAAACTACATATCTTCCGACCACACAACAGACGAATCCATTATGAAAGAAATAATTTACAAAAACGTCCTCCCCACCAACCCTGACAATAAAATAAAACTCATTATTTACTACAAATCTCCTAAGACCTCCAACCTTGTCCTCCGTAACCGCCCCATTTCCACCAACCAACCGAAAGACAATCATGTGATATACCAGCATATTTGCACCTCTGGGGACTGTGGACCCCTATCCTATGTTGGAATGACACAGACTCGCCTTTCCCTTCGACTAACCCTCCACCTTCAATCTGGCACTATAAAAGATCACTATCAAGCCCCCCACCATCTTGCCCTAACTCGCGCCGACCTAGACAAACAAACTACCATACTCGACAAAGAATCAGACCCCAGAAGACTAGCTATTTTAGAAGCTCTATATATCCAAACGCTCAACCCCAGCATCAACAACCAAACACAAGACCTTCAAATTCTTCCTTCAGGCAAGCGCTACAGGCATACTGCCCTCGTTCCTCTCGCCCTGTGCCCCCCTCCCTTACCTTTCCGCGCTCAGCACACAACTGACAACACCAACCAATCACAGCCACCCACAGCCAACAACCAACCACCGATAAGATTTAGTGCCCGTCTCGCGAATAGACTGCCTTCCACCAATGAACAGCCACCCCACACCCAGTAGCTCCGCCCACCTACCTATTCTTGATCCTCGAATTTTGTATAAATATGTTGCTTTGTCCTTATTCTAATCATTACCTGCCCTTTCCTTGAACATGCAAGATGTTTACTTGTGAAACGTTGGATCCACCATGAATTTTGCTAACCTGTTGAACCTCATCTCTGAACCCCAGAGGAAAATTGTTAGAACTATTGAAAGCTGTAACAATAAAATACTGAATGCTGAAACTGCTGTTGCCTTTAACCTCGTCTATTTAAAAGAGAATATATATATATATATATATATATATATATATATATATATATATATATATATATATATATATATAACACAGGTTAAACTGATTATTAGAGTCTACTAAATATATATACGTGAGGAATTATTAGTAATAAGGTGAACCTCTTCAAATGACGCTTAAATCCTTTCTGTTATTTTGTTTATATTTACATTACTTACAATCATCAGTGACTACCAGTACATAATACAGAGTGTGATCGACTACTATGACCGGTGTGTGTGTTGAGCTGAGAGAGTTGGATAGAATAGGGGTGGGAATGTGTTGAAAGGCGGTTGCCACCTACTCTCCGTAAGGGAGGAGGTATGCAGTAAGAAAGCTCAGAAGAACACTGATTATAGTATTGGCAGTAGAAGAGAAAGAGAGAGAGAGAGAGAGAGAGAGAGAGAGCAAGATGAAACTTTGCGGCGTGTAGAGAAAACAATGTAGAGTTGGTAAGAAAAGGTGAGCTAACGAGATGAAATACTTTTGACTGTACCCTTTTTAGAAGTGCATTATTGGTGGAACCTCCCCACACATTCGAAAAGTCTCAGACTCCCAGTACATGGGTGAGCTTTACCGCTGTACAGAGCTAGGAAACTATGTGGGGGTAAGGAACCCATATAAACGGTTGACCTGTTTTAGACAGATTGATAATATGGCCTCTCCAAAAAAAGTTAGAGGACAAAAATGCAAGATTATTGAAAGAGGACTAAGAGTTGAATCGAGTGTTGATGACATGTAAGGGAGAGTCCTGTGGAAAAGTGTGACGATTAATAGAAGGAACCACTGGGTTTCGGACGCATTGAAAGAAAACGCATAGATAATTCAGTCCAATCGAGTTATGTCGAAAATAATTCTGGATACGTGAGACTAACTCATACAAACCAACTATTAACCATGATTGAACATTACTATTAAATATGATTAGCTTTTCTAATTTGTGTTATATTTGCACTGGTCAAATAATTACTTATACAAAACCTGCCAAAATTACGGGAACATATTACGTAACTTTTTACCTTTGCTTCAATATATGATTTACAAAATTTGACTTAAGATAATCATTTGAGACATTATGATGATCCAGAAGTTCCTGTGGATTTAGACTACTGTTATTATACAAAACTTGGTTATCTGTATTCGGATGACACAACTTACTCCTGCAGGTCTATTAATTATATATTATGTATCTACATTATATTTCATAGTAAGTGAATCTCATAATATGCAACACATTATCTCTCTCTTTTGTGTTTTGTTATCTCCCCCCATCTCCCTCTCTCTCTCTCTCTCTCTCTCTCTCTCTCTCTCTCTCTCTCTCTCTCTCTCTCTCTGTCCCTCTCTCTCTCTCTGTTTCTCTCTCTCTCTATCTCTCTCTCTCAAATTAGTTCCAGGTGAGTGAGTACCCTTGGGGAGGGGAGCAGGGTGCCCGGGGTGGTGTCAGCACGGGTGTAAGTTCTGCTGGAATATAATTTAGGTTGGATGTAATAGGGTAAGGGGTGGTGCCGCCTCAATTTTTCCCACTCTTTCACAAACCATCCTACAGTAAATGTCTTTTAGGCCGAAATAGTGTTTTAAAATCTATAGTTTGAATTAAAATGTAAAACTTGCAAACTAAACAAACCAAAATTGGGACAAGGACAATATAAAGTCAAATTAAATTATCAAAATCGCTATGTGGAAACAACGCTTACTAAAATGAAAATTATTAAATAAAAGAACACAATCCACCACATAGGGTGTACATCACTACATGAGCAAGTTAATCTGTTTCCCAAGCAAACCAATCGCACATATAACAACGCACTATCGTCACGTTAAAGGAAGTAGTCAAGTTTGGGAAGTCCGGGACGTTCTGGCAAATTTTACTAAACTCTGCATGAATAAAGAAACTACATGTTAAATGTCAAAATATTATTTAAAATCAAATTTGCAACATGACAAGACATTAACAATAGTAAAAAATACAAATATTGATAAGATATCTATACTATTACAAAATAATATATAAAATACAGTACAGCACTCACTAACGATAGTGCTATCGGGTAGGTACCTGTAAGCATAGCATGCCTCAAGTGACCCCTATCAATAACTACCCTACAATACATTTATAGCACAAATAAACTAAGGAAATCGCAAAAGTAAGCAATTGATACTATCGACAATGAATACATATAATATAAAGATAAATAATTGCAAAATATGAAGTAACAACAGATTTAAACAAAGAGTACTCTTTTAACAAGAACAATAAATTTAAAAAATCATCAATATTAATAATAATAATAATAATAATAATAGAAAAAGAAAAAGATAAACAATAAATACAGACAAAAAGTAAGCAGAGGTTATACAAGAAACTTCAAGTTAAAAATGCTTGATTAAAATTATTGATGTCAAATTTTAGAATACAGTCACAATAATTGACCCTAAAAAGATTAAATTTATGGAACAATTTACTTGCCTCAAAACCTCTGTCCACTAAGAGTCTGTATAGTAACCTAGCTCTAGCCCAAAAGTCATCTACTTTAGTGCAGATTTTACAAAATCTTATTAATTGGGAATAAAAACAATTATAAGTGATTTTACTATCGATATTACTACTAGGGAAAGGAAAGTTTATTGCGTTAAAATTAAAATCATCAACTTTGTGATATACTTTAAGTATGCACTGTTCATTAACAATCTCTATATTTATATCAAGAAAATTTTCAACTTTATAATTTACGTTACATTGTGTGAGGGGAATAGAATTAGGGTAAATAAGTTTAGCAACTTGATTAAAATTTAACAAATTGCAAACAAGAATATCATCAATATATCTACTATTATTTTTAAACAGTTTAGCAAGTGCTAATTTTTCTGGAATTTTATTTTTCTTGCTACTGTCAACTAAGTCTTTTATATATTTAAATTCTAAAGCAAGCAAGAATAAGTCTGCAATTAAAGGGCTAGCATTTCCACCCATAGGAATTCCTAATATTTGTTTGAAAATGTACGGCCCGAATCTAACATAAGTATTGAAAAGGAGGAATTTAAGGGCATCTTTAAGTTTAGTTTCTATCAAAATATACAGAACTAGTGGGAGTAGAGCTAAGTGATGCATTATTAAAATATGTATAAACATTTATGAAATAATTACCATTCCTAACGAACCTGTCAAAGTGCAAATCTATAATAAAGCAAAGCTCTGAATATACTAAATCTAAAGGCAAATTGGTATACAAAGTTGAAAAGTCGAAGCTATGTACCGAGGTAACTTTCGGCATGGTATTTATTTTATCAATAACTTCTAACGAATTGTCAACACTCCAATAATAGTTAATGCCAGTTCTTCTCATGATGGTATTACAATATCTTTTATGAGTACTTTTAATGTATTTTAAGCAATTTACTACTTGTTCTGATAGAGTTTTAGTGGTAGCAAATTTTGCTCCGGCAATAAAGCGATATTTATAAGGTCTTTTATGAAATTTAGGTAACATGTATAATTTTGCAATGCACTTGTTCTTATCAGAAAGTTTAATATCAAATATTATATTTTTCTTGGTATGTTCATCGATTAAGTTATCAATATTCAGATTATTTTGAATTTCATAAACAGAATTACCGCAAATATTTTTACGTAATATGTTACCCTTAATACCTAATTCTTTTTTCATATTTTCAAGATAAAATTTCTTACATGTGAAGCTATAATTATTGCTGGCTTTATCTACTGTAGTGATTACAAAATGTTTATGTAAATTTATTAAATCAGCTTTAAGCTTATTATAATTATAGTCTATAAAATCTGAAAGATTAAATTCATTTTTAAGCGAGAAAATTTTATTTCTAATTAACTTAATTAATAATTTAGACCATGCTTCTAGTTCTCTCGCATTGCAGCACGCAATTTTTAACAATTTATCTTTTAATTTATTGACTGAAAAAACAATATCTTTTAAAATTATGTCCCATGTTACTTTATTACTCCCTATTCTAAATTTAAACCCTTTACGACATAGCTCCGCTAATTTGTCGTTTGCAAAATGTTTAACTAGTTCTACATCACCTGTTAATATGTGACATATCGGACTATAAATGAACTTTGCTAGTGCATCACGTCTGCTAGCTGGCATATCCATGACTCTTTCACACACGCATTTATTATTATTGAAAATATCTATTAGGCTAAGCAGACATTCTAGTAATATGATCTAGCAAGAATTATTAGTAACAATACATATTATCAAAGAAATTCATGTTTTTGTTCATCCTACTTGGACGTACCCTTGTACCCTAGTGAGCTTTTGTGGTTTCATATAAACAGGCCTAATGAAACACAAACTATACATAACACAATAATAACAATACCCAAATCCATCCTTCATCTTCTCTCAATATTCTCGGTGTCTCAATTTCTTCTGCTCTCTCTTGGAAGGATCATATTACCAGACTTGCTAAGTCAGCCTCCCAGAAGCTGGATGTGCTCAACCGTCTCTAGGGGTTCTTTACCCCTGCACAGCTTCTTGCTATGTACAGGGGCACAGTGCGTCCTTGTATTGATTACTGTTCACATGTGTGGGGAGGATCCTCTCACACCGCACTCCTAAACAAAGTAGAAAGGAAAGCCCATCCACTCACCCACTCTCTGCAATCTCTCTCTATTCGCCGCAATGTTGCATCTCTCTCGCTATTCTATCGCTAATACAATAAGAGCTCAGACCTCTTCACCGTAGGGTACGTAGTACCCGTCTTGCAACATAATCCCACCCCTATTCTGTGCAACTCTCCAACCCAAGAGTGCAACGTTATTATCAGTCTTTCTTCTATTCAACAGCAGAGTTCTGGAACTATCTTCCCGAATCAGTCTTTCCTATGACTTAACACCTTACGAGCGGCCTATGCGGTTTATTTATGTGTACCGCCCAGCGGGGTGTTTTTAGCCAAAATAGGGCTGTTTACGTGATCATTTTCATGCCTAAATAAGACCCAGAACGTAAAACAAGTACCTATCCCTGAAAGGGCATAAACAGAGCTTTCGAATGACACCATAACGATCCTTGTATGATGGATAGTTTTCTTGCAATAACCGTGCAACGCGAGTGCAAAAAGCAGGTAATTCGGTACTTTCGGTACATAATTGAGTATGTAGCGAGTGAGAGAGGGAGGAGGGAGCTGAGATTTGTGTCAGTAGGTTCGCCGCGGTGGTCTGGAGCAGTCATACGCTCGCTAGTCTCCTGCCACCACTTGTCTCTCTCTCTCAGCCACATTACGTGCTGAAATTGCCACTCGAGTTATGTCGAGCGCCGCCACATAGTCCAGCTTTATTTAACTCGACTTATGTTGCGCGCCGCTAGTTATGGGTTAAATTGTTCAAACTTTGTGTGTTCCGGCATTCTAGCTCGAACGTCCCTTGATTTAGGCCCTGTCACTTTTTCAACTCTAGGGGAGGCATTCGCTACATGCAGTTCTGCCTTTTGTCTACCTCACTCACATAGAACAAAACATACACAATGTATAATATATGAGCTATTTTGATAACCTTCATTACAAATCATAACGGTAGATATTTCTGATATAAAACAACTCCTTTGGTCGGTAAACTTAAAAAGTAATAGAGCAATAGTGTTGAGTTTGATATAATACACTACACATAGGTATATATTTGTGTTATTCTATGTGTACTATTGAATATTGTGTATATTGTGTATATTCGTCACCCTCTACTACAACCTTTGTTTATTTCAGTGTAGCTAATACATTTAGTCTGTGGTTATTGATGGCAAAACTGTCTTCAAATATTTCAAGGGAACGTATATACACTTGGGCTATGAAGTTGAATTCTACTATATTTGAGATTACATAAACGATTTGCATTTGTTCCACTGTTATTCAATGTTAATAGACAAAGCCTAATAGTCCAATGAAGATACTCCTTGTATATTTCTTTCTGATAAATACTAAAACATTTCAATTAGTATGGAATGCACTTCACCTACTCAAACACCTAAATTATTTAATGCGATGGGGATTTCATATATGTTGGGGAGTATTTGTTGGAGCCCAAAGGCTAATCTGGTCCAGTTTTACCCATTTTAGTCATAGAAAACGTTTATAAACGAAAAGGGGCTTCACAACAATGTGATTGTTTGTGTGGATAGAGGAGGTATGTGGAAAGTACTTAGAATATACAGAGTAGATGGCAAGTTGCTGAAAGCAGTGAAGAGCATGTATGAGGGTGCAAAGGCAGCAATACGTGTGGAGAATGAGCAGAGCGAGTTCTTTGATCTGAATGTTGGGTTGAAACAGGAGTGTGTGGTGTCCCCGTGGTTGTCTACTGTATATATGGATGGAGTCATGAAAGAAATATAAGGAAAAACAGTGGATGTTGGTGTATCGATGATAACTTTCTTCTACTCAACAGCTGAGCTCTGGAACTCTCTCCCAGAATCAGTTTTTCCCACTTCCTATGACTTAAATTGCTTCAAACTCCGTGTGTCCAGGCATTTTGGCTCGAACGTTCCTTGATTTTGGCCCTGTCACTCTTTCAACTATGGGGGAGGCACTCGCTATAGGCAGTTATGCCTTTTGCCTCCCTCAATCACATAGAAAAAAAAAAAAAAAAAAAAAAGGGAGGGAAATTAATGGAAGCTACCTCTACTTCTGTTTGCTGATGATACAGTTCAAGCCACAAAGTGTGAGGTGAAGTTGAACGGTCAGGCTATGGAGATTGTCAGCTCATTTAAGTATCTGGGCAGTGTGTTGAGTAAATATGGGACTATGGATGAAGAAGTGCGACAGAGGGTGCAACAGGGGAAGAGGGTTGTAGGAACGCTGAAAGCAGTAACAAGAAATAGGGTAGTTGCCCGGTGCGACCGAAGCCGCTCCAAGGATTCGTGCCCTCAGGGAGGGGGCATGGGATAGTTGTGACAGTTTGGCTCATGGAAACTGCTCCCCACGTTCGGCAGCCGGCTGTCCTCCACTGGTCGGTGATCTTGTCCCCGGCCGGGAGGGTCATGGCATGACATGAAAGGCACTCAATTCCTCCACGAACCAACACCAACCACTACACTACATGGCAACACCCACAGACACCATGAAATATCAAAACAATGGCTAGCACATGCTATCACTCACAAATACTATCTTCTCTCCCTCCCTGCCCACCCCAAAACATCTTCCAGAAGCACATCCATACTCATATCTCTCGCCGTTCCATCCACTCACTCATAGACAACACACAGCTGCAGGCAAGACCTCCCGAAATCCATCCTTCTGAATCCTCCCTTCCTCGCGAGGACAGAGTCCACATCCAGCTCTTCTGAGCTATCAGAAGAGGCTGGATGACTCCGTCGTCGACACCTGCCCAGGTTGTAACACAGAACCCCATACCATTAAACACATCATAGAAGGCTGCATTTCACACAACCACCTAAGCCAACAACACAATCTACACTCCTTGAGGTCTCTGTGGGAAAGCCCGACCGTTGCCATGGCCTTCCTTAGGGACTCCGGGCTGTTCGGCCAGGCAGCTTAGGGAACAACAACAGCAACAAGAAATAGGGTGGTCAGTATGGAAGTGAAGAAGTCCTTGCATGACAATGTGTTAATCCCGACACTGATTTACGGTAGCGAAGCATGGATATTGGTGAGAGACACAGACCAAGAGTGAGAGGGGTGGAAATGAGTTACTTAAGAAGTGCGTGCGGAGCTACATGAAGGGATAGACAGACGAATGAGGAAGTAAGAAGGAGGTGTGGTGTGGAGGTAGATATGTTGGAAAGTGTGAAAAGAAACACCTTGAGATGGTTTGGCCATATGGAACGTATGGAAAGCGAGAGAATGACTAAGAGGGTATACGAGAGCGAGGTGGAAAGACGGAGAGGGAGAGGTGGAAGAATGGAGTGAGGATGTATATTAATGAAGGCGGTGTTGGTGGGGGAGGAAGGGAGGGATAGTGGTGGTGGGAGAGGGTAGTGTTGGTGGGGAGGAAGGGAGGTGTAACAGCACATTTTGAGCGACTGTACACTCTAGGGTAATACATATAATCACTTATATAACTCACACCCTTATAACAGTTATTCACTTACTTAAGTTGGCAACTGTACATTTAAGTTGGGAATGATCTCCCCTATAGAAAGATCATCCCACCTATAAAAGGCCTTAGTACAATTCTTGCAGAGTAAGCAAGGGTTCCCACGCTCTCCTCAGAGTATTGCAGCAACACCAAGATGATTGCTAGTAACTAAGTAGCATGTCACACCACACTAGATAGAAGCCGGCCCGCTCTCTGCCCCAGGTATTTGCCAGTAGCAGAACACCAGTCCAGCCCTAAGGAAGGTCGTACCCTTGACAGGCTGAGGTAAATTATACAGTGACGTATACAGTGACAAGTGCGATACTGTGCAATATTAGTGTGTGTGTCATTATTCTATTTTTGCTATTCTTATACATCTATTCTTTACAGGAATACAGATTACAGGAATAAATAGCTCATTCTAGTTGTTATTAGCTTACTGCTTTTAATTAGGTAGATACTTCCCTGCCGTGCATTACAGTATCTACACAGACCTTATAACCAATTACAAGCCACGCACAGTCTATATTTCTTATAATAATACTATAGAAAAGCCACCAGTGTCTTTGCTTCACATCAGTTACCTCAGCAATTTACCTTTCAACATGTCTTTACAGTGATAACCTGGACTACAAACATTACAAGGCAAATCAAGGTAAGAGGCAAAAAGGTATCAAAACAGTTTAATCCCCGATACATAAGTGGATGGCAGCTTATTGGGATATGTGTTCCTTAATGAAACACAAAGCAAAAAAGACCTCCGAAGAACAAATAGAAGAGCAGTTAAGAAAAGCTAGAAACAGAACAACTAGATTTTAACAAACATTAACGCCTTACGAGCGGGCCCGTCAGTAACTTCTACTACCCGCCAAGCGGGTGGTTTTACCCTAAACGACCTTGTTTCCGTGCTCTTTTTCATGCATAAACAAGAGCCAGAGCGTAATACAATTATGTATCCCTGAAAGGGCGATAATTGAGCTTTCCAATGACACCAGAACCATCCTTCTACGACCACGCGTTCTCTTGCAACGATCGTGCAAGACGAAGGAAAAATCCCTAAAATACGGTAATTTCCTTACATAATTCCCTGTGTAGCGAGGTAGTGAGTGTGGGTGTGTGTGGAGTAGACGTCAGTAGTCGCATGGGACCCGTGCCGAGCGGTCATGAGCCGACCTACGCTCCTCCACCCGCTCGTCTCTCTCTCAGAGCCATTATTGCTCAAAAATTGCACACGGACTAAAGTCGGTCCCCGCTCTTTAGGCAGGTGTTCTCTAGACCGACTTAAGTCCACCCCCGCCAAAGAAGGGTTAATGAGCTACAGTAAGTGGAAAGACAAACAACGATGAGTGATTTTAGAGAGAACTGGTACACTCCTTAGTACCCATCACATTAGCGCCGACCTCAGCAATCTCTTCACTGAGCAAATGAGTCACGGTGAGCCCGCGCTCAAGCACTCACCAAGTGCTCAAGCACTCACCAAACGCTCAAGCACTCGATCATCCACACGCTCTCCCACACCCGCTCTCAAGCCACGTGTGTGACATCATAGAGCTCATGACGTCTTGTTGATGACGTGAAGGGAGATGGCCAAGAATTCAACTCTACGGTTTTCAGACAGACATTTTCAATCAGCAAACAGCTGATTGGAAATAGACAAGACCTTCAAGCCGCCTTTACTACTACAGTACCAGCTACTTGTATAGGTTGGTCTAACACATACAAAAGAAACGTAATAGTACAAGTTAGTCCTAGTAAATTCACAACACAAACAACAGCCAGTGCCTTCTTTGAGTTTTCTTAAGCAAAATATCTCTAGTTATTTACTCTACGAATTTTAAAGTGTGACTGTACATACATTTTAACCCTATTTCAACTTAGTAAATTCAAGTCTTGCTTTAAAAACTTTATTCTCGCACTAAGAAACTTATAATTACTTATTTGTAATTCTAATTTCTATCATTGAATTAAATGTTGAGGCCTAACTATTAGTTTGCCAGCATCAATTTCACAAGAAATTTATTATAGCAGAGGATCAAATCTTTTCTCTTGCCTGTGTTACATCGTTTTCTTTAAACCATTTAGTAAGACTGTTCCTACAGTTCCTTACTAACTTGAACTTCCAGAATTTTCCTGTATTAATATTCAACTGTTCACTCATCTGACTAACCACCATTATCATCCATACAAACTAGGGTACGGGTATGTGGGTAAGCGAAATCCCTACTACCAAAATGTTTGTACCACTGCTAACATTTTTGTGGGATTATTTGTCAATGACATTCAGTCCAGTTATCCTTACCAAAAGTGTAATTTTTCACCTATGTCCTTTAATCCTTTTGGCAAGAAGTCACCTCATCTTGAGGAAGACTTAATTTCCTCAGACAGTTCAACTGAGAGCAACTCAGAAGAGGAATTAGAGGGAGCGGGAATTGAACCTCAGTCAGACACAGAGTTTAGGAAAGAAGTAGGGACAAAACCTGCTTCTGACATTGACGACTTGACTGAACAACTTGCTAACTCTTTCAAGGAGACATCGGGCCACCCCGATACATCATCTAGCACCTGCGGTACAGTTAAGGATACATTGGGTCACCCTGATACTACATCCTTGAGCGCAAGCACCAGCGCAAGCGAACCATCATTGGTGTCAGACACCTCCGGCACCCAGAGCCATTTCAACATACGTCCTTCACTACTAGGTGGTGTTACTCTGCGATCAGGAAACACCTACTTTCCCGTAGTGCCGGCAGTGACACCTCCACCAGCAACGACTACCAGTACATCATCTACAACTACGCCACCAGCAAATTCCACAGCAATCATGACAGGTCAGGCCCCACCACCGAAGATAAATCTCATGCAACGTGGGCAACACATCGCCTACTTTGCCGGAATTTTTTTTCCAAACTAACCGGGAGGAGTTCTTATCTTGTAGTGGACCATCATAGACCTCATGAGGAATAGTGACATTACGACAGATGAAGACAAGATCGTTTTAGTACGAGGATATCTGAAAAGTGGCTCCAGACCCGCACTCGCACAGTCCATCCTAGATTTCCGGACCAAGGCCTATAATGCATGGAGAACATATCTGATTGAATGTTTTGGAGACGGCAACCAAGGATGAGCATTGGCCTTTGTACACAGAATGGCACACAAATTTGAGGAGTCCCTTGGGAAGCGAGACATGCTCATGGCCTAAGTCACGGCAGGAGATGTCGTAGATGCCGAGCAAAGATTTTTCACTTCAGAATGGGTAAATTAGACAGATAAAACAATGAACCTGGAAAATCTAAGTAAATTCCTAGAATACATGGTTTTCGTATGCACACTGCCTACCACTCTTAGGAAGGAAATCATGAAAACTGAGTTCAAAACCACCAGTAACCTTCAGGAGTTTGTGGCAAAGAAAGCATTCAAAATCTCCACAGATGTAATACCAAAAGCCTTCATGAGCCCAGTAGAAGCGTACGGGACCACACCCAAGCAGGCTACAAGCTCACGGAACCAGACCATCTGTGAACACTGCCAGAAGAAGGGACATGACAAAAGATCATGCTGGAAACTGCACCCGGAGCAAACCCCGGACAGATACAAGAAGAAGACGACATACACAGCTTCCAGTGGGGCATCACACAAAAGTGGACGAGCATAAGGACCCCCACAAGCCAAGGGAAACAAAGTCCGAGGAAGAGCTGTTTGATCCATGGAGAGATGGGACATTCCATTGACGAATGCCGAGCAGCCCAGGATCTAGTCAGTAAGTACCACAAACTTTCGTCGAGGGAAGCCCAACGCAGCAAGCCCGAAAATCAAACGTAATAAAGACTACTCCGTTAGCTACCAATGTACACTCGTCTCCCTTACACGTGCCTTCGCTTGTTGCGGCTGTCACACGAGTGAACATTATGTCTATTCCAGTAACGGTAGGTAACAGGAAGATCTCTTTGGCTCTTGACTCCGGCGCTTGCGCCAAGGTCTTGTCTTACGCGTCATTGATAAATCTTCAAAATCAGCTTAAGTGCAGCTGGACACTTAATCCACCAAACATGCAACTTAAAGGAGTTACACGGGATACCCTACAAATAGTTTTTATGGTAGACATTCCGTTTAGATCCACGGAGACCCAAACATCAAGACGAGGTTTTACGTGATCAAAGATTTTCCACTCCCAGCCGATGGCCTCATAGGCATTGAAACAATGAAGAACAACTGCATCTCCTTAGATCCTTCCGAGCAGGGAATGACATACAACCGCCACACATATTCTACAATTCATAATCCAGGGCCTCTCCTACACTCAACCATTGCAGCGACTGCACCAGCAAGAGTGGACAGTTTAGCTGCGCAGTCCTGGGGGTTCCCTACTCTAAGTATCCAGAGTGTTGGATCAACGGGTCAAGGTTCTCAGTTGTATCCCTTAGTAGTTTCCGGAAAACAAAGGATTCGTACTAGAGAGGGTGCACACCTTCCAGTTAGGGTACCCAAACTAAAGAAAGGCACGGATGCAATCTGTCTTAGTGAAAGTGCATGTGTAAAGGGACTAGCTCTCGAGTCAACCTTGTACAAGTTACACGATAACGCAAGGGCGGAGATACTAGTCTACAACATATCTAATGGTCTAATTACACTGAAGTCCGGTTGTACCATCGGAAAAGCTCTTGTGTACGACTATCCAGTAGATCCAGAACCCCCGGTGTGGCCCTCCGCACAAGCGCCTATAGCTGTGATGACAGCATGGAAACCTTCCAAGATGTCAGAAACAGATCCTATCAAGCTGAACCTCAAGAATGTAGACTATCCAGAAAAGGAGGACTCCCTTCTGAAGTTACTACAGAGGTTCAGATATGTCGTTGCGCTCCCAGGAGAACGACTAGGTAAAACGGATCTAACAACGCATTCCATACCCCTAAAACCAGGGACCAACCCCGTCTACACAGCGGCATACAGGTTGCCACACTGTCAAAAGGGAGGTGGTTAAAGGGATGGTAGACGACATGCTTGAGCAAAAGGTTATCCATCATTCATCCTCACCATGGAATTCACCTCTTTTCCTGGTTCCTAAGAAGGATGGAGGATAGCGCCCAGTGATTGATTATCGCAAGGTCAATCAAGCAACCATACATGATAGATTCCCCATGCCTGTACTGTCCGAGCTACTACAAGGCATTGGAAAAGGGAATACAGTGTTCAGTACGCTAGATCTCCTCAGCGGGTACTGGCAAGTTGGAATGGATGAATAATCAACAGAAGTCACTGCTTTCTCGACCCCGAGCGGACACTACGAATGGTTACGCATGCCTTTTGGGTTAAGAAACGCACCCCTTACCTTTCAAAGGTTAGTCAACAACCTTTTTGAGAGCCTCTTGGGTGACTCAGTCTTTGCCTACCTGGACGACATCATAGTCTGTAGCAAAGATGTTGATTCTCATCTTGACAAACTCCAACAAGTAATGGAAAGACTACACATGGCAGGTTTACGGATCAAGATCAGCATGTGTGATTTCCTTAAAGGAAAAATAAAGTTCCTACTGTAGGTCATCAGATAGACGCAGAAGGAATTCACTCTATGGATGATATGATCCGTGCGGTACAAAATTTCCCACGACCAAAATCTGTAGAGAATATACGAAGCTTCAATGGCTTATCAGGCTACTATCGTTCTTTCGTGAAGAACTATGCGAGTCTAGCAATAGTCCAGTAAATCTAGCAATCATTTAACTGGACCTAGAACAAATTGCAATAAAAGGTTTTTTGGCTTTAACTTGTTTATTAGGTCCCTCTGATGAACATATAAAAAGTCTCCAACTTTTGGACACTGGGAAAGTGGTTAATTTGCATAAATTCAAGATGGCCGCCGTCCAAAGCTTCAATTTACAGATAACTTTTTTCTGGTTGCTCCTAGACCCTATAAATGTATTACAAACAACGTTTTTTGGCTTTAACTTGTTTATTAGGTCCCTCTGATGAACATATAAAAAGTCTCCAACTTTTGGACACCTGGAAAGTGGTTAATTTACAGCCGAAAAACCTTACAGACAGGCTGAACTGTCTCTTTCACAAGGGGTGACACAGGCACGTTGTGCTTGTATGGGTTTTTTGACCTGTTGTCCCTCTTTTTTATAAAAAAAAAAAAAAAAAAAACATGACGTAGTATGACGTCATTCAGAGCCAATTATGTAATTCATGATAGGAGTTCGTATTCACTTGGATCATCGGTGCTTGCATCAAAGTTGCTATTTTGACAGAGTCCTTTACATTGACCACATGCACTGGAACATTCAAGCTCATTCCGTTTGCAACTACAGCGTTGAGTGTCACAGTTGCCCTTACACTGACATCTGACCAATTTCAGTAGTGAATCAGGAGCCACTGGCGAATCCATCGTCTTCGGTTCAAGCTGTCCCTTCCGCAGACACCAGCCCCATTTCTCGGGGTCCACACAGTTCCCCATCCATTCCTGGACCTGACAATAAACTCGGAACGAGTGGTATTTGGCTGCATCGGTTGTTGGGGGAAGGCTGTGAACTTCAACGGTAGTTGAACTTTTTGCCACCTTGTTGCAAAACTTTGTCTTTCGCAGTCCGTCAAGGGTGTCATTTCCTTTTCCCCCGTACAAATAAACCAAGGCCTTTTCACCAGCTGATGATATCGCGTCTTTACTTCCACTTTGGCAACAGAATGCTTCTATACATTTCAAGAAACCGTTGTCTTCCCTCACTTTCCTCAAGGCAGCCCCTTTACCAATACCATACAGTCGTGAGGTTGTGTCACATCCACAGAGTGCATGGACAACTGGCAGGACACGACAGATGCTTTCACCGAGAGCTTCTGCTACTGAGTTAATATGCCAACATTTCCCACCTTCCTTGCTCGACTTGAAGTACAAATCATTCATCCCTCGTTCCGCATAATGACACAACAGCACCAACAAGTCTGTGTCCTCACCTATCACATATGTCACGGTTTCCCTTGCATGCTCAATTCCCTTCTTCGCAATCATGACATCTGCATCTGCTGGCGCATTGACACAGTCAATTCCATTTGCCTTGAATGTTTCACACAATAAGTCAATGAAGTTTTGCTTATTGTCCGAGTTTGACAAGAAGTTTTCCTTTTTTGACCGAAGGGGCATGGTTGGAGTGAACATCACCTTTTGACCAAAGACTCCTTTTGATCGTCGATTGTGTGTCATGTCCTTGGTAGTAGGTCCTGATTTATAACCGTCGAATACAACCACCGGGTTGAGAAAGTTTTTGGAAACATGCTTCATGTACATGCTTGCAATGTCCTCAAATGTGTCACCCTTCTTCCATGGAATCCTTTGCAATAAGGAACCACCATCCAGAACATGGGTCACAGTCCTTTCTTCCTCAAATGATTCCAATGACGACTTGGGAACAACAGCAGCTATCTCATCTCCTAGCTGTGGTTTATTGGCTTCCCTGAGCCTCCCCCACTTATCGAACAGAGCAGTAGGGTAGCTAGACAACTCATACGCAAAGACCTCTTCAACACCTAAGTCCCTGTTATTAGCAAAGATGAGGAGCCTCTGGAAAAGGAGCTGTGGGTCGATTGGTACTTTTTCAGCACTGATTGTAACCTTTGCACCCAACGACTCAACTTGATCTTTCTTCCTAAATGAAAAGTCAAAAGCATTGCTACCTTCCATCTTCTGCACAATGTTCATACCAACCTCATACAGTAAATGAGGATTGGCCGAGGCTGGTCCTGTCACACCGTTGGCAATATTCCTGAGTTCATTTGATTCTTGAAATGGATCATAATCCTTGAAGAATGCGAGAACCTTCTCTGTGTCCTTCCTATCTCGTTCACGCCTTGCTTCAGTCATTTCTTTGTGCTGCTCAGAGGTGTGGAAATGCTTCCCTGTCAGTTCTTGCATAACTTCACTCACCTCAGCGCAGGCTGGCATAGCAAGTAACCAGCGCAGGCGTTGCGTTTCCTCCATGCCCCTACCACGTGTCAATCCACCATTCGTTTTCAAAGAGCGCATCAAAACCTGCTCTATAACCAAGTCGCTTGGCAGTCCTGCCCACAGCCGATCACTTCGGCGGATCACAAATACGCTTCAACATCAGGGCACAACTGGGACATTCTATCAACGAGATCAACCACTGTAGTCTGTTCATCATCATTGCCACTGACTAGGTCCTCGATTGCGAGTAGAAATGCTTCCTCTCGTGAGGCATCTACTTTGCGACCCTTGCGAGGAGGTTCACTGTCTGCGGAATCACGATATTTGGAGGGGATCTGCCTATGTGTCTGGAAATTTGAGCTGCACTGCTTGTGATATATTGCGTCAGCTGCTGGAAGATCATGTGCAAAGTTAATTCGGCCTCTAACAGTGTCAGCCCACTCATCAGCCCTGGCATCACATGCAGAAAGTATTGTCCTTTGAAAGTTGAAGGTGCGTACTGGATACACTTCTTCTGAATCATGCTTTGTGTCCAAATAGATTTTTGTACCACAAAAAAAGCAGTTCTCTGTAAAACAAAAGTCTGGTGTCTGAGAACGAAGAGCAGGTTTTTCAGGACGTTTCTTCTGCTTCCCAGGAATTCTATTTGGCTTCGTATTGACATGCTTCTTTCGGCAATCAATGTGCACCGTTTGGCCCTCGGACACGGTAATTGATGGCGTTCCACGTTCAGTACTGGCCTTGTTGATAGTATCTGCTCCCTTCGCCCTCAGCTTGACTGTTTCTCCTTCGTCTAACGTGTTTGAGCAAATGCCGCAGGGATTATGCACCACCTCTTCTTCCATGGCTTCGGTAGATGTCGCACCAATCTGTTGAAACAAGAAACAAGATGATGGGATTAGTATAGGCCTAGGCAAAATGTAATAGACAATAATGTGCAGTAAAGGTAGGGCTTGACCTAGAACAAATTGCAATAGAAGGATTTTTGGCTGTAAGGTTTTTTGGCTGTAAATTAACCACTTTCCAGGTGTCCAAAAGTTGGAGACTTTTTATATGTTCATCAGAGGGACCTAATACACAAGTTAAAGCCAAAAAACGTTGTTTGTAATACATTTATAGGGTCTAGGAGCAACCAGAAAAAAGTTATCTGTAAATTGAAGCTTTGGACGGCGGCCATCTTGAATTTATGCAAATTAACCACTTTCCCGGTGTCCAAAAGTTGGAGACTTTTTATATGTTCATCAGAGGGACCTAATAAACAAGTTAAAGCCAAAAAACCTTCTATTGCAATTTGTTCTAAGTCCAGCCCTACTTTGACTGGTCTACAAGGCCTCTGACCCAACTGCTCCAAAAGGATGCACCATTAGTATGGGGCCCAGAGCAAGAGGAAGCCTTCAACAGCCTTAAGCAAGCACTCACCTCTACACCTGTCTTAGTTTTCCTTGACTATGATCAACCATTCACACTTTGCACCGATGCATCCCTCAAAGGTCTTGGAGCTGTACTAATGCAGCCAGATGAACGAGGTAAAATGCGAGTCATTGGTTACGCAAGTAGAGTGTTGAATGATGCCGAGACTAGGTATCACACAACGGAATGGGAAACCCTTGCAGTAGCTTGGGCCCTGAAACATTTCCGAGACATCATCCTCAGCTATCCGATCGATCTTTACACCGACAATGAGGCGGTCACGAAGATATTCAAGGGTGGTAAGAATTTCACTGGAAGACTAGCGCGGTGGTACGAAATGGTATTACAGTTTGATCCGACTCTGTATCATATCAATGGTAAAGCTAATGTGGCGGCGGATGCACTCTCCCGAAATGTGCAAGTTGCCCCAGTGATCCAGCTACCGACGCTAACACACGCCCAGGTGGAAGAAGAGCAACGCAAGGATCCTCTGTGGTCCACAGTCATCTATTATCTGGAATCAGGGGATGCTACAACTCTCCCAGCACTACCAGTCCCCCTCACGCAATTCCAATTGCAGGATGGACTTCTGGTTAGAGTTATTCCCAAAGCCATTGACACACAACACTGGGTAGTGATTCCAAATACCCTCACTGAAGCAGTACTTCAACAGCAACATGATGCTCCCCAAGCTGGTCACCCAGGACGGGACAGAACACTTGAAGCTACCAGAAGGAAGTACTACTGGAAAACGATGAGAAAGGATATTGAACAACACATAGCAAGATGTCTCTCCTGTGGCCAGCATAAGGGAACCTGTGATGGACCCGCACCAATCTTGGAATATCCAACGCCTTCACTGCCATTCGACACTGTTTCGGTGGATTTGCTGAAGTTGCCAAGGAGTCATCAGGATTCACAGTACCTTCTAGTATGTGTTGATTTATTCTCAAGATTCGTCGTCCTAGCCCCGCTAAAGACTAAATCAGCAGATGAAGTTGCTCATGCACTAGTAACGCATCTCATCTGTCCGTTCTCCTGCCCTAAGACTCTCCTCTCAGACAACGGGTTGGAATTCAAGAACCAGGTGATTGCAATTATCTGTGACATCTACAATATCAAGCAATTGTACATTGCAGCATACCACCCGGCCTCAAACGCGTTGGTTGAACGCATGAACAGGACCCTCCTAGAAGTCCTACGCCATGTAACAAACCCACTCCACAAAGCGTGGGAAGACTGGCTTCCACAGGTAGCAGCTTGTGTAAACGGCTCTGTAAACTCCTCTACAGGTAAGACGCCACACTACTGTACATAGTCTAGGGACAGGACAAGATTCTGCCATATGAACTGCTGTCCAAGCCTAACACACCAGTCTACAATCTAGAGGACTATGCTAAGAGACAACTCCAGGTCTTTAGCAAGATCTACAATCAAGTCCTAGATGATTTACAGGCATCCCCTGCAGAAATGATAAGGAAACAGCACAGAAGAGCACAGCAAACTGTCCTTGACGTAGGTGACAAAGTTATGTGCCTAGATCCGACGAGAATGTCTAAGCTCTCGCCGAAGCATAGTAGACCCTATGTCGTTACGGGCACAACATCCGGTAACAAGTTTGAGGATCGAGACCCTACCACTAACAAGGTGGAAGTAATCCATGGTGATAGGTTAAAACGTGTGATTCCTGAACTCCCCGCCGATGGACAATTAATACGTATCCCCTCACCTTCGACGGTGCAACCCACTACATCCCTGTCAACTGACTCCGCAAACGTCAATGAGTATAGGCGGAAGCTCCGTTCTGCTAGCAGAGTGGATCATTGTTCTATTGAGATAGCATATCTAATGAAACAAGCCGCACACCCAGGTGTGTAGAGAAGAATACATTATCAATCAAACAAAATCACCGTTCTGTTAACGTCTCATATCTAACAGAACAAGCCGCTCACCCAAGTACATCCTACTGGGCGAGTGAAGTATTCAATTAGTACACATTGCTAATAGGATATTGTCCTTTCTTCAGAGAAAGATGAACTGGTTAGTGAAAACCCTTCTACTACTTGGAACACTAATAGTGGCTGATGCAGCATCACCTTCGTTGCTGAAGCCCGGCGCCCTTGTTGCCCAAGTAGGGAGAGTTTTAGTTGCGGAAGATGTCGTAGCAGTTAAGTATGAATTTGGACACCTCCTTAGTCTATCTAGTGACTATATGGTACTCCAACGTCGCCTAGACCGTTTACACTCTGCGTTCACCTTCCTACTAGCAAATCAAACCTTTTCCCTTAACTTACGACTTACAGTGACGCTTCAACGTGCTCGCGTGATTCGTATAACTCGTAGGTTACGGAAGATCCAGTTGGCCCTGCCTGACGGTCATAACCAGGTAGTCCAAAACACTCAATCCCAGTGTGTTAAGAGAGGACTGTTTAATTTTGTTGGCCTACTCTCCCATGAGCTCTTTGGAACAGCCCAAGCCTCTGATGTTGAGAAACTGGGAAAGAGACTCACTGTCATGGAGAATGCAGCAAAAGCCTTAAACAGAGTCTTGAATTACGAATCAAAAGCCATGAAGAATGTGATGAATTCCATACACTCGGTCGTAGCTCACATGAATAATCTGACACAGGTGGTTAACTCCTTAATAGTTGATGGGAGATCCACAAATAAAGTCATGTACCTTTCCGAGATCCTGCAGACCACGGATGATGATGTTCAAGATTTAAACTCCAATGCAAAGGCGGTCTTAACAAACTTAGTAGATGCTGCACTAAGTCGGGTCACCACTGACCTATTGCCTGTTGAACATCTTCGTGCCTCCTATGGATATTCGTAGTTAGGATTATATAGTGGACTGTATAAAAATACCATACAATAGTTTATATCACCTGAATACTGGAACTAGTGCTGTAGGGCCTAGTTGACCTGTTGAGCCATGGCGTTGTTACAAGATGGTGTGCGGGAAACAGGAGTGTTAACTAATAGGATAGAGTTGATGAATAAAGAAGGGGGCCACTATACTTGATGATTAATGGGAATGATGATTAATGATCTATGGATTAGTATGGATAGATGGAGGATTGATGAGCTAAGTACTATCACTAATGGGGCGAAAGGTGAGGTGAAAACACGAGAGTAGGCAGACGGTCTGGTTGTGGAGGCAGCTAGGTAGAGAGTGAGTGCGGGGCCCTCACATTTCACGGGAGGTGCGCCGCTATCACGCATGCACAAATAGGTAGGGATTTATTTTCCCTCCCAATTATAATTACCTAAGTTCATAGGAATGATAGATTACCCAATATCCAATATAGAACAAACTATTAACTTTTTAATTATTCTATATAATTATTGATCCCACAAACTTAATACTAAAAAACTTAATGTAATACTTAAAGTAAGACAGTCCATATTAGAGTTTGGACACATTCCCGCCACCAGGTTTATATAATACAGTATCTACAAAAGCCCGGAGGCTATTTTATTCCACTATGATTGGGAGGAGGCTTGAGCCGCTTGTCGACTAGGACGTCCACTGGGTACGTCGACCGGTTGATCGGTCGAGGTAGCCACTGTGGGAATGTCTCCAGGCATCTCCGAGGAGTCCTCTTTGCACTCAATGTCCCCCTCAAGAGGGTACAGACGGACAGTCGGCCGCGTATATGTTCTTGTCTTCGTCCGGACTCTAGCCACTCTGACTTCTCCGTCCTGACCGGGTAATAACTCGACAATACGGCCCAACTTCCAAAATGCGCGTGGACCCTCATCATGGATGATGAGGAGATCACCGATACCCGGCCACCGACCATTTATTGGTCTCAGCTTACACTTATGCGCCTCTCTGAGGGTCACCAGATACTCGTTAGACCAGCGTCGCCAGATATCTTTCGACAGTTTGTGAATGTGTTGATATCTGGCTGAAATTACATCTTTATTTATGTAGTCTGGATCTTCCAACCCATCCTCTACTTCATTGTCATCAGGAATATCCCACAACCGATGACCCCGCACCAACACAGAGGGTGTTATTGGGGTAAGATCCCCTAGGTCGCCAGAAGCATAATATAAGGGACGATCATTGATAGTGGCCTCAATTTCCAACAGTAGAGTAGTCAATTCCTCCAAGGAAATTAAGGCACGTCCCAACACCTTCTTCAACCCCGCCTTGACAATGCCGATGGCCCTTTCCCATATAGCGCCGAACCACGGCGCCCTAGCCGGGATAAACCGCCACTCACATTGAACACTGCCAAGGTGGGACTGAACTTTAGGATGATTACAAATGTCCGATAAGTACCCAGAGTAACAAAAGTGCTGGCATTGTCACATAAAATGAGCCGGGGAAATCCCTGTCGACTACAGAACCTCCTGAATGCGTGGAGGAAACTGTCACAAGTGAGGTTGGTGACTATTTCGATGTGAATCGCTCTGGTGACCGCGCAAGTAAATAAAAGCATGTAAGCCTTTATGGTCGGCGAGTCCTTGATCGGGATTGCTCCACTATAGTCCACCCCAATGACCTTATACGGGTCTCCAGGGGTGGTTCGCAGGGCTGGTAAAGGTGGCAGTCCTGCATAGTCGTAGGGCTTACCTTTTACCCGTCGACATTTCAGACATTTACCCAGTACGCTTTTCACCACCTGCCTGAGTTTAGGCACCCACCTTTTTTGATGAACGTAGGTAACCATGTGACCGACCCCGTAATGGCAACAGAGCTGATGGCACCGATCAATTATCAGGTGGGTCAAGGGATGTTTGGAGGGCAGAAGTTTAGGATACTTGCATGATTCTGAGATAGCCGCTAACCTCAATCTGCCTCCACAATCAATTATACCTCCCTTCAGGTGTAGTCCTAACTGGTTGATTAAGTTATTTCTGGAATGTTTACCCTCCACCATTATTTCAAGTTCCTGCGAATAGGTCTCTTTTTGGCATAATTTGAGTAAACCATTATCTGCAGGTAACTTCATGTACGTTGAGATGAGCACTACCTGTGGGGGGCAGGCTATTTATTTTTGCCTTCAAATTATTTACGAAACGTATCATCCATGCTGTGACACGCTGCAATCTTTCATAGCTGCTATATTTGTGCCAGTCCCATAACTGTGTGTCATCTTGGGGCACTGTGCCTACAATTTGGGTCACGATACCAGCGGGCTGCTGTTGGAGATCTATATTCTCTGGCCATCCATCGGGTTTCGGGAGCCAAGTAGGCCCATTCCACCACAACGCAGAAGAACTCAAACATTTAGCAGACACGCCTCGAGATACCATATCACTTGGGTTCTCTTTAGTCGACACATACCGGAAATAAGCAGTCGGGACTAGGGCCTGTATCTCGTCGATGCGGTTAGTGACATACACTGGCAGTTTCTTTTGACTGTGAATCCAGTGTAGCGTAATTTGACTGTCACTCCACACATACAAGTAGGTTTCAGAGATATGAAGTTTTTCTTTGTAGGCATTCTCAACGAAGTTAATCATTCTGGCGGCTAGCAGAACTGCAGTCAATTCCAATTTAGGGATGGAAAGGGACTTGATGGGGGCCACCTTAGCCTTTGCCATGACCAAGTGGCTACCCTCTGGACTGACTAAATATATAGCAGTCCCGTAAGCGACACTGCTTGCGTCAGCAAATGCATGCAGGGAAACAGTTTTTCTGAAACAGATCCTCCTAGAGAACTCAATACAACTACAGAGAACCATGTCATCCACTATCCCCCGCCATTCCGCTTGCAGGTCCACAGAGAGATCATCGTCCAAACCCAATTTCAGTCTCCATAATTGTTGGAGAAAGATTCGAGACCTTATTGATACTGGCAACACAACACCCAAAGGATCAAAGAGTTTGGCAGCAAACCTTAAACACTCACGCTTTGTAACCTGTTCAAAAGGAGCATACTGAACTCCAAAGGAAAGAGAATCAGAGTCAGTTTTCCACACCAGGCCAAGTACTCTCACCAAATCCTGTTGTTCCGCAGCAACACCATCCTTCTGCAACACCTTTCTCAAGACGGGACTATTTGTGGCCCATTGGCGCAGGAATAAATGGGCATTATCCATTACTTCACGAGCCATATCGTAAGCATGGACGAGGGAACTTTCATTATCCCCCGTACCTTGGAGGTTATCGATATATAGCCCGGCCCTAATTTCCTGCACCAACTCCGGGTCTGCATCAACAAGAGAAAGATGCTTAAGGATGGTCGCGTTAAGGAGAAATAGAGAACAGGTCGCCCCGAAAAGGACAACCCTGAACCGATAACAGATTAGAGGAGAATCTATATGTAGAGGATCTTTCGGCCACGTAAACCTAGTGTAATCCCTGTCATCCTCATGAATTTTCAACATCAAGAAAGCCTTCTCGATGTCACTGACCCATGCATACTGATGCAGACGGAATCGCAACATAACCTGAGCAAGGTCCGGTACTAAAGAGGGTCCCGTATGTAGACAGTCGTTTAGACTGGGTTTGTGTTTGACGACTTTAGCGGAAGAGTCAAACACAATACGTACCGGTGTAGTCTTGCTCTGTTTTATGACCCCGTGATGCGCCAGATAATGACATGAGACAGATTCATCGAAAGGAACCTCCTCGATGAAACCCCGCGACAGTTGATCAGAAATTCCCTATGAATATTGGTCACAAAACTTAGGCTCAGCTATAAATCTCTTTTGTAGACCTCGTAATCTCCCAATAGCCAAACCTTTATTGGTGGGCAACTGTTCTTCTAATTCAGTCCAGGGCAGACGTACCTGATATTGTTGACTCTCAGGCTCATATGTGACTGTCTCCTCATAACTGATCAAAGCTTGCCGTTCGGCTTGCGAATGTTCTTTGGGTGATATGCCAATGTGGTCTAAATCCCACAAAGCATTCAGTTCTTCTTTGCACGGGAACTGTCCAGTAGACATATATGGGTCCACTGGAGTTACTGCCACTTTTAGAATTGTTACAACCTCAGTATTGGAGCTGGATGTGGATGCCGCATAAGAACCACTCAGTGCATATCCGAATTTGGTTGGAAGTAAAACCAGATTACCTACCCGTTTATAACCAGGTCGCACTATGTTGTAGTAATAGTCGGCACCAATTAGTACCTCCAGCTGTGCTGTCTCTGTGACTCATGAATCGACCAATTTAATGCCATGGTGCTTTAAACTAGTCATTTCAGCACTAAGACTAGACTCACCTTTATGTTCGGGAAGTTCCTCGATCACAATTGCTTAGAGTCGATGGAACCTACCCCAATGTAAATATTTTAGTGCTACAATAGTATACTCACGAGGGGTTTGAGTTCCGGTGAAACCATGAAGCCTTAATTCTTCCGTCCCCACGGTTTCATATGAAAGGGACGGTAGTACGGATTTCTTCACGAACGTCCTCTGTGAGCATTGGTCTAGTAGCGATCTGACTTTTATACTTTTCCTGTGCCTACCCTTTACAGGCAGCTGAACTGTGGGTAGGATCACAGTTTGCTTATTCATACTTACAGACATTGTTGTTGAGGTTGTAGGTGTTGACTCTTCCCTAGTAGTACCCTCACTTGCCGGTCTTGCCTCTCTCTGTTTTGGGCACAGGGAGTGAAAGTGCTTGCCCTGGCAATATCTACAATTGTTGATGTTTAGGGTTAGTGCACCCATTACTACCATGATCACTGGAGAGACATCCCGCACAGAGTCGTAGTTGCCGAGCTCTTTTAATTTTGAGCGGTCCCGTTTTATGTTTAAAGCATTTATACCAGGGATGGTTATTCCCACCGCACAGTTTACATGGGAACCGGCTACTACCACTCTGTGTTGCGAATGCAGCCGTAGCCACAGGCATATTCTTTCCTGGGGAGTCCTGACCAACCATGTTATACAATTCTGCCTGAAAACACCGTGTGAAAGTCTTGTAATCTAGGCTTTGCTCACCCATCTCCCTCCTAATGGTCTCCTTAACTGGTGATGGCAATTTATTCAGCAATGTAACCGCACAGAACTCTTCCAGACTCACCTGTTGACTAGTCATAGATCTCATGGCACTCTCCATGGTGGCGTAGAAAGCCTTTAATTCTACGGCCTGACATTTAGGAGTGACAAGGTTGTGGAAATGCATGATATGTGCCGCTTTTACCCTGTCAGGATGCCCAAAGGTTTCTTGAAGCAAGTCTAAGGCAGGGGCGTAACTTGCACCCTCAACCGTGAAACCTCCTATCAATTTATAGGCATCCCCCTTTAACTGACCCTTTAAATATGTTAACTTTTGAATTGCACTTAAGTCATTCTTTTCAGGCACCACACATCGAAACATCTCCCAAAACCCAGTCCATAATGTTGAGTCGCCAGCGAAGGTGGGTAGGATCAGGTGCGGCAATTTAACTCCCGATCCCTTTTTGTTGTCGGATCGAGTTTGCCCTTCTGCATTACCCAATTTCTCCTTTAACCTGACGATTATCCCATAGATCTCGAATAAGTAAATGGTATCCGCTTGGTTCTCCTGAAAATATTCAGAGTCTGAGGGATATAGTAGCAACAAGACCTTTTGATTGGCCTCAAACTTGGTCACTTGGGTCTGCACGCTATGCAGTTTTGCCTCGACTTCTACCCGAGATGCGGTTTCCAAGAACTCATCTAAATTTTCTGTCAGGACAGTCAATGAACCTTTAAGACCTGCCCTACGGCGTTTGCCTTGGGCTAGAGCTTCCATATTGTCACCTTCAGTCCAAAACAAATGGAAATGCAAATCCCAGACCTTTACGACAGTTTATTCGAAACAGGAAATCTTCCGCCGATCAAACTCGGTGTTCTAAGGCTAAATGCGAGCGACCAATGACAGATAATCAAAGAGCGAGAACAAATGCGAGAAACATTAAATGCGAGAGGGAAAACAAATTGCAATACTTATCATGCTGATCAAACTCGGGTTCTAACACTAAACGCGAGCAACGGCCCAAAAAAAGGCAAAAACAAAGGATATACTAACAAGACATGGTGATAAATAGCCGATCAAACTCGGGTTCGAACCTAACACTAAACGCGAGCGACGGGATAAATGGCAAACTATCAGAACATGGGTGGCATTAGGACTGTAGAATTAAATGTACGCGCCTGCCGAGTGCCGAAATCATTAAAGTTAAAACCCAAAATACAACCTTCAAAATTTAGAATTTAGATGCTGCAATGTAAATTGAAAAGTTAGGCTATCACAGAAATTTTGAAAAACAGGGTTAAATTAGATGCATCAAGATTTACTAATAATTTAGAAAAGCCAATAGATATCTTTAAATTTAGATTTAGTTAGGCTTAATCAGAAAGAATACATTTTTAATGAACTTAAATTTAAATGTAGTTAGGCCTAATCAGAAAAAACAAGACTTATTGAACCTTAAATTTAGTTAATCAGAAAAAATGCAATTTATGGGTTACCACATATTACCAGGACGCCAGCTAACTAAGTGGTCCCACGCTTCAGTGCTACGCAAGGTACTTATTTTAGCCCCTGGGGGGCAAGAGCTTTGATTGTGTAGTGGGGGTGGTAGATATACTTGTATTATGTTCTATCTAACAACCAACTCTACTCCTAAAATCGATTAATGAAATATTACAAACACATGTGGCAGTCCGTGGATTCGAACCCAGGACGCTCACACCGAAAATCAACACCTTATGCATTGCGCCACAAAGACAGTTAAAGAATGGTGGACACTGCCTATGATTTATTATGCAACTTCGAATCCTGCATATCAATCTAAGAATGTAAACACATCCCAACTGCAACTCACGTAGGCTATGCATATGTGAATGGAAAGAGCAATTAATGGGGCCTTAATTAACCACTAGGGAAGTCCTCTCGATAAATTACTCCTGAACCAATATCAATTATTATGTTCTATCCAACAACCAACTCTACTCCTAAAATCGATTAATGAAATATTACAAACACATGTGGCAGACCGTGGATTCGAAACCAGGACGCTCACACCGAAAATCAACACCTTATTCATTGCGCCACGAAGACAGTTAAAGGATGGTGGACACTGCCTACGATTTATTATGCAACTTCGAATCCTGCATATCAATCTAGGCATGTACACACATCCCAACTGCAACTCACGTAGGCTATGCATATGTGAATGGAAAGAGCAATTAATGGGGCCTTAACCACTAGGAAAGTCCTCTCGATAAATTACTCCTCAACCAATATCAATTAATATGTTCTATCCAACAACCAACTCTACTCCTAAAATCGATTAATGAAATATTACAAAAACATGTGGCAGTCCGTGGATTCGAACCTAGGATGCTCACACCGAAAATCAACACCTTATGCATTGCGCCACGAAGACAGTTAAAGAATGGTGGACACTACCTACGATTAATTATGCAACTTCGAATCCTGCATATCAATCTAAGCATGTACACACATCCCAACTGCAACTCATGTAGGCTATGCATATGTGAATGGAAAGAGCAATTAATGGGGCCTTAACCACTAGGAAAGTCCTCTCGATAAATTACTCCTCAACCAATATCAATTATTATGTTCTATCCAACAACCAACTCTACTCCTAAAATCGATTAATGAAATATTACAAACACATGTGGCAGTCCGTAGATTTGAACCCAGGACGCTCACACCGAAAATCAACACCTTATGCATTGCGCCACAAAGACAGTTAAAGAATGGTGGACACTGCCTACGATTTATTATGCAACATTGAATCCTGCATATCAATCTAAGCATGTACACACATCCCAACTGCAACTCACGTAGGCTATGCATATCGGTTCCATACAGTTCGCGCACATAGGAATGGCCAATTATGGCCACCTTTTTAATGAGGCCAGGGTAAATAGCCCTCTCTGACTCAAAACCTTCCCCTACACCACCACCCGTTGCCCCGTGCTTAAAAAAAACATGTGCCATGTTGGCAAATCAGGAAAACCCTCGCGGCAAAAATAGAAGAAAAAAACACGGGAGAGTAGCCATCAAATGCACCGACAAGTAAACAAAGCAGGCCCGGCCAACGATCACACTAGGACGGGCGAAGGACCATATATTATATGGATAATCGTAGTTATAATTATATAGTGGACTGTATAAAAATACCATACAATAGTTTATATCTCCTGAATACTGGAACTAGTGCTGTTGGGCCTAGTTGACCTGTTGAGCCATGGCGTTGTTACAAGATGGTGTGCGGGAAACAGGAGTGTTAACTAATAGGATAGAGTTGATTAATAAAGAAGGGGGCCACTATACTTGATGATTGATGGGAATGATGATTAATGATCTATGGATTAGTATGGATAGATGGAGAATTGATGAGCTAAGTACTATCACTAATGGGGCGAAAGGTGAGGTGAAAACACAAGAGTAGGCAGACGGTCTGGTTGTGGTGGCAGCTAGGTAGAGAGTGAGTGCGGGGCCCTCACATTTCACGGGAGGTGCGCCGCTATCACGCATGCGCAAATAGGTAGGGATTTATTTTCCCTCCCAATTATAATTACCTATGTTCATAGGAATGATAGATTACCCAATATCCAATATAGAACATAACTATTAACCTTTTAATTATTCTATATAATTATTGATCTCACAAACTTAATACTAAAAAACTTAATGTAATACTAAAAGTAAGACTGTCCATATCAGAGTTTGGACACCTCCATTTAAATAGCGAAAGATCAGTTTGCCCTGACTCCGCTATTCGAGGAAAATGACTGTGAATTCAATTACCCACTAATGGAAGCAGTTTTGACACACTCATTCATATTAGTCCACATTCCGTTCCAGTCCTCACATATGTTCAATGCATGGAGAATTATTCCATCCCATTTCCTAAAGACGGACGATTACTAACCGTGACTGACACAGCAGACATGATGCTTGTCTCCGACGATCTTCAACTTGTGACTGTGACAGCAAAGACATTCTTGATTCATGTAGGTCCTCGTATCTTCACCTGTATGTGTGTCCAGTGTATGTGTTTTCCTTTATGTCCCCAGACAAAACTGCATGCGAACTTACCTCGACTCAAACAACTGTGTCCGACTCTGGTTCATTGAAAGACTGTTCTTACGCCCCGGCTCCACAGCTCCCCGTGTTTCATCAACATTTATGTGTGGACGACGTAGTTGCTGCAGTTGACGAAGTATCAAAGCTGGCCCCTGCTAATACAATGTACGTCATCCACGTTGGATCCAACGATGTACAGCGAACCCGGTCGGAAGATTTGCTTTTAAAGTACCAGCAGCTGATCAGGTCGTTTAAGGAGAAGTCATCAAGGATCATCGTCTCAGGAATCGTCCCCCGGCTCGGTGTAGAGAGCCGATTTTACAACATAGCCACCAGCACAAATCGTTGTCTAGCAAACCTCTGCAGGAAGGAGAACGTGGGATTCGTCGACACCTGGGATTATTTCTACTACGATGACTATTTGTTTTCGGACGATGGAGTTCATCTGAACCAGGTGGGAGCAGCACGTTTTGGGCGTCTTCTCAACGATGCGGTGAACTATTTTCGGAGAAGAAATCGACTCAGCACAGGACAACCAGGAAGGCGGACCGAAGACAGCGGTCCGTCAAGAACCGCGAATTTGGAAAAAGCTCCACCAACACGACCCAAATTCAAAACCGCCAGGGATAACGACCGAGGACCGAGGACAGCCATGAATTTAAATGTAGATCCGACCACAACCAAAAATTTGATTAAAGAACGTTCTGTGAGTTCTAAAACCGCAACTTTAAAGGTTTTCTATGCAAACGGTCGTAGCATACGCAATAAATTTTCAGATTTAGAGGAACTAGTGTTTACAGAAAATTATGATGTGATTGGCATAACAGAATCTTGGCTCAATACAGAAGTTAGAGACTTTTTAGCAGTGTATTCACTTCCCGGTTATGTAATGTTTGAGAACAGCCGAATAAATAAAAATGGAGGTGGCATTTTATTTTATATCAAAGAAAGTCTTAACCCGACCCTCCTGTCAAAACCTCAAATTGTGAACGTCGACACATCTTTTGTGCTAATAAAGAATAATAAAGGTACAAAAATAATACTTGCAGTAATATACAGACCTCCAGCTCAATCAGTGCAAACTGATCGAGAAATTTATGAACAAATTGCAGATGTAAGTAACTCACAAGATACCGTATTTTTTGGCGACTTTAATTTACCTGTGACCAAGTGGGGCGATACCCTTACTTCACACTCCGGACATGGCTTTTATGCGAACTTGCAAGAGAGTTCACTCTATCAATTTGTTCGATCGCCGACCCGTGGTAATAACGTTCTTGACCTTGTACTTGCAACAAGAGAAGAATTAATAGAGAATTTGAATGTTGGTGATGAATTCAGTAACAGCGACCACCGTACAATATCTATCTATCTATCTATTGCCTGACGCCGTGATCCCCGAAGGGGTGGCCACGAACGAACCGCCCCCATGCACCTCTGTCCCCAGTCAGTTGACGCCCCTCCCCCCAACCAGCACCGCCTTCGTTCATGTAGTTCCTCACTCCATCCTTCCACCTCATATTCGGTCTACCTCTCCCCCTCTGTCCCTCCACCTCGCTCTCGTACACCCTCTTAGTCATTCTCTCGCTTTGCATACGTTCCATATGGCCGAACCATCTCAAGTTGTTCCTTTTCACACTTTCCAGCACATCTACCTCCACACCACACCTCCTTCTTACTTCCTCATTAGTCTGTCTATCCCTCCATGTAACTCCGCATGCACTCCTTAAGTAATTCATTTCCACTGCTCTCACTCTTGGTCAACCAACGTCCATGCTTCGCTTTAAAGTTTACTAGTAACGAACCAAATAGCAGCATCGAAAAAGTCCCTAATTTCAAGAAAGCAAACTTTCATAAACTTAGAGCTATGTTTAAAGAAACTGACTGGAGCTTTTTAATTAACAATAACGACATAAATACATCTTGGGAATGATTTGAAACCACTTACCTAAAAGCAGTGCAGGACTGCATACCATCGAAAATACGGTGTACAGGCCATAATAATAAGCCCAAATGGTGGAATAAAGATATTTCAAAACTTTCTCCTTGCTAAAAAGTTTGCTAATGATAGATTAAAATCCTTACAAAATGACGAAGAACGGGTGAAATTTGTAGAGCTACGATGCAAAGCCAAAAAGTTAATTAACCTCTCCGCTGCGTAGGTGGGGTATTGGCCACCCCTCCCTGTGCGGAGGTATTTAGAGTGTTTCCTACACTCAAATCGTCATCGTACCATAAATAGTATCAATACTTATCCATATGAGCCTATTTTACGTTGATTATAAAGGTATTAACATGTTACAGCAATAAAACAAGTGGAAACAGCATTTGGATGGTCAAAATTGGCGATAGAGGCCGGGAGTTACATAACATATGGCTGAGGCAGCCTGCCAGCCAGCCAGCCGTGAAGACGGCTGGAGAGACACTGTTTCATGGTACTCTCTCTCTCTCGCTCTTTCCCACGCTTGGTAACATAGATGACCATGCTCTGCTAGCAACTCGCTAATGTTAGCACGAATATATACCTAAGAATAAGGGAATAACAGGGAGAAAAGGTGATAATTGAAGGGGGGTGGGTGGGGGGTGGGGGGGGGGAATGGTGGAAGGAGGGGATGTGGAGGAGTGATATTTGGCATGGCCAAGGGGCAATTCAAAAAATAAAAAATAAAAAATAAAACAATAAGAAAGATTGATACTGGGCTGATTTAAAAACACATTTTTTAGGCCTTGGATTATATAAGGCTTCCCGCAGCCCACCAGTAAAACTTATATCAGTCTTGCCGCACTTGCCGGGTTAAGCAAAGTAAAAACCCCCTGTTGCGAATCAAAGTATAACAAACCCGAAAGAATTCTATAGTTATATCAGAAAGAAAAAAGTAGTTACTTCAACTGTTGGACCGTTAGTTGATGAAAATGGAGAATACACCAAAGACGAAGTACAAATGAGTAATGCCCTCAATACCTTCTTTGCATCAGTTTTTACAACGGAAGACCTCAGTGATATCCCTACACCATCGCCGATTAATTTGATAATTCAGATGTTCTAAGCAACATCACCGTTACAGAGAGAGAAGTATTGAATTGTTTAGATAAACTCAAGGTAAATAAAACGCCTGGACCTGATACAATCTCACCTAGAGTCCTAAAGGAAGCTAAGGATGATCTCTCCAAACCACTGATATTGCTATTCAATAAATCCTTGCAGTCTGTAACTATGACTGATCAGTGGAAGCTAGCCAACGTAACACCGATATTCAAAAAAAGGCAGCAAAAATCACTCACCCACTCAACATTTGGACACAACAAAGAAGCAACCACCACAGTATACAAACAATATATAAGATCAGTGATGGGGTATGCAAGCCCTTCCTGGGCTTCTAACCTGGCTGTATCACATTTCAACACCTCAAAAAGTCAAAGACCACCTAGACATGAGAGGCACTAAAGTCCTAGCTGCAGCCTCCGCACTCCGAGACCATCCACTTCACTACATGGCACCACACCCACAGACACCAAGGAACATCAAAATAACACCCAGCACACGATATCACACACAATTACTGCCAAATCTCCCTTCCTGCCCAACTTCCAGAAGCACATCCATACTCTTGTCACTCACCGTTCCATCCAGTCACTCAATGACAACACGCTGCTGCATGCGCGGCCCGAAGTTCATCCTTCCGAGTCCTCCCTTCCTCCAGAGGACAGAGTACACCTGGCTAAACTGAGATGTAGACACCATCCAGCTCTTATGAGCTATCAGAATAGATTGGATGACTCAGTCGGGAACGCCTGTCCAGGATGTAATACAGCACCCCATGCTATTAAACACATTATAGACGACTTGTTACGACTGAGGTTTAAATATATCAGGGTTCTTATTCATTGGACTATTAACCCCTAAATGTCGGTGCGCAACATAAGTCGAGTATAATAAATCTGGACTATCTGGCGGCGCGTGACATAGGTCGTGTGGCAATTTCAGCACGTAATGTTGCTGAGAGAGAGAGACAAGTGGTGGCAGGAGAGTAGCGAGCGTATGACTGCTCCAGACCACCGCGGCGAACCTACTGACACGAATCCCACCTCCTCCCTCCCTCTCTCACTCGCTACATACTGAATTGTATGGGGAAAGTACCGAATTACATGCTTTTTGCACTCGTGTTGCGCGGTTGTTGCAAGAAAACTAGCGGTCATAAAAGGATCGTTGTGGTGTCATTGGAAAGCTCTGTTTATGCCCTTTCAGGGATAGATACTTGTTTTACGCTCTGGGTCTTATTTAGGCATGAAAATGATCACGTAAACAGCCCTATTTTGGCTAAAAACACACCGCTGGTGGCTACATATTTTATACCGCCTAGGCCGCTCATAAGGTGTTAATGGCATAAATGCTACAACGGAAAGCGCTAGATCCAACCTCTGATGTATATTCCCAGTGAACAAAGAACACAAATACTCTCCAGAGTTCTATATGCAATAATAGGTTACTAAACTCTCAATAAATGTGCGTCTACTCTAGGCTTAATGTTATGTGAAAACAGCCTATTACTACCTATAACCGAAGGTGCTTGGTTATGGTATGCAAAGTAAGGTGGAAAGAGAAGTTACAGCTTACGTTACTTTAATCAATAAATGTCAGGCACTCCTGCATGAAAGAAAGTGCACTAAAGTCTTTCAACACCAACAAGGAATCTTCTTTAAATGTTAGATGCTTTCAAGATGCTCGAATCGGAAATGGAACCCCAAAAAGGCTGGCAGCGGAACAATGCTCGTGCAGGCTATGCACACAAAAAGGCAGGAGATATAATGCAGTCGGAGCCAAGAATATCCTAAACGCCACAACAATAATAATAATCGCCACGAAAATGCAGTATTCCTATCAACAAAAAGAGCCTAAGTCGTTTGTGTCTCAATACATCAAACTAGGCTGCGAAATGCTTGTGTAATCATAAACGGGTATGCATAAAAAGAGTAATTGGTTTAATATACTTAATATCTACTGTGACTGATAAAGTCTAGCTAGAGTCAATGATACGAGATACTGGTGCGCATGGCATGCCGCATAGCCTAGTGCAAATCTCAAGTCTGTGCGTCAAGTATTACGTTAGAGGGAAGGGTAGCTCTCTTGAGAAAACTTAATACCGAAGTATTAAGCGTTCTCCTGGCGTACCTCAAAGACAAACAACGAGCTTAGAACAGTGCAGAATGGTATAGGCAAAAAACCCTCATTCGTGCATGCTCTACTCTCAATGGCACACAGACTAGAATTTACCCAATCAACTCCAGTTCTCAGGTATGTCGTGCAGCTTTTAACTAAAGCCAGCACCCATCGGAAACAATACCTTATAGCATCAGACTCCTAGTCTAGCATTATCTAACCCAGCAGAACACTAATAATTATAGGAAGCGGTACTGAACAATATGAATGCCAACCAATGCTTCGTGATCAACTTATCTTAACAACTAACATACATGGGTTATATAAGACCTTAACGCACAATACAACTGGCCAGCATTAAGCTGATTATGCAGAGTTAACCAGAGGGGGTATAATATTAATAAAAGGTGGTGATAGATATGGAAAATGAGAGAGATAGGCAGAGGAAAAGGTTCTCAGGTGCAGAGACGGGGGACAGATATTCAAGGGATAAGAGGGATGCGTTCTAGAAACCAGATCTGAGGGAGAGAGTGGTCAGAGAGCAGTATATATACTAGCACTAGTTCGAACCGCGTGGGAAAGCGGCAACAAGTCCTCTAGCCAATGCTAAAGAAGCTAGCTAAACATGACGTCACCAAGCATGGTAAAAAACTCTCCCCGAGGCCAGCCAGCTATGACGTCATCGAGTATAGCAAAACATTGCGCGCCTCCCCACACTCTGTTCTACTCTCTCTCTCTCTCTCTCTCTCAACTCCTATCATTACTACTTAATGATAAAACATATACTTTGCAATTAAATATATAAAGCCTTGACATGGGTAAAAACAAAGAGCCTTTCTGGACTGCCCATGACACATATGAAATAAAGCACACAACAATACACCAACTGTAGCCACATCCACTGCCCTGGCGATCCTAGCGAGTCACTGTAGGACAAGCCATGCGGTTCTAACGGAGTGGTTAACGTCACACCCCCCCCCAAGATTTTTCTCAGAGGCCCAAGGCTCACAAAAATCTGATTGTTAGAACCCATGCTATATCTCTACTTCCCATCACCCAGCGGCAGTAAAATATCTGGCACAGTTCTCAACAAAACATTTTACAAAATTATAACCCTCCCCAACACAATAGGTTAAATCATATGTAGTTATGCTCCTCAAGAGCGAGCTTCTCTAGCCCAGCATTCTGAGAGGAGTGCAACTCAGAATTACTGCTATAACATACTGAAAACAATTCAACTATCAAAGAAAGAGTTTTTATTTGATTTTTATGTTTTTAATTTGTTTATTTCGGCTGCACTATAGGGGCAAGCCTAGTTTTTTCTTCTATACCAAACGCTCAACTCCTGCTGTACGACCCAATACGCTGGGCTACAACCGCGAGCCAACAAGCACCAAGCGCAAAATACTATTCAAACTAAAGCAGGAGGCTACCCGTGTGTCAATCTAACCAGGATCATATACCCTTGAAAGACAATCTGCAACCACGTTGTCACAACCGGCAATATGGCGTATGTCCAGGTTATATACCAGTAACCTTAGTGACCACCTGGTCAGCCTCATAATCCGATTGTGAAACTGGTCCAAGAACTTGAGAGGGTGACGATCTGTGTAAACTACAACGACCAGACCATAGGCTGGAACATAGACCTCGAAATGCCTCAGTGCAAGCACAACTGCCAGCAGCTCCCTCTCGACAACAGAGCAGCTTCCCTGGGCTGAATTGAACTTCTCCAACCAGAAATTATCAGGATGCTCCAGCCCATCATCGTCCTTTTCCACAAGGACGGCACCAGCCCCCACACCACTAGCATTCGTTGCTAGTTGGAAAGGTAGGCTAAAGTCAGGGGCCCTGAGGATCGGGTGAGTGCACAACCGGTGTTTTACTACTCTAAACGCCTTCTCACACTCAGGCGCCCATTTGACTTTCTTATCCTTCCAGTTATCCTCCACCTGAACTTAACTGTCCCGTTCTCCTTCTCCACCTTGACTGCTAAACGTCATCACAGGCACAGTGAGAGGCTCAGGGGGGTGCCTCACATACTCTTTCATGAGATTAACGTGACATTACTGATTGCGCATACGTCTGTCAGGAGCGGCCACCAAGCAATCCAGGTCCGATAGCCTCTCCACCACCCTATAAGGACCAGTGTACTTCGCGGATAAGGGGTGACCTACAAGGGGCAGTAGAATCAACACCTCCTGACCCACGCGAAACTCCCTGAGTTTAACCTTGAGGTCGTACCTGTCCTTCATGAGGGCCTGAGAGCTAGTCGAATTACGGCCAGCCAACTCCAGACTGCGCAACATCCGTTCTCGACTGTCGAGGACACACTTGAGCATAGAACAAGGTTTTTCTGTGCCCTCCCATACTTCTTTAACCATAGGGAGAGGCCCTCTGACACGGTGTCCAAAGACGAGCTCATTAGGGCTGAATCCCAAACTTTCCCCAGGTACCTCCCGTGCAGCAAATAAAACATATGGCAGGCCAAGATCCCAATCCTTCCCACTCTCAAAGCAACAACAACGAAGCACAGATTTCAAGGCTGAGTGCCATCGCTCTAACACACCCTGGCTCTTCGGATGATACGCAGATGACACAACCGTAACAATCCCATGCTGCGGCATTGCTTGAACAAAGAGGTTAGAAGGTAAGTTGGATCCTTGGTCTGACTGAATCCCCTGCGGGTAACCATACCGGGAAAAATACACTAGCAAGTTCCGGACCACCATCTTCGCTGACCCATTTCTCATAGGGTACGCGTCAGGGTACCTTGTTGCTACCTCCATGATGGTCAGGGGATACTTGTAAAAATCTCCCGACTGTGCACCACTGTCCTCCTTCAACTCGACAGCACCGGTACCACATTAAAGAACCTCCGGGTCTTCTAATTGCAATTTACGAATGTCCGAAGGAGCAAGCTTATCTAAGTGTTTGCGAAACAACTCATGCCCCCCTCCTACACTGAATTTAGCCTCCCGTTGCTCTCTCTCTGTGTATCGTTGCTGTCTCTTCGTCTTTTTAAGCCCATCCTCTGCCTTCTCAGAAACAGTTAATGGGTCTTCTCCAGACTCGAAAATTGGTCCTAATAATGAGTCCCCGAGAATGTCCGTTGATACTAAACTCTCAACCGCATCAACTTTCAACCCCTTCTCGGTACCTTTCCTCCGCTTGTCTAAAGACTGTTGACCAGAATGTGACTCCCTGGACGCAAGAGATCTGGTGACAACACACGCCATAGGTTGCACCTGACACTTCTCAACCCACTCCTGCTCCTCCCTACTCACGTCGGCCGGCTTCTCGGCAACGAGTAAGGGTGGAGCCTCAGAAGTAGGCCCCGCAAAGTCTTTGCCGAGAAGGAGGTCGACGCCCCCAACAGGTAACTTCTCCACAATTCCTACATCCAGGTCACGAGTCACACCATCAACTTCCATCTTCATTCTTACAAGCGGGTATGACCTTGTTGCATTAACCCCCTGAACCACAACCACCCGCGCCGTATTTACAGGTTTACCAGTGAAATTCCTCAACAATGTTTGCGATGCCCCAGTGTCACGCAAAATTCTCACCTCATGTGTTCTACCCCTCCACTCCACACAACCGAGTCCCCTGTGGTCACTAAAGGCATCACGGACAGGGAATAAGCCTTCCGGATCCTTCTGCACTGGCAGTGTATTTACCTCGGAAGAAATGCCTCTAACAAACTCCGATGTCCTCTTGAACACTCCAATGCCGTGAGCATAAGACACGGCTGCCGGAGGAGGTCGACTAGGGCACTCATTTGCCTTATGACCCTCCTGGTGGTACTTAAAACACATAAATTTCGGTTTCGGCTTGTACTGTGATGTAAAAAAAAACCTGACTTTTCTCATACGGCGTGGTATTAGGTTTGGATTCAGTTTTAGTTTCATTGCTCTTTTGTTTAAATGTGTCATTGCTACGGGGAGGGGTAGGATAACGGACCCTAGCACTTGCATCGTACTTCTGTGAGGACCCGCAACCCCGAATCAACGACAGCCGTCGATCAGCCATTTCTGCTGCTTCGACTAGAGTTCTTGGGTTTTTCTCCTTTAAGTTCAAAGTTAGATCACCGCCCGTGCTCTTAAAGAACTGCTCCAACATCATTAACTGCTTAACTCCATCAAATGTTGTTACCTTCTCAGATCGGAGCCAGTTCCCCATAGCATCGGACAAGTCCCGGGCGTGTTCCAAAAAGGTGCTATCTCTTCCCTTAGTTACACCCCGGAACTTCAAACGGTACGTTTCTGGTTGCAGTTTGTAAGCCCTCAGGACAGCCTCCTTGAGATCCTCATACACAATACATGACTCCAAAGGTAACGCATCGTAGGCTTTAAGGGGAGCGTCCGGCCTTTACTCTAGAACGTGTTAGTGGATTTTGTCTGTATTTCATAAGATTTTGTACACGTATAGGGGACCTAACAACTAAGAAATTTCCAAAATTTTAATTCTCTAGGACTATTATTTTTTGAGTTACGTGTGTAAATTTATGACTTTTTGTAAAATCAAAATCTCATTTAAATGTTGTTGCTTGATTGTTTTAATGCATTGGGGGTACTAACAATAGGTGTAGTTTCAATTGTACGTTGATACTTTTTCCATTTTGTATCTACTGTAATTGTAGAATTAGGGCATTTACAATTAGGTACAAATTAGGTACAAATTAGGTGACAAATGTCTCGGGGTGCTGTGTCGAAATGGGAAAGAAATCAAAACAAATGGCGACGTGGAGTTGTAGAGAATTTCATGCCCTTTCCAATGACACCAGAAACATTGTTGTAGCATGTTTGGTTACGTCAGAACTGCGCCGACAAGTGAACTTTCTTACGTGAGGTACTAAGGCACGAGAGCTGTTGCAAGCCAGCCGGCCAGCCGCACCCTACCTCTCTCGCGGCTTGGACCACACTGCTCTTTCTCCTCCACCACCACCACACCCTTCGTTGTTACCCGGGTTGAGTACCAGATACTGTTAGGCAAAATATCTAAGAACGTCATATTTTCACCAAAAATTCATGGTTTTATTTATTTTTTTTGCAGATCCGAAACCCATAATGCATTTTCTACGTGTCTGCGAGACCCGCGACCCGCGAAAACTTTAAACTAGCCCAGAAATAACATGCTTCCAGACGGAATATTGCCTCAGGATTTTAACTGAAGACAGAGGGATGGGTGATGATGCCATATATCGGGTTGCGCAATATTGCCGTTTTGAGCACTATTACGAGTATGAACCGGACGCTCCCCTTAAGACCCTTGCCTATTAATCTAGAGGATACAAGTGCTGCCCATTTATTCTCTGGCCACTGGTGTTCCTGGCACTTCTTTTCAAAGCGTGTGAAAAATTCTGTTACCCCACTCTCATCAAACACCGGAACCAGTTCCAATAAGTGCGAGAGAGATTGATCATGAGCACAGTTACCAGCCCCAAGTCGCTGTCCCGTTGTCTCTACTCGCGACTTCTCTACGTCCATGTCGGCACAGTACCTAGTCGACTCTAAATCAGCTTGGATTTTTGCTAGCTCTGTTTGCTGCTGAAGCTCACATGCCCTTTGTTGCTGTTGAATCTCAGATGCCCTGATAGTCTTTCTCTCTTCGATCATAGCTGATTCTATTTGCTGCTGATGCTGAAGCTTAGCTAATTCGAGCTTAAACAATAATTCTGGAGATAACCCTTGAGGAGGTGAAGGTGCTACAATGTTTGAAATTACCGGTGGTCCCCCCAGGGGCAACCCACCCTGCCAGTCACCACCCAACTGTGGAAGCGTACCCGGGGTCGGCAAACTACTGGGATGGCTGGGAGTCGAGTGTAGGGGAAGCATGGCCGAAGGGCTCTGAGCACTCAACCCATCTCGCTCACCAGTCACCCTGCCCAGTACACACGTTATCAAGTTATCCCTGGTCATGCTACTAGTACCCGCATGACCGATAGCTGTGGCCAGGCATTGAAGACCGTACCGATCCATACCCTCCAACCGCTCGGCAGTAACAGGCCATTGCAAAAATATCCTAGCATCCTCCTCACAGTTCACCTGATTAACCATTTCATCATACTGCTGTTCCTCAGTTTCGACATTACGTACTGTGTCTCCATTCTCCTCTGATCCGGTATAAGACATGATGCTCACAAAAATTTCCCACCTCAATATTCAGAAAAGAAGCACCCTAAACTCTTATACCTCAATATACACACACAAATTCTCGGAAATACTCAAGGGCTATACTATGTTGCAAAACAAAATTATTCTTGCTGATCCCCGCAAAATATTCCCCAAAACAACAAATGTTCCCTGCTAATAAATGTAGGTTCACCAAATCCTAGGTAAGGTCGCCATTTGTTACGACTGAGGTTTAAATATTTCAGGGTTCTTATTCATTGGACTAGTAATGGCATAAATGCTACAACGGAAAGCGCTAGATCCAACCTCTGATGTATATTCCCAGTGAACAAAGAACACAAATACTCTCCAGAGTTCTATATGCAATAATAGGTTATTAAACTCTCAATAAATGTGCGTCTACTCTAGGCTTAATGTTATGAGAAAACAGCCTATTACTACCTATAACCGAAGGTGCTTGGTTATGGAATGCAAAGTAAGGTGGTAAGAGAAGTTACAGCTTACGTTACTTTAATCAATAAATGTCAGGCACTCCTGCATGAAAGAAAGTGCACTAAAGTCCTTCAACACCAACAAGGAATCTTCTTTAACACCTTACGAGCGGCCTATGCGGTTTATTTATGTGTACCGCACAGCGGGGTGTTTTTAGCCAAAATAGGGCTGTTTACGTGATCATTTTCATGCCTAAATAAGACCCAGAACGTAAAACAAGTACCTATCCCTGAAAGGGCATAAACAGAGCTTTCGAATGACACCATAACGATCCTTGTATGATGGATAGTTTTCTTGCAATAACCGTGCAACGCGAGTGCAAAAAGCAGGTAATTCGGTACTTTCAGTACATAATTGAGTATGTAGCGAGTGAGAGAGGGAGGAGGGAGCTGAGATTTGTGTCAGTAGGTTCGCCGCGGTGGTCTGGAGCAGTCATACGCTCGCTAGTCTCCTGCCACCACTTGTCTCTCTCTCTCAGCCACATTACGTGCTGAAATTGCCACTCGAGTTATGTCGAGCGCCGCCACATAGTCCAGCTTTATTTAACTCGACTTATGTTGCTCGCCGCTAATTAAGGGTTAAATGTTAGATGCTTTCAAGATGCTCGAATCGGAAATGGAACCCCAAAAAGGCTGGCAGCGGAACAATGCTCGTGCAGGCTATGCACACAAAAGGCAGGAGATATAATGCAGTCGGAGCCAAGAATATCCTAAACGCCACAACAATAGTAATAATCGCCACGACAATGCAGTATTCCTATCAACAAAAAGAGCCTAAGTCGTTTGTGTCTCAATACATCAAATTAGGCTGCGAAATGCTTGTGTAATCATAAACGGGTATGCATAAAAAGAGTAATTGGTTTAATATACTTAATATCTACTGTGACTGATAAAGTCTAGCTAGAGTCAATGATACGAGATACTGGTGCGCAAGGCATGCCGCATAGCCTAGTGCAAATCTCAAGTCTGTGCGTCAAGTATTACGTTAGAGGGAAGGGTAGCTCTCTTGAGAAACCTTAATACCGAAGTATTAAGTGTTCTCCTGGCGTACCTCAATGACAAACAACGAGCTTAGAACAGTGCAGAATGGTATAGGCAAAAAGCCCTCATTCGTGCATGCTCTACTCTCAATGGCACACAGACTAGAATTTACCCAATCAACTCCAGTTCTCAGGTATGTCGTGCAGCTTTTAACTAAAGCCAGCACCCATCGGAAACAATACCTTATAGTACCAGACTCCTAGTCTAGCATTATCTAATCCAGCAGAACACTAATAATTATAGGAAGTGGTACTGAACACTATGAATGCCAACCAATGCTTCGTGATCAACTTATCTTAACAACTAACATACATGGGTTATATAAGACCTTAACGCACAATACAACTGGCCAGCATGAAGCTGATTATGCAGAGTTAACCAGAGGGGGTATAATATTAATAAAAGGTGGTGAAAGATATGGAAAATGAGAGAGATAGGCAGAGGAAAAGGTTCTCAGGTGCAGAGAGGGGGGACAGATATTAAAGGGATAAGAGGGATGCATTCTAGAAACCAGATCTGAGGGAGAGAGTGGCCAGAGAGCAGTATATATACTAGCACTAGTTCGAACCGCGTGGGAAAGCGGTAACAAGTCCTCTAGCCAATGCTAAAGAAGCTAGCTAAACATGACGTCACCAAGCATGGTAAAAAACTCTCCCCGAGGCCGGCCAGCTATGACGTCATCGAGTATAGCAAAACACTGCGCGCCTCCCCACACTCTGTTCTACTCTCTCTCTCTCTCTCAACTCCTATCATTACTACTTAATGATAAAACATATACTTTGCAATTAAATATATAAAGCCTTGACATGGGTGAAAACAAAGAGCCTTTCTGGACTGCCCATGACACGAGCTTTCATATGAAATAAAGCACACAACAATACACCAACTGTAGCCACATCCACTGCCCTGGCGATCCTAGCGAGTCACTGTAGGACAAGCCATGCAGTTCTAACGGAGTGGTTAACGCCACAGACTGCATTCCAGTAATGAGAAACAACCCAAACATAAGACACAGGGTCACATCCAACATTTTAGACCTATTTCTTACGAACAATACCTCTTTGATAACACGCACACAGGTAGTACCTGGCTTGACCGATCATGACATGGTACTAGTTGACAAACATAAAACCTACCATACAGAAAGATTTATGTATACGACAGAGTGGATATGGGTGCCATCTGCCGGGACTTAGCTGAATATAGAGGCCCTTTTCTTGACAACGACCCCATTGCCAATTCTGTTGAAACTAATTGGACCAGACTCCGTGACTGCATTCAAGACACAATGGACAAGCATATCCCCAAGAAAACTGTAACACGTAACCAGTCACCCAAATGGTTCAATAGACATCTGCACAGACTACATAGACATAAGGTAAAAGCATAATAATGATAATAATAATAATAATAGTTCTTAAAGCTAGCGCATGCTAAGCCAGCTAAGGATAGCCCAATAAGGCTGATTAAGCGTATTTCCATTGGGGTCCTGTACTACTATCCCATCCCCTTGCTCATGAGGGATGGTAACGACTCAGTGCTTGTGAAAAATCTTTAATGCGCCGAGCGTGGGCGCGATCCCGGGCCTTCTGGGTGGAAGTCCGAGATGCTAGTCACTACACCAAGCGAGCCGCTTGTATACATAGCAGCTAAACGTTACAATGACACAGACCACTGGGAATAGTACAAGAATACACAGAAAACACTACAAAGAGAAATGAAACAAGCAGAACCTAATTACACTGCCATTTTTCTCACAGACAACAAACAAAACCAAAAAAAGATTTACAGCTTCTTCAAAGCACGCAAACAAGACTCGACTGGTATAACAACATTATTACATAAAACATTTCCGGTCACACACCCACAGGATAAAGCACATGCACTTAATTCACAGTTCCAGTCAGTTTTTACACAAGAACAAGCAGATTTGCCGGTACTGTCACCATCACCACACCCGATTATACCCCCACTGACTATACACACGTGGAATAGAGAAACTCTTATCTGAGGTAGACGTTGACAAAGCGACTGGACCAGACAATATACCCTGCAGGATACTTAGGACGAATGCTGCCATTCTTGCCCCTATCCTGCAGGTTATATTTTCACAGACCCTTAGTACCGGAGAACTTCCCCACGACTGGCTTTTGGCGAACGTGACCCCGATTTTTAAATCCGGAGACAGAACCCTCCCAGTTAACTATAGCCCTATTTCTTTAAGGGGAGATGGGCTAGTTTCTAGACCCTTTTCTCCCTCATGTTTAGGCCCATTAATTGTGAGATTTTAAGATGATCGTTCCATTAGTTTGGCAATTTTAACACCTTTCACCCCATTTTTTTTTCAATGTTAAGACCTTTCGTTCCATTTAGGAGTCAAGTTTTTCTTGCCGAGCGATAGCGAGCCTTTAATTTTAAGAATTACTGCATTTTTCTACCGAAAAATGTACACAATTATCTTGAAGAGGGGTCTAGGGGTACACAATTATCTTGAAGAGGGGTCTAGGGGGTGGTTCTTTAAATCTTGATGGATGCCTAGGGAGGAAACTAAGATAATAAGAAATACATAAATAACACTACCTATAAAGAAGCCCATCTCCCCTTAACCTTAGGTCCTTGTAAAAAATTTGAACATATCCTCCACAGACATAATGGACCATTTCAATAACCAAAACATACCGACTAACTCACAGCACGGCTTCCGGCCCAAACGCTCGTGCGAGACGCAATTACTTGTGACAACTCATGACATATCCCAGTCCCTAAATCACCCCAAAATAAAACAAGTCGACACCATAGTTCTTGACTTCGCCAAAGCCTTTGACAAATTCCCCCACCGTAGACTGTTAGCTAAACTGGATTACTATTGAATCCGTGGACCACTTATTCACTGAATTAAGACTTTCTTAACCAATCGAGAACAGCGTGTTGTTCTCGATGGCTCCCACTCATCTTCTGTTCCTGTTACTTCGGGGGTACCCCAAGGCACCGTCCTTGGTCCCCTTCTCTTTCTCTCATACATCAATGATCTTCCATCATCTTTAACTTCTACTACTAGAATTTTTGCAGATGATAGTTTAGTATACCGACCAATAGTAGATAGGGACGATTGCCTTTGACTTCAAGACGACTTGTCTGCCCTTGAAGACTGGGAAGCCAAGTGGCAGATGACCTTCAGACCAGACAAATGCCACCACATATATTTTACCCGCTTCAAGAAACCTGTTCCCTTTGCCTATAAACTCCATAATACCAACCTTGGCACCGTCCATTCACAATAGTATTTGCGAGTCTACCTCTCAACAGACTTGAGGTGGAGCACACATGTGAGTAGCGTCAGGGCAAAAGCCAACAAAGCCGTGGGGTTCCTAGGCAGGAACCTAAGGAGGTGCAATGCATACATCAAAACTTTAGCTTTTAAAACACTAGTCCGACCACACATTGAATTCTGGGACACCGTCTGGGATCCACACACTCACAACATTAATCAATTAGAAGCCATACAAAATAAAGCAGCAAGATCGATCCGACGTGACTACAGACACGCTACATTGGTCACTTTGCTTAAACAAGATATTAAATTATACACACTTGGAACAAGAAGACAAATACACAGACAACAAATGCTATACAAAATAACAAACAATCTAGTAGACAGACAAAGACATATACTTACACCCTACAAATATACAATCCACAAGAGGCAGCCACAACCTAAAATACCACACATACCAGGCAAGCACAGACATATTTGGGTACTAATTTTTTCCCCACAGCATCCAAGAGTGGAATCATATTCCATCTCATATAGTTAACAGTCCCACTATTGATGGTTTTAAAGTTAGGATCACCAAAAAAAAAAATCCTAATCCTCACAATCATCCTCCCCATTAATCCTACAACTCCCCGCATATTGTGCAGCCCTCTGCGGGTCCCCAAGCTAAAGGTAAAAGCTAAAGTAAAACCACAGTCACTTGCGCCAACAACATAATATACACTCCCGGAGAGCCTTGTGGGAAAGCCCGATATCGGCCGTGGCCTTCCTTAGGGACTCAGGGCTGTTCGCCCAGGCAGCTTAGTGAAAAACAACAACTGCACTACAATTGAAATATGTATGGGTTATCTACACAGCATAAACACCTATAAAAACAAAATAATATATGCTTATACAAATATATCTTTCTCTATATCGCTTTATATTTGAATCACTACACTACAATTATGTACAGCTACGACCAAATAAGGGTGGGAGGATAGGAATCCTCCTCCCCTTGTAAAATTCTCCTACTAGACGAGACAGAGAAAGGGGCGAGGGAACGCGAAAGTTGTCCCGGACCCTAAGAACTGGCACCTTAAATGTTGTTTCTGTTTGGTATCTGTCTCGAGTCGGCCACCCCTAGCTATGGGGTATGTGACTGAGTATATACATACATACATACTAACAAAATCTTTGTGAGCTCTTGCAATTTTCTTTATTCAGATAGATCAATTTATTTTGATGTTCAGATCAAATTTAGTGTATATTATTAAGTACACAATATAAATAAATGTATATACTGTATACCAGATTTGATCGGAACATCAATTTAAATGGAGATGTTTGCATAAAAAAAATCGCAAGGGCTCATGGACACATAATACCTATACTTGTATTGCTATATGGTATAAACATAATAATTTACAGCAGAGTCTATGGAGCAGTCTCTTAATGTACTTACCCTCCTGGCTGAAGATACAAAAATCTCTGTTCACGATATTGAATAATATGAATACACCTCTCCAATTCTGAGGTATACGTTCTATGAAGTTTTTGAATCATATAATGATTCACTGTTATAATATCTATAAGTCATGGCACAAATATATTGTAATTAAATTGAAATTGATACCTTAATTCAATTGGCTTATGCAAATTAAAATGGGAATCATATGTGCACAATAAAATAATATAGAAATGCGGAAATTTCATCAGCATTCATGCAGAAGGCGGTCTGATATTTCGTCATTCCCAGTTTCCCGCCAAATTCTATCTGCATAGCAGACGATGTTTATCCGCAAAGGCAACACTGGCTGGGATGTTTAATATATGGGACGACAGAAGTGGCCGATCGCCGGTTTTGCTGGTGAGGCTTGTTGTTATTGAGTGGCACCCTTTATAGCTACTTTAGAATGTCAGCTTGGTAACAAGTGAAGCTAGACATGCGCAATCATTATCGAAGCTGCTAACGTTCCTCATATTACTTTAATTACTATATTAAATAGTACTTAACCTCTGAAGTGCGCATGGGGATAATTAGACACCTCCCCCTGTGCGCATGTATTTGAGGTGTTTCTGTCACTAAAATATTCATTGTACCATTAATAGCATTAATACTTATCCATATGTGCCTATTATGGGTTGATTATAAAGGTATTAACCTGAAACAACAATAAAACGAGTGAAAACAATGTTTGGATGGTCAAAATCGGAGATATAGCCCGCGAGTTGTATAATGTAGGGGTGAGGCAAGCTGCTTTCCCGCCAATTTCCCCCAAGGCCACTGAGACACAGTCGATCGATACTCTCTCTCTCTCTCTTGCACTCGCTTCCCACCAGTGATGACAACACCCTGCATGCAACTCGCTAATGTTAGCACGAAAATATACCTCAGAATAAGGGAATAACAGGGAAAATAGGTGATAACTGAAGGAGAGGAGGAAAGTGGGGAAGGAGGGGAGGTAGAGGACTGAGATTTTGCATAGCATTGCATTTTTTTTTTTTTTTTTTTTTTTCGATGTCAAAAGTTGATTTTTGTTTTCACTCACTCTTAAGAGTCTCCCCGCAGTCCGCCGGGGGAACTCTTAAGAGTCTCCCCTGCAGTTCCCGGGTTAATACTTATGGAGTACTATATTCTCGAATTAACTCTTTATAGAATAAATGTACACTATAGCCTATACCTTAGTTACCCCTTATATATACGCCAATACACACCAAATTAACTTTACATGATACTTTGTGTATATACAGAATTATAAATTCCCTTTTTAACCAATCCCAACTGGAAATAGAAAGGTCTATCGTGGACACTCGTAAGTCACGATATATTCCCGGCCACCAAATATTTCCAAATTTTACAATTTGGACTTAAACTAATGTGGAAAATTATAAGGCTCCACCACCTATCAATGATTGCCAAAGTCACGTGGAACCCAAAGCAGCCTGCCGCTGAGGACGAAGATTACTGTCATCCCGACTAGCAGCAGACTGCGCTGGTGCGTCCGCACCGGCAATACTATCTGCAATAATCTCGCCCACATCTTCACATTCCTGTTCAATAGGGTACAATTTAGCAATCAGATGAGTAGTAATACCGGTAGAGGTTTTGACCTGCGCGACTCTAACAAGCTGATCTAGGCCTGGAAGTAATTTTAGGACGAGACCTAATCACCAAACAAACGAGGACCCTCATTGTGTATCAGAACAACGTCACCTACTTTGGGCCAAGATTTACCCTTGTTTCTTATTAATTAGTATGACTTTCCCTTAGAGACAGCAGGTAGTCAGTCGTCCAGCAGTTCCACAAATAATTCGACAATTTACAGGCATAATTATATCGCACGGAGACGTTAATTGGGTTGTTTACAACATACAATGAGGGATCCGTGATTTCATCGTCGTTCATCGGGTCAGGAAACAGTCTAAGTCTACGTCCGTTGGCCAACTGTGAAGGGGTAATAGGTACAGGATCCTCTAAATTTCCTGACACATATCCAAAGGGTCTGTTATTCACAGCCGCCTCCAGTTCTGTTAGTATCGTAGTCAACTCTGCAATTGTGACTGAGGCACGACCCAGTACCTTTTTCAGTCCTGCTTTAACTGTGCCGATTGTTCTCTCCCAGATCGCTCCAAACCATGGAGCTCTAGGTGGGATAAACCTCCAATCACATTTAAACTTACTCAGATGTTGTTTGAGTTGATGATCATCTAGTCTTGATTTCAATAATTTGGCAGAACCGACAAATGTGGTGGCATTATCGCTGAGCATTAATTGGGGATAACTTTTACGACTACAGAACCTTCGGAAAATGTGCATGAAGGTTTCGCAAGATAAATCAGGAGCAACTTCTTAATGAATAGAATGCGTTACAGCACAAGTGAACAATACTATATAAACCTTTTCAATAGTACCGCCCCCACCCCTCACAGCCAGTGAGCCGGAGTAGTCCACGCCTGTGACCTGAAATGGTTTCACCCTGTTAACGCGGAAATCAGGTAGTGGAGGAGATGGCTGCAACCCATAGCTTTTGCCCTGAAAGCGGTTGCACACGACACATTTCCTAGTTACAGACTTCACTGTTTGCCGTATTCTCGGAATCCACCATCTCGTTCTCAGATACGAAACCACATATGCCACCCCATAATGTAAGCACAATTTATGAGCATTGTCTATCAACAGTGAGGTTAACCTGTGTTTGTTTGGAAGAAGGATTGGAAACTTAGTATTATACTCTAGCTTAGCCCTTTGTAGTTTCCCTTTACATTTAATGATCCCTTGATCCAAAAATAACCCCAACTGTTTAATAATGTTACTCTTAACCTTATTGTCAGTGGTGCTAGTGTCAAGTTCCTGTCGCTCCTTATGGTAAACTTCCCTCTGTGCTACATCTATTAAAGTTACTTCAGCTGCTCTTAGTTCCGGTACTGTAAGAATGCCATGATTCTGATCCGACCCCTTCGATTATGCTTTCAGATTACCCACGTAGCGCTTCACCCATGCCACGATGCGTACTAGTCTCTCATACAAACTATAGCGAGGCCATTCCATTACATGTGCCTCGTTCGAGGGAGTGTCCGTAGAGGTCGCAAACATTTGTTGAACCACAGGACCTTGTTCCTCCCCATCTGGCCATTGTTTAGGATGGGATAGCCATGATGGCCATTTCCACCAAAGCCGAGAACTGTGTAGGGAGGAATAAGTAATTCCCCTTGTGAGCAAATTGCCTGGATTATCGTTGGTAGGGACATACCTAAACTTAGTGTTCGTACATGACGCTAAGATTTCATCAACTCTGTTACGAACAAACACCGGTAACACTTTCTTACTTGCAAGCCAACATAAACTTATTTGACTATCACACCAGATGACTGTTTCTTTGATGGACAACTCAGATGCATAGGCCTCCTTAATGAAAATGGCTAACCTAGATGCAAGTACGCAAGCTGTCAGTTCAAGTTTGGGAATAGTTATACATTTAATCGAGGCCACCCTAGCCTTAGCCATAATCAAGCGGCACGTATCCTTGTCTACACAGAAATACGCAGCGGATCCGTAAGCAACTGTACTAGCATCACTGAAAATGTGTAAGGTCACATACCTCGAAAAGGTAACCTGTCTAGGTATTTCTAAGTCCATGCAACTCCAGAGATCAGAACCAATGTCACACCAGCATTCCCTAAGGGGGTCCGAAAGAGGTTAGTCCCACCTGCAATTTATCCGCCAAAGATCCTGTACAAAAATGCGTGCCCTAATGGTGACAGGTAACAAAACCCCCAGCGGATCAAAAATGCTAGCAGTGACACTGAGCGCTTCACTTTTTGTGCTTGCTTGTAAAAAACGCTCCCTCTTCTGGAATTTAAACATATCAGTATCAGTTACCCAAGTCATCCCAAGTGTCTTAACCGTATCCTGTACTGTACTTGCGACATTATGTGCAAATAAGGTATCACGGAGATGTGGACTATTTGTGACCCTGAGAAAAAGATGTGCTCCCGAGAATATATCCTGGGCGCTGTTGTATATGCTCAGAAAGTCCTGCTCACTGTCATGGGTCGCCTGCAAATTATCTATGTAAAGCCCATGTCTCAGACTGTGAACATGTTCAGTATCTTTATCTAACAGTGACAAATGTTTCAAGATAGTTGCATTCAACAAAAACTGTGAGCAGGTCGCGCCAAAAAGAACCACGCGAAACCTATAGACCGATACTGGACTGTCGATATCCAGCGAATCATCGGGCCACAGAAACTGTGTGCAATCCATGTCATCCTCGTGTAACTTGAGCATAAGAAAGGCCTTCTCAATGTCGCTGACCCAAGCATATTGGTTCAATCTGAACCTTAACAAGACCTGGGTTAGGTCAGCGACAAGAGAAGGTCCCGTATACAGACAATCATTCAAGCTCAGCTTATTTGTGCTTGTCTTTGCTGAACAGTCGAAGACTACCCTCACGGGTGTGGTCCGACTGTCCTTTTCAACACCATGATGAGCCAGATAGTGAGTCTGGTTAGTGCTGTCAAGGTTTTCTACTGGTACTCTCTCAATGAAACCTCTTGCTATCTGATCCTGAATGACACTTCCATATTGTTCGCAGTATTCCGGGGCCCGCATGAACTTACGCTGAAGACCTCTTAGTCGTTCCAAGGCTAGCCCATAGTTGCTCGGAAGTAAGTGTTTGTTGTCTCTCCAGGGCAACTGAACAGTATACTGATTATTAACACGAGAGTACTGTATTGACTCTTCAAATTTCGACATGACTAATTTAGCCTCCAAGTCTGCTTCCTTAGAAGCAATGCCAATGTGGTCCAGTTTCCATAGTGCACCAATATCTTTATGTACCCAGTACAAAGGAGTACAAAGGAGTACAAAGGAAATCAAGCAACAACAGATCTAGTGACCCTTCTAGGTTGCTTGTCCTCCAAAACACTGAGGATCAAGTGTCCAAACAGTGGTTTAGAGTGGGTAAGGGAACATTGGAAAGGGAATTACTGCCCTGGAACTAATGTCCGTGGCAGGATTAGGAAGTTAGTAGGGGACAGATGGGTTAGTAACTGAGGGGGGGATAAAATAAAGTTATTCATTTACAAACGCAGTCAGTCGCGGGTTTGATGCGAGATATTTGTCTAGGCGGAGTTTAAATGAATCAACGGTGATGCAGTCTATAACGTTTCAGGGAAGCCCATTCCACAAGTTGACAACTCGATTGAAGAAGAAATTCTTAGATTCGTGGGAGTTAAAAGATTTACCAATAATTTTGCAACCGTTTCCCCGCGTGTAATTAGATTGGTCGATAGTGAAGTACTTACTACAGTTCATATTGTCGATGCCTTTGATGATTTTGAACACTTGAATTAAGTCACCTCTTAATCTGCGCTGGGTTAAAGGAAATAGATTTAATTCTCTAAGACGCTCTTCGTATGGTTTGTTCTTTAGGCTAGGTATCATTTTGGTAACTCTACGTTGAACTCGTTCTAGCTTGTTTATATCTTTTTGGTAATAAGGGCACCAGGATTGAACGCAGTATTCCAGAAGAGGGCGGACTAAGGAATTGTAAAGGGTTAGGATAACTTCTTTGGATTTATACTCAAATGACCTGCCTATAAAGCCAATTATTTTGTTTGCCTTCTTAACAACTTCTGAACATTGTTGACTCGGTTTTAGGTTACTCGACATTGTTACTCCCAGATCGGTTTCTCTGTTTACATTCTTAAGCTGAGTGCCATTCATCGAATAGTTTGCTTTCTCATTTAGGTATCCGATATGTAGTACTTTACATTTATCCGCATTGAAACTCATTTGCCAAATTTGGGCCCAACATGACAATTTATCTAGATTGTGTTGCATATCGTCAACTTATTCTTTTGAGAGTACGCTATTTGCAATTTTTGTATCGTCAGCAAATTTTGAGATTGTACAGGTGAGACCCTCATCTATGTCGTTGATGTAAATTAGAATGAGAATTGGTCCTAGTACCGATCCCTGGGGTACCCCGCTACTTACATTGGTCCATTTAGATGCCTTACCGTTTATGACTACTCTTTGCTTTCTGTCGCTGAGCCAATTTTCTATCCATTTCAACACACCGTCTTGTATTCCATGCGCTTTTAGTTTTAGCAGTAAACGTTTGTGGGGAACTTTGTCAAAGGCCTTTTGAAAATCAAGGTATATAATATCTACAGCTTTACTCTCATCGTAGAGGTTGAGGATATCGTGGAAGAAGTCTAAGAGGTTTGTTAAACAGGAACGTTTTTTACGAAAGCCGTGTTGAGTATCTTTAAGTATGTTATTTTCCTCTAAGTGATTTACGAGTCTGTCTCGTATGACCGTTTCTAGCATTTTACATACAACTGAGGTTAAGCTAATTGGACGATAGTTACTGGGTAGGGATTTGCTGCCTTTTTTTAATATCGGTGTTACGTTGGCTAGCTTCCACTGACCGGGCATAGTTCCAGACTGCAAGGATTTATTGAATAGTAATGTCAGTGGTTTGGAGAGCTCATCCTTAGCTTCCTTTAGAACTCTAGGCGAGATTGTATCAGGTCCAGGCGTTTTATTTACCTTGAGTTTATCTAAACAATTCAATACTTCTCTCTCTGTAACGGTGATATTGCTTAGAACATCTGAATTATCAATCTGAATCGGCGATGGTGTAGGGATATCACTGAGGTCTTCTGTTGTAAAAACTGATGCAAAGAAGGTATTGAGGGCATTACTCATTTGTACTTCGTCTTTGGTGTATTCTCCATTTTCATCGACTAACGGTCCAACAGTTGAAGTAACTACTTTTTTCTTTCTGATATAACTATAGAATTCTTTCGGGTTTGTTTTACTTTGATTCGCAATATGTAACTCTAAGGTCTTTTTACTTTGCTTAATTAACTTTTTGACTTTGCGTCGTAGCTCTACAAATTTCAGCCGTTCTTCGTCATTTTGTGAGGATTTTAATCTATCATTAGCAAATTTTTTAGCAAGCAGGCAGTTTGAAATATCTTTATTCCACCATTTGGGCTTATTATTATGGCCTGGACGCCGTATTTTCGATGGTATGCAGTCTTGCACTGCTTTTAGGTAAGTGGCTTCGAATAACTTCCAAGATGTATTTATGTCGTTATTGTGAATTAAAAAGCTCCAGTCAGTTTCTTTAAACATAGCTCTAAGTTTATGGAAGTTTGCTTTCTTGAAATTAGGGACTTTTTCGATGCTACTATTTGGTTCATTACTAGTAAACTTTAAAGTGAAAGTTATCGTACGATGGTCGCTGTTACTGAATTCATCACCAACATACAAATTCTCTATTAATTCTTCTTTTGTTGCAAGTACAATGTCAAGAACGTTATTACCACGGGTTGGCGTTCGAACAAATTGATAAAGCGAACTCTCTTGCAAGTTCGTATACAAGCCATGTCCGGAGTGTGAAGTAAGAGTATCGCCCAACTTGGTCACAGGTAAATTAAAGTCGCCGAAAATTACGGTATCTTGTGAGTTACTTACATCTGCAATTTGTTCGTAAATTTCTCGGTCAGTTTGCACTGATTGAGCTGGAGGTCTGTATATTAATGCAAGTATTATTTTTGTACCTTTATTATTCTTTATTAGCACAAAAGATGCGTCGACGTTCACAATTTGAGGTTTTGACAAGAGGGTAGGGTTAAGACTTTCTTTGATATAAAGTAAAACGCCACCTCCATTTCGATTTATTCGGCTTTTCTCAAACATTACATAACCGGGAAGTGAATACTCTGCTAAAAAGTCTCTATCTTCTGTATTGAGCCAAGATTCTGTTATGCCAATCACATCATAATTTTCTGTAAACACTAGCTCCTCTAAATCTGAAAATTTATTGCGTATGCTACGAGCGTTTGCATAGAAAACCTTTAAATTTGTTATTTTAGAACTCACGGAACGCTCTTTAATAATATTTTTGGTTCTTGTCGGATCTACATTTATGTTCATGGCTGTCCTCGGTCCTCGCTGTCTTCGGTCCTTATCGCTGGTGGTCCTCGGTTGCCTCTGTTTTTTTCTTGGCGTTGGATGATTTATGTCACTGCTGCTTCTTCTCGGATGGCGTTTTTTGATCCATGGCTGCGGACTGCTTCGTGTAGGAGACGACCCATGCGTGCTGAACCCACAGGGTTTAGATGAGTGCCATCCTTGCGGAACAGAGTAGGCTGGTTGTAGAAGTTGTCCCAGAGGTTGATGAATTCAACTTCTTCCCTCAGACACAAATATTTTAGTCGGCTATTTGTGCTGAAGGCCTTGTCGTAGAATTTGTCAGGTGCGTCGATCTTGGGGAGAATGCCTGAGATGATGATATTCCTTGACTTGTTTTTGTAGTGCTGGATCATCTTGCGATATTTCTCCATCAACTCTTCGGATCTGGTGCGCATGACGTCATTTGAACCAGCATGGATGACAGTGGCCCCCACTGTCCTGTAAGTAGGTATCCACCGGGCTGGTAGCAACTTTCAGAACTGTGACCACTTCGACAGTGGTTTCTGAACCTTGGGTTTGGAACGATCCACTCAAAGCATACCCGTAAATTGTGGGCAGGAGAACTATCTCATTTACTCTTTTAAAGCCTGGGCGTACAAACTTATAGTAATTCTCCGCTCCTATCAGCATATCGAGTTTGTTTGAATGAAAATCATTGTCGGCTAATTTCAACTTTTGCGCAGGGAGTTTGTCAGTGATACAAGTAAGTCCCTTGTGAGCACAGTAACTAGGAAGCCGATCGACAACAATGGCTTTCATTTGGCGCCATCGCCCTTTGTGTCTATAGTTTAGTGCAACAACATCATAAGTTGCATCTTCCAGCTAGCCTGTGAACCCCCTTAATTGTAGAGTCTCTTAACCAACTACTGTATGTTGTATTAACTCCAATGAGGACTTCAATATAAAGGACTTTTGAGAGCACTGATCTAGTTAAGCACGAAGTTGTGTAACATAAGTCTCCCTACCTTTCAATGGTACCTTTATTGTGGGGAGTAATGCCATTTCTTTTTGAGTAGTAACCGACATAGTAACTGGGTGTTCCGAATGAGTTTGTGGCGACTCCTGGCCCCTATTTGGACAAAGACTATGGTAATCTTTGCCCTGACAATGTCTACACGGCTCCACCTTTGGGTTGGTGCAACCATTTCGACCATGGTCTGTAACCATACAGCCAACACACACCTTTAATACCTTCGCCCCCTTTGTTTTGGTTTGTGCAATAGGATATTTGAAACATTTAAACCAGCAGTGCCCGGACTTGCCACACAGCTTATAGCCCTGATCAGAGCCATTGCTTCCTGCCTTGTAATGTGCTACCTTGTTTCGTTGAATAGTAAAAGCAGCAGTAGGTTTATATTTTTCTTGTGTAGGCAGGCCAGCCCCCTCCATGTTACAAATCTCCTCGTATAGGGTCCGAGTGACCGCACCAACCTCTAACCAGTCATCCTTCAGTTCTCGCCGAATAGTCTCTCGCAAAGGAGACGGAATCTTATTATACAACAGTACGGCACAAAGTTCTTCCAACGTTACATTGCAAGATTTAAGCGACTTTAGTGTGCATTCAGTAGCCGCATGGAAATGTCTAAGGTCCTACGCATCATATCGAGGACTAGGAATCTCACAAAAGGCGGTAATGTGGGCAGACTTGATGCGGTCAATCTGTCCGTAGGTCTCGAGGAGAAGTGTTACGGCAGGAGCATAACTTGTGGTCTCTAAGCTAAATCCGGCTATGAGCTGCGAGGCCTCTCCCTCTATCTGACCCCTCAAATATGTGAATTTCTGAATATCTGTTAGGTCCTGACGCCCATGAACCGAACATTGGAATAAATCCCAAAATCCGGTCCACCGGGCAGGATCACCACCAAACTTCGGGAGGGTTAAGGCTGGCAATTTTACTACCGACTTTACAGCCTCTCTGCGAGAGACCTCTGTACATGCCGGTCTACTATCCAAAGGGGCTAATAAGTTTTGTACCTGTTCCTCATAAAGCATATCATTAGCCACTTCTTCATCTAAATCTTCCTCGGACTCTAACAAAAGATATATTTTCTCATTGAAAGAATTATGCTGTGTAAAGCCTTGATGATACTGACTTTTTTAGCAATTATTTCATCGTTTGTGGCTTCGTTGAGGAAAATGTTGAAATCCTTAGTTAACCCTTGTCTGGCGGGGGTGGCCTTAAGTCGGTCTAGAGAACCATGGACTATGTGGCGGGGACCAACTTCAGGCGGTGTGCAATTCTGAGCAATATTTGGCTCTGAGAGAGAGACGAGCGGGGGGAGGAGCATAGGCCGACTCTGACCGTTCGGCATGGCTCTCGCGCCAGGACTGGGCCCAGCTCCACACACACCCACACTCACTGCCTCGCTACACAGGGAATTATGTAAGGAAATTACCGTATTTTAGGGATTTTTCCTTCGTCTTGCACGATCGTTGCAAGAGAACACGTGGTCGTAGAAGGATGGTTCTGGTGTCATTGGAAGGCGTTAATTTAGTAATGCCTCCTTTGGCTGCAGCCCTCAACCTCTTCAGCTTGGTGATGTCCATGTTTAAAGGGAACCCAACCTGTTACCAGTCAATTCACAAATTTATAGGGGATAGGCGAGTCAGGATGGACGATGAACGACGATAAAATAAACTATTAGCCTAATAAATGGAACTAAATATAGGCTAGCCTATTCCTCGTCAAAATATCGGCCGCCCTACTGACGATTAGGTTATAGAGCTTGTGCGTCCCCCAAGGGCCTAGATGGAGGCCATCATATGCCGAGTCCTCCTTACCCATCTCCATAGGGTTGAACCTTGACTTGGAGAGTGGAAATTTCTGGCGTAAATGTCTATTGACGGCATTTTTTATTTTGTTATATTGTTCTGCACTGAGGCCCCTGGGGGAGGTACGAGACTCTATTCCCACGATTTTACAATGCCCCCCTGTTCTATCCTCAATATGTTTAGCCAAATCATTAATTTTACTGGCTAACTCATTAACCACCGTATCACCAAAAATATCATTACCTCCGATTATCAAGAATGTGAGATCCGGACGAAGCTGTACAAGATTATCGAAGGCTGGTGAATTACCGATTGAATCAACTGTGGCCCAACTTTGTGCCAGAAACTTCAGCTGGAAGCCTTCACGGAGTATAGGAGATGGTGGCGGTTCAAATCTATTGACATACGAGTGTCCAAACACCGCAACTTTAGGTAACGCGTGTTTATTATGCGATGGTGACGGCTCAAAATGTTCTCCAATACCGCCCCAACCCCGCGCTGCTTCCCCAGACCCTCGAATCATTGGCAAGTGTGTAAAGTAGATAGCAGGGATGGTTTAAGCAGGCCCAAGAAGACGCCCAGCCACAATTAGGCCTAGGTTAAAACACAAAAATGGGGTTCAGTATATTATTTAATTAGGCATATAGGCTATACTTAAATCCTGGTCACGGCCCCATACTTTACTGTCATGACTTAGGATCGTATAGTGGATTTAGGAATTAGTTACAAGACGAGTAAAGGGTTAGATTACCTGCCTAAGGGGAAAGCATTGAGATCGTCCCACCTTTGTTGTTAATTCACATGCTATATATTATCTACATATATTATAATGGCCACCAGTGAATATATATAGACTTAGCTGGTTAGTGAAGCATGTTGATGGATAGTAGGAGCTGGGATGTTTAACATATGGGACGATAGATGTGGCCAATCGCCGGTGTTGCTGGTGAGGCTTGTTGTTATTGAGTGGCACCCTTTATAGGGAGATACCTTAGAACGTCAGCTTGGTAACAAGTGAAGCTAGATATGCGCAATCATTATCGATGCTTCGTTCATTAACGTTCCTCATATTACTTTAATTACTATATTAAATAGTACTTAATACTTATGGAATACTATATTCTCGAATTAACTCTTTATAGAATAAATGTACACCATAGCCTATACCTTAGTTACCCCTTATATATTACTCATCTGAAATACACACCCAATTAACTTTACATGATACTTTGTGTATATACAGAATTATAAATTCCCTTTTTAACCAATCCCAACTGGAAATAGAAAGGTCTATCGTGGACAGTCGTAAGTCTCGATAGATAGTCTTTTAATTTTCAATGGTTCATGTTACAAACAGGTAGATGGTATTTCTATGGGCAATCCTCTCAATTGCAGTCTCGCTAATTCATTCTTAGTTTATCACGAAACACAATGGCCTGACAACTGTCCTATAGAATTCAAACCTTTGCTCTACAGACGTTACATAGATGACACATTCGTTTTATTCCAGTCTCCCGATCACGTTCAATCTTGTTTAGCTTATCTAAATTCACAACATGAAAACATTAAGTTCACTTCCAACACTGAAACAAATGGTAAACTCCCCTTCCTAGACATATATATTAGCAGAACACCCGACTCCTTTAATACTTCAATATACAGGAAACCAACCTTCACAGGTTTAACGACAACATTTAATTCATCTCTCCCAATACAATACAAACGAAATTTAATCTTAACTTTAGTCACCCGTGCATACCACCACAATGAACTCAAATATCTCAAACAAATTATACATTCAAATGGTATCCCTATTTCATTCACTGAAAACTGTTTTGGTAAACAACTAAATACACTTTTCCAAGTCCCGAGCCCCATACCGACTGCTAAAAAGGCAGTAATAGTTTTCACTATACCATATTTAGGACCATCAAGTTACTCGGTACGCCATAAAATCACAAAATTGATTCGTTGCTTCTATACCCAAGTGTCCTTCAGAATAATATTCAAACCTTCCAATACTGTGCCACATCACCTTTGACTTTGTCACATCATTTCAAATTCAAAGATCGTATCCCGGATGTTCTGCAATCATCTATAGTTTATCAATATAGATGTAGCTGCTGTGATGCAACTTATATAGGCCAATCAAAATGGCACTTAAACACGAGGGTTGCGGAGCACCTGGGTCGATCTTATAGAACTGACTTCCCATTTCAAAACCATCCTTTTCAGCCATGCGAGACCACTGTGAAACTTTAGGCCATTCCATTAACAAAAAAGAGTTTTCAGTAATGTTCAGTTGTTCTGGTGACACCACCCGTTTAATTGCAGAGTCCCTCCTCACTCACCATCTTAAGCCCACCTTGGGCACCCACGAATTCTCCACCAACCTATTATGTTTTTAAGGTATTGTGTATATTGTATCATACAATATCTACACGTAGTTCATAATATATAGTTTGGCTGTTGCTGTTGTTTGTTGTGATTTTCTCTCTCTTTTTCGCGATTTCTAACTGTTTATGTTATTCTAAATTAGTATTAAATATATTTGCTTTAAATGTCAACATAATTTATTAATAAATTTAATATCTTATTGCTTTAGGTCTGATGATGACATATGTTAATGTCGAAACGTTACCGGTACAAGAATAAATATTTTCGTGTTTACCTTGGTGTTGCTTGCTCATATACTGTATATACAGTATATATATATGTATATATGCAAGAAAGTCACAGCAACACGTGAACTAATAATATGCTAAATATCCACAGGGAAGGAAGGAAAATAAACACGGAGTCCCAAGCGCTTTCGTGTATTACATCTTCAGGGGACAGAGGAAAGAGGTCCTCTGTCCCCAGAAGATGTAATACACGAAAGTGCTTGGGATTCTGTGTTTACTTTCCTTCCTTCCCTGTGGATATTTAGCATATATATATATATATATATATATATATATATATATAGTATTTATAATGTTACACATCGCAACCCGTCAGCTTAGAAGCAGCTAGTCACTATTACAATACCTACAAAATTAAACTCCAAAAAGTCCAAAACAAATTACCGAGGTGGATACATGGAACTCAGTGATATGACTTCCAATAATCGGAACATCTACATGAACTCTCCCGCTTCCCCCCACTTAACATTTATTGTAACTTTCTGGTGAATTTTACAACCTGAAAAACTTTAGACCTTTGATCACTTTGTCCAAATTATGAATAATATTACTGAACACCTCCACCCCTGGGCAAACCTTTTACACCCTATGTAATTAGTAGGAGTATAAATACCATTTTTTATTTACATCCGTAGACTTGAAAATGCAGTCCCATGTTGGTGTTTTACATCCGTAGAGTTTATTAAACATTGGCCCGTGACATTTTGTTGTTTACAACCGTAGAGTTTATTGAAATATAGGCCTCTGACTATTTTGTGTTTTTTTTTACATCCGTAGAGTTAATGGATTAATGTCATACACTAATAGAGTTTATGCATAGAAAAAGGGGGTTACCAGAGTGGGGGTAACCTAAGCAGGGGGGGGGGGGAGGGGGGGGGGGGAGCGTGGAGAGAGGATGTTCCAGAGTGGAGAAGGTTCCAAAATAGCGGGGATTGTCCAGGTGTGGTGAAAAGGAGCCCTACCATAAATATCATAAATATCAGAATTAATAGACCTATCAACAATAAATATACTTTACTATGTGACGGTTTTGGAAATATATCATATTTACCAGGACATTAAGCATTGTAGTTTATATAGGAAATTCAAGAGGATGAAAATGATCAGTAGATTACCATCACCTCAATTACTTATTCTGTCATACATTGTTGAACATCAATGTGTTTTACAGTATTTACAATAGGTGCTCGATCAAGTTGCTTCATGGGTTCGATTACCTGATGAATGAAACTTCACAAATTGAAGGTAATGTGAGAAGGTGAGAGAAAGAAGGATGTACTGGCACTAATAAGTAAGTACCAGACATGGAGCAATACATTTCTGATGAGTACACAGACATGTAACTTACTTTAGGTGCAGCGGGAGGAAATGCAGCTGAAGTAGTAAGGATGTCTGGTGAATAGAATATAATCGAATAGAATAACTTTATTGCTCAGACCGTATACATACAGTATGGAGCACTTGCAAATAAACAAATGTCATGGTTACAAGCAGGAACATTTGGTAATTAAACATAACTAGAAACAATCAGATCCATGTGGTGTACTGAATTACGACTGAATGTGTGAAGATAAAAAATATGTTCACATAATTATCACATAAGGTAAGCTTTCACTTACAAGTGCAAGTGTATTCACAAGCATTTATATAACTACATTTATTAATATTTAAAATTGTCTCTGTATCATCATATCAAAGAATTATCATACTAGAGAACAGGGAGCGCACACTTTAGGAAGTTGCCAAGCTTAACCCTTGTCTATCAGGGCCTGACTTAAGTCCGTATCAAAAAATTTGGACTATGTGGCGGGGCCCGACTTAAGTCTGAGTGCAATTTTGGCGCAATATTGGCTCTGAGAGAGAGACGAGTGACGGGAGGAGCATGGGTTACCTCATGACCGCTCGCCACGGCCGCCGTGGACCAACTGAGATGTACTCCACTTACATCCACCCTCGCTCCCTCGCTACATACGTAATTATAAAAAGAAATTACCGTATTTTAGCGGTTTTGCCCTTCGGTTGCACGATCGTTGCAAGACAACCAGTGATCGTAGAAGGATGGTTCGGGTGTCATTGGAAAACTCATGTTACGCCCTTTCAGGGATACATACTTGTATTACGCTCTGGGTCTTGTTTATGCATGAAAAAGAGCACGGAAACAACCCCATTTATGGTTAAAAAAAAAACGCTGAGCGGCACAGTGAAATATACTCCACCACCCGCTCTTTGAGCGCTAATTAACAAGTTTGAATTATTAGAGTTAATGAGGTCAATAAGTTTAGCCATAGCCGCTCATCCCATGTAGTAATTCATGTTTATAAGATATTTTGCACGATATTATTTAACTTTAGCATTATTACAATTAAACATTAGGTGATATTCGTCCCCATCATCCTGAAGTGTGCACAGCCTACACAATCTGTTAGTTTGTACATTGTCACAGTCAGGTTGAGATGCAGATTCATTATGTGATCAATGCTTTCATATTTCCATAATATAGACATGTTAAATATTTGTCTATCTCAAATTTGACCTTGCATTTTTTGTACACGTTACAAGAGCTATGGTTGTTAAGGTCTTCCCTCCAGCTTTGTACAAACTGGTCTTGTAGCCTTTGTTCTACACTCCCCCCCCCCCCTCCCCTTAGCTATATATACGTCACTGTACACTTTTCATGTTTTGGAAATTAAACCTAAGTTATAATAGTTTGTCTCTCCTTGTAAAGTTTCTCTTTTTGCAGTTTTAATTAAATCTTGCCTTGGCCTCAGAAGCGGACCTCATGAATTAAATAGTATATCCAGGGAGATTAATGGCTTCCGGGCAGTCATTGCAGAGCAATGAGACATTATTTGAAAAATAATTACTAATGTTATAATTTGGAGATTGCAAACATTTAGATGGTACTGGTATGCGTGATAATATGTATAACATATTTGTCTGCCCTGAATAATGTAGATACACAAACACACACAAACATCTGTAGTCTTTAATATAGAATTCTATCAATGTTTGTTGATGGACCATCTATGACGAAATAATCGTGCGCATGATGAAGGGTATCGGTATGTATTGCTGGATCTTATTAGACGATTAAGGATAACCTGAGGCAGTAACTGTTGTCAAGTTTGTTTCAAAAAATGTTATAGCTAACTACAATAATTATAGCTGCCAATTAATGTGTTGGTATTCCATAGCTGGCCACATAGCATTACACAATACATTAAACGACGATGTCAAGCCTTCTCCTTCTACACTGTACTGTATGTCTGCAATTGTGTAGGTGGTGGTGTAGGGAATTAGTTCATTAGGGTTCGAACCCATGTCATGTGAGGAACGACCAGAGCCAATTGGAGAGAGAGAGAGAGAGAGAGAGATGAGAGCAAGTAATATAGAGTTTGTTGAGTTATGTAGACTGTAAAGAATTAATCACACTACACAAGAATACTTTTACGCAATAGTTTCACTAACTTTTATCAGTCAGTCTAACTTTTGTCGTGCACTTACAATTTAATCAGCTTAGATAGTCCTTGAGTAGTTGTTCACCTAGTTTCTTGGGAGAGGAAGTTCGTCAAATAAATACATGTTGGAAATAAACCAAGAACCCTGTGATTACACAGTTAAAACCGGGGATTCCACTTATGGTGGAACTCTATTCCAGTAACAATATACAAATATAATTGCAGTAAAAGTCTCTGTCCTTCCCACTCTCTCTCCCCTCGAAATACGCATTAAAATAAAGTCTACCTTAAATATTAATTGTGTGATTATAGTGTAAGGCAAGCTTGGATTTGTGATTAGTGTGAGCTACTAAAGTATGGATGTGAGGGTGATGGCTGGTCCTGTCCAGAGTGAGGTTTGGCATTCTCTACCCAACCTTAGCCGTTTCTATCTGTCTCTTTTCCTGTACTACTGTTCCTACTTCGGAGGCGGGTGGCCAGGAATCCTATTCCCCTTGTAGAATTCACCTACTAGACTAGACAGAGAAAGGAGCGAGGGGAAGCGAAAGTGATCCCGGACCCTGAAAATTGGAACTTTAAATGTTTCTGTATGGGCTCTGTCTCGAGCCATTGTGTATGTGCCTAAGTATATAGTATACATACATACTAAAGTATGGAAATATGTAGGTGTAAAATTACAAAGACGAGTTCTGAAAACAGCCTTAGTATAGTACAATACAGTGCACATCATTACAATAATTATTTAACAGACAAACATGAATATGATGATTATTTCAAATATAAAGACATCATGGTAAAACATAATGGAAACTAATTATTATTTAAAGTATAGTGAAGTGATATGGGCCTGACATAAATTAATGTACGGCTATTAGAAAACATCGAAAAACTAAATAATAAGAGATAGGAAAATATGAATATTTAAACAACAATAGTATATAGGTTAGAGACTCTAAATTATATAAAACATATTGATAAGCTAGAGCATTTCTGGTTATTGGTGAGTCCTACTAACGGGAAGAACTAAGTAATATATACAAAACTACGATAAATACAGCAAGGTATTCAATAGGTACAGCACAACACTAGAACCTATGACATTTACAAGATGAATATGTAATCACAGTTTGCTTGAGTTAGTGATGAAAGTGTGCATTCTCTATATGCATGTTCAGAATAATTGAATAACACGTTTCAAATCTACTTATGCAATTATCTCTTGGTATGGGTTCTTAGATCAAATTAAACTATAATTATACACAATCTGAAGTACATAGGTTAGAGTTATACAAATAGAAATGGTGAATTAAAGTGCTTAAGTAATAAAGTTCTAAGTAATTAGTTTAGCATAGTCAGTCTACATTATTGGCACAAAGACATGTTTTTTCTTTACTCGTTCAACTATAGTTTAATTAATTTACATATATTATGAATAATTAAGTACTAGGAAATCACTAACACAGTATGTGTGTGCAATCTGGTGCTAGGGTGTTTCAAAATTAATGTTCTACTATATCATATCCCATATTACGTTCATGCAGGAATGCCAAATAATATGTTTAGGATGTTTTAAATAGGGAAATAGCAAGGATAGCATATGTGTTTTGTCTTCTTGAAAGGTTATAACACGGCTTAGTAAGAATGGATTTTAAAGGTTAGAAATGCAGTACAACTATTTTAGTGATTCTCCAAGTGTCGGAGGGGGACTTGGTGATATTTCGTGGGCTTGGCCTAATGGACTGTTGCTACGGCACTTGTCTTTCTTGGGTATCTGGGTAGGCCTGGACTTCTGTGTTGTGCGACTTGTTGATTTTCTCCTCTCGTCTTCACTGATGCTAGGGCTCATACCACTAGTTTTTAAATGTTTCAGATCACAAGCAAGTAAAGGGGTAGAGGTGATTCTCGGCTTACGTAGTTCTAGTCATTGACTTAGGGGGTGAGCATCGAGCCTCACTATTACGTTGGGTTGCACTTTTGTTGGTGTCGTACATGATTCAGTCTTTGCACCAGATTTTCTATTGTCGCAACTAACATTTCTTCCAGGACACTTGATAGTCCTGACACATCAGGTTTTTGGACCTGATTTGCTCTTCTTGTACCTACCAGGTTTACCAGAACACTTCGTAGAGGCAGGTCTTAGACCAAACAGACTAGAATCGAACCGAGCTTTATTACGAACCTAGTAGAGGACCAATCTTTACACCTGGATGGGCTAGTGTCGTACCTAGCAGGGGTGGTCTCGGCGGCTTCCAGCGGCATGGCTGATTAATGTTGGCTGGCGTGGGGGCATCTGCACATATGAAAGTTGTGCAGGTATAACTGCATTGTACACTGCCACGATGTTCTGTAGTTTGGAACGATCGCAGCAGTCAGAGGTTTAATGGAGATTGGTCGTTAACATACTTGTTAAGGGGAGGTTGTCTAGACCCCGTTCTCACTCATGCTTGGCCCCATTAGTTTTGATATTTTAAGACATTTGCCCCATTAGCTTGGCGATTTATAGACAATTATTGCGATATAGGTGTTAATTTAGAAGGAATAAGACTTCAGATGGGGCATTATTCTCAAGAGGGGACTTGTTTTTATTGTTTAAGCTTAATGGAGGTCTAGGGAGGACAATAAAATAAATAAATAAATAAATACAATAAACAAATAATCCAATACATACAAATCTCACCTTAAACTGACTAATATTATATTTTCCTCTTCCAGACTGCCCCTGTGCTGATTCTGCAGTTCTGGAGCTTCTAAAACTGCTGCTCTTGTACCTTCCTACCGTCGCCAGTCTCAGAACCATCCACGGAAAAATTAAAAACTCTGAGGAAAAGTACGCCTGAGTATTTTTTTTTTTTTTTTCCATATTCCAACTACTCCCTCTCGGGCATAGGCTGATAGCCTTTACACTCTACCGCTGAACACGGTGAGGCCCGTGAGGTCTTGTTCCAGTCTAGAGAGTGAGACATGCGAAGCACCTATTCACGCCTGGAACCCAACTCCATCTCTGAAGCTGCTTCGCCTCTGCACGTCACAGTCTCATTCCCCAGGCTCGGACCCTCACTCTCAGAACGCCACCTATTGATCAATTAACTCACTAGGCATTGCCCCCTGTAGCATATTTTTGAATATGGGAATATTCATACAGTGCTATTTAATCAGGGAACAATGAGGGTATTTTTTGGCATTTCGGTGTGCTGTGGTGATGCACTGATACTAGGTACAGCACAAATTCCATCCCAAAAATATCTTCCCATTGACATATTGGGATTCGAACCCGGGTCCATTGGATTTTTTTTTTTTTTTTTTTTTTTCTATGTGATTGAGGGAGGCAAAAGGCATAACTGCCTATAGCGAGTGCCTCCCCCATAGTTGAAAGAGTGACAGTGCCAAAATCAAGGGACGTTCGAGCCAAAATGCCTGGACACACGGAGTTTGAAGCAATTTAAGTCATAGGAAGAGGGAAAGACTGATTCTGGGAGAGAGTTCCAGAGCTCAGCTGTTGAGTAGAAGAAAGTTTGAGAGTAACGTTTCACTCTTGGGTTGGAGAGTTGCACAGAGTAGGGGTGGGATTGAGTTGCAAGACGGGTACCACGTGCCCTACGTAAAGGAGGTGGTATGCACTGAGATAGCTCTGAGGAACACTGATTATTATAGTAGCGATAGAATAGCGAGAGAGATGCAACATTGCGGCGGAGAGAGAGAGATTGCAGAGAGTTGGTGAGTGGACGGGAGTTAATGATACGAAAGGCCTTCCTTTCAACTTTGTCTAGGAGAGCAGTGTGAGAGGAACCTCCCCACACATGTGAACAATACTCAATACAAGGGCGCACTATGCCCCTGTACAGAGCAAGAAGCTGTGCAGGGGAAAAGAACCCCCTAAGGCGGTTGAGCACACCCAGCTTCTGGGAGGCTGCCTTAGCAAGACTGGTAATATGGTCCTTCCAAATGAGAGCAGAAGAAAAAGAGACACCAAGAATATTGAGAGAAGATGAAGGGTTGATTTTTGTATTGTTGAAGAATAAGGGATAGTCCGCTGGGAGATCCTGACGGGTAGATAGATGGAGAAATTGGGTTTTGGAAGCATTAAAGTTAACAAGGTTTTCTCTGCCCCAATTGGAAATAGTATTTAGATCAGAATTTAAGAGTTCTATAGCTTCATTACGTTTGTCGTTGAGGGATTGCTGGCTGGGGCGTTCTGAAAAACTAATGGAGTAGTGCAAGGTTGAGTCGTCTGCGTATGAATGGATGGGAATTAAGGTACAGTTAAGGAGATCATTTATAAAAATTAGAAAGAGAATAGGAGATAGGACAGAGCCCTGAGGAACACCGGAGTTTATAGAGTGAGGAAGTGAACAATGGCCGTCCACAACCGCGGCTATGGAACGGCCGGAAAGGAAATTAGAGACAAAGGCACAGATGGAGGGATAGACACCGAAGGAGGGTAGTTTAGAAATTAAAGATTTATGCCAGACTCTATCGAAGGCTTTCGATATGTCTAGTACAATAGAAAAAGTCTCACCGAAGTCCCGAAAGGAGGATGACCAAGAGTTAGTAAGATATGAAAGAAGATCACCAGTAGAGCGACCCTTAAGGAAGCCATACTGGCGATCTGAGAGCAGATTATGAGAAGAGAAATGCTTAAGAAATTTGGAAGCAAGAATAGTTTCAAAAACTTTAGAAAGACAAGAGATAAGAGCAATTGGACGATAGTTGGAGGGTTGAGAGCGGTCACCCTTCTTTGGGACAGGTTGAATGTGAGCAAACTTCCAGCATGAAGGGAAGACGTTAGAGGATAGACAGAGACGAAAGAGTTTGCCTAGGCAGGGAGTCAGCATGGAAGCACAGTTTTTGAGAACAACAGGAGGAACACCGTCCAGACCGTACGCCTTATTAGTGTTAAGCCCAGAGAGGGTAGAAAGTACCTCTTTAGAAGAGATTAGGATATTAGGCATAAGTAAGAGAGAGGAGGGCGGAGAGGGAGGAATAGCACCGGAATCATCCAAGGTGGAGTTTCTAGCAAAAGTTTGAGCGAAGAGTTTAGCTTTGTCAGAGGAAGAAGTGATGGTTGTGCCATCAGAGTGGGAAAGGGGAGGGAAAGACGAGGAAGAGAAATTGTTGGAGAGGTTTTTGGCTAGATTCCAGAAAGCTTGGGAAGAGCTAGAGTTGGATTGTTCAGTGCATTTATTATTGATGAAAGAGTGTTTGGCAAGTCGAAGAACAGATTTGGCTTGATTCCGGGCAGAAACATATGAAGAATGAGAGTCTTGAGTTTTAACACATAATTAGCGGCGAGCAACATAAGTCGAGTTAAATAAAGCTGGACTATGTGGCGGCGCTCGACATAACTCGAGTGGCAATTTCAGCACGTAATGTGGCTGAGAGAGAGAGACAAGTGGTGGCAGGAGACTAGCGAGCGTATGACTGCTCCAGACCACCGCGGCGAACCTACTGACACAAATCTCAGCTCCCTCCTCCCTCTCTCACTCGCTACATACTCAATTATGTACTGAAAGTACCGAATTACCTGCTTTTTGCACTCGCGTTGCACGGTTATTGCAAGAAAACTATCCATCATACAAGGATCGTTATGGTGTCATTCGAAAGCTCTGTTTATGCCCTTTCAGGGATAGGTACTTGTTTTACGTTCTGGGTCTTATTTAGGCATGAAAATGATCACGTAAACAGCCCTATTTTGGCTAAAAACACCCCGCTGTGCGGTACACATAAATAAACCGTATAGGCCGCTCGTAAGGTGTTAAGGCGTCGGTACCGTTTGAATGCTTCCTCCTTATTGCGGACAGCAGTAGAACAGGCTGAGTAAACCAAGATTTTTTAGCATTAGTCTGAGAGAAAGAGAATGGAATGTATGCTTCCATGCCCGATAGGATTACCTCGGTAATGCGTTCAGCACTCTCCTCGGGTCCTCGGCCATGGAAGCAGAAATCATTCCATGGGAAATCAAAGAAGTACTGCCGAAGAGCCTCCCAGTCGGCAGCGCCAAAGTGCCACAAGCGCCGCCGGCTAGGAGGATCGGGTGGCTGTACTGGAGAGATAGGACAGGTGACAGAGATAAGTTTATGGTCGGAGGAGCCCAAAGGAGAGAAAAGATCGACAGTATAAGAAGAAGGGTTAGAAGTTAGAAACAGGTCAAGAATGTTGGGCCGATCTCCGATGCGATCCGGGATGGTTGCTGAACTAACTGCTCTAGGTCATTTAGGATAGAAAAGACGTAGGCTTGTTCACCAGGTGGATCAGTAGTGTGAGAGGAGAGCCAATGGCGGTGGTGAACGTTGAAATCTCCTAAGATGGAGATTTCTGAGAAAGGAGAAATGGATAGAATGTGTTCCACTGTAGAGTTTAGATAGTCAAAGAATTTGGGAAAGTTGGTAGAGTTAGGGGAAAGATAGACAGCACAGAAATATTTAGTAAGAGAATGACAGGAAAGTTTGAGCCATAAAGTTGAGAATTCAGAGGAGTCGAAATCGGGAACACGAGAGCAAGTGAGTTTGTTGTGCACATATGCACAACATCCGCCTTTGGCTTTGAAACTAGGATAGAGAAAGTAGGAGGATACAGAGAAGGGGTTGCTGGATGTTGCTACAGACACCTGAGTTTCGGTGAGGAAGAGAAGATCAGGTTTGTAGGAGGAGAGATGGTGCTCAACAGAGTGAAAGTTAGAGGAAAGTCCGCGAATGTTGCAGAAATTAATAGAAAGAGTAACAGGCCGAGGTCCAGGTAATTGTGTGGGGTCGTCAGGGGTTACCAGTCCAGTGGCAAGACCACTCCGCCGCACCACAGTATCTGGTGGTTGGTAATGAATGGAAGTTTGGTCTTATTATTAACTTCTGTAATATTCGTGGCCTTTCCTCTAACTCCCACTCTGTTGAACACCACCTCTCCTCAGCCAACCCTGATCTTCTCTTTCTCACCGAAACGCAGTTGTCTGGGTCTACTGACAGCAAACCCTTCTCTGTATCCACCTACTACCTCTATCCTCAGTTTCAAGCCAAAGTTGGATGTTGTGTCTATATACGCAACAATCTTGCTTTCTCTTGCGTTCCCAGTTTAGATTCTTCTGAATTCTCAACTATCTGGCTAAAGCTTTCTTGTCACTCAAACTAAATATTTCTGTGCTGTTAAAATCTCCACTAATTCTTCTAAGTATCCAAAGTGCTTGGCCTATCTAACTTCCATAGTGGAACACATTCTATCCATCTCTCCTTACGCAGAAATCTCCATCTAAGGAGATTTCAACGTTTACCACTGCCAATGGCTCTCCTCTGTTTCCACTGACCAACCTGGTGAACAAGCCTTCATCTTTTCTATCCTAAACGACCTAGAGCAGTTAGTCAAGCAACCCACCCGTATCCCAGATCACTTCAGGGATCGGCCCAACATTCTTGACTTATTTCTAACCTCTAACCCTTCTGCTTATAGTATAAATCTTTTCTCTCCTTTGGGCTCTTCCGACCATAAACTAATATCTGTCTCCTGTCCTATCTCTCCAATACGGCAACCCGATCCTCACAACTGGCGGCGCTTGTAGCACTTTGGCGCTGCCGACTGGGAGGCTCTTCGGCAGTACTTCTTTGATTTCCCATAAAAAATGTTTGCTTCCGTGGCGGGAGAATCTCGGAGAGTGCTGAACGCATTACTGAGTTAATCCTGTCTGGCATGGAAACAGACATGTAATTCTCTTTCTCTGAGTCTAATGCAAACAAATCTTTGTTCACTTACACTTGTTATACTGCCAAATCAAGCCAAATCTGTTCTTCGACTTGCCAAGCACTCTTTCATCAATAATAAATGCACTGACCTATCCAACTCTAGCTATTCCCAAGCTTTCTGGTATCTAGCCAAAAAACTTTTCAACAATTTGTCTTCCTCGTCTTCCCCTCCCCTTTTCTACTCTGATGGGACATCCATTACGTCTTACTCTGACAAAGCTGAACTCTTCACTCAAACATTTGCTAGAAACTCCACCTTTGATGTTTTCGGTGCTATTCCTCCCTCTCCACCCCCCTCTCTCCTACTTATGCATAATATTCTAATCTCTTCTAAAGATGTACTTTCTATCCTCTCTGTACTTAACCCATGGACGGCGAGCATCCTCATAAGAGTCCGTACTGGGCGACGGCGAGCGTCCCCATATGAGCCAAGCCCTAAAAAAACTTTCAAAAGTCCCCAGTAGCACTTAACAAAAAAAAAATAGTGTATAATTGAGATAATTCCCCTCCATATCTACTATCATTCCTCCACATGTGTCAAAATCCCTCCTCCCCCCCCCCCTTCAATTATCACCTATTTGTCCTCTTATTCCCATATTTATTGGTGTATTTATCATGCCAATATCTCCAAACCGGTTCTAAGGCGTTGGCGTGTGATTGTCACTGATTGAGTGAGTCAGTCTGGCTTCAGTCCTCGCGAGGGGAAGGTGTGCCTCGCTTCTGCTCCACACTTCATGAATGACCAGTCGGAAATAATTCACGATTTTTACCAGCCAAACACTATTCCCACTTGTTTTATTGTTGTTATATGTTATTATCTTCATAATATATTACTCTCTGATATATCCTCTTTTAATATATTGTCATATAGTATTGTCAGATTCCGCTGCCTCCCATCTTAGTCCTTTAGTCAAAGCTCAAATACGAGTTATTCGAACAATAGCGTCACCCAGGAAAATAGATCATACAAATGATTCCTTCAGAAGCTTCGGACTCTTAAAATTAGAAGAAATCTCTAATTATGTTATAGGAACATTTGTCTTTAAATCTCTACACCAGCTCACGAATATTGATTTACCTTATTTTACATATAGAAATCATTCTAACTATAATTTTCGGAACAACAATAACCTGGAATTGCCATTTCTGAGAACAGCACAAAGTTAGTCCTCTATAAAGTTCCAAGGAGTAAAAGTGTGGAATAAACTACCACTTCACATTAAAAATCAACAAACAATTTTAGCATTCAAGTTGGCTCTGAAAAATTACTTATTGTTAAAATATCAACACAGAGTTACCGGTACATGAATACTTCGTTAGAGAAATGGCGAGGACAGAAATTGATCACAAATAAACACTTTGTAATGTTCCTATTGCGTGTCAGTGTGTGTGTGGGTGTTTACCTGCGAGTGTTCTGTCTTTGGCCAAATTTGTTGTATGTATCTATTAATTTTTCTATGACACAGCTTCACCTGTAAATGTGAAACATACTTTTAATAACTATGATAGGTGCCTTTTTAGGAGAGGTCACTCTCAAATGGCTCAGCCAGGACTATTTTATTCTTTTAATTATAACGTACATATAGTGTCTGTATTCCTTAATGGCTAAAATAAGGTTTACATATGAACAAAAACTTGAATTTGAAAAATATAAATCCAATATGAGTTTCATTATGATTTTAACTGCAAACGATGCTACTGATATTATATTAGTGAACAAAATACATAATGATAATACACATTTGATACTTATATTTATCGAAAAAATACAAAACAATATAATAATATATATATATATATATATTATATATATATATATATATATATATGTATATATATCTATCTATCGCCTGACGCTGTGATCCACGAAGGGGTGGCCGCAAACGAACCGCCCCCATGCACCTCTGTCCCCAATCAGTCGACGCCCTTCCTCCCAACCAGCACCGCCTTCATCCATATACTTCCTCACTCCATCCTTCCCCCTCTCTTTCGGTCTACCTCTCCCTCTTTGTCCTTCCACCTTGCTCTCGTACACCTTCTTAGTCATTCTCTCACTTCCCATATGTTCCATATGGCCGAACCATCTCAAGGTGTTCCTTTTCACACTTTCCAACACATCTACCTATACACCACACCTCCTTCTTACTTCTTATATATATATATATATATATATATATATATATATATATATATATATATATATATATACAGAGTATATACTATATATATATATATATATATATATATATATATATATATATATATATATATATATATATATATATAAACTTCGTTAAAGGTGATAGCAAGTTCTGCATTATATATTTGTCTTGAGCATAAATTATATTGTTTTTATCTCAGATGTGCCTTCGTCTTGTTTGGTAGGTTATTTATCAATTGTCCATAGATTGTTCCTTCCATTTCATATCTGGCTAGATCGCGATTTCGGGTTTCCTAACCCTTCTTCAGTAGCTTGCAGTAGGTAGGTGTTGTTTATGGGCGATTTGGAGGAGGAGTGATGACATTGAGACAGACAGACAGGGACTACAGTAAAGTTAAGACAAGTTATCAAATTTACCCCAGAATACAAAAATCCCAAAGCCGATTTTACACTCCAGGTATCCACTTCTACGTATGGGTGGGACAAGGCTAACACGAAAGAAAGCCAGCCCCATGACTTATGAACAATCCTGGGGACTAATCAAGTTCTCATTCTCGTGTGTTTGGTGGTAGCGGGAAGCCACCAACCAGGCTCGACAATGATTGGCTGTTGTGGTTAAGTGAGTCCCGCGGCCGCCTGTGGCTAGGTAGGGCCTGTAGGTCCTCTACCTGTACATTAAATTGAAGGTTTATTTCTGCTGTGAATAGGGCATCTAGTATAGGGAGACGTCTTTTATCTTCACATGTTAATATTTCAGTGTTTTCTTCTAATATTTTTCTTGTTCATGTCATTTTATGTTCCTGCTTGAGGTGTTTTTTAGGTGCTCCTGCTGTAAGGTGGTAGCTCAGGCGTCGAGACAATTTCATAGTTGTCATGCCGACATGGGCTGAGGGGAGGGCTTCACAGTTCCATCGTTTACAGGTAAACCTATATACGACATTCGTCCTTTGAAGTGTGTCTTTTTCCTGACGGGCTATTTTTTTTAAAGTAGATGACTTGTCTTCTTGCTCTTGTACTATATTATTAGGTTAAGTCTTTTTTCTGGGTTTACTGGCTTAGCATTACCCTTTAATATTTGCTTAACCCAGGGACTACGACCAGATTCTTAAGAGGTTCTACTCGACGAATGCGGCCAGACTTTTAAGATCCAAGGCGTAAAAAAAACGTTTAAAACACCCCAGTGGCATTCAAAACAAAGCAATTAGTGATTAGGTGAGATAATTCCCCTCAATTACTTGCTACCACTTCTACATATGTGTCCCCCATCCCCCTTTTCCTCCTTTTCCCCTTCCTCAATTATCATATATTTTGTCCTCTTATTCCCCCTTTATCGGGTAATTTTCGGCGCATATTTCCCCCTCCCGGTCTCTTTAACACGGGTGAGTCAGCTAGAGATCTTTGCAACACAGAGACTTCTACTCAGTCTCGCCAGTGTCGCTTCAGAGCTTGCAGATGGAAGATATAATTATGTCCCCCCAGCTCTCGCCTCATGAAACGACCTTGCGGCAATAATACGTCTTTTTCACCCCCCAAATGCTATACCCACTTCTTTTATTGCTCTTAAATGTTCATATGTTCGTATTAAAAGCAAAATAGGGGCATATGGATATATAATATTTATATATATATGTTACATATGACGATTTTTTTCAGAATAGAACCAAATACCTTCGCTTGGCAGGAGGGTTTAAAGCACCATATCTTCTCAGTTTATGAGTTAATAATTTGTTCGTCATTTTGCTGTTTTTCCTATGTGTGACACTGCACATGAGTGACCGAGCATTATCTCAGAGCTCACTGTGTTCCCGCCACCTGTGGTTGGCGGCTGGAGCCCCTCTGCACTCCCTGTAACAGCTGGCCTCTCTCTGAGGGCTCATAATAGCCTCAAAATGGCGCCCATCATATGGGCACCGTTAAGAAGGGGGTAGAAGGCCATATCTCCGGTCAATAGATTTGGTGTTTTGAATAATCACAAAAAATTGAAAATCAATGAGATTTACTTGAGATTACCAGGGAATATTATTTTTGATAGGAGATATTGTTGAACATGTGAAGGAGTATAATAGGGGAAAAAATCACCAAAAACCTGATCTTACGTTACGTCAGGCATACGTGATATAACGACATGGCGACATTCCATTATGTATGGATTTTTTTAATTTTTTGTAGCCAACATAGGTGCCTATTAATTTGCAAAGTTTCAAGTCTTAACTCGAAATAGTTTAGATTTTTGTTGGTAAGTGTAGCATAGCCCCTTAAGTTGACTTTACTTGTATTTGTTTAATTATTGGTCCATTTGACGATATAATGTTGAACTATTTTATTTTACATTTTTAGGATCAAAGGCGGCAGTACGTGTGGAGAGTGAGCAGAGCGAGTTCTTTGACCTGAATGTTGGTTTGAAACAGGGGTGTGTGATGTCCCCGTGGTTGTTTACTGTATAAATGGATGGAGTCATGAAAGAAATATTATCAAGAGCAGCGGATGTTGGTGTATCGCTGAAAAGGGAGGGAATTGAGTGGAAGCTACCTATACTGCTGTTTGCGGATGATACAGTTCTGATGAGTGAAAATTAATGGGAGTTGCAGGGTCTGGTAAATGAGTTTGGAACAGTGTGCGAAAAACGGAATTTGAAGGTAAATGCGGGGAAGAGCAAGGTTATGGTCTTCGAAAGGGGTGAAGTCACAGAGTGTGAGGTGAAGCTGAACGGTCAGGCTATGGAGATCGTCAACTCTTTTAAGTATCTGGGCAGTGTGTTGAGTAAAGATGGGACTATGGATGAAGAAGTGCGGGAGAGGGTACAACAGGGGAAGAGGGTTGTAGGAACGCTGAAAGCAGTAACAAGAAATTGGGTGGTCAGTATGGAAGTGAAGAAGTCCTTGCATGACAGTGTGGTAATCCCGACACTGACTTACGGAAGCGAAGCATGGACGTTGGTTGAGAGACTCAGACCAAGAGTGAGAGCAGTGGAAATGAATTACTTAAGGAGTGCGTGCGGAGTTACATGGAGGGATAGACAGACTAATGAGGAAGTAAGAAGGAGGTGTGGTGTGGAGGTAGATGTGCTGGAAAGTATGAAAAGGAACAACTTGAGATGGTTCGGCCATATGGAACGTATGGAAAGCGAGAGAATGACTAAGAGGGTGTACGAGAGCGAGGTGGAGGGACAGAGAGGGAGATGTAGACCGAATGAGAGGTGGAAGGATGGAGTGAGGAAGTACATCAACGAAGGCGGTGCTGGTTGGGGGGAGGGGCGTCGACTGACTGGGGACAGAGGTGCATGGGGGCGGTTCCTTCGTGGCCAACCTTCGGGGATCACGGCGTCAGGCAATAGATAGATAGATAGGATCATGATGTTTTACCTAATGATGGCTGCTTGAGTAGGCCGAACATTCATAATACAGATGGTGCTCCATGGAGTTACTCCCAAGTTGTCCTCCTATTATGCAAGCTGCGTTGCCCCAGTCCATCCTGGTATCATGATATGGAAGGAATACTCTCACCATCTACCGTAGCTTGGAAAACCTACACCAGAAGGACAAGAAGATTGATCAAGATATATGTTTTTTACAGTTATGTTTGGAGCAAAGTGTAACGCCTAAATTTCTTTTCAAAGTTAACAGTAAACTTTCAATAAAACTGAAACATACAGAGAATGGCAAAATTCTTTATTGGAGAGGGAAATCCGATTACAAAACCGGAAATACAAAGTTATGTTGAATAAGCTGGCAGAATATAAAATAATCTTAACAAAATAAAGTGAGTTTTTTTAATTATTGGACCTTATTTTTCATAAGATTACCGAACATACTCGACTGATTTATGGTAAGGTTTGAGAAAGGCACGGTAAAAAACTTAGGTCACTTGGTGTTCCTCGTATTCAGTTGAATGAGGATTGCATTTGTAATTTCTTTAGTAAGAATTTGACGCAGAGAGAGAACAAACTACTAATGTTAGGATTAAATTTGTGCATACCTTTGTATAGAACATACTGGTATAAAACATGTGTTATCTGTTGAAAAAGTGTATAATACTATTCTTGACTGTGCTAATAAAGGTCTTAAAATGGATTACCTATAGAAGAGAATGTAAGTAGATCCAGGGAATTTGGTAACGCAATTTAGTTTGCGTAAGTGACACTCTAATAATGTAAGGTCTTCAGTGATTAGGAGAGAAGATTTAGGGGTTTTGAAAACACTTGGCTCGGATGACTCGATTATGATTATGAAACCTGATAAACGGAAGGGGATGGTATTTATAGATAAACCTGTGTACTGTATATGAAGAAGATGACTGCTATCCTTAGTGATAAATCAAAGTTTAAAAAGGTCACCGGAGAAATTTTTGAGAATATACTAAAGCTAGAGGACACATTACATAGAATGATAAGATATATAAAGGATAATATAAGTTCTGAGGTTTACAACTACTTTATGCATCTGGATCTACACCTGGTATTATGTATGGCTTGCCTAAAGTTCACAAGATTGATGTACCACTCAGATCCCTAAGTTTCTTCAATTAAGACTGCAAGATATAATTTGCCGAAATTCTTCCTACCTATGATTATACCTCTTACAGTTAACCACTATTCAGCTACTAACTCCAAGTGTTATAGTGACGAAATCACAAATATAAGACTACCTACAGACTTTATAATGACTAGCTATGCTGTGGAATAAGTATTCACTAATGTACCGTTGAATGAGACAATAGAGATTATCATGAGTAAATATGATCCTAACAGTTTCTATGCACTAGATGAAAACATAATTAACAAAAAAATCAAGTTTGCCACTTCAGAGTCATGTTTCTTATTCAATGGTGTATTGTATAACTAGGTAGATGGTATTAGCATGGGTTCTTGCTTGGGTACCGTGTTTGCCTATACTTTCATGAGTAACAAAGACATAGGCTGGTTAGATAATTGTTCTGCACAGTTTATACCTTTGTATTATAAACGTTACGTGGATGATCTGTTTTTATTTGTATTTTTTTAAGGATGAGACTGCCAATTAAGAATTTTGTAGGTAGTCCTATATGAATACGCAGCACACAAATATAAAGTTCATATGCGAGAAGGAAGTTATTGGTTCTTTGGCATTCTTAGATGTTCTAGTTAGTAAAACCGAAAATGGAATTGTCACCGGTGTATACAGAAAGAACACGTTTACTGGATTTGGTTTGAATTTACAGTTAATGCCCCGAAATTTAAAAGATTAATTCCATAAAGACTTTGTTGAACAGAGCATATATTGTTTGTTATAATTATTTTGAATTGCACGAACAAATATGTAAGCTACGAGATCACTGTGTTAAGAATAAATATAAAGTAAGCTCTGTTAATATAGTTTTGAATTTAGTTTTAAGTAATAAGCAACGAAGTGATAAACTACAGATAATAACTGTTCCGAAATTGATCAAGTATGTGAAGATGCCGTTTTATGGAAAGATTAGTTACCAATATAGAAAACTAGAATGTTACATTAACTAAGAAACAGCTTCCCTTCAGTAAATTTCAGAATTATCTTTATGAATTATTTTAGAATAGGTAGCTTTTTCAATATAAAGGCTAGCGTGGCAGACCAGTTGTGCTCAACATCGTTTACTTATTCACCTGTCCGAGCTGTGAGGCCCGGTATGTGGGATCTTCCTTTAAGATAAGGATATTCGAGCACATCATTAAATGCCATAGAACAGGGAAGTTATTAAATGAAATGTCCTTTTCTGCCGTTAGGAATCACTCTAGGTTCCAGGAGCATCCACTGTCACCTAATATTTTTTCAAATAATCGGTAAATTCAACAGCCAATATTATGAGGCATTACTGGGCGAAAAACTTCTCATAAAGAAGCAAAACCTTGAACTAAACAATTCCAATAATTAGTTTGATTCTTTTTCTTGTTGGTGATTTGTTGAGACTTATATGTTAGGGTAGGCTATTTGAATCTTTAGGAACCATAATAACGTAATATGTTTTAGTTTGGATTAGTCTTTGGTTGGGTTTAGACGCATTTGGTAAGCGGTCGTATACCTTTGTGTTTCACTGTGCTGTAATGTTTAGCTTATTTAGGCTAGTGGTTATTTTAGACACGTTCGACGAGCGGTTACATACTGTTTTGCTTGACTTTACTATAACATTAGATTTGTGATGTGAGGAGGAGTTAATATTTCTTTAGTGTGTTTCCATTTTTATACTTTAGGTTTAAGATGCTTTCAATTCCTGTTTGATTTAGTATGTTTAGTTTCTTAAGCTTATGATTAACGTTTTAAGTTGGCTTTACTTGTATATGATGGTGTATAAAGGGTAGAATTACTTTGATCAAATAACTCTTCTGGAAGCTGCCACCTTATCCGAACATACGGACATTAATAAATCATTCAATGTGTAATAATTAGTATCAGGATACTGAAACTTGAGCATAATTCACATTTGCTTTACTGAAATGATACCTTAAAATTAAGACTTATTCAGAAGTACAACTAAAGGGTTCACTATTTAATTAGCAAGTAAAACTAATCCAAGTATAAAGAGTGTGTTTTCACAATCACGAACTGGCCTTATGACCCCGTAATGATAACAAGTGATAGGGGTCCTCTGCTCTGATGCTCCACACCACAAACTCTCCTTAATATAACCTCGGGTTGCGCCCTCTGGATGACGTACAACCATAATATTATAACTTGGGCTGTCCATAAATCCTAACCAATACCTGTCAAGAATGATATACCTGGGTGTGGTTTAAACTCTCTGACAAACCTTAGATACATGTCAAACACACCCCCATCAGACCCTATACATGCCCCTTTCACGCGATGGAGGTTGGCTATGATTTGATGACATCAGTCCTGACATAGGTGATTCACATGACCTGAGAGGTCAAATGTATACCCACTGGCGCCCCTCGGTCTATATCAGTTGTATCTAATACAAGAAAATACAATGATATTAATATAAGCTGTTATTATAGGTATATGAGTATGAAAGATTTAAATACATTTACTCCCTGTAAATAAGTAAGTAAAGGAATACTAGTTGGTTAAGTAAGCTTAAAATGGGAGTATATAACACGCCCCCCTTAAAAATAAGAGACACAATTGCCACCACTGAAACTACTCCCCCAAAAAATAATAATAGAAAGCATTAATAAGTATTAAGAATAATGTTCCTGTTTTGCATTTTTTTTTAAGATGTTTGAATTTGTGTAAACTTATTATTTAAATGGAATTAAAATTAAGAAGAATCTGGAGAAAAAAAAACATAATAAAAATATATAGAGATAATATATATATAAATGTTTATATATCCTAAGCAATCAAAGACACATGAGGAAAATCGAACATAAGTGATTAAATGTAGAGAAAGTTCATAGCGCCCTTTTTCATAGGACCCATCAATTACTACACCACTCAACCAATGTCTTTGATCAAAATTCCATCTAGTCATTAATTGTTTGGTAATATTAATACAATAAATTGTAGGTTATAGTCTAAGCTAACACTAAAACAAAATTATAACTCTTGTTTCAAGAGTTAAAATACTAGTTTTCAATATTGATAGACAACGTGACGAAGCTGTAGAAGTAGACTACAACTATTGTTCACTATTTGTAAGCACTACGGTGAAGATCATAATAAAGGAAGAGAACAAAAATATGAAATCTGGTTATCAAGATGTAATATCAATGAAAGATAAATTAAACCAATCAGATATATGCAATATGCAAGATTATAATAATTGTGCAAAATAGTTTTAAAACAAAAATATAGAAATAGTTATAGCTAAAATATTAAAAGAAAATAAATCTGAAAATAAAAAATCTGAAAATAAAATTATAAGAGACTTAAAATAATTACGCAATGTAAATTGAACACGGAATCGGACCAACCAAAATACCACAGGTCTGTTAACAATTCCCTACTGCCCTCAACATAATGAAAACAATTATGTCCTAATAGTTTGAATAATCTCAATTCTTGTCAACCTACTCTCAATGTTCTTAGAAATTATAAGGAAAATGACAATGAAAATAAATAAAACGAGACCAGTGAACATTGGAAGAGGGTAGATTTACTCAGGACGAACGAAAAGTAGAAATGATTACGTGTCCATGGATGTGTTTATCAGCTCCAAAGCTTCAATCTCATGCGAAATTATCTTAGGAAATGAATAGTTGTTCGAAATGTTTACGTCAGACGGATTGCTAGCAAAAAGAATATCCTGCTCTGTGAACGAAAGCATGTGAGGGAACGAAGGGTAAAGAGTATGATGAGACGAAACCAACAGTTAAAGAGTCCCTTACATAAACTTGGCCAATTGATGATTTATGAAAGGGTGCTCTGTCCGGGCAAGTAATAAGTAGTTCAGAAACATTCATAAAATAAAGAAAGTGAGTATTAAATATGTGAACGTGGAAAAATTAGTGAAATTGAACGGGAGTGAAATTACAAAAATCCAGGACATTGGAATTGCCAATAATGGCTTGAACGCATTTGTTAGAATTCACCGGCAGCAAAGGAACAGCAGACGCTGGGCAAATGGTAAACAAACCAAGAGCCGTGTGACAAAGCGCATTAACAGTGGAGGAACTCAGTAAAGAATGGTATTCATCTGTATATTTCCCTTTTGAAACCAGCAAATTCTCAGAAGGAAAATTAATAGAGAGCAAGGAATTATTAAATTTTACCGGAAAAGGTATAATTTCAGAACAAAATCATGTCAGATGCAAAAGGGATTAAAATAAGAAATTTACCTTGACTCACATACACCTCGAGAAAGCAGTAATAATACTCTAATTCTGCATGACCCACTAAAGGGACCAAATCTAGTTCCCTATTTGCCAATTTCAGCAAATTGAATAAGTCAGCCATGGAAAGTAAGTCAGATGTCACTAGCCCATTCTCCGCGTGAACTAAAGCATGCATATAACGCTCAAAATCCTTCCACAAAATTGTAGACATAATAATTATGGAAAGTGTCAATAAGAGTGGATATCATAACCAGTTTTTCAAAGAACGTTACGTTACTTTCTAATTCATTTAGGGTAATCTGTACCTCATTAAGAACTGAACTCATATCATTAACAGTATTGACAATGCTCTGCAGATTTATGTTGTTCGTAGACATAATCCTATTCTGTTTTTCCAAATAGACAGAAAGATCCTCAATTTTACTCTCAACAGACCGAAGCTCATCCTCAGTGACAAGGCCACACAAATCCCCAAGTAGTTTACCACCAATATTAATCAAACCCCGTTTTCGGCGAGAGAGTGAGTCAGGTTCTGCATTACGAAAACATGATCCACCTCAGACTGCACAACAGACAATTTCCAGCACATTAAATGAAATAAATCCACAGTCTGGGTATTAGAGTGCTTAGTCAAATCCTGCAACTTGTCTAAAATATCCCTTGTGTTTATGACATTCTCCAAAACGCTACCACAACCACGTTTAATTTTAGTTAAGTATGACATATCCACGTAGGATCCTACCACATCAGAAACAAGAACGATGTTACCTCGTGGTCTCAAAATCATCCCCGACCGAGTGAGATTGGCAGGGTTGTCCGCGCTAGCGGTGACAATGCGTAGCTGTCCAACCTCGTTTCCTAGCATCCAAAATACCAAGAAGCGCCCCACAATCCTCCCTACGACACCCATCTGAGGAACCAAAACACATTTGATGACTAAAAATGTTACATGTAAAATGAATCCAAATTCATACCCAAACTATCAACCCACCATTGAGCTACAAAATGACTTCCCTCTTTAACAAAAGCAACATTACTCGACCTTAAATTATATATATGAGCAACATTTGTCATTTTAGGACGTTTACGTCCTTTAATATTCCTCGGACTCAACGGTGTGTGTTCAACAGAGATATCTTCGGAGCCAGGTAGATTGCGTATTACACGTTTTAAATGATTCACATAAGCCCTTTTCTAAGTGTTTTATAACACTACTATTTTTGTCGACTGAAATTACTCGGTAAGGACCCTCGAAAAAAAGTTTTAATTTATCATTAGGGTAAAATTCCCTTAAATAAACAAGATCACCTACATCGATATTAACATCCCTCTTACGTTTATTCGCTATGTTCATCATGTCTTCCTTTGATTTCGACAGAGAACTGGTTAAGGTCTTATAAATATACCTAAAATTATTCAAGTGATACAAAACGTAATCATCGCAGTTATAAACAGAAGAATTAGATTGAACCAACGAATTTTGAGGAAGTTTCATGTCTCTACCAAAAACAATAAAGTACGGCGAATCCGCAATCGAGGAATTTATCGAACAATTTAATGTAGATTCTGCAAAATGAAGAACGGAATCCCAAGTACTCGTATCACGATATAGTAATAAGCTGCGAAGTTCACGGATAAGAGACTGATTAGCGCGTTCAGCCAAGCCATTTGAGTGGGGTGAATGAGGACAAACAGTGACATGATCTATAGTATATTCATCGCATAGTTTCGTCATACTAGAATTAAAAAATTCCGTACCATTATCAGTTATAATTGTAATAGGACAAACAAATTTACGCACGACGTCCGCTAAACATGTATTAGTGACAGATTTCGCCTCTTTATCCTGCAACACTGACAACACGACATACCGTGAAAAGTGACAAATAGTGAGCATAATGTATTGACTTCCGGTGTCAGTCAGTGGAAGTTTCAATAAATCTATAGCAACCACATCGAAAGGATACGCAGAAAATAATGTTCCAAATTTTGACGTACCTAAATTAATTAAATGTATCAAGATGCCTTATTATGGTCGGATTAGTTATGAGTTTCGTAAACTGATTCTGAATATATTAAAGCATGAATTTCCTTCTGTTAATTTTAGACTAATTTTCACTAATGAATTTAGAATTGGATGTTTTTTTCTCTTCAAGGACATTGTGCCGAATCCATTGTGTTCAAATATTGTTTATAAATTTACTTGTCCTAGCTGTCAGGCTAGGTACCTGGGATGTTCTGGCCGTTCATTCAAAATCAGGGTTTTCGAACACATTGGTAAAAGCTATAGGACTGGTAAGTTTCTGCAAAAAATGCCCTTTTCAGCCATTCGTGAACATTCACGTAATGGGGATCATCCATTCTCTGATAGTAATTTTCGAATAATAGCGAGATTTAGATATCATAATGAAGCACTCATAGGGGAGAAAATATTGATAGCGAACCAAAATCCTGAAATTAATACTGCTAGTAACTGCTCATGAATCTTTTTCGAATTTAATTCAACACTTTATAAGTTAGGGGTTGGTGTTTTGTGTTTTGGTTCTTGCTTCTTGTTTTTGTTGTTTTTGTTGTTTTTTGTTCATTGGGCGTCTCAAACTTATTCAGAGTCCGTTAGTCATTGACCATTGTCGCGACAACTCCTAGCTGGTTGTACAGTAAGTAATTTTATATTATATTTTTTAAATTTAATGTTTGTATTATTTAGATGATTTAGGATTAATATAATATATTTAGGCCTCCTTTACTTTCCCTAGTCAGCAGTAACTCATAAGTATTTATTAATTCATTCTTTTTGACATTTGTTGTCCTATTCTCTTGTAACGACCTTGTGCTTGTTCTCCGCTTGATATTTAATTGTTGATTTTCCTTTATGATTTGAACGATGTCCAGATTTTCAATGTTATTTCAGTGTCCTGTCTATTAGAGGGTGGTAATTTTCCTATTAGATGATTTTACGAATCATTTACTTTAAGATATGTAACTAGAATCATGTAACTAGAATTGTATGATATTTTGAACTTTTAATTTGTATTTTCAATTATTAATATTTAGCCCTATTTGATTGTTTACTAAGTCTGATCTATTTTTTTAGGGTATATATAGTTCCTGTTGATGGCTCCATGAGGTGCCGAAAATTTGAATAAATTAAGATGGATCCCGGCGTTATTTCCCTCATTGTCCTTCTATTATATATATATAATATTGACTTGTTTCTAACTTCTAACCCTTCTTCTTATACTGTCGATCATTTCTCTCCTTTGGTCTCCTCCAACCATAAACTTATCTCTGTCACCTGTCCTATCTCTCCAGTACGGCCACCTGATCCTCCTAGCCGGCGGCGCTTGTGGCACTTTGGCGCTGCCGACTGGGAGGCTCTCCGGCAGTACTTCTTTGATTTCCCATGGAATGATTTTTGCTTCCGTGGCCGGGGACCCTCGGAGAGTGCTGAACGCATTACCGAGGTAATCCTATCGGGCATGGAAGCATACATTCCATTCTCTTTCTCTCAGACTAATGCAAACAAAATTTGGTTTACTCACGCCTATTCTACTGCTGTCCACAATAAGGAAGAAGCATTCAAACGGTACCGACGCCTTAAAACTCAAGTATCAAATTTTTCCTATGTTTCTGTCCAGAATCAAGCCAAATCTTTTCTTCGACTTCCCAACTCTAGCCCTTCCCAAGCTTTCTGGCATCTAGCCAAAAACCTCTCCAACAATTTCTATTCCTCGTCTTTCCCTCCCCTTTCCCACTCTGATGGCACAACCATCACTTCTTCCTCTGACAAAGCTAAACTCTTTGCTCAAACTTTTGCTAGAAACTCCATCTTGGATGATTCCGGTGCTATTCCTCCCTCTCCACCCTCCTCTCTCATACTTATGCCTAATATCCTAATCTCTTCTAAAGATGTACTTTCTACCCTCTCTGGGCTTAATACTAGGAAGGTGTACGGTCCGGACGGTGTTCCTCCTGTTGTACTAAAAAATTGTGCTTCCGTGCTGATTCTCTGCCTAGGCAAAACTCTTTCGTCTCTCTCTATCCTCTAACGTCTTCCCTTCATGCTAGAAGTTTGCTCTCATTCAACCTGTCCCGAAGAAGGTTGACCGCTCTCAACCCTCCAACTATTGTCCAATTGCTCTCATCTCTTGTATTTCTAAAATTTTTGAAACTATTCTTGCTTCCAAATTTCTTAAGCATTTTCTCTTCTCATAATCCAATCTGCTCTCAGATCGCCAGTATGGCTTCCTTAAGGGTCGCTCTACTGGTGATCTTCTCTCATATCGTACTAATTCTTGGTCATCCTCCTTTCGGGACTTCAGTGAGACTTTTTCTATTGCACTAGACATATCGAAAGCCTTCGATAGAGTCTGGCACAAATCTGTAATTTCTAAACTACCCTCCTTCGGTTTCTATCCCTCCATCTGTGCCTTTGTCTCTAATTTCCTTTCCGGCCGTTCCATAGCTGCGGTTGTGGACGGCCATTGCTCACTTCCTCACCGTATCAACTCCGGTGTTCCTCAGGGCTCCTAATCTCTTTCTAATTTTCATAAATGATCTTCTCAACTGTACCTCAAGTCCCATCCATTCATACACAGTTGACTCAACCTTACACTACTCAAGTAGTTTTCCAGAATGCCCCAGCCAGCAATCCCTCAAAGACAAACGTAATAAATCCATATATCACTTAATTTCTGATCTAACTACTATTTCCAATTGGGGCAGAGAAAAACTTGTCACCTTTAATGCTTCCAAAACCCAATTTCTCCATATATCTACCTGTTCGGAACTCCCAGCGGAATATCCCTTATTCTTCAACAATACAACAAAAATCAATCCTTCATCTATCTATCTATTGCCGGAGGCCTTAATCCCCTTACTAGGGTGGCCATACACAGAATTCCCCCAAGCATACCTATTCCCTGTGAGAGGGACAACCCGAGCCAGTTTAATGAAGGACTTACAGGATTGACCACTCAAATTATGAGCCGTCCGACTCCGAGGCCCTCTGTGCATTTTGTTAGCCCTATTTTTCTACAGTGGTGTTCGGCTAATCCATCCACTAACCTGCCTTATCCTTAGGTAAGCAGTACAGATTTGTATCAGGTTTACTCCCCTAGAGGGGTTGCCAACCAAGGCTGACGAGTCACATCCACCCGGATTTGTATAAGGTTGTCTCCCCTAGATGAGTTGCCGACCAAGGCTAACGAGTCCCATCAATCCTTCATCTTCTTTCAATATTCTTGATGTCTCTTTTTCTTCTGCTCTCATTTGGAAGGACAATATTACCAGTCTTGCTAAGGCAGCCTCCCAAAAGCTGGGTGTGCTCAACCCCCTCAAGGGATTCTTTACCCCTGCACAGCTTCTTGCTCTGTACAGAGGCACAGTACGTCCTTGTATTGAGTATTGTTCACATGTGTGGGGAGGTTCCTCTCACACAGCTCTCCTAGACAAAGTTGAAAAGAAAGCCTATTGTATCATTAACTCCCATCCACTCACCAACTCTCTGCAATCTCTCTCTCTCCGCCGCAATGTTGCATCTCTCGCTATTCTATCGCTACTATAATAATCAGTGTTCCTCAGAGCTTTCCTAGTGTACAGTATACCACCTCCTCGTGGTACCCGTCTTGCAACACAATCCCACCCCTATTCTGTGCAGCTCTCCAACCCAAGAGTGAAATGCTACTCTCAAACTTTCTTCTATCCAACAGCTGAGCTCTGGAACTCTCTCCCAGAATCAGTCTTTCCCTCCTCCTATGACTTAAATTGCTTCAAACTCTATGTGTCCACGCATTTTGGCTCGAACGTTCCTTGTTTTTGGCCCTGTCACTCTTTCAACTATGGAGGAGGCACTCGCTACAGGCTGTTCTAGCTTTTTGCCTCCCTCACTCGCGTAAAAAAACAAAAATTAGTATATATATACAGTAAATACTGTATATATATATATATATATATATACTGTATATATATATATATATATATATATATATATATATATATATATATTTATATGTGTATATATATTTATATGTGTATATATATTTGTACATACATACATGCATATATATATATATATATATATATATATATATATATATATATATATAAATATATATATTGTATATAATTGTTTTCGAAAATTACAAGCCACATTGGGTAAATCATTAGACAAAACGTCTGATGTATATTGCTACGCTCTTCCTTATTATATTTCGTTTCATTGAATTACGCTTCTTCTTTTTCCTTTCACTCTAGTATATTTATATTTATGAATTTTAATGTCACCACTGAGTTATTATTTACTGTACTATTATTATAAGTGGAATGTATATGTTTACTCTCTTGCAACCTCTAGTTCTCTCTTTCGCTCGCTGTCCCATTTTCCACGCACATATATTCCCTAAGCCTTAACCATCGTTCTCGCCCGACCTGTTATCATCTCAAAGAACATTAATTTAACTTTTTTTATTTTGTGGAGGTAATTTCCTCTTCCTCATGGTGTCCCTTCGCCACTTCCAGAACTCTTGTATTATTATATGTTGCCCAGATAATATTTCTTTCTTAGCGGCATCAACTCGTACTCCTCTTCCACACTCTTATTATATTTACCATATTATAATGTGTATCATTTCTCAGACATGAAATAATATACAGTAAATGTATGGGAAGTAAATTTAATTATTTGTGTTTACCTTTGGGAAACGTAACTTAAGGTTGAAACATATAGATAACAGTCCTTTATTACACCACCACTACCCACACAATACTAGTGTCAGAGATCACTTCAGGTTGAAACATATAGATAACAGTCCTTTATTACACCACCACTACCCACACAATACTAGTGTCAGAGATCACTTAAGGTTGAAACATATAGATAACATGCCTTTATTACACCACCACTACCCACACAATACTAGTGTCAGAGATCACTTAAGGTTGAAACATATAGATAACAGACCTTTATTACACCACCACTACCCACACATTACTAGTGTCAGAGATCACTATCTTAAGGTTGAAACATATAGATAACAGTCCTTTATTACACCACCACTACCCACACAATACTGGTGTCAGAGATCACTTAAGGTTGAAACATATAGATAACAGTCCTTTATTACACTACCACTACCCACACAATACTAGTGTCAGAGATCACTTAAGGTTGAAACATATAGATAATAGTCCTTTATTACACCACCACTACCCACACAATACTAGTGTCAGAGATCACTTAATGTTGAAACATATAGATAACAGTATTTATTACACCACCACTACCCACACAATACTAGTGCCAGAGATCACTTAACCTGCTGAGTACCAGCTAAATATTTATAAATGAACCACCCAGGACCGGATGATTCTGACTTTTTTTTTTCCAGAAACAATAGCGAATGGGTTAGGAATGAAAGGAAAACAACGAAAAACCAATAAAAAAGCTCAAAAAATGGTCCTACGGAGCCCCCGAAAACGGATTTTACAAGAGTATAAAATTGAAGGCAATTTCCCCAAAAAAACATGTTTTTGCACGCTCACGCGCACGCGGTTGGATTTTGAGAGTTTTCAACCATCGGCATGGGTGCGTGGGATACTTACACAGTTCCCATACAAATCTGAGCCCTCTAGGTACCATAGAACCGAAGTAATTGGGACCGGAGTAACACTGACGCAACTGTTGGGTCGCTGTGGTTTAGCATTACATATATTGCTGACGCAAACGCTGCGTCGCTGGGGCTCAGTGGGTTAAGGTTGAAACATATAGATAACAGGCCTTTATTACACCACCACTACCCACACAATACTAGTGTCAGAGATCACTTACGGTTGAAACATATAGATAACAGTCCTTTATTACACCACCACTAGCCACACAATACTAGTGTCAGAGATCACTTAAGGTTGAAACATATAGATAACAGTCCTTTATTACACCACTACGACCCACACAATACTAGTGTCAGAGATCACTTAAGGTTGAAACATATAGATAACAGGACTTTATTACACCACTACTACCCACACAATACTAGTGTCAGAGATCACTTAAGGTTGAAACATATAGATAACAGGCCTTTATTACACCACTACTACCCACACAATACTAGTGTCAGAGATCACTTAAGGTTGAAACATATAGCTAACAGACCTTTATTACACCACCACTACCCACACAATACTAGTGTCAGAGATCAGTCAAGGTTGAAACATATAGATACCAGGTCTTTATTACACCACCACTACCAACACAATACTAGTGTCAGAGATCACTTAAGGTTGAAACATAATTATAGATAACAGTCCTTTATTACACCACCACTACCCACACAATACTAGTGTCAGAGATCACTCAAGGTTGAAACATATAGATAATAGTCCTTTATTACACCACCACTACCCACACAATACTACTGTCAGAGATCACTTAAGGTTGAAACTTATAGATAACAGTCCTTTATCACACCACCACTACCCACACAATACTAGTGTCAGAGATCACTTAAGGTTGAAACATATAGATAACAGTCCTTTATTACACCACCACTACCCACACAATACTAGTGTCAGAGATCACTTAAGGTTGAAACATATAGATAACAGTCGTTTATTACACCACCACTACCCACACAAAGATGGGTGGGGAGGGGTGGGGGGGAAGACACATGTAAAGGGAAGACAGGAGATGATGGTAAGGAGACCTTCCACCTAATCACATATTGTTTCCATTTCACTGGCACTGTTTTTTTTTTTGTTTTTTTTTCTTTTTTTTATGTGCCATCTTTTGGAAGGAACATCACATTTGGCCAGTAAAATATTCCAGAAGGAATGTTGTCGTTCTTGAGTTATGGTAAGTCAAGTTAAGTTAGATAATCTTCAGGTTAGATTAAAGTTAGGTTGATATATATGTTAAGTTTGGCATTGCTAGCTTAGGTTAGGTTTGATCTAGGGCTAAGTAATGTTATGTTAGGTGGGTAATGAAGGTTATGTTTGATCAAGTCAGTATTGTATAGTTTATGCCAATATTATGTCTGTAGCTCAACCACTTTTGTATTTATAAAACTGACTATGTGTCATCAGTATTTCTCAGAATATGTTACAGTTATCCTGACCACGATTGTACTACTACCATTTTTTAATACTCACCTCGCTTACAAAAAACTAAATTTTGATTGCATCCAGCTGTAGTTATTATGAGAGGTCATCAACGGTGGTGTCTCGAGCGACCGTACTGTGACTAAGCCGTCCTATTGTTATGTTAGCAGGCTATGGCGTCGTCTATCCGGACCATAATCGTTATGCTGAGCTGAGGGTGGCCGGAGGAACGGTTGGGGTAGAGGTGTCTCCCATACTGTCACTGAGCCGTCATATCGTTGCATTAACAGACTATGGCATTGATTCTTCGAACCATATTCCTTATTTCCTGCCGGGGTTGGTCGGAGAAGGGGTGGGGGTAGATGGGTTCAGGGCTTGAAATAAGAGAAAATAAGACTGAGCAAAAATGTGTGTGTGTGTTGGATGGGGTATAAGTTACACTAAGGTGCTACAATGTCGTCTCCTTGGGTCTCACTCATTCAATGTACAGATCCTATAGTAGTACTATAGGATCTCAAGTTATTGTTGAGTTGGAGCGGGCGAGGTTTGGTGGTGGAGGTGGGTCTTTCTGGGAAGGAACAACTTGTGGGGGAAGGGATTGTATTTCTTGGTCATATTCCTTGACATACCCCATCATTGCCGGTGGTAATTGCTCGAGGTTAAATGCTACACTAGTTATTGTTATAATTTTAATGAGAAGTGCTGGCACATTATTACAGTGCTATAATTGCAATTACAACCACTATCATATTATATTGACTGGCTAGACAAATGACCAAACTATAGTAAAGACCAGTGACAATGATGGGGTGTGTTTATGACTGTGGACTGTGTAAATGTGAGTTTGAATATATGAGAGCATAGTGAAGGATGGTAATGCTAACTATTGTCGACATTGGACAAAGACATAGTACCGCGAGTAGGTAGAATAGTCTGCATTGCTATCTTTTATCAATACCATTTACTTATATAACAATGGGAATATATTTTTAAGATAGGCGTCTAGTACTTCTTAGATGCATGGTATCATTTTCGCAGATGTTCCAAATTGGTAAATATTATCATGTGATGTTTTGTGAGGTATAATGGGCATATTATTTATGTTAATAAATACTTATGCCTAATATCATAATCTCCTATTGTACTAAAAAAATATTCTTCTGTGCTGACTCCCTGCCTAGGCAAAATCTTTCGGCTCTGCCTATCCTCTAACGTATTTCCTTCATGCTGGAAGCTTGCTCTCATTCAACCTGTTCCAAAGAAGGGTGACCGATCTAATCCCTCCAACTATTGCCCAATTGCTCTCATTTCTTGCATCTCTAAAGTGTTTGAAACTATTCTTAACTTAAAATTTCTTAAGCATTTATCTTCCCGTAATCTACTTTCCGATCGCTTGTACAGTTACCATAACCCGTTGGACCCCATGCGATTTAATATAAATGTACACTCCAAGACAAGCCACTTGTAATTTGTTGGGAAAACACATAAAATAGGTTAGTAATGAAGGACAAACACAAAAAAAAACGGCTCCCCTAGGTCATTTAGGGGTCCTGGGGGGCGGCGGAGATTCAAAATTAACATGGGGTGATGGGTAGGCAATATAATACTGGAAACTTACTTCCGCGGCTGGACTTGGAGGGTTGCCAACCATCGATATTGTTCCGTGGGATCCTAAAATAGTTTCCATACAAATCTGAGCCCTCTAGGTGCCATAGGACAAGAGTAATTAAGGCGGACGAAACCATTACATCGCTGGGGTTTAAGGTTACATACAGGCGACGCATAACATGCGTCGATGGTACACAAGGGGTTAAGGGCTGCTCTACTGGTGATCTCGCTTTTCTTACTAACTCTTAGTCATCTTCCTTTTGGAACTTCGGTGAGAATTTTTCTGTTGCTATAGACATATCGAAAACCTTCGATAGAGTCTGGCACAGTCTTTAATTTCCAAACTACCCTCCTTTGTTTTCTATCCTTCTATCTGTGCCTTTGTCTATAATTTCCTTTCAGACCGCTTCATAGCTGCAGGTGTGGATGGCCATCGGTCACTTCCTCAACCTACCAACTCTGGTGTTCCTCAGGATTCTGTCCTGTCTCCAATTCTCTTTCTATAATTCATCAATGATCTCAACAGTACCTCTAGTTCTATCCACTCATATGGTGATGATTATACCTTACACTATTCAACTAGTATTTCACATCAACCTAGCATGCAAGCACTCCTAAACAAACGTAGCAAGGCCATATAATGCCTATCTTCTGATATTTAAATCATTTCTGATTGAGGCAAAGAACATCTTATTACTTTCAATACCTCCAAGACCCAATTTCTCCCTCTATATCTAAATTACATCTTCCACAAGACAATCAACTATTCTTCAACAATATACAACTTAACCCTTCATCTTCTCTCAACATTCTAGGTGTATCTTTTTTAATCAGGCCTTTCTTGGAAAGATCATATTACCGCTCTTTCTAAAACATCTTCCCCAAAATTAGGTGTGCTCAACTGTATCCGTGGGTTCTTCACCCCAACACAGCTTCTTGCTCTGTATCGGGGCACAGTGCGCCCCTGTATTGAGTATTGTTCGCATGTGTGCGGAGGCTCCACCCATACCGCACTTCTCGAACGAGTAGTATCAAAAGCATTTTGCCACATCAACTCGCCTCCTCTTACTAGTTCCCTACAATCTCTTTCTACATGACTCAATATTGCATCTCTTTCACTTTTCTATCGCTATTACAACAATCAGTGTTTTCAGAGCTCTCTCAGTGTATACCCCCTCCCTTGCGGCAAGTGCTAGGCACCTGCCTTTCAACACAGTCCCACTCCTATTCTGTCCAGCTCTCCAAACCAAGAATTGGCAAATTATCTCAGTCTTTATTCTACTCAACAGGTGAAGTCTGGAACTCTCTCCCTCAATCAATCTTTCCTTCATCCTGTGACTTATGGGGCCTTCCCACATCAAGGACTTTTGGTACCGACTCTCTAGGAGTGTCAAGTCTGTGCTACTCCGTGAGAAATGTCACCGACTGCTTCTGAGTGGGATAAATACACCGAGTAAAACGGGGTAGAACAGACTAACACTCTGTCCTAGTCTGTATCTTAACAGACTTTGTCAGAAGTGTAACAGAGTGCAGTCGGTTATACATGCCAACTACATCAGAGTCATTACAGAATAACACGGGGTAGAACAGACTAGGACAGACTAACACTCTGTTCTAGTCTGAGTTTGTCAGGAGTGTGACAGAGTGCAGTCGGTTGTCCATCGGAGTCATTACCGGGTAGAACAGACTAGGACAGACTAACATTCTGTCCTAGTCTGTGTCTTAACAGACTTTGTCAGGAGTGTGACAGTGCAGTCGGTTATACATGCCAACTACATCAGAGTCATTACAGACTAAAACGGGGTAGAGCAGAGTAAGACAGACTAGGACAGACTAACACTGCGTGCCAACCGCCTCTATGCAGATTTTATTTTTTTATGTTATGTTAATAGAGATGGCCACCAGTAGGTTATTGAGTATATTTATAAGTATTAAATCATAATAACTGCAAGATAACCTGTTCAAATGTTATTATATGTGTGTATATGAATTAGTTTGTTACTGAGTTGGGCTTATAATTAGGGTTGGGTGTGAGAGGGATCTGCCTTGTGTGGGCCAATCGACTTTCTGCAGGCTCCCATTTCCTATGTTCTTATGTAAGCCTACCTTACTTAGCCTAGCCCTTTCAAGATCCGATTACCTATTTGTTTCCTTTTCTCTGGCTATTGTGAGATGATTTTCATTAGATCAGGAAATGATCTGCGGGAGTTTTAGCGGGAAAGGCATGACAGCATATGGAAGAGATGGGTTGTGTTTAAAAGGGATATGCCTTGTGTGTGCCAATCGCCTCTCTGCAGACTTACGTTTATTTATGTTATGATAACAGAGCAATGGTCACCAGCAGGTTATTGAGTTTACTGTATTTATAAGTAGTAAAGCAAACTAATTGCGAGATAATTTGTTCATGTTATTATATGCGTGTATATGAGTTAGTTTGTTAGTGAGTTGGGCGTATAATTAGGGTTGGGTGTGAGAGGAATCTGCCTTGTGTGGGCCAATCGGCTTTCTGCAGGCTCCCACTTTCCTATGTTTTTATGTAAGCCTACCTTACTTAGCCTAGCCCTTTCAAGATCCGATTACCTATTTGTTTCCTTTTCTCTGGCTATTGTGAGATAGACATTATATCAGGAATCGATCTGCGGGAGTTTTGGCGGGAAAGGCATGACAGCATATGGAAGAGATGGGTTGTGTTTGAAAGGGATCTGCCTTGTGTATGACATTCACCTCTCTCCAGACTTCCTTTTTTATGTTATGTTAATAAAGCAATGGTAACCAGCAGGATATTGAGTTTATTTATAAGTAATAAAGCATAATAACTGCTCAAATGTTATTATATGCGTGTACGTATTATATACTATTGAATCTGTGTAACCTACGAATGTGTATACCATTGATGCTATTAAGTGACATGGCGGTGGTGAGTCGAGGACTGTGACTGTTTCCACAGTCCTTATATCTGTAGACTGTGACTATTCCGAGAGATAACTGCACTCTGACACAACAGAGTGTAACAGACTTATTTGGAGTCACTAAGATTCGTTAAAACTCGGACAGATTTATTAGGAGTCGGTACCGACTCGATCCGACTTTTCGCAGTCGGTACCCAAATTTCAAACTAGTTTGAAAATAGTATTGCCGCCCAGGGGTGTAACCGACTCATTGGTGGTGCTACAGACTCATTAGGGGTACGACAGACTATCTCCAGGACTCCATGGAGACTCTATACAGAGTCAATAGTTGGTTACAGTCGGTTCCACACTCCTTGATGTGGGAGGGCCCCTTAAGACTGCCATAAACTTTGTGTGTCCAGGCATTTTGACTCCAACATCCCTTGAATTTGGCTGTCACTCTTTTAACTTTGGGGGAGACACTCGTTACAGGCAACCAGCCTGTTTGTTTCCTCCATACCCATAGAATAATAAAACAATAATTAATATATATATATATATATATATATATAGCTAACAGGGCTAGAATTCGAACTATACAGGCAGAAGGTCCAGTCACCTACACCACCACGAGAGTTAAAAGAAGGAATTTGATACTTCTATCAGTATTCCTTCCCAACTCGACTCTGATGGGGGGACAGACTGTCTTTTAATCGAAATCCGGCTGCCCTAAGCATGACAAGTTGTTTATTGGAATTCCTTCTTTTAACTCTCGTGGTGACTGGACCTCCTGCCTGTATGGTTCGAATTCTAGCCCTGTCAGCTATATTTGTCATCCAATTAACATATACAGGTGTATATTCTGACATACGGAGCCCTGTATGTTAATTTAAGTGTTAGAATTAGAGTTGAAGGAGCCAAACTACCCAAACGGTGAAGCAGACTAGCGAGCGACCAAGCGAGAGGGTAAATCAGCTCGCCCGCATACCTGCACACCTGCGTGCGTCATAGGGGACCCTGCAAACTACCTCGATGACCGATGCTATGACGTATGATCGACGCCAGGAGCTGTGAGTGGACCAGGCACCTGCTATGCAACTCGAGGAGCTATGATTGGAGCGCGAACCATCACTCGCCTCCTGATTCGTTCCTACACCATCATTGTTTGGTATATAAGACCCGAGTTGTGGGCATTCAAATCAGTCTCATTTGGAGTTGGGGAAGGTGAACTTGCAGCTGGAGGAAGACGGGGTGAAGTATTTTAATGGGATTGTGACTGTCAGTCAGATTATATATGTGTGTGTTAAGTGTGTTCGGTGTAAACACTTACGTTATGTTGGTTAGTGAGATATGTGATTGGGAATTAACGTGAACGCTACTATAATGTGTTTAACTATTTGATTGCGAATTAACGTTAATGCTACTATTTATGTACTTAACTATTTGATTGGGAATTAACGTTAACGCTATTATTATGTACTTAACTTTTTTAGTTGACTAACTTGTGGACTAAAGCAACTCTTTAAGTAATTGGGTTATGATGAAAGTAATATTATTGTTTTATATTAATACTTACGAGTTCTTTCATTTTCTTTGAATTAAGCTTACATTGCTTAACGGTGCTTAGTACGGTGATGCTATTGTCTCATATTAGTAATATCGCCTTAGACTAACATGGCTGTGTTAATATTACTTCTAGTGATTTCCTAAGCTGAAGAAAATTCTTTTGCTTCAAAATATTATATTTTGCTTTTCATATTATTTGAGTGAGACCTGAATCGAATCTATGAAACGATCCTGTAACTTTATTTACTCATAATCAAACCTCAATGTTACGTGGTTAAGAAATACATTTAACTAATTAAATATATATCTAACTTTTTATGTGACTTTGATATTAATCCTGATGATAATAATAATATAATACTATTAACGTTAGACAAGAACCAAGAATAAGTGCATTAAATATAAATAAAAGGACATATAAGAAAACTATCTATTCATTTAAAAAAGGGTAAGAGACAGAAATATTCTTACTTTAATATTTATCTTTCAAGACTTTTTATAAAATTTATAGTCCTTCTTTAGCTATACCTTATTCGGTTCATAACCATAGCCTACTAAGCTTCGGTTAAATAATAATTCTTTATAAATACTACATGACTTTAATTAGTTTCAGTATTTTTCATAATTAACCCTTAATTAGCGGCGAGCAACATAAGTCGAGTTAAATAAAGCTGGACTATGTGGCGGCGCTCGACATAGGTCGAGTGGCAATTTCAGCACGTAATGTGGCTGAGAGAGAGAGACAAGTGGTGGCAGGAGACTAGCGAGCGTATGACTGCTCCAGACCACCGCGGCGAACCTACTGACACAAATCTCAGCTCCCTCCTCCCTCTCTCACTCGCTACATACTCAATTATGTACCGAAAGTACCGAATTACCTGCTTTTTGCACTCGCGTTGCACGGTTATTGCAAGAAAACTATCCATCATACAAGGATTGTTATGGTGTCATTCGAAAGCTCTGTTTATGCCCTTTCAGGGATAGGTACTTGTTTTACGTTCTGGGTCTTATTTAGGCATGAAAATGATCACGTAAACAGCCCTATTTTGGCTAAAAACACCCCGCTGTGCGGTACATATAAATAAACCGCATAGGCCGCTCGTAAGGTGTTAAAGAGTATCAGTCAATAAAGGATAATAAGTCCTAAGATCCAAAAGGAAAGGAAGCAACAACAGGAAATTATTTTATTAGATTTTACTTTTGTTTTGCCTTCAGTTGACTGATACCTTAATATATACCTCTGTGCTATCTAGATTCATCAAGTTAACCACTTGAGGATCAAGATACGAAACAGAAGAGTGGCGACCTTGCCAGGATTCGTTTCATACAGTTTCACTCAGTTTCATTAAAGTTTCACTACTTACAAATTAAATATTAATCATGCCTCAACTAATTAATGACGAAGATGCTTGAGTTTTCATAGAATCAGAACCCACAGCCCCTGATATTGACTGTCTGTCAAAATCCGAACTGAAAGTGCTTGCCTCACATCTCCAGTTAACTGTCTCAAACATGTCTAAAGTAGAGGTGGCTCAGACTATAAAAACCCACCTGTTCCCTGTAGAAGGCGGGGAGGGTGACGGAGCAGTTGGTGGGATCCCTAGTAAACCTAGCCAACTTGAACAATTGCCACCTGGTTTGACCGGTGATCAAGTACTGGAACTAGCTAGAATAAATGCCGAAGCAAAGACCGAACAAGCCAGACTAAATATAGAACTAGCCAGAATAAATGCCGAACAAGCCAGAGCAAATATCGAAGAAGCCAGCATAAAAGCCAGAGCAACGACCGAACAATGTGAATATCAATATCGTACGGCTCAACTAAATGTCAATACAAATGCTCCCTTAATTGCTCCCCCTCTGGGATTGACTATGACTAGTGTCATTCCCCCTTTCACTGAGGATAATGTGCAGGATTTCTTTGTTTTGTTTGAGGAAGTTGCTGGAGGTATGAAGTGGACAAGAGATCAATGGCCTTTTATGTTACAAACTGTTTTGACAGGGCAGGCTCGAGCCACGTATTTGTCAGAAGTAGCAGAAGTTAGGCAGGATTATGACAATCTCAAAGAAGCTATCCTAAAAACCTATCAATTGCAGCCTGAGGCTTACAGGCAATCTTTCCGTAAAAACCAGAAGAAAGTAGAAGAAACCCATAAGGTATTTGCCAGGACCATGACTAAAACTTTCAATCATTGGGTCAAGAGTAAGAAAGTCACAAGCTACAACGATCTGAAGGAGTTGGTCCTGTTAGAAAATTTCCTCTGGAAAATTGATTCTTCTGTATCCTATCATTTAAAGGGGAAAAAGGTAGATTGTCTTGCTGACGCCGCTGACATGGCTGACACATACGTGCTCAACAACAAATTTCGTGGAAAGAAGCCCTACGATAATTCTAGCTCTAATTTTAAGTATCCCAATCACAAATCTGACAGACCCAGTCACAAGCCTATAACGTCTTCCCCAGCTAGCCAAAATAGAATTGTTCCCCCAACTAAAAATGCGACTCAGGGCAATGGTAACAGAGGTGGGCCCCAAACTAATAGTAATGCTCAAAGAGGGAACGTTCCCGTATCCCCTAAAGTATGTACTTTTTGTGGCAAGAGAGGCCACCTAGCTTATCAGTGCTGGGCCAAGGAGAGAACCGAGAGATCGGGGCAGACAGTTGCCGCCGTATCTCAAACTCCATATGTGCCTGTAATGCAGGACTCCCGACAGAAGGAGTACCTAGCACCAAAAGTTCCTTTAATGCAGGACTCTCGACAGGAGTACCTAGCAGCTAACGTAAATCATCTAGACAGGGGTGTAGTAGCATGTGTGGTGCAACCCACTAGGGTTAAGCCAATAATAATTTCACCATCAGTGCAGGACAGTTACCGTCCCTTTATTTCATCTGGCGACGTGAGATTAAATGGTTGTATGCATGAGGTAAAAATTCTGAGAGACACGTGTTCTACTAGCACCCTCATGGTGAATCCTTACACTGAGTGCCCACCTGGCGAACCAGTTGTAATGAGAGGTGCTGGAGGCCAGTTTTATGCATACTTGGTAAAAGGCGAAATTGAATGTGAGTTACTACAGGGTGAGGCCACCATAGCTTTGTGTAGGTCCCAAGATATCCCTGTGCCTGGGGTAACACTCCTTTTGGGGAATGATGTAGCAGTGAGAAGGTCCGACCAGACCCCATTTTGTCACTTTCCCCTGTTAACGAGCCACTAACCGGTGAGCTCGAAAAGGAGATGCCAACAGTTTTCCCTGTGTGTGCTGTCACACGTTCAATGTCTCAAGTAGCAGTTCCCTCAGACAGAAATGTACCGAATGTAAGAGTTGATGAAAGGGATGATGAGAGTGTGAATGACGCTCCAACTGTGCCTGATGATGTGACTGAGGTGGATTTATCTGACACCTTTATGGCTCATCTTGACCCTAACGATGACCATGAAACCCATCCAAATTGTCCTAGTGGCCTGGTAGAGCTACAGAGAGATGATAGTGAATGCAAGGAGTTAGCTGCCAGGTCCGTGAGTGAAGAGGAATGTGAGAAGGAGGGTGGTGAATGTTTCTACCTCAAAGGAGGAGTATTGTGGCGAAGGTGGAGACCGCCACACAGACCAATCGATGACGGGGCTTGGGACGTCCATCAAGTAGTAGTCCCCAAACCTTGTCGTAGAGATATCATGGAAATGGCACATTGTATACCATTGGCAGGACACCTAGGTGTGAGAAAAACTCTAGACAGAATCAGAGCCCACTTTTACTGGCCAGGAATGCGTGCAGATGTAGTGGAGTGTTGTAGAGTGTGTCACACTTGCCAGATGACAGGAAAACCCAATCAGAAGGTGCCTGTACATCCTCTGGTGCCCTTGCCCGTTTTCGAGAATCCTTTTACTCGGGTGGTAGTGGACATTGTAGGCCCATTGCCTAAGACTTCCCAAGGTAACCTTTATTTATTAACTATCAGGGACATGGCAACTCGCTACCCAGAGGCTATACCCTTAACCTGACAAGCGCGATATGACAGTAGGTGCTAGGGTAGTTATTTGTGCATTTCTAGCCCTGGATTCTGACAGAATTCGTTATATTTACAATATAAACCATTATTTGTTTTCGGTATGCTTTTATTTTACATATATGATGTATATATGAACCTTCAAGAGTGCTAAAATAAGTGGGAAAAGCATTTGGGTGGTGAAAAACGAAGATATTGGCCACCCGGTCATAATCTCAGGCGAGAGAGAGAGACAGGCAGCCTTCCCCTCTCGCTGTCTGGATGTCAACTGAGGAGAGCGGTGCGGTGTGCCGGTGTCTGGGTGTTGCATAACGATCTTTTATGCAACCCACTTGTGCTACATTATCGCGGGAGAGAAAATGTGGAGAGATAAATGATGATAATAAGAGGAAAAATAGGTGATAATTGAGGAGGGGAGGGAGGGGGGAATAAGGTGGGGAAGGAGGGGAGGGGGGTGGGTGAGATTTACATGGATGAGTACTGGAGGGGAATTATCTCACCTAGAGACAAATTCCTTTGTTTTGATAGGCCCTTATTTTTTATGGAAGGCTTTTTTTATGGTCCTGCTTCCGTGAGGCCTATCGCGTTCCCTATAGGAAGCCTTCCGTGAGGCCTATCGCGCTTGCCGGGTTAAGGACTACCTCTGCTCCAACTGTCATCAAGGAACTGCTCAAATTCTTCACCAGAATGGGTTTCCCCCATGAGGTGCAAAGTGATCAAGGAACTAATTTTACCTCTAACATTTTCCAGCAGTCCCTGAAGGAGTTGGGTATCGAGCATGTAAAGTCTAGCACCTACCACCCAGAGAGTCAAGGGGTTCTCGAACGATATCATCAGACATTAAAGGGAATGTTACGTAAGTATTGTACAGAGACCGGAGTTGAGTGGGATAAGGGGGTACCTTTTCTTTTATTTGCTACTCGTGAGGTTCCAACTGAATCCCTGGGTTTTTCCCCTAATGAGCTAGTTTTCGGTCACCAGGTAAGAGGTCCTTTGCAACTATTGCAGGATAGCCTAGTTGGCCAGGAGGGGAACCAAAACCTCCTCAAGTATGTTTCAGATTTCAAAACCCGGCTGAGATCCTCATGTGAGTTTGCCGCTCAAAACTTGACAGTGGCTAAAAGCTCCATGAAGAAATGGTATGACAGAAAAGCCTGTGAGAGGGAGTTTAAGCCCGGTGATGAGGTTTTGGTCCTGCTCCCCCTTTTTGGCCAACCGTTATCTGCCAAGTTCAGGGGCCCATATAAGATCATTCGGAGGGTGAGCATTACCGATTATCTAGTAACTACCCCAGACAGGAGAAAGCCCACGCAAGTATTCCATATAAATATGTTGAATCCCTACCATAGGTCCCCTGATTCCTCTCCTCCAGATTCTCCCACTGTGGCAGTGAATGTCAGGACCTGTGAACAGCCTGGTGCGGACGAAGTCTTCAGTTCTCTTACTGACTCGCAACAGACTGTTCCAGAGCCTGAAGGTATCCATGCAGACTTTGACTTGTCATGTAGCCTATCCAACATTCAGTATAATTCAGTGGCTTTGAGGGAATTACCATCTAAACTATGTCATCTTCCCTCTGATCAAGCGAATCAACTAATCTCTGTTTTATCTCAGTCTCCCAGTGTGTTCCGTGATACTCAAGGGCTCACTTCTTTGGCCGTGCACGACATCGACGTAGGGGATGCAACTCCCATTAAACTATCCCCCTACCGTGTCTCGCCACAACGCAGGAGTATACTGCAGGTCGAGCTTGACTTTATGTTATCTAATGAACTGATCACTAGGGCCTTAAGCCAGTGGAGTAGTCCAGTCATACTTGTGCCAAAGCCAGACGGGAGCCATAGGTTATGTATGGACTATAGGCAAGTCAATGCTGACACAAAGAACGATACCTACCCACTGCCACGGATCGACGACTGCATTGACCAGATTGGTACAGCCACCTATATCAGCAAGATTGACTTGATGAAGGGATATTGGCAAGTAGCTCTCACCCCTAGAGCGAGGGAAATATCATACTTTGTAGTCAACAATCAAGCCTTCTGCTGTAACGTAATGCCCTACGGCTTGAAAAACGCCCCAGCTACATTCCAGCGCCTCATGAATTTGGTGACTGAAGGGGTACCTGGGTGCGTTGTCTACATCGATGATATTCTTATCTTTTCACAGTCATGGGAGGAGCATCTTTACCAACTTAGATTGCTATTCTTAAATCTTGCTGATGCCAATCTGGTGGTTAATCTTAAGAAATGCACCTTTGTAAAGAGTACGGTCCAGTATCTAGGATATACGGTAGGTCAGGGGCGAGTTGCACCTCCTCAAGCAAAGGTAGAGTCTATTCTAGAATTCCCAACTCCTAGCACTAAGAAACATATCCAAAGGTACCTAGGCATGATTGGCTATTATAGGCGTTTCATTATAAATTTTTCAATGTTGACAGCTCCCCTGACAGATCTTCTCCGTAAGGATGTGAAGTTTGTGTGGTCCTCTGAATGTGAAGAGGCCTTTATTGCTACCAAATATATATTATCTAATTATCCTGTACTCCGAGCTCCTGATTTTAACAGATCTTTTTCCCTGGCAGTGGATGCGAGCAATACCGGGGTTGGTGCAGTGTTGCTCCAGGAAGACGACTGTGAGGTATTGCATCCTGTGTGCTATTTCAGTAAAAAATTAAATTCTGCCCAACGTAACTATTCAGTCATTGAGAAGGAGCTGTTAGCATTAATTTTATCCCTTCAATACTTTGCTGTCTATGTGCAATCTGCCTCTGGTGCCATCACTGTATATACTGACCATCACCCCTTAAAATGTTTGCATAGGTTCCAAAATAAAAACCAACGACTGACCAGGTGGAGTTTGTTGCTGCAGGAATACTCCCTGGATATCAAACATATTAAGGGGGTCCAGAACGTGCTAGCCGATTGCCTATCACGTATCTGTTAAAGATTACATTTACCAGGTTGGCCTCATGCAGCAGTAAGTTTAATTTAATGAGAGGATTTTGGCAATTAGCTCTCCCTTGTAGCGAGGTAAATATCATGCTTTTGTAGTGCGCTTTCAAGCCTTCAGCTGTGAGATGCCTTGCAGTTCGAATAACGCTCCAGCTACGTTCCGGCTATGTTCTGATGTGGTACCTGGAGACGTTGCCTACTTTGGGTGATATCCTTATTATATCCTCATTATAATCTCGCTGTTGCCAATCTGGTGGTGAATCTCTTTATGTATTATGTTTAATATTATGTACTATACTCCTTAAACTCTTTTCTAGGGGGGAGGTCTGACATACAGAGCCCTGTATGTTAATTTAAGTGTTAGAATTAGAGTTGAAGGAGCCAAACTACCCAAACGGTGAAGCAGACTAGCGAGCGACCAAGCGAGAGGGTAAATCAGCTCGCCCGCATACCTGCACACCTGCGTGCGTCATAGGGGACCCTGCAAACTACCTCGATGACCGATGCTATGACGTATGATCGACGCCAGGAGCTGTGAGTGGACCAGGCACCTGCTATGCAACTCGAGGAGCTATGATTGGAGCGCGCACCATCACTCGCCTCCTGATTCGTTCCTACACCATCATTGTTTGGTATATAAGACCCGAGTTGTGGGCATTCAAATCAGTCTCATTTGGAGTTGGGGAAGGTGAACTTGCAGCTGGAGGAAGATGGGGTGAAGTATTTTAATGGGATTGTGACTGTCAGTCAGATTATATATGTGTGTGTTAAGTGTGTTCGGTGTAAACACTTACGTTATGTTGGTTAGTGAGATATGTGATTGGGAATTAACGTGAACGCTACTATAATGTGTTTAACTATTTGATTGCGAATTAACGTTAACGCTACTATTTATGTACTTAACTATTTGATTGGGAATTAACGTTAACGCTATTATTATGTACTTAACTATTTTAGTTGACTAACTTGTGGACTAAAGCAACTCTTTAAGTAATTGGGTTATGATGAAAGTAATACTATTGTTTTATATTAATACTTACGAGTTCTTTCATTTTCTTTGAATTAAGCTTACATTGCTTAACGGTGCTTAGTACGGTGATGCTATTGTCTCATATTAGTAATATCGCCTTAGACTAACATGGCTGTGTTAATATTACTTCTAGTGATTTCCTAAGCTGAAGAAAATTCTTTTGCTTCAAAATATTATATTTTGCTTTTCTTATTATTTGAGTGAGACCTGAATCGAATCTATGAAACGATCCTGTAACTTTATTTACTCATAATCAAACCTCAATGTTACGTGGTTAAGAAATACATTTAACTAATTAAATATATATCTAACTTTTTATGTGACTTTGATATTAATCCTGATGATAATAATAATATAATACTATTAACGTTAGACAAGAACCAAGAATAAGTACATTAAATATAAATAAAAGGACATATAAGAAAACTATCTATTCATTTCAAAATGGGTAAGAGACAGAAATATTCTTACTTTAATATTTATCTTTCAAGACTTTATAAAATTAATAGTCCTTCTTTAGCTATAACTTATTCGGTTCATAACCATAGCCTACTAAGCTTCGGTTAAATAATAATTCTTTATAAATACTACATGACTTTAATTAGTTTCAGTATTTTTCATAATTAAAGAGTATCAGTCAATAAAGGATACTAAGTCCTAAGATCCAAAAGGAAAGGAAGCAACAACAGGAAATTATTTTATTAGATTTTACTTTTGTTTTGCCTTCAGCTGACTGATACCTTAATATATATCTCTGTGCTATCTAGATTCATCAAGTTAACCACTTGAGGATCAAGATACGTAACAATATATATATAGGCTGAACTTCCTTACACCCGGAAACTAACAAGTGGTAAATTACGTCTCTCTGCAAATATGACTGTTCTTCCAATTAGGTGTTCCTCTGAGCTTCACATTTCATACCAGGTTCGGCCTTCTCACTAACTCAATATTCCTACACCAATGATATTTATCTCAATATGTCTTTAACTTTAAATTCAACTTTGCATTCAACCTCATATTAACCCTTTCAGCATTTTGACAGTTTTGTTCATTATATTATGGGTAACATAGAGCAACTCTTGGCATCAAAGGGGAAATATTTATCGCAATTAACCATTTAACACCCATAATCCCTTCACAAAGTAAATAATATAACTAATTATAGCCATGAAAAGTGTCATCGTAAACAGCAGGAGAGAACAAAGGAGTACAAAGGAAATCAAGCAACAACAGTTCTAGTGACCCATCTAGGCTGCTTGTCCTCCAAAACACTGAGGATCAAGTGTCCAAACAGTGGTTTAGAGTGGGTACGGGAACAATTGGAAAGGGAACTACTGCCCTGGAACTAATGTCCGTGGCGCAGGACTAGGAAGTTAGTAGAGGACAGATGGGTTAGTAACATAACACAGTTATAAGTGATCTTTCATATTTCTGGGAAAAAGAGAGTAACGTCTTAGTAATATTATAAACACAATAATCCTTGATGAATCTGAGGGGGGAACAAAATAAAATTATTAATTTACAAACGCAGTCAGTCGCGGGTTTGATGCAAGATATTTGTCTAGGCGATGTTTAAAAGAATCAACGTTGCTCCAGTCAATAAAGTCTCAGGGAAGCCCATTCCACAAGTTGACAACTCGATTGAAGAAGAAATTCTCAGATTCGTGTGAGTTAAAAGATTTACCAATAATTTTGCAACCGTTTCCCCGCGTGTAATTAGATTGGCCGATAGTGAAGTACTTAATACAGTTCATATTGTCAATGCCTTTGATGATTTTGAACACTTGAATTAAGTCGCCTCTTAATCTGTGCTGGGTTAAAGGAAATAGATTTAATTCTCTAAGACGCTCCTCGTATGGTTTGTTCTTTAGGCTAGGTATCATTTTGGTAACTCTATGTTGAACTCGTTCTAGCTTGTCTATATCTTTTGAGTAATAAGGGCACCAGGATTGAACGCAGTATTCCAGAAGAGGGCGGACTAAGGAATTGTAAAGAGTTAGGATAACTTCTTTGGATTTATGCTCAAATGACCTGCCTATAAATCCAATTATTTTGTTTGCCTTCTTAACAACTTCTGAACATTGTTGACTCGGGTTTAGGTTACTCGATATTGTTACTCCCAGATCCGTTTCTCTGTCTACAGTCTAAAGCTGAGTGCCATTCATCGAATAGTTTGCTTTCTCATTTCGGTATCCAATATGTAGTACTTTACATTTATCAGCATTGAAACTCATTTGCCAAATTTGGGCCCAACATGACAACTTATCTAGGTTGTGTTGCATATCGTCAACTTGTTCTTTTGAGAGTACGCTATTTGCAATTTGTGTATCGTCAGTAAACTTTGAGATTGTACAGGTGAGACCCCCATCTATGTCGTTGATTTAAATTAGAAAGAGAATTGGTCCTTGTACCGATCCCTAGGGTACCCCGCTACTTACATTGGTCCAATAAGATGCCTTACCGTTTATGACTACTCTTTGCTTTCTGTTGCTGAGCCAATTCTCTATCCATTTCAACACACCGTCTTGTATTCCATGCGCTTTTAGTTTTAGCAGTAAACGTTTGTGAGGAACTTTATCAAAGGCGTTTTGAAAATCAAGGTATATAATATCTACAGCTTTACTCTCATCATAGAGGTTGAGGATATCATGAAAGAAGTCTAAGAGGTTTGTTAAGCAGGAACGTTTGTTACGAAAGCCGTGTTGAGTATTTTTAAGTATGTTATTTTCATTTACGTGATTTACGAGTCTGTCTCTTATGAGCGTTTCTAGCATTTTACATACAACTGAGGTTAAGCTAATTGGACGATAGTTACTGGGTAGGGATATGCTGCCTTTTAAAAAAAAAACTATGTTACCACTCACTCACACTAGCCCTCATCACCCTGTTCATAATAATGTCCTAATACAACTATATAATAACCTGCAGTGAAAGATGGTACACATATTCTCACACGCTTACGAAATATTATGAAACATTCCACAAACAAGCACATGGCCGAAAAAGTATGTCCCTCTTATAATATTCATTGTATCAAATGTATAAAATAATAGTGTGCCAGTTTCTAGTGTAGGGGATTGCACCCATCATCTTTAATATATCTATGTATTCCAAACGCACCTTTCATCTTTGTCTACCAGATTATCCTATTAAATATGAGTTATACTTATCTATCTATCTATATACTCAGGCCCAATCCCCACTTTAACTATTATTTTTTTTTTTTTTTTTTTTTTTTTTTTTTTTTTTTTATTTTTTTTTTTTTGGGGGGGGGGTGACTCAAGACAGAGCCAGAATAGGGACAAACCAAAACACATCGGAAAACAATGAACACACAAAAACAAAATACAAATTCACACACATCTATGTCATCCAGGAGAAGACTCAGAGACCAGGGTCAACAAGGTCCCTCCAGCACTCCCCCAGCCCCTGACAACCTGGAGAGGTTCCGATCTCGGCAGGCAGACATGCAGCGGAGCCGAAGCCACAAGGCCACTCACCACACTTCCAGACGCACCTTTCTTATAAACCGTCTCCCCGGGCCAGGCGCCTGATGGACTATTATCTAGTCCAACTTGCGCCCGACCCCTTCCCCCAAATGACCACGTGTTTACTCATCTATTCACAAGCATTCTCCATTCATTCCTGTATATTACCACTTGTCCCGCCTGATCTATAGACATTCCTCTATCATCCAAATCTTGTCTTATATACAGTCTCTCATTCTCAATGAGGGTCTTCCTGCCCTTCTATCTCCCCTTGTATCTGACTCACATATTCTTTTTGTAAGCCTTTCATCTCCCATTCGTTCAACATGACCATACCAGCTCAGCACCCTTCTGTCCACTCTGGCTGACAAATGTTCCTGCTGCCCCACTCTCCTACGTATCTCTTCATTCCTCAATCTGTCTCTACGAGTAACTCCACACAAACTCCTGAAGCAGCTCATCTCCAATACGTCCAGCTTTCTTCTCTCCTTTTACTTCAGAGCCCATGTCTCAGCCCCATACATCACTGTTGGCACAACAATTCCTTGATACATTGCACTTTTTACTTTCATTCCGAGATTTCTCGTCTTCCACATACTTCCCATTGCTCCGAAAACCTTCCTTCCTTCACACACTCTCTGTTTTACCTCCATTTCCATACCTCCACTCCTGCTTATCATTCCTCCTAGATATTTAAAACTCTACTTGTTCCAATATTTCCCCATCCAGCCTCACATCTACATTCACCCTACGATCACCCCTATTACACACCATTCCTTTTATTTTATTGACGTTCACGTTCAGTTTCCTCCTCTCACAAACCACACCAAACTCTTTGACTACCCGCTGCAGTTTCTCCTCAGAATCCGCCACCAATGCTGTGTCATCAGCAAACAGCAACTGATTCAACTCTCAATTTCTACCACTCTTTCCTATTAAACCCAATCCTATTCCCACAGTTCTCATTTTCACCTCTCTCACCACACCATCCATAAACATATTAAACAGCCATGGTGACATTACACAACCCTGTCGCAAATATGAGTTGGTTTTCATAATAATCGATGCTTAACCCTTGTCTAGCGGGGTTTTTTGGGCTTATTTGGGCATATTCAGCCCCTCCTGAATGATAAATCAAGTATCTACATGAACAGAAATGTATTCATAAACAAACTAGGCGCTAAAAGCTTCAAATTGAGACCAGAACGAGCTACGTAGCAATCGTGGTTCTCATACAGTGATACCAGTAACATGGGAGTTTAGCGTATAGTGGCCTATTTTTCCCAGCTATGCTCACTACTGGCTACACTGCCGGCCTCTCAAGAACACAGGGAACATGAGTTTATGGGCGGCGGTAAGCCCTGGGAGTCGGCTGTCTGGCCCGCTGTGCTCCCGGCCATTTGCACTAGATTTTAACCATTTAAAAGCCTTAATAATGCTCCTAACTTGCTTCAAATTGGAGGCGGACTTAACCTTAAGAGGTTAAGCCAAATCAAAATTAGTGCCCACTCTTACACATGTTCTGCTGTCCTCTACTGACACATGCACACACAAACACTTACTTACACACACACACACATACACTCACAAATTAACACATGCACACACCTATACACACACAGAAAAATGAAGAGATACGCACGTATACCAATGAATATATATATATATATATACAGTATATATAATAGCTCTCCTCTCATACTACTGACCCAGCTGGTGAACAAGCCTACGTCTTTTCTATCCTAAATGACCTAGAGCAGTTAGTTCAGCAACCCACCCGTATCCCGGAACGCATCGGAGATCGGCCCAACATTCTTGACTTGTTTCTAACTTCTAATCCTTCTTCTTATACTGTCGATCTTTTCTCTCCTTTAGTCTCCTCCGACCATAAACTTATCTCTGTCACCTGTCCTATCTCTCCAGTATGGCTACCCGATCCTCCTAGCCGGCGGTGCTTGTGGCACTTTGGCGCTGCCGACTGGGAGGCTCTCCGGCAGTACTTCTTTGATTTCCATGGAATGATTTCTGCTTCCGTGGCCGGGGACCCTCGGAGAGTGCTGAACGCATTACGAGGTAATCCTATCGGGCATGGAAGCATACATTCCATTCTCTTTCTCTCAGACTAATGCTAAAACATCTTGGTTTACTCATGCCTGTTCTACTGCTCTCCACAATAAGGAGGAAGCATTCAAACGGTACCGACGCCTTAAAACTTAAGACTCTCATTCTTCCTATGTTTCTGCCCGGAATCAATCCAGATCTGTTCTTCGACCTGCCAAACACTCTTTCATCAATAATAAATGCACTGAACTATCCAACTCTAGCTCTTTCCAAGCTTTCTGGCATCTAGCCAAAAACCTCTCCAACAATTTCTCTTCCTCGTCTTTCCCTCCCCTTTCCCACTCTGATGGCACAACCATCACTTCTTCCTCTGACAAAGCTAAACTCTTCGCTCAAACTTTTGCTAGAAACTCCACCTTGGATGATTCCGGTGCTATTTCTCCCTCTCCACCCTCCTCTCTTACTTATGCCTAATATCCTAATCTCTTCTAAAGATGTACTTTCTACCCTCTCTGGGCTTAATACTAATAAGGCGTACGGTCCGGACGGTGTTCCTCCTGTTGTTCTCAAAAACTGTGCTTTTGTGCCGACTCCCTGCCTAAGCAAACTCTTTCGTCTCTGTCTATTCTCTAACGTCTTCCCTTCATGCTGAAATTTGCTCACATTCAACCTGTCCCAAAGAAGGGTGACCGCTCTCAACCCTCCAACTATCGTCCAATTGCTCTCATCTCTTGTCTTTCTACAGTTTTTGAAACTATTCTTCCTTCCAAATTTCTTAAGCATTTCTCTTCTCATAATCTGCTCTCAGATCGCCAGTATAGCTTCCTTAAGGGTCGCTCTACTGGTGATCTTCTTTCATATCTTACTAACTCTTGGTCATCCTCCTTTCGGGACTTCGGTGAAACTTTTTCTATTGCACTAGGCATATCGAAAGCCTTCGATAGAGTCTGGTACAAATCTTTAATTTCTAAACTACCCTCCTTCGGCTTCTATCCCTCCATCTGTGCCTTTGTCTCTAATTTCCTTTCCGGCCTTTCCATAGCCGCGGTTGTGGACGGCCATTGTTCACTTCGTCACCCTATAAACTACGGTGTTCCTCAGGGCTCTGTCCTATCTCCTATTCTCTTTCGAATTTTTATAAATGATTTCAACTGTAACTCAATTCCCATCCATTCATATGCAGATGACCCAACCTTACACTACTCCATTAGTTTTTCAGAACGCCCCAGCCAGCAATCCCTCATCGACAAACGTAATGAAGCCATAGAACTCTTAAATTCTGATCTAAATACTATCTCCAATTGGGGCAGAGAAAACCTTGTTACCTTTAATGCTTCCAAAACCCAATTTCTCCATCTATCTACCCGTAAGGAACTCCCAGCGGACTATCCCTTAGTCTTCAACAATACAAAAATCATTCCTTCATCTTTTCTCAATATTCTAGGTGTCTCTTTTTCTTCTGCTCTCAGTTGGAAGGACCATATTACCAGTCTTGCTAAGGCAGCCTCCCAGAAGCTGCGTGTGCTTAACTGCCTTAGGGGGTTCTTTTCCCCTGCACAGCTTCTTGCTCTGTACAGGGGCATAGTGCGTCCTTGTATTGATTATTGTTCACATGTATGGGGAGGTTCCTCTCACACCGCTCTCCTAGACAAAGTTGAAAGGAAGGCCTTTCGTATCATTAACTCCCGTCCACTCACCAACTCTCTGCAATCTCTCTCTCTCCACCGCAATGTTGCATCTCTCTCGCTATTCTATCGCTACTATAATAATCAGTGTTCCTCAGAGCTTTCCCAGTGTATACCACCTCCTTTACGTAGGGCACGTGGTACCCGTCTTGCAACTCAATCCCACCCCTAGTCTGTGCAACTCTCCAACCCAAGAGTGAAACATTACTCTCAAACTTTCTTCTACTCAACAGCTGAGCTCTGGAACTCTCTCCCAGAATCAATCTTTCCCTCTTCCTATGACTTAAATTGCTTCAAACTCCGTGTGTCCAGGCATGTTGGCCCTGTCACCCTTTCAACTATGGGGAAGCACTCGCTATAGGCAGTTCTGCCTTTTGCCTCCCTCAATCACATAGAAAAAAAAAAATTTGTTTTATATATATATATTATATATATATATACAGTATATATATTCAGAAATACACATACACAAGCATATTTCACCAAAAACACACTTGTTCACACACACGCACACAGACACAAGGTATACATTTACACAATCATTCACACACGTCAAAATGCACATTGCAAACACACATACAGTATACACAAATGAACACGCACATACTGTACACACAAACAAACATGCACAAACACACACACAAAACATGCACCATTCTACCCGTCACACACACACGCACACACACACACACTACATGCGTTATTCCCAGCACTGACCAAAAAAAGAAAAAACAAACACATTCCTCCTCCTCTTCTTCCTCCTCAGATATATTACCAAGTGAGTTTCCCCGGTCTTGTTAACGCTGGAATCTTATTGATTGCTGGTGTAAGACGCCGGTTGAAGAGCTCTACTCCAGCCGTAATAATCTCTATCTGGCCTACCGGTTTGTGACCCGGGAGGCCAACGGGAAGAAGGCTGGAGAGAGATAGAAAGTTACTCTGAGTTACGCAGATACTCAGACCATTCAGACTTTGCGGTCCCTACTAGGGTTGTTCGGCAGAGAGAGAGAGAGAGAGAGAGAGATATAATGTGTGTGTATCGTATATATCTGTATGTATGGAGGGTAAATGGTAATGTTAGATAACAGAGGCAGAGGAGAGAGGTCAATGTTGTGAATGGTTTAATAGTGTGTGTGTGTACTTACTCTAGTTGTACTTACTCTAGTTGTATTGCGGGAGTGAGCATGCTCGTTATTTCCCACCTCCTATATGTGTAGGTGTTATATGTATCGTTGGAATGGCTGTGGATGTGTGTGTAGTCTGTATTTTTAGCCAATTGGCGACATCGGAAACGAAGGCTTAGGGTGGATCTATATGGTAAGATTCTCACTATAGACGGTACCGTCTCGCCCGAAGGCTTAGGTAGCCATCAGCTTAGGTGAACCATATGATACCCATCTCGCCTTGTACCATTTGTGCCATCCCCAGATGGGACGTCACAATGTCGTCCACTTATTCCAGGTACCTATTTACAGCTAGGTGAACTGAGGCTAACACATGAAAGGAGACAAGCCCAATTTGTCTCCGCCCAGCTGGGGATTGAACCCCCGACCCCTCGTGTGTGAGACGAGAGCTCTACCTACTAGGCTATGGGCTGTGTGTGTGTGTGTGTGTGTCAACGGCCAGAAATAAAATAATACAAACAGAAAGTGGGATATGAGAACAAAGGAACACATATAAATGAAGGCCTTTTTATTTGAACGTGAATTTGCAAGGTAACATCCTTTGACCAGACCAGATGGCTGGAGTAAAGTAGGAAAGAAGAACAATTGGACAGAGGAAGAACAAGCTGAGAAATGAGAAGTACAGTAGAAGAGTGAAAGTTCTCGGGCTCAACCAAGTTGCTTCATTGTTTGATCCTATTGGAATTGTATATATATGGGAGATTATGAGCTAGTAAAGAATACAGGAAGGTGACTGGAATATATTGGAAACAAAAGTAATTGCTATTGCGAAAATGGCATGAACTGAATGTATAAAATATAAAAAAATTGAAATGACGCAGCATAACACACATAAACCAATCATATACTGTACATTACCTGTTATTATTGACGATAGATAGATAGATAGACTTATTTATTAATACATGGTATTACCTCACTAATGCAATGGTATATATATATATATATATTTGGAAGTTAGTGTAGCCAGGTAGTATATTCTCTTGAAGGCAAGTGAGATTAAATAAAACAGCATAATTAGCATTTATATATTTTTTATTTAGAGATTCAATTTCTCTTGCAATTTTGCGTTTATGGTCATTTAGTTGGTATAGTAGGGAACCGAAGTTATCAGCGGATTGTTGGGTTGTAGGAGGTTGTGACGTTTCAGCTATAACATTAGCCATATTCATACAAGTGGTTATGATAGGTATAGGTAAGAGAGGGGGTATATATAGAGGTCCTGTGATCACACTTTGCTTATTCTGCACAGGTGGGCGGGGCTAGTCGGCGATCTGCGTCTGTGATTGGTTGCCTGCTGCTATGCGTGCGCTGCATCTGCTGATTGGCTGGCTGGGCGCGGGGGCATCATCGGGTGGGTGTTGGCTGGGGGCAGTGGCGGGGTAATTTCCGTCTCGGTTTCTATGGGGATAGGATCTCCTCGCTGTGCGGAGAATTTGAAGGTCCAAGGTCTGGTTGTTGAGTGTAGGGTTGAGTGTTTGTATGTACTGTAGATGGCTTCAAGGATGGGGAGGTGTCTAGTGTCGGATTCATTATCTAATGTGGAGGTGTTGGTATCAAGGTCTTTACGAGTTAGTTTAGGGTGGCCAGGGCTGTTGTAATGGTTTTTGATGGTGCCAGATTAAAGGTGGAGGGTAAGACGACAGCTCAAGCGAGTCTGGGTCATGCCGATATACATTTTATGGGGTCCTCAGCCCCCGTGAGTACAAGAGTGTTAGTATACCACATGATCCAGGTTCAGTTGTTGTTGTTGTTGTTGTTCCCTAAGCTGCCTGGCCGAACAGCCCCGAGTCCCTGAGAAAGGCCATGGCCACGTCTGTGAGTGAGTGGATGGATCGGTGAGAGATATGAGTATGGATGTAGATCTGTTGCTCTTTTTGGGTCATGGTGTGTGCATGTGAGTGTTATGTCATCTGCATAGGAGGCTAAGTTTATTTGGGGCGTATTGGGTGTAGTTATATCGTGCATGTACAGATTGAAGAGTGCGGGCGATAGGACGGATCCTTGTGGGACTCCGTTTGGAAAGTTTCTGATTTTAGATGACTGACCGGCAAAAGATACGTGTGCACATCTGCCTGCTAGGAAGTTGGCCAGCCACCGTTTTGTGTTGTTGTGCATGTTTGTGTTGTAGATTTTGTTTGTTAGGTTGTGGCGGGGGATGGCATCGAAGGCTTTACTAATGTCGAGTGTGGCTAATAGTGATCTGTGTGGTGGTCTAGCTGAATTGATGCCGTCGAAAGCTCTTTGTGTAAGGTCTGTGAGAAGAGTGTTTGTGGAGTGCAGTGGCCTAAAGCCATGTTGTGTTGGAGCTAGGGGTAGGTCAGGTGTAATTAGTTGTAATACTAGGCGTTCCATGACTTTGGAGGGGGAGCAAAGGAGTGTGATGGGGCGGTGCGAGGAGGGTAGCGTGGGGTCTTTGTTGGGTTTGGGGAAAGTGATGATGATACCATGCTTCCAAATGTCTGGTATTGTGTTGTGTGAATAGCTGTAGTTTGATATGTTAGTGAGTGCTTGTATGCCTTGTGGTCCCAGGTGTCTGAGGTGTATGTTGCTTATGTTGTCTAGGCCACAGGCGGGTGAGTGCTTGAGATTGTTGATGATATGCTTTGTCTGGTGATTGGTGAAGGGTGTATAGTCAGGGTCTGTGGGGAATTGTCTCTTACGTCGGATGACACGTCGGTCGTCTTTGTGAGGTTTTAGGTGGCTGACATGTGAAAAGTGATTGATGAGAGTGTTTGCTTGTTGTTTACATGAAGGAGTAGAGTCTGTTGTTGTGATTGCAGCATGTGATTGTGTTGTGTTGCTGTTGGAAAGTGTGATGCTGTTTAGTGTTTGTATAGTTTTTTGGGGTTTGTTTTGTGATCAAGTGTTTGTAGGAAGTTATTCCAATTTAGTTTTTGTTGTTCTTGTATTTTGTTGTTAGTTTGGGTGTTGAGTGCTTGAATTTGTTGTGTGATGTCTTGTGTGTGGGGTGCTGGGGAGTGTTTCAGTATGTCGCGTTGTCTGATGAGGTTTTGAATTTCTGGTGTGAAGTTGGGGTTGTGTCTTTTTCTGTTACCTCTTGGAATGTGTTTCTTGTCAGCGTTTTGGATAGTTTTATTGAGTATGTGTACAGCATTGTTGATGTTAGTGATGGGTGTACTGTTTAGAGTTGTGAAGTGTTGTTCTGTCTCATTTGTGAATGCTTCCCATTTAGCTTTTATAATTGGTGTATGTGTGTTTGTGGCTAGCTGGGGTGAGTCTGGTTTTGGTGGTGATAATGATCGGGAGGTGGTCAGAGCCTAAGGTTCTGACTACCCTCCAGGATGTTGTGGGGGCGAGTTCTGGGGAGCAAAAGGTGATGTCTGGAGATGATGGGTTATAGAGGGCTTGGTGAGGAATATGGGTATGTTGATGGATGTCGTTAAGGATGATGAGGTTATCGGTTTGGTTTTGTAGTACCAGCCCTCTGTCTGTGTCGGGGTTGTCGACAAACCAGGCCGACGTCTTGGCGTTGAAGTCACCACCCAGGATGATGTGTGGGGTGTGTGGGGTGTTTGTGATGTGTTGTAAGTGTGGTCTGTATTCATTTGGTACTGTAGGGGATGTTTGGGGAGGGATGTATGTGTTTATGATGGTTATGTTGGAGTTGTTGCCAGTGCGTATTTTAATTGACTGTATTTCTGTTGTGTTATCATTTGGGGGGAGGAGTGATTTGGTTTGTACACTGGTTACTATGTATGATATTTCTTTGTGTACCAGGGTGATGAGTCCACCGCCCCCGCCGACAGCCCGGTCTTGTCTGATGGTGGTGAAATTATGAAATGTGGGTGTTTTTTTGTGTTGTGCGGAGTTTTGTTTCTTGTAAGATGGCAATGTGTATGTTGTGTTGTTTGATGAAGTGTGAGAGTTCGTGTTTCTTTGTGTTGATGCCATCTATGTTCAGTTGAAGAATGTTAATGTTATGTGCACGATGTATGTTGGGTGCTGCTGCACGAGGATGGGGTGGGGTGGGGGTGATGGGGGGGGGTGGGGGTGAGGGAGGGGCTGGGGGTTGGGATGGGTGAGGTGGGGGTGGGGATTGGGGAGCAGGAGATGGGGGTTGATGGATTAGGATGGGTGGTGTGTTGAGTTGAGGATGTGGATGGTATGGGAAGGTTAGGTGGGTTAGGGAGGAGAGGTGGACGGGTTTTAGGGGGAGTGGATGATATGGGAAGGTTAGGTGGGTTGGGGAGGAGAGGTGGACGGGTTTTAGGCGAGGGGCATGAGGAACAGGTCCAGGTGTTTGTGTGGAGGCAAGTGTTGTGCAGGTGAAGTGGGTCCAGTTCCCACATGAATTGCAGAGAACTGAACCCTTAGTATGGCGACTCGAAGTGATGGGTTTTGAGCAAGTTGGACATATGTATGTGAACGTGGGTCCTGGGTTGCTCTCAATGTCTCCGGCTAGAAGAAGTCTTCGAGAAATGACAGCCGGAGAGTCATTTCTCGGTGTAGGAAAAACTGTGTGATGTGTGTGTGTGGTGTGAGAGGTGTGGAAATTCCCGGCGCGACCGAAGCCGCTCCAAGGACCCGTGCCCCCAGGGAGGGGGCAGGGGATGGTTGTGACGGTTTGGCTCCCGAAACTGCTCCCCGCGGCCGGCATCCGGTTTTCCTCCACTGGTCGTTGATTTTGTCTTCGGCTGTGGAGGGTCGGCAGCCATCCGCGGTTGGCAGCCTCGGGAGGTGGCCCCACGGCGTAGACGCCGCCACATCAGGTTCAGTTGTTTCTTATTGTTAGCGGGGCGATTACGTAGTACAAGTTGGGAGGTTTTTGGGAGATTTATAGTATATGATAAGTTTTATTATGCTGTCAGTGTTGGTGGGCTGGACGTTCTTCAGGATGATGTATCTTATGACAGCTTGGTCTGTTTTATGATCAGAAGACATGTACTGTAGTTTTTATAGACAACGTCGATGTCTTCTGTGCTGGTGGTGTTGGGTGCTTCATTGTTGTATAATTTTTCGGTGTAATTTTTTGGTGGTTTTGTCAACGTCGGAGTTAGAGTAGCCGTTGTTTATGAGGACTTGTGTGAGGCGGTTGAGTTCGTGGTGGGTGTCCCGCCAGGAGGAACAATGAGAGAGTGCCCTCCTGACGTAGGCAGAGATGGTGGAGATGTGGTATCTTTTAGGGCACTCGCTTTTGCCGTTGAGGCTGAGACCATTATTTGTGGGCTTTGTGTAGACTGTAGTCTTGAAGCCTGTGTCTTGGTTAGTGACTAGGATGTCAAGGAATGGAAGTTTCCCTTCACTAGTCTCCTCGTAAGTGAAGTTGAGTCCTGATGCTGCTATGAAGCGTTGCTGAAGCTCTCGTAGTTATGCGATGTCCTTCACCCGCACGAAGATATCATCGACGTAACGTCAGTAGATGGAGGGGCGATGGGTTGCTAGGTGGTCCTCCTCGATGGCGCCCATGAAGAAGTTTGCGAAGAGTACACCGAGGGGGCTACCCATCACCATACCATCTATCTGCCGGTACATGTTTCCTCGGGGGCAGGTGAAGGAAGCTTCTTTAGTGCATAGCTCCAACAGCATTCGAAGGGCTTGTTCCGGGATGTCTAGAGATGAGGAGGTAGTGGATTGGTACACACAACGTATAATGATGTCGATTGTCCTATCCACTGGTACATTAGTGAAGAGGCTTTCTACATCGAGTGAAGTGATTAGGTTATCATCGGTCGGTGGGACATCACAGAGGATTTCTAGGAAGTCCGTGGCGGAGGATAAGCTGTGTTGAGAGGGGGCGTACGACGTCAGGAGGTTGTTAAGGGTCTTCGCTATTTGGTAAGTTGCCGTCGGGATTTGAGAGATTATAGGTCTGAGTGGGTTTTCCGGCTTGTGGGTTTTTACAGTGCCGTACGCATATCCTGGGGAAAATTCACTGACGAGTTTTGTTTGGTGGATTCCGTCAGTCTTGGCATTGATGGTTGTGATGATGGTGTTCGCCTTCCTTTTAATTTCATCTGTGGGGTTTCGGGATATTCTCTGGAATTTCGTCTCGTCGTGGAGGATAGAGTCTATTTTTAGAAGGCATCCTTCCTTGTCGTGGACGACCAGGCATGGGGCTTTATCCGCTCGTCTTATGATGATGTTGGGGTTATCCCGTAATTGTTTGGCTGCCTTGGTATGTTGTTTCTGGAGGATATTGCTGCGGTGAGAGCCACGGGTCTTGGCAGCTTCGGTTAGTAGAGCTGGTTGCAGGGTAGGTGTGGCGGTGATTTTTTTTGTTTTTTCCAGGCGTTGGATATCGTCTAGCATCACCTCAATTTTCATCCTCTTCCGGTGGGGTTTGGGATTGACCATGTAGTGGCAGTTTAGGCCCAGGTTCAGCAGGATCTCCTGGTCTTTGGTGAGGGTGGTATTGGTGAGGTTTATGTAGCCTCGAGTCGGTTTTGGGAGTTTGATGTTGCCCCCGTATAGGCGGGAGAGCTTCTTGATGGTGGTGTTTCAGTCTTCCATTGGTGTTGGTCCTCAATTTGTTGGAGCTTCCGGTTGATGTTGTGCCAAAGTTGGTTCGGTATGTATTCATTTCTCCATTTTTCTAGTAGGGCATCACACTCTTCTGCTAGATTATGGGCTAGTATTTGTTTTTCAGCTGCCTCCTCCTTCACGAGTTCTCCTCGGAACTGGAGAGTGCTTTCTCGTTGTCTGGCGTTCTCATTATGTAGTTATATAGTTGGAAGTTAGTGTAGCCAGGTAGTATATTCTCTTGAAGGCATGTGAGATTAAATAAAACAGCATAGTTAGCATTAATATGTGTTTTATTTAGAGATGCAATATCTCGTGCAATTTTTCGTTGTCGGTCATTCAATTGGTACAGTAAAGAACCGAAGTTATCAGCAGGTTTTTGGGTGGTAGAGGTTGTAGGTGGTTGTAACGTTTCAGCAATAGTGGAAATGAGAACAGGGAATTAAAGTGCGGGAGAAGGAATGCGAAGAGCAGCAACAACAACCAAAGGGAAGAGTGAAGGTGAGACGGGTGAAGGATACGTAATGTTGAGGAGTTATGTTCTATTACCACTGACAATATTGCTCATAACTGTAGAGCGAGGGACGGGGTGGGAGGCATATTTAGTAAGTAATATATGATATAATTGCAATGAAATAACATTACATAAAAAATATGTGAAAGAACAACCGTAAATTAGGCGATATAAGGTAAAATATTACTTGTGCATAGTACATACTCTATTACAAACATTCTTATTATATTCAATGTAATTGATCACAAAAGCGCATAAATTGTTAATTGCCTCTACCAACGAAGTTGATTGGAGGTTAGCTTTTGCCTTCGTTTGTTTGTATGTATGTGTGCCTGTAAATATATAGACAGTATATATTTTGTTTTTAAATATGCATCAATGTTTATGAAATTGGGTGCGTAGATAAGATATGCCACAAAGAATAAGGGATTTAATTCAGGACGAGGTAGGTAGAGCACATGCATTCGCCAGCATAAGCAGCTCACAAAGTTGTGAACCCATGTCCACGAAAAATGGCAGGCAGATAGAATATGTGCCAAGAAACAAGTGATTCCAATTTGGTGGTGATCCTCCGCATACCTTCGCCAGAAAAGGGGGAGGGGTCCAGCTACCAGATAGGCACCAAAATCCGCTTATTACGTATCCTGGGAGTGAGGCAAGTAGTTACAGGCAGTGCAGGACCCTTTAGTCCGTCACCCACCAAGTCTGGGCTGGCACTGACGTAAAATAGAGCCGTCTGCTACCTAACTGCAGCAATACATATAACGAAAACAGATCAAAACCGCTCATTTCTAGCAATTTTGGTCAAAATGTGCAAGATCGTTGCAAGACAACCAGACGTCGTACAGAGATGGTGTCATTGGACAGCTTAATTACTGTACTTTCAGGGATATTTCATTGTATTATGTTCTGGCTTTTGTCTATGCAGGAACATGTGCAGGGAATGAAGCTCAATTAGTGCTCAAATCCCAGCTTGGAAGGTGTTAAAATACTTTTGTTTCTGGATAGAAACTCTTATCGGCTCCATTAACTTTGTTGATATTGAAATTATATCCACCTTTATTGTTGATATATGCCAGAGAAAAGTTGTTGAAGCCACATTGATAACAAGGTCACCATCCTCCCAATAAGAACGATCGGATTATCTAACTCTAATATTCGCTGGTTCAGACATGAATTATGCCCAATCTTGTTGATGGGTTTGGAGAATCACTAATAATAATCAGAGTAATAATAATAGTAATAATAATGATTTGTTTCCACACCCAGTGGTTATTCTTCTTACATAATATATACACAAAATATATACAATACATAGTAAAGGATTATTAACTTGTAAAGCGCGAAGCTATGATAGTTCAAAGGGTCCCGACATGCGAAGGTATTTGGTTCTATTCAGACGAAATTTGTCATGTTCACCATATATATTATTATTACTTATCAATATGCGACTATTTTGCTTTTAATATGAACATATGAACATTTGAGAGCAATAAAAGAATGTGAATAGCATTTGGGGTGTGTGAAAGACGCATTATTGCCGCCCGGTCGTATCATGAGGCGAGAGCAGGGGCAGCAAATATCCTTCCCCTCTGAGCTCTAGAGCGACACTGACGGCTCTGAGTAGAATATAGGTTTGAGTCCCGAAGGGAAGAATGAAAACCTAATATTTAGTAGTGGCCCAGAAATCATTGACAATGCGCCTTATCATTGTTTATGGCCAATCTTTGAACTCAAACTTGTCTTTCAAACTTCCCGACTAGAACAAACTAGCAAAAAATAATAAAATAAAAAGATTAAACTTGATCTTAGCATTGCGTTTCTCATGCGTCTGCTGTTTCTGCACGCTTCGCCTCACTCATCGAAGCGCTCATTCGTCCTTAATCTGATATATCAAGACTTTCAAAACATAGCAGATGAATGGGAAGGGGATGGAAGGAAGGGCCAAAATCGTCAATGATTCCGGGGCCACTACTAAATATTAGGTTTTCCTTCTTCCCTTCGGGACTCAAACCTATAATTTATTAGTGGCCCCTTCATCATCGACGATGCGCTTGATATTCAAGACTGGAGGGGGACATTCATCTTAAACATCATAACCACTAATAAATTACTAAGGTTAAAATAAAATATGTACGAAAAAGATCATAGTTTAATAAAAATAATAAAAGGTTGTACAGGCGGCGTTTCTTAACACTTAAAGAGCGGGGCCCGACTTAAGTCCGTATCTAAAAAGCAGCAAGTTAGGAGCATTATTAAGGCTTTTAAAGGGTTAAAATCGAGTGCAAATGGCTGGGAGCGCAACAGGCCACATGGCCGACACCCAGGGCTTACCGCCGCCCACTGACTCATGCTCCCTCTGTTCTCGAGAGGCCAGCAGTGTAGCCAGTAGTGAATGTAGCTGGAAAAAATATGCCGCTATACGCTAAACTCCCATGTTGGTGGTTCCACTGCATCAAAACGACGAGTGCTACGTAGCCCGTTCTGGTCTCATTTTGAAGCTTGTAGCGCCTATTTTTTTGCTGAATACATTTCTTTTCATGCAAATACTTGATTGATCATTCAGGAGGGCCTGAATATGCCCAAAATAGTCCAACCCCCCCCCGCTAGACGAGGGTTAAAGGTTGCCTGTTGTATAGCACCGTTACGTTTGATAGAAAAGTTGGTGAAACACATAAACTATACATTTTAGCTTATGAATACATAAATAAATCAATATCTCATCTCTTAGAAAATACTGATAAAATGGTGGCCTATACATATATGGCCTACTGTATTACACAAATATTTGTACTCTTGCTTTTAATCCTAATCCTTAAGATTAATGAGCATAATGGAAACTCTATTGCCATACATAAAGTAAACAAACATTTTCCTGACTAGACTTATTTTAGTCTAAGGAATGGGTTATCACATGACCTTCATTCTCGCCATATATTGTATCACATAAGAGGCAGGTTAAAGACCCCCCCCCCCTTTTCTTTAAAAAAAATTGCTTAAAACTAGACTCTCTGCCTTAATGCTATACATATACGAGACGGTTTCATGAGATTCACGGACAGGTAACGTGTTAAGAAGATATGATTAGATGACCATAACTTGGTCTGTTGAATGTCATCAAGTGAGTAATTGTGTAGGAATCTGAGTGATGCAGCCCACTTCCGGATATTGTGTGACCTAGCCAAAACGCCCAGATTACTCTCTCTAATTACCTCGACTAATAACGCGGCTAGCTGGCGTTTTTGGAGACGTTTACCTGTCCGCAAAACCCAGAGGGATCTCGCCTGTGCTGGCCGAGATTTCCGCATCAATAAAATGAGTGATTGCACCGGGCAAAGTAAATGGTGCTTATCTCCCTGTTTCAGAGCAAGAACTTCAAACTCTGTAAAAACATGATTACTGTGTTCATTCTTTGCGATGAAATTAGGAGCAGGTGCAATAATTATGTACACTCATGTTGCACCTAAAAAATCTTAAGCAAGATGGCTCCGAATTCATCGCCGCCAACTCAGACACCCTGTCACCCGTGGCTAATGCCATTAGAAACATGGCTTTCTTAAGTCTTAACTCTAAAGGAGGATTATGACAATATTTACAGGAGTGAAGCATTTCAAGGGCCAGATCAAGAGACCAGGTGGGTGTGAGTTGACGAGGAGGAGGACGAAGCTGGAAGCAAGACCGCCGGAACCCCTTCTCCTCCGCCTCTGGCACGGACAGACCAGTTAAATCGAAAAAAGGTGTCCGAATTGCTGTGAGGTGATTCCTTAATGTGACAACTAACAATTTTTGCATTTCAAATAGGTAATTTAAATAATTAAACACCAGAGCCACCGAGGACTTCTGTTGATCAGTTTCTACGATCCAGGTAGTAAATGACTTCCAATGAGATTGATACTGTCTTTGAGTTGATTTAGCACACTGATTTATCAACTTGTGAGTCACGGCTTCCCCAAACTGGCCTAGCCACTTGGCCTTCTGAATATCCATAAGGCAAAAGTCAGCGAGGTCTTGAGGTTTCCAATTGTGTCTAAGTGGAAGTACGAGATCGGGAGCGACACCGGGTTCTCGCACCACGTCTTTAATTGATTGTACCAAACTTGAGCCGGCCACAACAGCGCGATCATCGAGACCATGCCTCGATAACCCCGTAGTTTGTGAACTACTTTGCACATTAAGGGTGCGTCTGGAGGCGGAAACAGATAAATAGAGCTCCATTTGTTCCACTCTACCAGAAATGCGTCTGGACCCCCCGCCGGAGTCTGACTCCGACGTGTGAGGTTCTAAGGCAGCCTATGGTTTGCCTCTGACGCGAACAAGTCCACTTGTGGATGATAGGGATCGGCAATCATCTCTTGAAAGATGTTTTGCTTGAGAGCCCATTCTACTTGAGTGCTCTGTCTCCGAGACAGAGCATCTGCCCACACGTTTGGCACGCCAGGCAGATATGTTGCATGAAGATAAATATCTAGCCTTGCAGCTAGTCGAAAGATCTTTTCCGACAACCCTTGTAACACTCGAGATCTCGCTGACCCTTGCTTCTGAATGCATGTCACTGCAGTCAGATTGTCCATTCTGAAAGCTAGGGACTTTCCCGCCTGGCTCATGCCGTGCTCCTGTAAAAAGAATAGTGGGACTAACAACTCCTTGGCATTGATATGAAGGTGATTTGATTTGGACCATCGGCCCTGACCCTGATGACCTAGGTTTGACTGGTAACCCCATCCCAGGGTACCTGATGCGTCTGTATCTATCCAGGCCGTCGGGGGAGGAGTGTATTACTTCTGGCTTCGCCCAAGCCGCCAGGAGGTTGTGGATTAAAGTTGGAATTTTCCTCAGTGTTTCCGCTGGCAACAGCGGAAAGCACCTGTTTCCTTCCAAAATAATTTGTTTTACCTTCAGACGACCTAACGGGACCGTCAACTGTATCCAATTGAGTGAGCCCACCAGAGATTTCCAGATCCTCCTCGTTGTTGTCAGAGAATGAAGAAACCGAAAGAGTTTCCTTCGAAATCTCTGACGGTTGTCTTCGCTCTGACTCAGAGTGAGGAACTCGGTATCCCAGATAAGTCCCACCCACTGAATTTTCCTGGTGGGGATCAAGAAGGACTTTGCTAAGTTCACCTTGAACCCCAAGGCAGCTACATGATTTAACACTAGTTGTACATGTTGGAGGCAGATTATTTTGGATTGTGCTACTATTAACCAATCGTCTAGGTACCATAACACCATGATCCCCTGTTTGAGTAATGGTAGCAAAGCCTGTCAGACTAATTTTGTGAATATTCTGGGTGCTACATTTAATCCAAAGGGCATTCTTTGAAATACAAACGTTTGATCCCCGTTGCGCAAAGCTAGATACTTTTGAAAACGTTTGTTGATAGGGACATGCCAATAGGCTTCTGTTAGATCGATGGAACACATCCAACCCTGCGGCGGGAGTGTCAATCTGATCTGATTGTGAATATGGGTGTTGAGATAAGAGAGGTCGATCACTGGCCTCATCTGAACACTGTCCCTCTTTGGCACCAGGAACAACCGGGATGTGAACACGAGCTGTGACAGAGGACTGGGGATAATAATCTGCTTTTGGGCCATCTCTTTGACGACAGATCCCACCTCCAATGAAACAAGATTGAATTCTGTGGGGATACGTAAATGAGGTCACCGGGACCACCGCCAGGAGAGGCCTTTGCGGACTGCTGTCCTCGCCCATGTTCGCCGGGGCCATGCCCGATGACAATCTCGGAAGTTGCCAGTCGCATGACTGGTGTTTTCCGGCAGTACTACTCTCGGTTCCGTCTCGCCTTGCCTTGGCACTGGGAGTGAGAGAGCCTTGTGGTGTCTCAGTTTTTTGAAGAGGAGGGCTGTGACTCTGATTTTGGAGTGGGGGGATGAGAGGCCTTGCTACCATCACTACCGGGTTTACCCCTAGACTGACCCCTAAACCAACGCCCTCTAGCCCTGGATTGACCTCGTCCACGAGACGTCCCGTTATTCGCAGGCACTGTGTAAGTCTTTGATGACTGAAATGACTGGGATTGACCACGAAAGGAACTCTTAGCATTAAATTTAGATTTCACTGAATGCTCACTCTTTGACTTAGAAGTAGTGGTAGGTTGTGAGTCTAGAAGGAAATTGACAGTGCGCCAGGCAACGTCTGAGGCTAGGGTTTTGGTGAAAACATTTGATAATATCAGTCTCCTACCGATCTCTGCAGGGAATCTCCAAACCAAGTACACCCTCAGGTCTTGACGGACCCGTACCGCCTCAAAGAGAGCAGTCCGGATGTCGCCAAGAGACTGAATGGAGTTTTGGAGAAGAAGGCGCCTAGTCAGAGAAAGAGCCTTCTGGGTCCCTGCGTCCGTTACTAACTCAGTCATTCTGGCCAGAGAGGCCGCAAGCTGGCGGCTGAGTAAGTATTGGGATGCCAGTCTCCAGGCTTTCTGTCTCATTTTATAGTCTATCGATCTGGACCTGTGTGGGAGGACAAAATGGTTCAGGTAACTGGCATAAAGAAAGTTTATGTGCACCCAAAAAATAGAAAAATGTGTTGGGGAATCCCTACCGCCTTGCCTACAGGCATTGAAAACCAATTATATTTTTCTTGCGGAAGCTGGTGACTGCTTTTGTTTGTAATTGTGCTGGCAAACAGCTGGGCCTCTTGTCCCCATGCAACCCATGGCCCTGACTCTCCCCCTTGAATCTGAACTATTGAAGACCCAGCAGAGTCCCTGAACGGTATGGAATTTAATTCTGGGGTTAAACCCTTTACAGTTTTAAATCATTAAACCCATCTGACTTAGTCCAGTTGGAAAATAGTGTTCCGGCGGAAGCGGGAGGCAAGGCAGGAGATGACATTTACACAAAATAGTCAGGATTATAAAATGTAAGAATGGCCCTGACGACAACATCAAGTGCCTCTCCAGACTGGTTCTTGGCCCTCCAATTTCTTAGCCTCACTCGCCTCAATAACCCAATGTTCCAGCACAGGGGACTCACCCATAACTGGGTTGTGCGACCTCGGGGCGTAAAGGCTGAACAACAGACCAAGATGTGTCCGGTCCATATAAAAATGGCATTGGGCCCTTTTTACTAGGAATGGATTTATCAAGAGGGGGAGGAAGCAAATCCGAGAACAATTTCAGATTGGACGGCAACAGCGCCGTAGCTCCCGAAGTGGAAGCTACTGGAGTGACAGAAGGGGAAGGTAAATTTACATCAACATGAGGTTGAACAAGTACTTGCCCTAGAGGTCGCACCACCGGAGCTACTGGTACTGGAACTGATACCTGTCGCTCACCTTTAACCTGTCTCATAAAGTCAAATAACTCCTGTAATTGGTCCCTCACTACAAAAACCCCACTTTCTTGGTCTGACTGGGACGCGGACTTCGACATCTCTGAGTCCTGCGTTCCCGTATGCCGAGAAGAAGGACGTTGGCCAGACGCCTGCTCCTCGGTGTGTACTCCTTGTTGGTGTAAAGTAGATCCCGGTGACCGGGTCAGGGGAGCCGGTAAAGCCTCCAACCGAGACTTGCCGACCCGGGCAGCGGAATCGTGTGTTACTGTTTGTGAGTCGTCGAGACCGTTGAACTTAGAAAAGTCTCTAAAGTTCAGATCTGGTATGTCATACTCTGAAGGGTCTTGAACTGAGGCGGTTGGTCAGAAGAGCTCTCATACTCCCGCCGGCTAGAACACATGCTGTTACCTCTCTCCGTTCCCAATACCAGCAAGACCTTAGGTTCTGTCTGCGGGTTGTGAGGAATGGTAAACCGGTGAGAATGGCCTGAGACATGACTGGATGTATCTCTGGGTGCCTCCTTACTTGACAAAGACTTGTTAACCGGTTTGGGTGGAGGCTGCACCGCCTTCTTCGACGATGAGGACTTCCTAGACCGGCTCTTCGTGGACTTGTCATCGCCTGCAGATAGTGCGGCGTCAAAGTCCGAGCGAGACCTCTTCGGCGCTTGTTCTACAGAAGGCGACGTTGGTCTTGGTCTAGGTGAGTGGGACCTGTCACGCCGGCTACACGACGGAGGTGTGTCCGGCAGATCAACGGTCCTAGGTCGCTTGGAGTGGCGGGAGAAAGTTTCACGAGAAGAACCCCCAGGGGTTGAAGTAACTGACGCCCCTTTAAGCAAATCTTCTAAAATCTGGTCATCCAATTGTATTGATTTGTGGGCTACCGTCTTACAGTAAGTTACATACACTGTCTGAATATGAAGTAAAATAGTCTGGCACTGACTATCAGTATGGTTTAAATAAGCATTGCGGAGGGCTGAACACTTGGGGTATGATTGGGAAAGCTAACGACCACGAGAATGGTCTAGAAAAGGAACACACTTAAGACATAGAATGTGCCCAATGACAGTTAAATCTTTACAACCCAAAGCAGAACAGAATGAGAAAGCACTCTTATTCATGATTAACTTCCTCCCGCCAGGGAGATAGCAGACCCTCCTAGGTGTCCCACATGCGAACCTGTGGGTGAGAACATTCCAAGAATCAATGCTCATAAGGACACGCTAGGCTGGTAAAGCTAATATTCAATATATATATATATCTCCAACGTTAAAGAGAAAGAAGAGTTGAATAACACTATACAATCTTAGTTTCCCTTACGTTATATACATTCCCCAGAACCGTAAGTGAGTAGGTAGTACCCTACCATGTGCTACTTATGTATATAACTTATTACCTAAGTGATTAACACTGACCTCATCCCGTCTTGTGATGCAAGAACTAAACCCGGCGACAACGTAACTATGGATTTAAATTCTTAACCCCGGCGAACCAGCGCCATTAAATCAAGCAATACAGACAACTGAAAGCTACAAGATAGGAATGGGTGAGTTCGTTTCTCGGCTCAGCCGTTATCGTCCCAGCGGCAGTGGCTTCCCACTTGTCAACCACCAGGATGAACGTTCAGACAGTACCAAGCAACGAACGTTTTTCATTGTTAACTTTATGCGGCGGAATAAGTTGTTGTAACGGAGGCGGGCTAGCCAAACACTCTCAGAACACAAATTTAGTAAAATGCCGTTCGAGCCGAAATAATACTAGACGCCGTAAACACAACAATCAAAATCCATTTCAATCCCGTACCAAGCGAGCATATCTGAATTTAAACATAACTCTAGATGTTTCCCGGCGGAAAAACCACGCGAAACAACTAGAGGCACGTTGATTTAAGTCTCACTTCTATAATAATTCCGCCGGAAGGGCCAACCCTCCAAAAAGGAATGAACAACGTGCACATACATTGCATGGTTATACATGAATAATAATATAGAATCAATAATAACACACCCTAGTCATATATACACAATCTACATAAGGCCAACTAGATGGGGGCAGATGGCGATGAAATCAGTCATTCCAACACAAATCTGCGATCCAGCGATGACCATAATAACATGTAGAAACACGAAGAGTAGGTTGAAGAGCAGCATGGCTCCGTGCAGGACCCCTCAACTAAGTGAGACAGTCCCCGAGCACTATCCCACGTGACATACTGTTGCACACCCAAAATGGACCGAACAGTAGGCCATGGTTCACCCTATAAGAAGCCTCATGACTAACAGTGAAATAAAATGAGCTAGGATAATAAAACAAGCACATGGGAGCCTCGCCTTATCACAACGAGGACTCCGCCTAACACACTCGCTTTAGCATATTGAACCCTGAAAAACAGTCTCCAGGGCCCACTTAAAAGACGCTCACAGCCTACGCCTAGTCTTTAAGCTACCTATTCTCAGCACTTAGCATGTACATGTGAGCGAAAGACTCACCATAGCCGAGGGGAGGTGAAGAATGAAGGCTGGGCTGGAGCGCCCCAACACACGTCCGATGCAAGTGGGCCCTGGAGGAATAAGGACGAATGAGCACTTCGATGAGTGAGGCGAAGCGTGCAGAAACAGCAGACGCATGAGAAGCGCAATGCTAAGATCAAGTTTAATATTTTTATTTTTTTTTTTTTGCTAGTTTTTTCTAGTAATGGTACCCCCATCATATAGGACGAGTCCGTGAGTGGTTTTTAAGAGCGTTTCGCTCACGATGTGTGGCAATCGTATTTGGATCTCTCCCGGGCGGGAAGTTTGAAAGACAAGCTTGAGTTCAAAGATTGGCCATAAACAATGTTAACACCTTACGAGCGGCCTATGCGGTTTATTTATGTGTACCGCACAGCGGGGTGTTTTTAGCCAAAATAGGGCTGTTTACGTGATCATTTTCATGCCTAAATAAGACCCAGAACGTAAAACAAGTACCTATCCCTGAAAGGGCATAAACAGAGCTTTCGAATGACACCATAACGATCCTTGTATGATGGATAGTTTTCTTGCAATAACCGTGCAACGCGAGTGCAAAAAGCAGGTAATTCGGTACTTTCAGTACATAATTGAGTATGTAGCGAGTGAGAGAGGGAGGAGGGAGCTGAGATTTGTGTCAGTAGGTTCGCCGCGGTGGTCTGGAGCAGTCATACGCTCGCTAGTCTCCTGCCACCACTTGTCTCTCTCTCTCAGCCACATTACGTGCTGAAATTGCCACTCGAGTTATGTCGAGCGCCGCCACATAGTCCAGCTTTTTTTAACTCGACTTATGTTGCTCGCCGCTAATTAAGGGTTAAGGCGCATCATCAATGATGAAGGGGCCGCTAATAAATGTATTTTTGTTGCAAGGATCTCTAGCTGCCTCGCGCGTGTTAACTGTCGAGACTCGTAAGTAACTCGACAGTTTAGCTTAAGTTAACATACTGGAAGTTCAAATTAGGCGCCAGTATTAGGCTAAGTTATATATCTACAAAAAAGATATATACTATTTAGTATTAACCCTCCAGCCCCGGCTATGTATTATATATATATTCCTCGAAACCCGGGTGTTTTGGCTGAAAAACGTCTAGGCTAGGCTACCGTATATTCGTTAATCAGACTGCTTCCCGCATTCCCGCGCATCCCCAAGCGTAGCTGTGTTATTTACCTGTAGAATGGCATTAAGTAGAGCTCTCTAAGTCAACTGGTTGAGCTGTGATGATGATTTCATTGGAGATAACTTTATGGCCAAAACAGCCACTTTACACCACTTTTCGATACTTAACAACAACATACAGGCACACACGAACAAGCGACGCTCTCCTTCTTGTGGCCGGAGATGCGGGGCGACGGTCCAGCCGGCTGTTGTTTACATGCGTCGGACCGACGCCTCGCACACGAAGCTCACAGGCTTTCAACCACTGGGCGTTCAAGATACCATCCGGGTACCTGTTATATGCTTTTTTATGGGCGTTCAAGAGCCCTTCCGTGGTGAGAGGGTTAAGTCTTTATGGGTTTATTATCCATTATTATATCGGGTTGTCATTATAATAAATCCGGTATATCTTGTAGTTAGTTAAATGATGCATTGGAAGATAAGATAACTGTGCATGCGTCATATTCGGGAACCTGAGGGTCCCTCGCTCCAAGACAAACTAGAATCGCTTTAGCTACGACCTAATCAAGATCTCCTTCTAGCTGCTCCAATACAACCACCTGTTTCCTGCTAAGTCATCCTAATTCTTATATCTTAGTGGCCACTAAATCTTCTATCTATTCCTACCACTATCATTGAGCTATCTATCCCTATCAACCAATAAAAGTAAGTTAACTCCTGTGAGTTTATAGGTAAATTCCGCTTTGTTTACTATCGAATTCTCACAAATGGTCCTTCGATACCTCTGGCTTTTGCCTTATGCTATATTTTCTTCTTTGTCTTTTCTTTCTTCTGCTTTCATATTGTGTACTATTTCCTAGCTATTCCTTTTTTCTGTTACCTAGTTCCGCTTCCCTGGTGCCCCTGTAGGTTTGTGGGCTGGTGTTTATTGTCTGTGGCCTAATTTCCGCCGGGTCTCACATATTTTACCCGGCCATATGGGCCGCCGCCAGCCGATGTACCACCCATTTTTCCTGGTGGTAACTTTGCCCAAAGGGGGGCTAGGGTGGACACTATCGCGTCTTCTGCGGCTTGGGAGAGCCACATCAACAATAATTAGGTGGTCGGCTATAGGCTAGGTATATAATTGCAACAAACAAATTAATGTATAGTAGAATTATAAGGGTTAAATTGAATTTGTTCGGTCTTAACTAAATTTACCACTAGATTAGCGGGCTAGCGGTTTATTTATATGTACCGCCCAGCGGGGTGTTTTTAGCCAAAATAGGGCTGTTTACGTGATCATTTTCATGCCTAAATAAGACCCAGAGCGTAAAACAAGTATCTATCCCTGAAAGGGCATAAACAGAGCTTTCCAATGACACCATAACGATCCTTTTATGACGGCTAGTTTTCTTGCAACAACCGCGCAACGCGAGTGCAAAAAGCATGTAATTCGGTACTTTCCCCATTAAATTCAGTATATAGCGAGTGAGAGAGGGAGGGAGGAGGTGGGATTCGTGTCAGTAGGCTCGCCGCGGTGGTCTGGAGCAGTCATACGCTCGCTACTCTCCTGCCACCACTTGTCTCTCTCTCAGCAACATTACGTGCTGAAATTGCCACACGACCTATGTCGCGCGCCGCCAGATAGTCCAGATTTATTTTACTCGACTTATGTTGCGCGCCGACAGTTAGGGGTTAAAGGGGGTAATTACCACAAAATGTTTTGGTACCATTAGATGTTGGGCTAGCCTAGTTTAATATAGGTTTACAATTTAAATTTGGCTTGTTATACACCTTTTTGGCCTCCCTTCCTTAATGTACTCTAACAACATTTTGCTGCATATTATGTAAGGTTAATTACTTTTATTTAGTGAGTGGAGATGGTAGGCATTCGTTATATTTTATTATTGCACTTTGCGTCTTAGCCTATTTCCCTCATTATTGCCCTACACCAACAAAATTGCCGCATTTAATAATTATAAGGTTTACCTTTTAAATTTAATTGTGGAGATATTTATGCGTTGTTCGTTTACTTTTATTATTGTGTTCCGCGTCATATTTCACGTTTATTGCCCTACCACGACATCACACGTTTAATTCATTATTACGTTTAAGTCGGGGTTCTCTATATCTTGCCTTTATTGGCGTCAGCTAACTTTCTGAGTGCGCTTTACGTCTATATAGGTAAGATATAAAATTATTCTATTCTATTTCCTGTGTATTGCCTTCATGTCATTGACACTGTCCCAGTACAAGCGACGCAAGGGGGGTATCAAGAGTGGTTTGACTAGGATCACCAAAGATATTGCTAAATTTTTTGGTTGATGCAGATAATGATGTGATTGAGGCTAAATTGGCTTCGGTTTTAAGACAGCTCGAAAACTTAAATTTATGTCGCCGCGAAATGGAAACGCTCTATGAAGATGACGCCGAGTATTTCGCGGACATAGAAACAGACGTGGATTATATTGAGTGTCTTGATAAAGTAATCATCCTCCTCAAAGGTAAGCTAAAACACAAGCAGCCAAATCGTGCTGCAGTCAACAGAAATGCCGGTATAAGATTGCCGAAAATAACCCTTCCTGTGTTTGACAGTGATCCCACTCTATGGTTGGGATTCTGGGATATGGTCCACTGTACTGTCCACAGCAATGCGGAGCTCATTGACATCCCAAAACTCACCTACTTAAAAGGTCAATGAATGGCGAGGCAAAACAACTAATTGAAGGTTTCGCAATTGAGGGAGCCAGCTACCAAACAGCGGTTGCCCTTCTAAAGAAAACCTACGGGCACAGGGATAGAATTAAGGCGGCACATATAACTAACCTTACTACTTTGAATCCTCTCTCTTACTATGTCGAGGAACTAAAGGGATTCTATGCTAGTTTTGAAAGTACACTGAGGTCAATAGAGACCTTACAAATTACCCTTCATGAAGCTAGTGTTGTAATTCTCATGAATAAATTGCCATCCCCACTAAAGGAAACATTAAAGAGAACTTTAGGTGAAGAAGGTCTGGACCTAGAAAGGTTTGTCCAGGCATACCAGACAGAAGTGTTCAACATGGAAAGTGTAGCAAAACAGACTACACCACACATACCAGTTGCTTCAGCATCCTTTGCGGTGCAGGAGGCCTCGGTGCGAAGGAAGGGTTGCAAGTTGTGCGAAGGGGCACATGCATGGTTTAAGTGTCTCAAATTCAAAACCAGTGCTCTGAAAGTAAAACGTGCAAAACAACTCAACCTTTGCACCGGGTGCTTGTCTTCAACCCACGGGAGCAATGGTTGTGAGAACCTTGACATCCGCAGCTGCAAGTTCTGTCAAAACAGACAATACCATATCCTCTGTCAGTCCAGATTTCAATGGGACAGTGCAAAGAAGGAGCAAAAACCTCAACAGGTAACAAAGACCAAGACGCAAACTACCACGATGTCTGTGTCGTCAAAGAAGACAAGTATTATCCTCCCAACTGTTATGCTGCCAACAATTAAGGAATCAAGAGGAACAGTCAAGATGAGAACACTGCTGGATCAGTGCTCACAGCGCACCTTCATTTTGAATTCCGCTCTAGACTCGATCCATTATATAAAAGTGGGCGATGAAGAGCTAGAGTTGCGAGGGTTTACCGGAGCATGTGAGAGCAGAAAGTACCCAGTAGTGTCCTTCAAATACAAGTTCCGGGGCAGAAACTATCCTCTATAAGCAGTTGTGGTAGAAACTCTCCCGGATCACAAAGGATCAGAATGCCTTGAAGCAGACATGAGAGTTTTGCGAAACAAGGGTTACATATTAGCTGATCCTCTAATGACACAGACATCTCGACTGGACTTGTTGGTTGGTGCCGATTATTATTATGACTTAGTGCGGCCAGGGTACAAAAAGGAGGGTGACATAATTATCTTACCCACTAAATTTGGCTATGCACTAAGTGGCTCCTGCCATAACGACAAGTCTAGCGCCCAAGTAGAGGTAGTTACAATTTTGAAAGTTGCGGTCACCCCGATGGATCAATATATATCCACGGAATCAAGTAATCCATGTCATAATGAATTAAAATGTATGTGGGAACTGGATCATCTAGGAATTTCTCCAAACGAAGATTCAAAGGAAAACATGACTGCATTGGACATATACAAGGAGACAGTAACATACTCTGCACAGAATCAGCAATATGAAGTCAGACTGCCATGGAACCAACATAAAGAGAAGCTGCCTTCTAATTAACGGGTCGCCTAAGGGGTCTGCAGAAGCGTTTCAAACAAGAATCTGTCTATTGTAGTCACTACACCAGCGTTTTCCAAGATCAGCTTCATCGTGACTTATTGAAGAGGTTCCTTTCGGTGTTACTGAAAACAGAAATTATTTGGCACATCACAGGGTCACCAAGAATAGCACAACGACACCCGTTCGTATTGTGTACGACTGTTCCGCTAGTATTGGCAAGGGCAGACCAAGTCTTAATGACTGTCTTTACACAGGGCCATCACTGGTGCCAGATCTAGCAAAAATATTGCTGCGATTCAGGGTACACAAATATGCCTGGATAAGTGACACCGAAAAAGCCTTTCTCATGTTGAGACTTCATGAAGAAGATCGTGATTACACTCGATTTCTGTGGCCAAAGGAATCCCTTGGACTTATCTTCACCCTTACTTTGCTACCGATTTAAGGTAGTGTTGTTCGGGGCAACTTGCTCACAGTTTCTTCTTAATGCCACGATCTTAAAACATCTTTCCATTATTAAAGAGGTTCCCGGAGTTGTGGAGGCTATTAAGGAAGGTTTGTACATTGACAACCTCCAGGGTACAGGCAGTGATGAAGAGACTGTCATTAAGCGTTACTGGGATGCCCAAAGAATAATGTCTCAAGCACATTTATATCTCAGAGAATGGGCTACCAATAGTCCTCAACTACGAGACCTCCTGCAATGGGATGGTGTTGCCGCCAAGGATCAAGAGCGAGTGAAGACATTAGGACTCTTATGGTTACCTGACTCTGATCTGTTGACGTTCAATGCAAGTCTCCCAGAGACCAATAATGCAACAAAGAGAGAGTGCTTAAGAGTGGCGGCGCAACTGTTCGATCCACTCGGTGTACTACTGCCTGTTACAATAAGGTCCAGAATTTTCTTACAGCAATTATGGAGACTGAAACTAGATTGGGACAATCCGCTACCTGACGACTGCGCTACCGAATGGTCTACAGTTACCAAGGACCTGCACCTCTGCTGTGACTTTACTTATCCTCGGAGGATGGTATATGCTGATTCAGTGGAACTTCATGCGTTTAGCGATGCAAGTGGTGTCGCCTATGGCACTGCAATATATTTTGTGAGCCCGGAACATAGCTGTCTGGTCATCGCTAAAGCAAAGGTCGCTCCCATAAGATCCATAACAATACCAAGACTAGAGCTAACTGCTGCTTTGCTAGCCGCCAGATTAATCAAATTGGTGGAGGAAGCCTATCATAATATTGTAAAAGTCGACAAAATGGTTTTATGGTGCAACAGCCAGGTTACATTGCATTGGTTGCGTAGTATGAAGAAGCTTCCAGTGTATGTCGCAAACCGTGTTGACGAAATCAAATCCCTTCTTCCGACTGTAGATTTCCGGCACGTGTCCTCTAAAGAAAACCCTAGTGACTTACTGTCTAGAGGTGTTTCGGCAAAACATCTGCAATCTTCTGCGTTTTGGTGGGAGGGGCCCATGTGGCTCCGAAACAAAGACGAGTGGCCAGAAGACATATTACCAGATGACCCAACGCCAAAAGTAACTAGCCAAGTCATTGGGACCAATGATGAACAGGACACACAGTTATGGAATTGAGAAAAATATGGCAGTTATGATAAATTAATTCGGGTAGTTGCATGGACTATTCGATACAAGAATAATTTGAAGGCAAAAATTAAAGGGACGTCTCCCACAGACAGTGCCCTCCTCAGCATTAAGGAACTAAAAGTAACAGAAAAGATTATAGCTCAAAGATGCCAGCAGGAATGCTTCCCAAAGGAGTACGAGATGCTGTCTGGTGACAAGGGTACTCGCAATAATTTGGTAAACCAATTAGGACTTGTCATGAAAGGAGGATTAATTGTATGTGAAGGTAGATTGAAGTTAGCGGCTCTTCCGGATTCAATGAAATATCCGATACTACTGCCTTCCGAACATCCTTTAACTACCATGCTCATCAATATGTGTCATCATGTCTGTTGTCACTATGGAGTTAATCATGTGGTCGCATATATACGGCAGAGGTGGTGGATTCCTAAGATAAGACGAGCAGTTAAACAAGTGACCAGTAAGTGTATAACCTGTCGTAAAATACAGGGTAATACCTATGCGAAAGCTAGAGTACCTCCTCTACCAGACATCAGGACTACTCCAAGAGATCCTTTCGAGGTCACGGGGGTTGATTATACAGGAGCAATTCCTGGCCGGGGCTCACACAACAAGACTTATATGCTTTTATTTATGTGCGCTACTACAAGAGTTATACACATTGAAGTAGTTAGCAGTATGACCTGTGACAGCTTTATCCATGCATTCCGGAGATTTTGTAGTAGGCAGGGATTTCCACAGATAATGTTAAGCGGCAATGCTGCTACATTTGTGGGAGCTTCCAGACACTTGGAAGACATCCAAAGCGATCCCAGTCTTCAGGCTCATCTTGCCGAAATCCGATGTGAATGGCGTTTTATCCCAGCATGCGTGCCTTGGTTCGGAGCTATTTGGGAGAGAGCCATAGGTATTGTGAAGGCTGGGCTTACAAAAGTACTAGGTCGTGTTCTACTCTCCTTTGAGGAACTAACTACTGTCCTATTGGAGCTGGAGGCTACCGTGAATGATCGCCCTTTAACATATGTCTCGGATGATCTGGAGGACCCTTGCCCTATTACTCCATCCATGCTGGTTAAAGTTCGTAGACTTTGTGACTTCCCAAAGGACCTAATTCAGCTAGATGAGCTGCAGGATCCTAGTTACGATAGTAAAGTAGCGATACACAGCAGGTACAATTACATCAATAAATTGATCCGGGACCTATGGAGGCGTTGGTCTAGTGAATACTTGGCATCACTACAAGAAGCCTATAAGAATAAAAGAGGCTCATCAAGCAGTGTATAGCCAAAGATAAATGACATCGTGCTTATACATGACGAGGGACCTCGTGTCCTTTGGAAACTTGGTAGGGTAGTTAGACTCTATCCCGGACGAGATGATCTGGTTAGAGTGGTCCAGATTAGAACAAAAACTGGCCTGACCACTCGATCCATCGTCAAGTTGTATTCATTTGAACAGGAAATCGAAAGCATTTCGATCCCTCAACCGGCGGTCACTGGTGATGGTGTTAGCTCTCACGACTCCACCCCTATGTCACCAGCGGTAGCTGGACCATCTGCCAGTAACGATCCTGTTGGAAGATTACCTCTTCGCCGAGCTGCTGTTAGCTCTTCACAGCTTTGGAAATCTAACATCGCTGCGGCATTATTGTAGATAATGTGTATATTGGTGGTGGGAATTTGTCGAGACTTGTAAGTAACTCGACAGTTTAGGTTAAGTTAACATACTGGAAGTTCAAATTAGGCGCCAGTATTAGGCTAAGTTATATATCTATATAAAAGATATATACTATTTAGTATTAAGTCTTTATGGGTTTATTATCCATTATTATATCGGGTTGTCATTATAATAAATCCGGTATATCTTGTAGTTAGTTAAATGACGCATTGGAAGATAAGATAACTGTGCATGCGTCATATTCGGGAACCTGAGGGTCCCTCACTCCAAGACAAACTAGAATCGCTTTAGCTACGACCTAATCAAGATCTCCTTCTAGCTGCTCCAATACAACCACCTGTTTCCTGCTAAGTCATCCTAATTCTTATATCTTAGTGGCCACGATATCTTCTATCTATTCCTACCACTATCATTGAGCTATCTATTAGAGATGGAACGAATATCAATTTTCACTATTTGCGAATACGAATACGAATACGAATTTTTTGTTGTAACATTCGCAAATACGAATACGAATAGCGAATATTTCAATCCTTATTTCATCCTTCAAGAACTGGTAATTATTTTGATGTCACCAACAAACGTTAATTAAATGACTATGAAATTAATTACCAGAAGTTAATGACGATGTGAATGTGTAATTTCTTAAATATCATAAATGAACTGTATGAATTAATGTTTAATATATTGTAAGAGTTCAGCCATAGAAAATTGAATAATTAAAAGTAAATCCATTCAATTTTCTTATGTTTCCAGTCCTCAGTCCCAATGTTGCCGCTTTTTTTGGTACTAAAGAACCAGATTTGGTACATGTGACTCTCTCAAGTACATTTTATACATTTTCCAATAACATAGTCCATATCTGGTAATAAATACGAAATCAGTGAGGACATATGATGGAATATATTTTAGTGACATGCTATTACATTGGATATGTCTGCAATGGCAATATTGCGACGGTTCAAATGTCCAGGTCCAGCACACGTTCGTTTACCGGGCAGTGATTCCACTTTAGAATAATTTGGTAGGCCTACTTTTCACTAGTTTGATCTGGTACTATTAAATACAGTTAAGTAGCAACACTGCTCAGTCCTTCTTCATTCCACTTTAGCGGCCCCAACGCACATCTACACTGTTATTTATTCGTTTGTGTTAACTTTAAAATTTAATATTTAACATTTTTGTATATATTCTATTGGTTTCGTGAACATATTCGCATATTTGCAAATAGTTATGAATGGAAATGCGAATACGAATACGAATACGAATATTTAAAAACATAGCGAATATTCGGACATACGAATACGAAACGAATATTCGGTCCATCTCTACTATCTATCCCTATCAACCAACAAAAGTAAGTTAACTCCTGTGAGTTTGTAGGTAAATTCCGCTTTGTTTACTATCGAATTCTCACATTAACCCTTCCTGCCCGGGCTAGCTTTCTAAATGACAGCACTACGATCTGGCAAAACAAAATTGTAATAGGCCTAGGCCTATTTTTGTTATTTTAACTGCTAGAGAATTCACATACATCTCAAAACGTAGCCCTGTTTCATATCTGTAGACTGGCGTTGAGTAGAGCTCTCTAGGTCAACTGGTTCAGTTGTGATGACGAATTCCATGGAGAGAGTTTTGATGCTGTTTTAGCTATTCTATCTATCTATATGCTCAGGCCCAATCCCCATTTTGGGGGTAGCCGACTCAAGACAGAGCAAGAACAGAGAAAACACAAAAACAACATAAAACAACAAATAAACACAGATAAAAAGCACAAACTCACACACATCCAGGTCACCCAGGAGAAGACCCAGAGACCAGGGTCACCAAGGTCGCTCCAGCACTCCCCTGGCCCGCGACCACCCGGAGAGGTTCCGATCTCGGCAGGCAGACATGCAGCGGAGCCAAAGCCACAAGCCCTCCCACCACACTTCCAGGCGCACCCTTCATATTAATCGTCTCCCCGGGCCGGCGCCTGATGGACTATTATCTAGTCCAACTTGCGCCCGACCCCTTACTCCAAATGACCACGTGTTCACTCAACTATTCACAAGCATTCTCCATTCACTCCTGTCCACCACCACTTCCCCTGCCTGATCTATAGTCATTCCTCTATCATCCAAAGCCTTTCTTACACAGTCTCTCCATCTCAATGGGGGTCTTCCTGCCCTTCTATCTCCCCTTGTACCTGACTCACATATTCTCTTTGTAAGCCTTTCATCTCCCATTCGTTCAACATGACCATACCAGCTCAGCACCCTTCTGTCCACTCTGGCTGACAAATGTTCCTGCTGCCCCACTCTCCTACGTATCTCTTCATTCCTCAATCTGTCTCTACGAGTAACTCCACACATACTCCTCAAGCAGCTCATCTCCATCACATCCAGCCCTCTTTTCTGTTTTTTCTTCAGAGCCCATGTCTCAGCCCCATACATCACTGTTGGCACAACAATTCCTTGATACAGTGCACTTTTTACTTTCACTCCGAGATTTCTCGTCTTCCACATACTTCCCATTGCTCCGAAAACCTTCCTTCCTTCACACACTCTCTGTTTTACCTCCACTTCCATACCTCCACTCCTGCTTATCGTTCCTCCTAGATATTTAAAACACTCTACTTGTTCCAATATATCCCCATCCAGCCTCACATCTAGATTCACCCTATGGTCTCCCCTATTACACACCATTACTTTACTTTTATTGACGTTCACCTTCAGTTTCCTCCTTCCACAAACCACACCAAACTCTTTGACTACCCGCTGCAGTTTCTCATCAGAATCCGCCACCAATGCTGTGTCATCAGCGAACAGCAACTGATTCAACTCCCAATCTCTACCTTTCTTCCCTACTAAACCCAATCCTCTTCCCATAGTTCTCCTTTTCACCTCCCTCACCACACCATCCATAAACATATTAAACAGCCATGGTGACATTACACAACCCTGTCGCAAACCTACCTTTACCTCAAACCATTCACTCAACTCACCATTTCCTACTCTCACACATGCTCTGCTCCCTTCATAAAAACTCTTAACTGCTTCTAACAAATTTCCTCCTATTTCATAAATCCTTAACACCTTCCACATTGCTTGACGGTCCACACGATCATACGCTTTTTCCAAGTCCATAAATGCCCAAAATATCTCCTTATACTTCTCTAAATACTTCTCGCATAACTGTCTTACTGCAAACATCTGATCCACGCACCCACTTCCCCTCCTAAAACCGCACTGTTCTTCTCCTATTGCAACTTCCGTACACTTTATTATCCTCTCTATCAACACCCTGCCATACAGCTTTCCAACCACTGACAATAAACTAATACCTCTATAACTTGAACACTCCTGCCGATCTCCCTTCCCCTTGTACAACGGCACAATACATGCACTCTTCCAGTCTATTGGTACCATTGACACAGCAAAGCACACATTGAAAAGTCTCACCAACCAATCTATTATCACATCTCCACCCTTCTTTATACACTCCACAGCAATACCATCCAAATCTTTCTAGCAATATCGGACATTTACAGACAATAATTTCGTTCTAGCAGACCATAACAACAATTCTCCGACTTCTTCTTGTTTTTTAAGCTGCGCGTCGCTCCGACTGGCTTTGTTTACAAACGTTTTGGCGCACAGCTTTCAAACTACGCTTAATAGGCTTTCAAGCTTACGGATTTTAAAAGGACACCCGGGCTCCTGCCCTTCGCAAGGCAGGAAGGGTTAAAGAGACTACATAAGGAAAATTTGTGCTGAAATTTACCCAATAAAATGAGGAATAAGAGGAACAATAACTGATAATTGAGAAGGGAGGAAAAAGGGTGGGGGGAGGGGGGGGGGGGGACAAATATGAGTGGTAGCAAGTAATGAAGGGGGAATTATCTCACCTAATCACAAATGTCTTTGTTTTGAGTGCCACTGGTGTGTTTTAAATTGTTGTTTTATGCTCTGGATCTATTTAGGTCAGTCGCAGTGCGCCACAAGAACCTCTATTGAGGACGGTCAACATTTATGGGTTAACATAAGAAACATTAGCATGAAGTATGGATGATACATTATTAGTTGATGTAGATTGGGCAATGGGGGGTTCCTATTTATAGCCCTTCATCGACTTTCCTTAAGATTCCTGGAATTATAATCACATACGGATTTCAGATACTCCGAGGGAGCTGTACCTTATAGGAGGTCAGTGAATCCCTTGGAGGGAGAGATGGGGATGGGGTGGGGAGAGGGGTTGAAGTGATTAGGTGGGGCAGAAGGGTGCGGGGAGATATAATAATAGTGGCAGTTTAATAATATTAATACTAATAGTAATAGTAATAATATTAATAATCTTAATTACAATTAATTATTATTAAAATACAAATAAATAGAAATAATAAAAATACATATAATGACAGCAACAGTAGAATGAGTAGTCTCTTGTTCAATTGCTGCTAACCCTGCCAAATTGCCACAATTTTACCGATTTTGCCCTTCGGTTGCACGATCGTTGCAAGATAAATCAAATGTCGTACAAGGATGATTCAGGTGTCATTGGAAAGCTCTATTATCGTTCATGCATGGATATATAATTGCATTACGCTCGGGGTCATGCTTATGCATGAAAAATAGCATGGAAGGAAGGTAATTTTCAAAAAATATAGCCGCCTGGCGCTACAGTGATTATACACACGACACCCCGCTCTTTGAGAGTTAAAGAGTATATTATGTAGACTTAATATAAAGGTATGTAACGAATTAGCTGTTATAACATAAGGGGAGAGTTCGTTCCAAATGTTGGGTCCTTTTACTGAGATAGATCTAGTACCTATTTCTGTATATGTTTTCGGGACAAAAAGGTTGTTTTGTTGCCTTGTAATAATGGAGGTTACATAACTTACAGTTGACAGGTTTCATAGATATTCTGGGTAGAAATTGTGTATATATTTATAGATAGCTACTCCTGTGTCATGGGTAATTTTGTCTTTTATGGTTAACCATTTAAAAAAATATATAATATGTGTGACATGGTCGTACTTTTTTGCGTTTCCGTCTATGATTTTGGCTGCAAAAATCTGCAGGTTTTTAATGTTTGTTAGTAGGGTAGCGCTCGTATTCCCCCATATTATATTACAATAGTTTAAAATGCTTAGCACGAGAGATTGTACTATAATCTTCCGGGTTCCTTTGTCAAAAAAGTCCTTGATCATCACACACCAAAATCTTCCACCGTGGTACCACCATCATCCACAACACTATATCTTCACCAACAATTATCTCTTCTTTTCCACCACCATCCACATCACTAACGCTACCCCTTTCACCTCCCTCCATCAATCTATTCACAATTCGGTAACCCATTGTAATTATTTTGTTTTTTATTGTATATATTATTATTATTTTGTTTGACATTTGGTTACCGAATTGCAACAACTGTGAACGTGGGGTGAGCTGCGGGTAGGGGTGGACCTAGAATGACGTGGGCTCGGGTACTCCGGTCCAATCTCAAACTAATGAGCTTGACAACAGAGGCAGGCCTTGACAGGGCTGCCTGGAAAGGCACCATTTAGGACGTGAGAATGTAGCCACATTTGTAGACAAATTGGTCTTTAAAATTGTATGTATGTGTGTAATGTAATCATACAATTCCACGATCTAACAAACGAATAGCCCAGCATATAAATAAATGGAACTGGAAATATGTTGGTATCCATTAGCTCTCACCCGGCTCCAGTTTTCAGTCCAGGAACAATGAATACTGGGAGTATTTTGAGCCGCGGTGTTTTGTGTTTCGGTGGCGATGGGGAGACTACACTCGGAATTAATATCAGTTATATTATTTATGACTTGAACTCAGCAAAGTCCTGGTGGTGGAAGCTGGGGACCCTATGGGATGAAGGTGATATAGCCAGAGAGGCAGAGTCATATACCCTATTCACTTAACCTTCAAGGTAAGTTAATTAATGCAACAGGTAGACTGGTTATAGGGGGAGATAGGCCCAAGTGAAAGGGCTGAGAACACATTCATTTAGGAAGGGCAAGCCAAGTGGATGAAGTGTGGGTGTATGTGGGTGTGTATGTATGTGTGGGTGGGTGGGTGTGTGTTCCCCACTTTCACATAATATATGTAATTGTTCCATGGAGGGGAAGCTGTTGAGGATAAACTAAGTTATATATGAGGTGGTTTGAGTGAGTGAGAGAATATACTTTAGGTCTTTGAAGGGGAAAAATAGACCTTATGTTGTTAGAGAAGTTTAGTAACGAGTTCGATTAATATTTGCTATATCCTAGTAGAGTGCTACACCAAAAATACAAATTTTGTATGATGATTTATTTCTCTCTCTCTCGCTCTCGCTCTCTCTCTCTCTCTCTCTCTCTCTCTCTCTCTCTCTCTCTCTCTCTCTCTCTCTCTCTCTCTCTCTCTCTCCCTATATATATATATTCGGTATTCGGTAAATATTATAGGAATCATTATTACAACTCTCATCTCTCATATAAATTTAAAGTGGTTTACTTGCAGTGTACTGTGTATTTGAGAGAGGGACTATACAATCTGAAGGTTGAATCAATGTCACTTCCATGTCAGACCTTACTCATGCACTTCTGAGCTCTCCAGGCACTGTCCATGTGAATCGGAGTTTTCCGTCACATGTGTGGGGTGTGTGTGGAAAAGAAAGTGGAAGATATGAAGAGAGGTTTTTAGGACACTTAAACAGAAGACGTGGGCACGATAACAGGCCCGGAGCTATTCCTCCCAACTTGGGGGAAAACTTCCTGTAGTCTTTAAATCCACGTTTGTTCCTGAATAAATAAGGTGGCTGGATTTACAAGTTTCCTTTACCCTAATTATATGTGGTAAAGGTGGTGGCAGTATCCACTATTACTTAAATAGGAATAGAATAATAAAGTAGGTAATCCAGAGTCTACATTCAACGAGAGAAGCTACAAGACACGACCCAGCCTCTTCAACCAGCGAAACAGCTATAAAAACAAATCTTAACCCCTTAACTCAATGACTGCGAGCTGTTATATTAATAAAACGGTCATCATTGCGGCACTAGTCATAAGACAATTGTCAAATTTCTGCCTTGTCAACACAAGGACTGGGAGGCAGGCGAGCGAGTATAAACAGCGCGGAACACTCCCATCCATAGCCCCCTTTGTCTGGGCCATCACTGGTGGCAGTGGGAGACATCTCCAACTCCCTTACAGAATCGGGGATAGCGAAAACCGCTCAAACTCGCTATTTTTTACTGATATAGCGTCACTTGTGCAATATCGTTGCACGGCAACCAGTGGTCGTACAGACATGATTCAAGTGTCATTGGAAAGGTATATTCCTCTGCTTTCAGGGATATTTCATTGAAATACATGAAAACGTGCAGGGAATGAAGGTTACTTTTAGTCCATAACCCCCGTATGGTACAGTGGTGACCAAGCAATTGTCATATGACAAGTGCCGCAGTCATTGTGTTAATGTAACAAAAAAACAAAACGTTCCTTACATGGTGTTCAGCGGTGGCGGCCCTCATTAATACATTTGAGGAGAAGACCGGAAGTCTACGAAGAGTAATCTACGCTATCTACGTTATCAACGCTACCAGTTTTCCTGTGTTCCCGTTCAACTTTTATTCCCTCACCCATCCCACACACCCCGTAACTAAAATATAGGTTTGATTCCCGGAGGGAAGAAAGAAAACCTAATATTTAGTAGGGGCCCCGTAATCATTGACGATATGCCTATTAGTACAATGGCCTCCATTCAAGTGCCCGCGGGTAGCCAGTTTGAATCGACCGCCGCAGGAAGAACAAAGTACATGTCATAAGTGTCACGTTTATTCTCTTATGGAATCGTCTTATGATTGGGTACTCGCTACGAAAAAAGCTTCGTAAAATATAAAAAAGAAAAATTTACTTAATAATTGTTATACTACAGCTTTCCATCTCGTGGATTTCTTGTGCGGACTTCCTTGACTCTGCTCTCTGAGCTACCATACATCCTTCACTGACATATAAGATTAACCTCAAGACATCAAGCGAATGGGAAGGGGATGGACGGGAGGGCCCTACATCGTCAATGATTACAGGGCCCCTACTAAATATTAGGTTTTCTTACTTCCCTCCGGGAGTCAAACCTATAATTTATTAGTGGCCCCTCTATCAATGACGATATACCTGATATCTTAAGACTGGAGGGGGACATTCGTGACAATATCAAAACCACTAACAAATTACCCTAGGTAGAGAAAAAGAATCTGTATAACAATTTAAGTCTTTATTGTTTACATACAATAGTTATAAAAATAGAAAACAAAAGCAGTGCGTTACTTCGAAGAAAGTCTGCTTATACATGACTGGATCTGCACTTTGCGATCCGTCATAATGTTGTTTGGGGACATATTCTTATTCCCGTTCAAACAGATTCAGACCCATAATTCTTTTAATTATATTCTGGCATTAAAAATATTTGTACATTTCATATATGTTTGTACACTTTGTTTATACTATATACAGTAGTTGTAACTATGATAGATATCTTCAAAAATTAAAAGTAAAACTTTTGAGCTGTAGAACCAGCTCGACTTATTAAGTATCGCAGCTTGTGAACTATCACAATATCCGGCGGAGGGGCTCTAGGTTTCTAGGTTTCTAGGTTGCTGCCGCAACGCCACACAGGTCAGTTTTGGTTTATCCAGAGCCACCGACAGGTATCGCATCAAGAAAGTATGATTGGAAGCCCACAACTTTGTGTTAGCTATGTCGTCAATTGAATAATTTTGCAAGAATCTAAGAGAGACGGCCCACTTTCTTATATCATGGGCTCTGCCCACTATGCAGGGATTACTTTCCCTAATTACGTCTACGAGTAAAGAAGCCAATTTCCTTCTCGTGATGCGAGTACCTGCTTGGTTGACCCATAGGAAGCCTGGTTGTTGAGGTTGTGCTACCCTCATAAACTTAAGTAAAGCATGTACTGCTTATGCTTATGATTAGATGAGTGATAACACGGTCGTAGGGATCGGGTGCCAGTTAGGCTAGACAATACTCCGACAGGTGCTTGGTCCAGGTAGCCAGTGTGTATTGTGAAGGGCCTTGCCTGGAAGTAAGATGGGCAGGCATTGTGGTGTAGTTTCGCTGCGTGTATGCCTGCCGAGACAGGAGCCCCTCCGGGAGGTCTGGGACCTGGAGAAATGCGGGAGGCCCCCGGTGGTCTTTGGTCTCTTGGTCTTCTCTTGGGCAACCTAGATTTGTGTGAATTTTGTTTTGTTTTGTTTGTGTTTGTTTTTCTGTTCGGGCTCTGTCTAAAGCTATGGCGTATATACATACATGCATACATAATTCAGCTGGAATTAAACACAGTAATCCATGGCTTATGACACTGGTTTGGTCATTAGTATTTGCAATTACTGCAAACATTTTCAGAAGAAATTTTATACATAACAAATGCACCATTGAACAAAAAAGTACATAATCGGTAATGTTTTGCATCTATATATTTATTCATACTATTTGATTTTCATAACAGTTTTCAATACACAGTGTTGTTAACATAAAAAAGCCCTTACGTAGCAGCATTATGTGCTTACAGCATTTGATGTTATGTTCAGTTGTGATGAAGGCTATATTCACCCTCAAAACATATATTGTTGGCGATCATATTTGGTACAATTGGAATGACATAATACAACACTGTTTTGATAAATATTTAAATTGTTGTCCTGTGATGAAGCTAAAAGTCAACACACTATAGTATTACATTATTGTTGTTGACAATTATATCTGATACAGCATAATATTATACTGACGCATTTGTATTGTTTTAATGGATCTATGATCCTTTAAGTCATGTTCTGAAACACCTGGGATATAATTAATAAAATGTATTGTCGTGTTTGTGTATGGGTTCGATACAGATATAAATAGGTATACAGGTATTAATGTTCACAAACGTACACATGGTTAAATTATATATGATTGGTTATCTACACACATACAATAACTTTCCAAAGTATATAATTTAAAAAAAATTATATTAACATAGATACAAAATAAATTAAAGTCAATTTGAGTAGGTTAGCTTAAGCTAGGTAAGGCTAGATTGATTTGTATAAGTGTCTACAGATTATATGTATCAATTATATTAAATATACCCGCGGCCGGGTTCCCACATAACTTATATACAGGGTGGCGCAGATTTTGCTTACTAATTTGGTAGAACTTGGCACAGCTGCATTTTTATACATAATATGTGTAGCCAAGCAGTAAGTTGTGTGCGTTCTCCTATGGATACTTTATTTTAGCAAACAATATACATAACCTTTTATAATGATCTGTTAAAGTGTTAAACGCAGAATAGGTAGTAGAAGCTACTGGTATTTTAAAAGTTACAATTAAAGTAAACTTGATATATATCATTGGTATGCCCATAATAAAAATAGCTGCCACCTGCACCACCAACAACACCAGGTCAGGACACCAAAACACCTGGACCAGAGGACCAGCGCACCATTCAGCCGTGCAAATGCCACCACGTGACCTGACCATTTCCCATAATGCCGACAAAGGGCCCAAAAACACAAACCACCATCGGCCATGGCCCTCTAGCCCCTACGGGAAAGGACTAGGACTACCCAGTGAAGGAGAGACTATTCCAGCCGAATGGACCAAGATAAGCCACCTATGTATGTCAATAGCCAATCTTGGTTTCAAGACAGGATTGTTTCCAAGTTCGATACTGGGGCGTTGGTCCAAAGACCAGGCAGGCTTCCATTTGTCCAAAGACGAAAAGTGAAAAGTGTTTTGGCCAACCTGCTATGTTCTAGACCAACAATTCTGATAGGTGTTTTGGTCAAGTCGCTATGTTCGATTCTCTAGCCAGTCTGGACTTAAGACAGGGCCGCTGAGTATGACACCAGCAAGTGGAATTTGTGGCTCATACTCATCCATCTGATCAACATCAACTTGCATGTGAGCCGTTACCTGGTTTTACTAGCAGTACGATACCTAGACTCGAATCCAAACACCACCACCATAACGAACATATTGCTAGCGGAACGATACCTAGCATCCAAGCTGTCCAACAACACAAGAAGAATATCCAGATCCAGCCTCGAATGAGAGAAAACAGACAAAAAGAAAAGTCAGAAAGAAAAGCATCAAGACAGATCCATAACTCCCCATCCGATGCCAGGGAAATCATTAAACAATTTTCACTAATCAATCTGTCTCTATCTGGGAGACCCTTCTGCCTCCAATTAATGTTCCCCTTCTTCCCTTCTTGGAAAACAAAACACACACCCCTTTTCCTTGTATTCTTCCTAAATAATGTTTATAATATTATCGTTGGGCATTCCATCTTGATATAATATAGAACATAAATAGCGAGATTAATTTGACCATCCCTCCAACACCCGCTCATACATAATTTTATAGTTAGTGATTGTCCCCGAATATGTAAATTCTTCTAAATTAAAAAAAAAAAAAAAAAACATCGTCAAGAGCTATAATAAAAAAAAAAAAAAAAACGTGAGCCACAGTAACTAGACTTCTTTCACTAGAAAGGAATACATTGCCTAGAAGTGGTGTATAGTGCCATACAATCCAGACATTCAAATATCGCCTTGAACTACCAACTAACTATGTTTGTGCCCGAGTAATGTGACTGTTTCAGTATCGTACATAGTATTGTAGTACTATCATTATTTTTCTGACCACAGTCTTTCTGGAGCTGAAGCCCTTCAATTGATGGCTGTGGCAATCCTTTACATTTTTGTTTACAAGCAGCCTAGTAAGAATCATTAGGTCTGTTGTTGCTTGCCTTCCTTTGCATTCCCTTGTAAACGCGACTATGATATATCTAGCCTAGATAGCCTATTTTACCATTTCAAAGTTTATGAATTTATTAAGTTCACTCTACATTGATTTAATGTTATAGTTCAATGAACCTAAGAATAATGTTCCCTCTGTTTAACACCATCTCTCCTCCTACAAACCTGTTCTTCTCTTCTTCACTGAAACTTAAGTGTCTGAAGCAACCTCCATCAGCCCCTTCTCTGTATCCTCCTACTTTATATATCCTAGTTTCAAAGCCAAAGGCGGATGTTGTTCATACGTGCACAACAAATTCACTTGCTCTTGTGTTCCCAATTTTGACTCCTCTGAATTCTCAACTTTATGGCTCAAACTATCCTGTCATTCTCATATTAAATATTTATGTGTTGTCTATCTTTCCCCTAACTCTCCCGATTTCCCAAATTCTTTGACTATCTAAACTCTAAAGTGGAACGCATTTTATCAATTTCTCAGAAATCTCCATCTTAGGAGATTTCAACATTCACCACTGCCAATGGCTCTCCTCTCATTCCACTAACCAACCTGATGAAGAAGCCTACGTCTTTTCTATTCTAAATAATCTAGAGCAGTTGGTTCAGCAACCCACCTGTATCCCAGATCGCTTCAGAGATCGGCCCTACATTCTTGCCTTACTTCTAACTTCTAATCACTCTTCTTATACTGTCAATATTTTCTCTCCTTTGGGCTCCTCCGACCATAAACTTATCTCTGTCACCTGTCCTCTCTCCCCAGTATGGCCACCCGATCCTCCCAGACGGCAGCGCTTGTGGCACTTTGGCGCTGCCGACTGGGATGGTCTCTGGCAGTACTTAGATTTCCCATTGAATTATTTTTGCTTCCATGGCCGGGGACCCTCGGTGAGTGCTGAACGTATTACCGAGGTAATCCTATCGGACATGGAGGCAAACATTCAATTTTTTTTCTCTCAAACTAATGCAACAAAATTTTGGTTTTCTCATGCTTGTTCTACTGCTGTCCACAATAAGGAGGAAGCATTCAAACGGTTCCGGCGCCTTATAACTCAAGAATCTCATTCTTCCTATGTTTCTACCTTGAATGAAACCAAATCTGTCCTTCGACTTGCCAAACACTCTTCTATCAATAATAAATGCATTGAACTTTCCAACTATAACTCTTCCCCAAAACATCTCCAACAATTTTTCTTTCTTGTCTTTCACTCCCTTTTTCTACTCTGATGGCACAACCATCACTTCTTCCTCTGACAAAGCTGAACCCTTCGCTCAAACTTTATCTAGAAACTTCCCCTTGGATGAATCCCGTGCTATTCCTCCCTCTCCGCCCCCTCTCTCCTACTTATACCTAATATCCTAATCTCTTCTAAAGATGAACTTTCTTCCCTCTGTGGGCTTATTACTAAGAAGGTGTACAGTCCGGATGGCGTTCCCCCTGTTGTACTAAAGAACTGTGCTTCTGTGCTGACTCCCTGCCTAGGCAAACTCTTTCGTCTTTGTCTCTCCTCGAACGTCTTCCCTTCATGCTGAAAGTTTGCTCTCATTCAACCTGTCCCAAAGAAGGGTCACCACTCTCAAACCTCCAAATATCGTCCAATTGCTCTCATCTTATTTATCTCTAAAGTGTTTTAAACTCTTCTTACTTCCAAATGTCTTAAGCATTTCACTTCTCATAATCTACTCTCAGATCGCCAGTATGTTTACCTTAAGGGTCGCTCTACTGGTCATCTTCTTTCATATCTTACTAACTCTTGGTCATCCTCCTTTCGGGACTTCGGCGAGACCTTTTATACTGCATTAGACATATCGAAGGCCTTCGATAGAGTCTGGCACAAATCTCTAATTTCTAAATTACCGTCCTTCGGTTTATATCCCTCCATCTGTGCCGTTGTCTTTAGATTTCTTTCCGGCCGTTCCGTAGCTGTGGTTGCGGATGATAACCGTTAATTTCCCCGTCCTATCAACTCTGGTGTTCCTCAGTGTTTCGTCCTATTTCCAATTCTCTTTCTATCTATCTATTTATCTATCTATCTATTGCCTGACACAGTGATCCCTGAAGGGGTGGCCACAAACGAACCACCCTCATGCACCTCTGTCCCCAGTCAGTCGATGCCCCTCTTCCCATCCAGCACCGTCTTCATCCATATACTTCCTCACTCCATCCTTCCACCTCTCCTTCGGTGCACTTCTCCCTCTCTGTCCTTCCACCTCGCTCTCATACACCCTCTTAGTCATTCTCTCGCTTCCCATACGTTCCATATGGGCGAACCATCTCAAGTTGTTCCTTTTCACACTTTCCAGCACATCTACCTCCACACCACACCTCCTTCTTACTTCCTCATTCGTCTGTCTATCCCTCCATGTAACTCCGCACGCACTTCTCAAGTAACTCATTTACACTGCTCTCACTCTTGGTCTGAGTCTCTTCTTGAACGTCCATGATTCGCTTCCGTAAGTTAGTGCCGTGATTACCACACTGTCATGCAAGGATTTCTTCACTTCCATACTGACCACCCTATTTCTTGTTACTGCTTTCAACATTCCTACAACCCTCTTCCTATGTTGTACCCTCTCCCGCACTTCTTCATCCATAGTCCCATCTTTACTCAACACACTGCCCAGATACTTAAAAGAGCCGACGATCTCCATAGCCTGACCGTTCAACTTCACCTCACACTCTGTGACTTCACCTTCTAATTGTTATAAATTATCTCAACTGTACCTCCAGTCCTAGCCATTCTTATGCAGACGACTCTACCTTACACTATTCAATTAGAATAGTATAATACAATTTATACGTTGTGTTGTAGGTAACTGAAGAGTATGGAGCGAATCTTCCTTCAGTCTTACGAGTGTCTTTGGTATTGATAGGATCAGTAGCTCATATTGTTATGGTCGTCTCTCAATAGACGGGTCAATTTACGAAACATAACCACCTAACCACAAAATAATGTATACAAAAAGTTTTGTAATTGATTCTAGTACTAATGGACATGCTATATAACATATTATAAATGTTGTAGATTCTGACCCCGGAAATGGGGCCATTTTCAAAATGGTGTCCAATATGGCGGGTGAATATATGTTAGAACATTACAAATATTGGTGCAATAGTCTTTTTTAATGGATTCTGGTGCTCTTAGGCATGCTAAATAACATACTCACACCTAGGCCTAATTGATTTTGGCCCCGGAAACAGGGTCATTTTCAAGAAGGCGTCCAATATGGCAGCCACAAGTTTAACATAGCTTTATATCAATTACTATTCAACATGGAGAGGTGGTTTGCCCAATAGCACCAGAATCATTTACAATATTTTTGGGGTTCAACCATATATTGACCCGTCTACAAAAAATTACATGTACTAGGTTGAAAAATTACATGTACTAGGTTGAAAAATTACATGTACTAGGTTGAAAAATTACATGTACTAGGTTGAAAAATTACATGTACTAGGTTGAAAAATTACATGTACTAGGTTGAAAAATTACATGTACTAGGTTGAAAAATTTAAACTTCATAGTATTACTTTCTTTACATTTATTGGATCTTGCCTTTTGCATAGGTTCACTACTTTCTGTTGTATATCTTCATTTTTTAGAACACTGTGAGAGGAAATATGTTTTATGCCTATAGGTTGAAAAACAACCATACATTGAACAATTGTTTGGCATGCTTGTAAACAATTAAAAAAAAACTTGGCATTCATATTTCGAGATTATTAGCATACAATGCACAAGTAAAATGGAAAAACATTCGCTATGTTTCACCTTGTGTTGTGCGTGATCAAATATTGAAAGTAAATGAACTAATTGAACTCCCACTGACCTCTGTCCCCAGTGTAGGGAAAGTGACGTGATGCGCGGAAGGTGCGTTTTCTGTCAGACGTGCGCGGACCCTATATTTTCTTGACCCTGGTATATATTATAGCAGCGAGTCACATATAAATAACATTATATCTGAGGACAGAGTTAACAAAATGTGGGAAATTTAATATAGATTGGCAATAAGATTGAACAAATAAAAACAACATTATATGCAACTTGGCGAAGAAAACAATAACTATGCGCTATGGCCTTGGCCTTGCTCGGGGACTTGGGGCTGTTCGGCCAGGCAGCTTGGGGAACAACAACAACAACAACTATGCGCTATGGAGGGAAGCATAAAAATTTAAAGGTTCCAAATCACTAACACGGAAATGTATGTAAGAGCTGCAGAGGCATTGTGCTCTAACGAAAGAAATGCCATCGGAGACACTTTATTATCAATTATGTTTTCTGGGTCCACTACCCTACTACTTCTCCATCCCCAGAGAGGAGTTTTTGGGGCCGCGATTTATAGCTACATGGACGATTATGGAGGTGATGTGCAGAGCTGGGCACTTTAGCCAACACTTCCGCAAATAGCCAATTCCGCCATGGCGGAAGTGTAGTTTTGTTGGCGAATTAGCGTTGGCGCCAAAATGGCTGCCTATTTGCGGGTTTGAAGCTCTGGAAAGTACCTCCATGTTGCAAACCTCGAGTCCGCAAAATAAAAATTCCAGCCGCCAGCCAGCCCTGGGCCGCTCCTGCAGCTCCAGCCAAAAAAAGTCATGTGACCAAGCCAACTACCTGTGTTCTGGAATCTAGGCCTATACATCGGCTCTTCACGTTTGTTCACTTACTTAGTAGCAAGCGTCGAGCTAACACCTACAACACACAGCATTCCAAGAGTTCCAACCTGCTAGCACTTCAACTTTGTTTATATTTTCGGCCTATTGAAGTGAACATGGAGTCAACCATCATGCCTACCGCAGCTGCCAACAGCATGGGGAGCAGTTCACCACCATCATCCGACAGTGATGCTGCAGAACATGCAAAAATCGAGGACCTAAGCCACCCCTGGCCCCACCTGCCACCTAGAAACCTTCTATGGGCCTGTAATTACCAAGAAGATGTCTCTGGAGAAGGGCTTTATAACTTTATAATCTAGCCTAATTTAAGATTATAAAGTTAGGCTATCGTTAATTTGATTGATAGCCTGTTAATTTGTAACCTAAACTAATGTTATTAGGCTACCCTAATCCCATCAAAATGCCTCAAAGCATGTAGGCCTAGGCTAAGTCTAACTTCTATATAGGCTAGGCTATATAGCCTAGGCCTAGCTCTATAATCACTAATCCCATCAAAATGCCTCAAAGCATGTAGGCTAAATATTGCATGTTCTAACTTCTAAATATAGCCTAGGCCTATAGGCTAATTACTAATATAAGTAATTTTATTTGGCTAGGCCTAGGCTACCCTAATCCTATCAAAATGCCTCAAAGCATGTAGGCTAAATAATATTGCATTTTCTAACATATATATATAGGCTAGCCTAGGTCTAGGCTATAATCAGTCAATCACTAATTCCATCAAAATGCCTCAAAGCATGTAGGCTAAATATTGCATGTTCTAACTTTTATATATAGCCTAGGTCTAGGCTATAATCACTAATTCCATCAAAATGCCTCAAAGCATGTAGGCTAAATATTGCATGTTCTAACTTTAATATATAGCCTAGGTCTAGGCTATAAACAGTCACTAATTCCATCAAAATGCCTCAAAGCATGTAGGCCTAGGCTAAATATTGCATGTTCTACCTTCTATGTATAGGCCTAGGCCTATAATCACACTCATTTTATTAGTGTCAAGTAGAAAGTGTTAATTTTTAAAGTATCGTATAGGCCTAGACTAAATTTAGCCTACAATAAAATTTTATTAAATTTTGATCTGAAGCTAGGCCTTTATTCTGAGCATTAAAATTAATAGGCCTAGGCTACTTTCTATTAAATTACTTAATCTATCTAAAGTAGACCTATCTAGGCATATATAGCCTATTGCCATTCCCAAAGGGGGGACCACGAATAAATCGCCTCCTTGCACCTCTGTGATCCGGCGTACCTCCTCCTGAATGGTGCGGAATTGCGAATACTGATTATTACTGAAGCACTCTCCCCATAAACAAGTTGCCCCAACGTTTTACTGCCCATGTGGACAAACTAAGTGGCCTATGCTATATATATTAACCCTTTCACTGCGGGTGACGTTCTGGAATGTTTTGGCAATTTACAGCAATTTCCAAGCTTTAAAAGCCTGTATGTATATCCTTGAGGTCCATGGAAGTTGGGCAACATTATATTTAAGTAAATATATATTTATTGACATTAGAGATTGAATTTATTGATTTACCCTTGATTCTGTAGTTTAAATTTAAAATTAATAAAAAACAGTTTGTGTTTGCATATTTGCATTTGAGGACTAGAAATTTCACAAAGTTTGCACATTTGTGTTTGCTGAAGTTATGTTCTGGGTTTGCTGATTTGTGTTTGCTGACTTGACTTTTTGTTTGTGGTGCCCAGCTCTGGTGATGTGACGGGCTGAGGTGGCTGTGGACCAGGACATCATAATGGGCTGTTTAGGGTGTTATTATGGTGTTGTGTAGTCTATGCATTAACAGAGAGTAAGGCTTCTTGTTGTTGTTCACTGTACAAATAAATAGGTATAATAAAGGTAAATCAAATAATTTTGGATATATTGATTGTGATATACCTTATTATCTGTATAATTTAACATGTATATTACTGCCAATATACAGTAACTAATTGATAAAGGTACACAAATATATACACTATTATTTCCCTGTCCATACCCATATCGTATATTGTGTGGTGTGTTAGACAGTACGGTACACCAATCAGTACAATCTAAACAATATCCGTAACATTAACAGTAAATTACTACATTCAAAAACCTTATTCAACTTTGCGATTACTTAGCCGTATTTTAACATTAAATTACGGTAATGAGACAGTAAATAACTAGTAATATTGACGGTTCAATAGGTGTGTGACCGTTGAAATTATGATATTATGCTGGCAATAAGGCTGCCTGCAGTGTCCCGTGGGGACATATCAGTAAACGGGAGTAATATGTTTTGTGTATTGTACATCAGTGTAGGTCATAGCCTTGTGTGATGGTGGAATGCAAAATAGTATGGTCCAGAACATCAGAAGAGGCAGTGTTTGTGATTAGTGATTATAAATACAGACTAGGGTGCAATCTTATTTTAATCATATTTTAAGCAATGTATGAACCAAAACATCAAAATAGCTTGTGATGTTGTAATATTATGCTACAGTATGTGACTAAAGTATTGTGCTGTACTGCTGTGTGTGGTGACACTGCATATAAAACTGTGGGTAGGGGATAAAAGAGTGATCACCCACGTTGATAGACAATATATTAAATTATTCAAAACAGATTCGATGGCCATTGTCAAACTTTTCATAGGAAAGTCAGAAAAGAGTTAAAATATTTATATTTGTCCATTCAGTGAATCTGGCGACATACTGTATATAACAGAGACTGTTGGAATATATAAAATTTGTGTTAATATATTTGCTTCTTTCTTTTCTGTTGACATTTGTTGTGCGATTCTCTAGCAATTAAAGGAGTACAAAGGAAATCAAGCAACAACAGGTCTAGTGACCCCTCTAGGCTGCTTTTCCTCCAAAACACTGAGGATCAAGTGTCCAAACAGTGGCTTAGAGTGTGTAAGGGAAAATTAGAAAGGGAACTACTGCCCTGGAACTAATGTCCGTGGCAGGATTAGGAAGTTAGTAGGGGACAGATGGGTTAATTACATGAAACAGTTATAAGTGATCTTTCGTATATCTAGGAAAAAGAGAGCAAGGTCTTAGTAATTATATACGCAATAATGCTTGATGAATCTGTAGGGGGAATAAAATAAAGTTATTAATTTACAAACGCAGTCAGTCGCGGGTTTGATGCAAGATATTTGTCTAGACGAAGTTTAAAAGAATCAACGGTGCTGCAGTCTATAACGTCTCGGGGAAGCCCATTCCACAAGTTGACAACTCGATTGAAGAAGAAATTCTTAGATTCGTGCGAGTTAAACGATTTACCAATAATTTTGCAACCGTTTCCCCGCGTGTAATTAGATTGGTCGATAGTGAAGTACTTACTACAATTCATATTGTAACTGCCTATGATAATTTGGAAACCTTGAATTAAGTCGCCTCTTAATCTACGCTGGGGTAAAGGAAATAGATTTAATTCTTTAAGACACTCCTCGTATGGTTTGTTCTTTAGGCTAGGTATCATTTTGGAACTCTAAGTTGAACTCGTTCTAGTTTGTCTATATCTTTTTGGTAATAAGGTCACCAAGATTGAATGCAGTATTCCAGAAGAGGGCGGGCTGAGGAATTGTAAAGCGTTAGAATAACTTCTTTGGATTTATGCTCAAATGACCTGCCTATAAAGCCAATTATTTTGTTTGCCTTCTTAACAACTTCTAAACATTGTTGATTCGGTTTTAGCTTACTCGATATTGTTACTCCCAGATCGGTTTCTGTGTCTTAAGCTGAGTGCCATTCATTGAATAATTTGCTTTCTCATTTCGGTATCCGATATGTAGTACTTTACATGTATCCGCATTGAAACTCATTTGCCAAATTTGGGCCCAACATGACAACTTATCTTATGTATTGCATATTGTCAACTTGTTCTTTTGAGAGTACGATATTTGCAATTTTTGTATCGTCAGCAAACTTTGAGATTGTACAGGTGAGACCCTCATCTATGTCGTGGATGTAAATTAGAAAGATAATTGGTCCTAGTACCGATCACTGGGGTACCCCGCTACTTACATTGGTCCATTTAGATGCCTTACTGTTTATGACTACTCTTTGCTTTCTGTCGCTGAGCCAATTTTCTATCCATTTCAACACACCATCTTGTATTCCATGCGCTCTTAGTTATAGCAGTAAACGTTTGTGGGGGAACTTTGTCAAAAGACTTTTGAAAATCAAGGTATATAATATCTACAGCTTTACTCTCATCATAGAGGTTGAGGATATCGTGGAAGAAGGCTAAGAGATTTGTTAAGCAGGAACGTTTGTTAGGAAAGCCGTGTTGAGTATCTTTAAGTATGTTTTTTTCCTCTAAGTGATTTACGAGTCTGTCTCTTATGACTCATAAGAGACAGACTCATAAGTTATGAGTGTTTCTAGCATTTTACATATAACTGAGGTTAAGCTAATTGGATGATAGTTACTGGGTAGGGATTTTCTGCATTTTTTGTAATATTGGTGTTATGTTGGCTAGCTTCCACTGATCAGGCATAGTTCCAGACTACAAGGATTTATTGAATAGCATGTCAGTGGTTTGGAGAGCTCATCCTTAGCTTCCTTTAGAACTCTAGGTGAGATTGTATCAGGTCCAGGCGTTTTATTTACCTTGAGTTTATAGAAGCATTTCAATACTTCTCTCTCTGTAATGGTGATATTGCTTAGAACATCAGAATTATCAATCTTCATCGGCGAAGCTGTAGGGATGTCACTGAGGTCTTCTGTTGTAAAAACTGATGCAAAGAAGGTATTGAGGGCATTACTCATTATTTTGTACTTCGTCTTTGGTATATTCTCCATTTTAATCGACTAACGGTTCAACCATAGACCCCTTTACATGTAGAGGAGTCTATGGGTTCAACAGTTGAAGTAACTACTTTTTTCTTTCTGATATAACTTTAGATTTCATTTGAGTTTGTATTACTTTGATTCGCAACATGTAACTCCACGGCCTTTTTATTTTGCTTAATAAATTTTTTGGGCTTTGCGTCGTTAGTTCTAAAAATGTCACCCGTTCCTCGTCATTTTGGGAGGATTTTAATCTATCACTAGCAAACAGTCTGAAATCTCTTTATTCCACCATTTGGGCTTATCATTATGTCCTGTACGCCATTTTTTCGATGGTATGCAGTCTTGCACTGCTTTTAGGTAAGTGGTTGCAAATCATTCCCAAGATGTATTTATGTCGTTATTGTTAATTAGAAAGCTCCAGTCAGTTTCTATAAACATAGCTCTAAGTTTACAAAAGTTTGCTTTGTTGAAATTAGGGACTTTTTCGATGCTACTATTTGGTTCGTTACTAGTAAACTTTAAACTGAAAGTTATCGTACGATGGTCGCTGTTACTGAATTCATGAGCAACATTCAAATTTTCTATTAATTCTTCTTTTGTTGCAATTATAAGGTCAAGAACGTTATTACCACGGGTCGGCGATCGAACAAATTGATAGAGCGAACTCTCTTGCAAGTTCGCATACCAGTTATGTTCTGAGTGTGAAGTAAGAGTATCGCCCCACTTGGTCACAGGTAAATTAAAGTCGCCAAAAATTACGGTATCTTGTGAGTTACTTACATCTGCAATTTGTTCATAAATTTCTCGGTCAGTTTGCACTAATTGAGCTGGAGGTCTGTATATTAATCCAAGTACTATTTTTGTACCTTTATTAGTCTTTATTAGCACAAAGGATGTGTCAACGTTTACAATTTGAGGTTTTGACAGGAGGGTCGAGTTAAGAATGTCTTTTATAAAAAGTAAAATCCAACCTCCATTTCTATATATTTGGCTTTTCTCAAAAATTACAAAACCGGGAAGTGAATACTCTGCTAAAATGTCTCTGTCTTCTGTATTGAGCCAAGATTCTGTTATGCAAATCACGTCATAATATTCTGTAAAGACTAGTTCCTCTAAATCTGAAAATGTATTGCGTATGCTACGAGCGTTTGCATAGAAAACCTTTAAAGATGCGGTTTTAGAACTCACGGAACGCTCTTTAATCAAATTTTTGGCTCTGGTCGGATCTACATTTACGTTCATGGCTGTCCTTGGTCCTCGGTTGTTATCCCGGGCGGTTTTGGATTTGGGTCTTGTTGATGGAGATTTATCCAAATTGGTGGTTCTTGACGGATTAGTATTTAATTCCTTCGCAGATCGCCGTACTCGCTGTCTTTGATCCTTCGTCCTGGTTTTCCTGTGCTGAGTCGATTATTTCTCCGATAATCCTTCACCGCACCGTTGAGAAGACGCCCAAAACGTGCTGCCCCCTCCTGGTTCAGATGAACTCCATCGTACGAAAACTAGTAGTCATCGTAGTAAAAATTGTCCCAGGTGTCAACGAATCCCACGTTCTCCTTCCTGCAGAGGTTGGCTAGACGACGATTTGTGCTGGTGGCTATGTTGTAAAATTGGCTCTCTACACCGAGCCAGGTGACGATGCCTGAGACGATGATCCATGACGACTTCTCCTTAAATGACTTGATCAGCTGCTGGTACTTTAGAAGCAAATCTTCTGACCGGATTCGCTGTACATCGTTGGATCCGATGTGGATGACGTACATTGTATTAGTATGGACCAGCTTTGATACTTCGTCAACTGCAGCAACTATGTCGTCCACACCACCACCAGGGATACAAAAACGCTTCCTGGTCTTAGGTGCCCTGGCGCAAAACTCGTAAGCTGACCAAGTACCATCGAATCTCCCACGAGCCGAACTTCTTCTGTTTCCTCTTCGTCATCTGAGTCTGTGAGTATCGGGAAATGGTTGTGACACTCGTTAACCGGTATGATTTTCCTGGTCTTGGGGCGAACGTTGTTTCCCACGACACGGAATTTGTCTTGAGGGGGAGCAGTGTCACTATTTGTTTCTTGTGTATCAGAAGCATCTGCTGAAGTGGCTACTGCAGGCGTTGGATTGTTGGCATTGACGTTGGGGCGTTGGTGGCTGCTGGAGTTGAAGCGGTGACAATTGAAGTTGGTGGTACTCCAACATTGAGTGTTACAAACTCCTAGAGTGATTCCAGCTTCATGGTGAGGGCATTGATCTTGTTGAGGGCTTCATCCAATTTCGCTGTCAGATTCTCTTGTTGCTGGCAGAGTCGGCAGACTTGTAGATCGGCAATAGCAAAAATGGAAGTACCAAACCTACCGGCGCAGTTCGTACAGGCGCGAGGCATGGTGACAGTCACTTTCTTCAAATCACTTCACTCACGTAAAAACACTTCACTCACTTTAAAACACTTCACTCACTTGAAAAACACTTCACTCACTTCAGGTCGCTTCACTTACTTAATAGGCCAACAGGGGTGATAGCCTAACCGAAAACAAATATGCTGAAATACGCAGAAATAGATTATCAAGGGTTGTAGCCTAATAGAAAACAAACAAATTGAGATACGCAGAAATAGGCCTCCAGGGGTGATAGCCTAACCGAAATAAAACAAATTTAAAATATGCAGCAATAGGCTACCAGGGGAGATAGCCTAACCGATAACAATCTATTATATATAATAATATTTTTTTTTCTTTTTTTCTTAAATATGCAGTGATAGCCAAACTGAAAACAAACAAATTAAAAAATGCAGAAATAGAATACCAGGGGTGTTGGACCGAAAACAACAATTTTGAAATACGCAGAAATAGGCCACCAACAGTGAAATCCTAACCGAAGGTGACGTTAAGCTAGGGCTATATTGGTACCAGTATGTGTGTTGCATAATAGATTAGGGTAGATAACTTGGTAGTGTAAGGGGCTATATTGGTACTGGTATGTGTGTTATATAATAGTTTAGGGTAGATACCTTAGTAGTGTAAGGGGCTATATTGGTACTTGTATGTGTGTTATATAATAGTTTAGGGTAGATACCTTATTAGTGTAAGGGGTTATATTGGTACTTGTATGTGTGTTAGATAATGGTATTGGGTAGATACCATATATATTTTCCTATACATTCTTTGACGGATATATATGTCCTACAAATCCTGTTAAGTAATTTATTTCCAGATATTTCATTGTTTGACTTTTTGGCAAAGGGATCGAAGGGTGGGGAGGGAGTCTTCTGCGTTGCTATCGTTGTCTATCCTCTTTCCTATATTTGGGTTTCTAGTATCTGGAGGAAAGGGGCTAGGAAACCTCCTCCCCTTGTAAAATTCACCTACTAGACGAGACAGAGTACATACAAACATACATACATAAAATTATAAGACTGAGTGCTCCGCACATACGTGCAGTTTCAGTCTATTGTCCTAATGGCGGCATTCAAGGCAACCATGTTAACCCTTACAGTCCCAGGCCTGAGTATATTCGTCAGTAGATAAGTAACTCCCCAGTCCCAGGCCCGAGTGTATACGTCAGTAATGTATTTGTCTTGTAACTGCCTGTACAAGTGTTTTTTTTTTTTTTAAACCTTGTAAAAAACAAAAAAGGGTGAGAGATCCAGTCTTGCCTTTTCGCCACAGTGCTTGGGACTGCTGGGGAATTTTATTACTGTATACTACGGTACTCAACGGGTTAAGGGCTGCTTCACTTGTTAAGTTTTTGGATTTGAGATCGGCACGTATAGTCCGATTCCTAGTCTTCCTCGGTCCACCCCTTTGGTGCAGCTCCCTCCACAATCACAGACCTGCATCTTTTCATCCAATGTTGTTCATCCATTCTCTCCACATGCCTATACCATCCCACTCTACTTGTATGCATCTCCTCGCTAATACTCTTTATACCTAAACGTCTCCTCAGCTAGTATTTTGTTATTCTATTCTGCAATTTGGCCCCACACATCCATCTTACCATTCTCATCTCATCTCAAAGGGCGAGGGAACGCGAAAGTGGTTCCGGACGCTAAGAACTGGAATGTTTAATGTGTTTTTTTTCTGTTCGGACTGTGTCTCAAGTTGGCCACCCCCAGCTACGGTGTATGTGCCTGGGTATATACATACATACATACTATCTATTGATGTTTTCGGGATTTCGTTGAGACCTTGTCTATTGTGCCTAACCTGTCCTCGCTTCATTCGACATTCGTTCACCTCTAGTGAGTCTTTTGCTCATTTGTATTTATCTGAGATGTTATAGAATAGGTTTAGATTAGCCAGGATGGTCGGCCCCATAGGTACGTCCACAGGAAGTGTTAAAATAGGGTACTTGTGTGTAGGCTCCCACTCGGTCCGCCTCGGACACGCGCGCCATGTGTATTTGTTTTTGTTTCTGTGCCTTAGCTTTTGCTATAACTTAGTTGTTTAGGTGGCTATATATCCGCGGAACTATGTTACTAGCTATCCTTAGGATGGAGCAACATTTTGTGCCTTGAGAACAGTCGGGCTGGTATAAGAGTTTTCCCACCTGGTTGGGGAACTTTACAGAGGCCGAGTCTGTTGTTTTCCCCTTTTGGCTTGGGGCGCCTCGCATTCTGCTACTGCTGTGTCTTCTTGGGAGGTAAGGGTGTATTATTGGTCGAAATATCTACCTTGAGCCTCGTGGCCAGCCTCATTAGGGGTATTCTTAGTAGGCTAGGGGTGTATTATTAACCCACTGAGCCCCAGGCAATATAATATAAATGTACACTCCAGGACCAGCAGGTTGTAAAAACACTGTTTTCCAGAAAACACCAGGAATGGGTTAGAAATTAATGAAAAACCACAAAAAACCGACCCCCTAGGTCATTAAGGGGTCCTAAAGGGCGCCCGAAAGTCGGAATTAACATGGGGAAATGGGTAGGCAAAAACATGCAAAAATAAGTTTTTGCGCACTCACGCGCATGCAGTTGGACTTTGAGGATTTTCAACCATCGACATTGTTGCGTGGGGTACTTACGCAGTTCCCATGCAAATCTGAGCCCTGTAGGTGCCCATAGGACCAGAGTAATTAACCGCGACGCACCCTATGCGTCTCTGGGGTTTAGGGTTACATACATTGCCGACGCATACGCTGTGACTCTGGTGCCCAGTGGGTTAGTTGCTTATTTATTAATATGTTTTAGCCCTAAGATGTGACCTTCACTTTCATGGGGTGTGTATTATACATGTTTGGGAAGGTGTCAGGAGACGTTCTGACTTATGTGGGTAGTTTTTGAGGGTAGTTCGCTTGCCCGGACAAGTCAATACTCTTAAATTAGCTTGGTTTTCCCTCCGGCGATCTTTACCGGGTACTGATGCCAGAGGCTCGCCTTGAAGGCGGGCAGGGAATAGATCCAAGGATCCCGGCATGGTCTGGAGTACCACTAGACTCCTGGCGGAAATGCTGATTCCTAAGGGGGTAATCTCGGCCCGGCCGAGAGAACTTGCCTATACAAAGAGCCTCACGGCATAACATGACTTTGAATCTGCCCGGCGGAAAAGTCTAGTAGGGTGATTAACTATAAAGTCATGGGAGACAGTGTGTTAATTTTTATCCAAATGGAATTCTCTAAAGTATGGATCAGTGACACTTAGTCACAGGTAAGCAGTTCAAACCGAGAAAGGATCTCCGAGATCTTTTCGACAACAAGTGTGAAGGAAGATTAGAGTAGCGGTGTGGCTACAGTCTAATTTTCCGGCGCATTTGGGGGTGATATGATGTGTAAATGTCTCGGTTTATCCTTATGAGCATTGATTCCTGGAAATTTTCTTTCAAGATCACAACACATCTGTGCGGGTACCAGACTACAGGGGGAGGGGCCGATCCCGGCGGGGGGGGGGGTCGTAATCTTCATCTTGCTCTTAGTATAACGTTATGCTCAACCCCAAATTGTTCAAACATCCCAGTCTTTAACATAAATTATGCGTAAAATGTGTTAAGTGCCACGATAGGTCCAGGGGAGTCTGGGTTTCAAAGAGGCACGGAGTATGCACAGACCTGAGGAATGGTTTATTAACTCAAAGAGATCAATCATGTCTAGTTGCACTGCAAGAAGTTAAAAACACTTTTAATTCTCACTCAAAGAACATTGCTCATAAAGCCCTCCATTGTGATGATGAGGCACTCTGGTACCAATTAGTAATTGAATCGCCAGATGTTTAAACTCGCCCTTCTCGGCCCAGTTCTAAAGTCAAACATAAGCCCAAAAGTCTCTCTAAAGAAATAGTGAGCAGTAGTGACAATAGTGACTCAAGTACGGGCAACACCCCCCCACCACCCCCACCCCACCCCCGGCCGCCCTTAGAGAGTGCGATCTACGTCACCGAAAGAGGACTGTTCCAGGTCCCGGTCCAGATCGCTGCTCAAGCGGTCCTACAAGTCATCTACAGAGACGTCCAGGCTGCTCAAGAGGCGGAAGACAAACGCGGCGTCGTCTAGTGACAGACAGTCAGAGGGGAAGGGACATAGACATTCCCCCAAGGAGGCGACGTGCTCGCGGCCTCAGCAATCGCCGAGGTCGCGTCCATCGCCCTCCGCCCCTACCTCTACCATGCCTAACGTCCAATCTGGCAGTTCCGAGGTAGGAATGGAGGGAGCTGAGTCAACTCCCAGGAATGGGGCTAGTGATAGATATGTGGACCATAATGTGAACTTTGCTATACCTAAATTAGATACTACACGTAGCAGGGCTCCTATAGTGTCTCGAAGAGTTCTTACCGAACAGTACAGCGGTTACACAGTAAGTGAGCCACATGGCTATGATACGGGTTTACAATTAAGTCAGAGTTCCCAGTTTATTCCTAATTCACAACCTAGTGTAGAGCAAGGCTGCAGTGTGTGGAGACACCCTGGGACCATGCCAACACAGCCCTCACAACAATACCCGGCGGATAATAGAGGTAGTGACAATGTTGACAATATTACCTCTTCCGTCCCTGATCTAGTATGGCCAGGTAGTGAACAGTTTACATCTGAATCCCGGCAACAACCGGAAGAGATGGAGGTTACAGAGCAAGAGCCGGAAGACGTAGAACAGTTGTCTTCAGCTCAGCCTGGGCCAGTTGAAGAAGGGTCAGAGGTAGAGTCTGAGTCATCCAAGGGTTCACAAAAATGTTTCACCAGGGAGGATCTAAATTACATTCTCCATAATATGATGCAACAATATAACCTACCACCTAAGTCACAGGAAACTCTCACAGCTATATCGGGGGCTCCTCCGATTGGGTCTATTGTGCGGCCATTAGTGCCAACTAGAGTCGTTCCATCTAATTTGCCACCCTCCCTACCTAACGTAACTCAACCTACTGCTTCTACTAGTAGTGTGCACAGTCCGGCCTAAACCACCACTAACGTGGGTGTAATTACGGACATTAATCCCCCTCCTTTAGAGAAGGTACCGATAGAGGAAAGCCCTATGCCCCTTCTTTACGGACCGGATAGTTCATGGGTGACTATCATGGCTTCAAATCCAACTGTAGCACAAACAACAATCGCGGGGAGCTCCCAGTCCCTAGTGACTGGGTAATCCAGATGAATAAAAGTAGAAATTTAAGGGCAACAGACACACAGGGTCAAATTTTGGATGTTGATGTCAAAGCCATCCCCAATGTTTATTCTTATGAGTATTCCGTGTATTCCCCTACACCGGCTATTCCTCCTGCCTCCACTGCACGACTATTTGCGGATTGGCCCAAGACTGACGGCATGAACGACATCAAAGTCTTAGCCACGCTTAAGCCAGAGCTGGATACACTTCTGGTGAGCGACCAGTCCGGTAATCCGGTCCTGCAGGTGGGACAGGTAGGCTCAGGCCCTTGGGTGGACTGGGAGATTGAGGCGCAACAGTTTGCGGCTACAATAACATCAAAATCCTCCCACCAAATCCCTCAGGAGAATCATAGTTGATTCTCATTGCTCATCACAAAAGCCGGAGGGGTTCCCCATGCTATTTTTTTATGTTCTTGCCGCCCCTAAATTAGCCTTATGGGACTAACAGGAGCCCTTTTCAACGCCTCCTACGGCACATCTGGACAGAGATTTCAAATTGAGACATAAAGCTCTCAGGCTCTTCTCCCAGTTCTTATTCAGTTGCCAAATGCCCAATCACTTAATAGAACACTTGATGCTATAAATGACACATATGCTAGGAAAGCACCAGATTTGTCACGCTGGCTCCTACTACAGAACTCAATACAATCTCTGGGCGACGTCAGGATAGCCTTGCTGGAGGCTGTCCGCACACGTCAAGACTTGAGACTCTACTGTACATGGTGAAGAAATAACCGGAAGACATTGGTCGCCGGGTAATCCTTTCACCAGTGTTGACACCCTCTTTACTTTGCCCCAACACTTGGAAAACAGTCTCCAATATGTTAGATACTGTCAAGCAGGGTGCTTCCCAGGCTAGGAAGGATCATTTTAAGAAACCTTATTCTAAGCTTAAGAGCTGTGTGAAACCCCAACCTAGTGGGTCTACGCCCTTTCGGAGCCATAAATCACCTCCACCACAAGGAAGCATCCCGCCCAAATATCAGCAGGGAAAACAGTCAGGTACATGGCACAAGCATCAACCAAAACATAAATCAGGTCAGGGATCGACATCTGCCAAAACTAGTCAGCCGTCTAATCCTACCCCACCACCATAAAAAAAAGTAGTCATATCACAAACTATTTCACTCCCGGGTCCTGTCGTGGGCGAGTTGGATACGAGGGTAGCTACACCGGACAAGCCCAGTCAATGAACTGGGTCATTCCGGGCGTGTCACCGGGCTTGGCCCCGGCGAACTTGGGCACGGACAGTGGTACGCAAGGGCATAATCTGGCGGTGGCTCCTTCGACCTCGTTTATGTCAACCACTAAGAATAAATCCTGTGTCTTTAGAAGTGGAGTCACTAGTCCAGGAAATGATCACCAAGCATATCATTGTCCTGGTTTACACATCCAGACTTTTTCTCGTACCAAAGAGGGACAGTATTCAAATGAGACCGGTTGTAGACCTATCTTGTTTGAATCGACACATTCACAACACATCATTCAGGATGCTCACTGTGAATCATATCAGGCTAACTCTTCCATCGCAAGGTTAGATGTGCTCGTTTGACCTGACAGAGGCCTATTGGCACATCCCGGTAAACAAAAGCTTCCAAAAATTCCTCGCTTTGAAGATAGAGCATCAGACTTACTGTCTTTCAGAGAATGCCATGCGTATTGAACCTTGCACCGATAATATTTACAAAATGAGTCCGGCAAGCCCTCATGCCAATATTGAATCAAGGAATCAAGGGGTTGTGGTACTTAGACGACTGGCTAGTGGTGGCAGAATCAGAGAGTCAATGCAAAATTTACGTCACTCAAATTATAAACCATGTTCAATCCCTAGGGTTCAAGATTATCTTGGCAAAATCGAACCTTGTTCCCACATGGATATTTCAGTGGATAGGGCTGCTCTGGGACACAGCATATCTTACTCTCAGTCAGAGTGTGGACAACCGAAACAGATTTCGAAAGAAATTGTTTTTGTTTCTCCACAATCTGACTACCACGAGAAGGACATGGGAATCCCTGGTTGGCCCTCTCAACTGGATTCAATTAACTGTGAAGTTGGGCCGGTTGAAAGTAAAGATATTAATCCGGGAAGAAAACCAACATTACCCACTGTTGCCGGCGGGAAAGGTATGGCGAATTACGAAATTAATTCACAGCTTATTATCGGTCTGGGTGAGGAGAGAAACATTGCACTCAATAATGACGTGGACATCTCCCCCACCTACGGTTTGGATAGACACGGATGCTTCAGGGACAATAGGCTGGGGTTATCAGTCGACCCTAGGCCATCAGGGTCAAGGTCTTTGGCCCCAATCTGAGAATGTTCACACCAATGCGAAAGAACTATTAGTCCCTTTATTTTTCCTTCAGGCTCACGGCTCCACGTTGCGGGGGAAATCATCAGTAGCATTTCGAATGGACAATCTGAATGCGGTATCCCACATTTAAAAGCAAGGATCAACGAGGTCTCGAAAGTTGCTAGAATTGTCAGAGGAGATCTTTGTTCTGGCCGAAGAGCTGAACAATTCATCTCCATGCATCATACCTCCCAGGCGTAGTGAACATCTGTGCAAACGCCCTGTCAAGAAGACAGAGCACCAAAGTAGAATGGGCTCTCAAGCAAAACATCTGCAACCAGATGATTGCTGAGCCATACTGTCCACAAGTGGACTTGTTCGCGTCCAAGGAAAACCACAGGCTTCCTTTCTACCTAATCCGCCGGGAAGTATCTGCGGCGGGGGGTCCAGACGCATTGTTGGAGGACTATAACAGGTGGAGTTCCATCTATCTGTTTCCACCTCCAGACGCTTCATTCATGTGTCAGGTAGTTCACAAACTACGAGATTACCAGGGCTTAGTCTCGATGATTGCGCCTCTATGGCCGGCTCAGGTGTAGTACCACCAGTTGAAAATGTGGTGCGAGACCCCGGTGTCACTCCCGATATCATACTTCCACTTGGAGACAATTGGCAACCTAAAGAGCTCGCTGACATTTGCCTTTTGGACATTCAAAATGCCAAATGGTTAACCCCGTATGGAGAGAGCATCACAAATAAATTCCTCAATCAGTATACTCTTTCTACCAGGCGTCAATATTAATCGCATTGGAAGTCTTTCAAGACCTGGATAGTAGAAACGGCGCAAACTGATGCATCAGTAGCTTTGATCTTCAAGTATTTGGATTACTTATTTGAGCAAAAACACCTTTCTGTAATTACACTGAAAAATAATTTGTCAGCTATCAGAACTCCCATTTATGACTTAACAGGGGTATCTATGCCGCAGGCAGAGGAGAAAGGGTTGATGAGGGCTTGTTTCATGCTTCGCCCACCACCCCGTAAGCTCATGCCTATCTGGTCACTTGACAAAGCATTGTCTTTGCGTCATTCGCACAAGTATAATCATGCGCCGGATTTTGACTCACTGTTAAAGAAGGCTGTGTTCCTTATGGCTTTGGCCACAGGTAACAGGGTGTCTGAGCTGGCGGCGATGAGCAACGAACATAATTGCCTAAGGTTTGGGAGACGCAATATTAATGTACAAATTGCTCCTTCCCCCACCTTTGTCGCAAAGAATGAACATTTTGATCATGTTTTTTCTGAATTTACTGTCCCGGCGCTTAAACGCGGAGACACACACCATATTTTGTGCCCAGTACAATCTCTGATAAAGTGTTTGAGAGTGTCACAACCTCAGCAACAGAGAGCTTTATGGGTTAATAGTGCAGGTAAGCGCGTCACAAGAAGAAAATTGGCATCATTGCTTGTAGATGTAATCCTAGAAAGTAATCCCAGCATAGTGGGAAGGGCCCACGACATCAGGAAGTGGGCAGTTTCATTAAGATTCTTGCATAATTATTCCATAGATGATATTGCTGAGACACAATTGTGGTCATCCAATCATACTTTTCTGACGCGCTGCCTATCTGTGGCCTTAGATAAACCAAAACTTACCTGTGTGGCGTTATGGCAATGGGTCTAATTGGTCTTGTGTGCTACTAGTTATAAGAATTCTCTTATATGTAAAAAGAAGGGGGGGGGGGGTCATGAGAGCCAAGACCCTCAGACCCTCCGCCGGAGAATGTGATAAGTATACGAGCTGTGATACTTGATAAGCCGACTGGTTATACAGTAAAAAAAAAAAAAAATGGTAAATAGATCATTAATAGTTACACTATGAGATATAAAAGATGAGTTGTACAAAATATGCAGTATGTACAAATTAATCTTAAGGACTAAATATATATAATCAAATGATTTGTTCCTTCCTAGAGAACTTTGAACTTTGACACCGAGGAAGGGTCAAAGAATTCTTATGTTTTTGGACAAGAATACAATTCTTGTAAAATATATTTTATTGAATCTCAATGTGATATTCATTTACTGATGTACAGTAGCCCAACTAAGTTTTGCGATAATATTAGGTACGTGGCACCTGTCTAGTTTGCACTCCCTTCCCAAGCCCGTGTGTGTGGTCGTGTCTAGCAGGGGCCGGGGTGTCTACACAGGCGCCACCGCCTGCGCCAGGGCACACAGACACAGTACTAGCACATACTGGGCGCTACATATGACAATATTGCTATCATTATTTGTTTGTATCATATTAGAAGGCTCTCTCTCTCTCTCTCTCTCTCTCTCTCTCTCTCTCTCTCTCTCTCTTTCTCTCTCTCTCTCTCTCTCTCACTCACTGAGGTTAATATCAATAAATTTTCACGCTACACTATTTGTAGATTAATTAGCACACACACACGCACACACACACACAGAAACGGAAGGCAAAGTACAGTGTTATAAACCCACATTCTTCACTGATTTCCGTGATAAAACAATGAGGTGTAAATAATTGTGTTCTTTTATCTAATTAACCCTTTCAAGATCCGATTGGCATTTCTGTTCTGTGTTATGGTAATAATTAGATAATTTTATTCAGATTAGGAAGGGTATATGGAAGTCAGAGGGTTGATCGAGCTAGTCTTTACCCTTTTAATAACCACAGATCCTCATTAAGCTGCATAAAATCGTCTAATGATAGCCAAAATAAAGTACTAAGACGCATCAGAGCTTCAAGGGGTTAACACTCTTTAGATAATACAGGTATGTTATAATCTGCATCATCTTGCAGTGCTGGGTTATACGAGTAGTTCTATTTGCAACATCTGCATCAGGCAATATTATTAATGATAAGAACGTGTATTAACCAATACTGTACCGGCAACGTCCTTTTCTTCCTATTCTAGCAACTATTACGCGATTGTATGCAGCTTCGGAAAGACCTCTAGCCATAATAAGGCTTCAAACTATCTCAACCAACTCTTTTAACTACCACAAATCCTTCCTAAGATGCATAATATCGTCTAAATATAGCTAGAATGGAATTGAAAAGACGTCGCTGGTATTCAAAGGGTTAATATACAGCTAAAGTTCTTACTGTTTCTATGAGACACTATTAGAATATAGAAACTTCTCGTTACCGTATCATGATTTTAGAATCTAAAATGAAATGATGTCTACTATGGAAATATATGGGAGTATAACTAAACATTATTTAGTTTACCGGGTATATAATTTAAGATTTATTTTACAGAATCTTACACACACACACACACACACACACACACAGTGGTCCGTAGCATATTGGTCAGCGCACTTGGTTCACAGCCAAAAGGACACAGGTTCCATTCCCGGTCAGGAAAGAAACATTTTGGCAATTTTTCTTACACAATGCGCCTCTCTAGACCTAGCAGTATAAATAGGCCTCTGGAATAAGAGGCCACTTACGACGTCTTTTTTAGTGTTGGTGGTCTATTATATACTAGCTGGACGGGTACCGTACAGGTCAACCAAACACTCAAAATCCAGATATCGGCAATTGGCTGATTACAGATCACATGCATATCTACAGCCACTCCAACCATGCATTAACACTTCACGCAATATATTCCCAGGTCGAACTTTTTCGGTAAAAAAAAAAAAAAAAAAAACGTGAAACTGTAATTATTGGAAACTGAGGTGATCAGAAAATCCCTCAATACTCTCTTGCCCACATCACACCTAGTCATCCAATCAGCAAGTCATGGCTTATCAAGCTGCTAAGGTTGCTGAACGTGGTAGTATGGTTGGAATGAGCGAGAGTGGGATTTCGGAACGTTTACAGGTGGTAAGAAAAGGTGGGAAGAAGGACAACTGACAGACCGACATAGAAATGGAGCTAAGCGGAAAACCACGTCACAACAGGACCAAGAAATTATACTGTATATGTATAACCATCCTTCTCCAATGCCGACGAAGCTAAGCAACATTTGCAATTTCAAGCTTCTACAGAAACTATACGCAAGAGATTGAAGGAGATGGGATATAAACATAGATCACCAGCTGTCAAGCCAAAACTAACCAAGAGGCACAAACAAACTAGGCTTGATTTCGCTCGAATATTTGTTGACCAGGGCATTGACTATTGGGCACGAGTTGTTTTGATAATGTCAGAGAGGTTCCATAATAGTACCATGACGATTAAAATTGTGTCACTTACCCGAGTTGGCGGGGGTTCTTCAAATAAGAATAAATGTGGCTTCCTTTATCCGCTCATGGCCGAGTGGTAACGGTGCTCAACTCTCCCAAACATACCTGGAGTGAGTTGGTTCGAATCCTGGTCAGGATAACTCTCTCCCAACCAATAGTTGTTTTCTCAGACAAGAAAACTTTCAGCTCAACCACGCATGGGTCGAAGACTGCGCTGTTGGAGGCCTAGGAACACACGGCATGTGAGTTAGTCCTAGTCGATATTGTGCATAAAATATAATAAACTAGTCATCATACAGAGTAATACTGTCCATCATATCACTCTTGGCTAATTTCATGTTAACCGAGCATTATATAACTTTTTAATTTCATTACTCATCCACTAATAGCTCTAACTTTCTAGTTAACTCCTTACTTATATTGTTCAAATACTATTAAGCTAGCATGACTTGATATAATATGCACATTAACCACTCCTGTCTATACCAACGGTTGTTTACCTAAAAACCAACCACGTTCGGTTTAGTAACTCATCCTAGCCACCTCGCCCGCCAATATCTGTGCAATATAGGATAGATCTTCCCCTATTACTTCCCTCCCCCCTTAGTGAATGCATATAACTTGATTTCGAATATAATAAATAATACTTTACCTAAACTATCATTGGTGAATAGAGAGACCAGTTTATCATGAGAATCAATAAATATATACTCATTAATCACATTAGGATTGACTATTTTTGGCAGTTTAATCGGGCTTTTCATTAGAGGGTTTATACAACTTAAGGAGGTTCTGTAGGAATTATATGTCAAAACACTATTTACCCTTTGACGTTCATATTCCCTTTCTACTCTGAATAAAATAGTCTCCTTTTCTACTCTGAATATAATAGTATAATGCTAGTCTGAATAAACTGCCAAATACGCGTCCTGATTCCACTAGGCCTACATAAACATTAACATAAACAAAAATCATAAAAGAGGGATTTTTTCAGAGGACTGACTCCATGGGCTGACTGGCCCATGGTATACAGACTAATATTAGTCTTTATACCATGGACTGGCCCATTCACGGCGGATCCCATTGACAATCAGCACATCACAGCCATGTGCCTATCTAATTATGTTTATAAGCTTTTTGTCGTTATTGATACTACTGTAGCAATCGGTAGCCTATTTCACATATCTACCAAACTTGTGCATGCTTATCACGGAGCAGCAGTCCGTTTCCCACTTACAACTTAAGCATCTGTATCATATCCTCTCTTATTCTACACTTCTAATTATATGCAAGACTAATGTCCCCTTTCTTTTGTACTGACCATATCATGTAATTCATGATATTCACTACCTCAGTAATCTTTTACTTTTTTTTAAATTTAGCATGTTCTAACCCATAATGTTGTAACCCATTCTGGCTATAATTCCGTGTCATTTGGCCTTAGTCGTCAGGCGTTAGAATATTATTGATGTTCTAATGTTCTATTATTCTGGATTGTTTTGCCATTCTTCTTTGTACCGTCACTTTCAATCAAGCTATGGACAATGGACATCACAATAAAAAACATAATCCATGTGAAGCCTTACTAAGGACGGGTGACATTTTAAAATTACGTTTGTTGTTATTCACGCTTCTAGATATCTATCTAAATACTCTGATTTCAAACAATGTTGCATTGTTTTTTTGGTTTCATATCACGACTGATGATGACTTCCAAATCTTTTGTAATTATTGAGTTACTTAATTCTATGTTATTTAGCCATCTAGATACCACCACTGATATTGCGTCTTGGCCCTGTCACCACTCAGATTGGTGAACAAATTATATATTTTTTCTTCTGAGATATAGCTGGTGGTTACTGGCTACCCTGGCCTTGAGTAAGGGAGATGGGTAATGAAATCGGACATCACAAGAATGCATTGAACTATTGAATCTCCTTATACGGGAGATATATAGTGCGTAATTATTGACGAAGTAAATATTGTTAAATTTATATCCTGAATGTTTGGCGATTTCCCAATGTTAACTAAACTCAGTAAACTGCATGTATTGCCCATTCGGGTAGTGTATCAAATTATTTTTGGAGAGCATGAATTGTTATCAGGATCAACAATTCAACCTATTTTTAGTGTCATTAGAAAAATTACCAATCTTTTTAGTTAGGCCTAACTCAAGCTAGGTCGTTAATGTAAAAGATGAACAATTGAGGAACTAAAATTGACCATAGTGCAAGATCCCAACCGTCACTACACCCAGTATGATTGCATAGGCTACTGTTAGGCTAATGTTATTTGTTTGTTTCCTACTAATTAGCCATGGTCTAATTCACGTAATATAGTTCGCCCTATTCCAAGAGCTGCTTCTTTAATCAGCAATCTTTCATGTGGATATTTATCGAAAACTTTACTGACATGTCAATATCTTTGAAGGTATTGTTTTGTCTTATTTTATCGATTCGTATGCTTGGGAAAAAGAAAGGTTAATAGATAGCGAGACACTCGTAGCCAACACGGTTAAATTCCATTACAAGATTGATGATTAAGCATTTAACAAATGTGACAGCAGCATACTCCTCTTAATTTGACGTTTGTAATTTAGTCAGTAGCCAGCCCTTATTCCCAAAAGGGGTAGGGACTATCAACAAGAAACACATGAAAGGAGGAAAAAAAAAAGAGGAGGCAGGGGAAGAATCCATACAGCAGTTCGCACACAAACATTCGGAAACCTCAATCACTTATTAGCCCCCAAGATCATTGGCTTCAACTCAGATGCTATCTACGTCCAGACAAATTAACTCTCTCAGTCATTTAGCTGTATAAAATTACATTTTTTTTAGTAACATCGAATATATATAAACGTTTAAGATAACTCATACAATATATACCCGGTGCCAGCGAATTTGGCGCTAATCCTGACCGCATAACATCTTATAACTAAAAAAAAAAAAAAAAAAAAAAAAAAATATATATATATATATATATATATATATATATATATATATATATATACATAAATATGAGTAGATCAGGAGATATACGTAGAAATTGACTACCCGTTTCTCGAATACTTTCTACACCAACACCAAGTATAGTGTTTAATAGGGGTTCTGATTAGAACAATCACTAACAAGCGTATAATTGATTATATAATACAATCTATGCAACTCATTGTATTCATTTTAAGTTATGTATAGAAATGGATATAGAAAGTAGTTTGTCGCTCGTAAATATGTTTGTATTTAACGAAGAAAGAGAGAGAGAGAGAGAGAGAGAGAGAGAGAGAGAGAGAGAGAGATAGCCTTCTATTATGATACATAAGAACATAAGAACATAAGAAAATGGGAGTCTGCAGAAAGCCGATTGGCCTAAGCAAGGCAGATCCCTGTCCCACACAACCCCAATTACAAAGCCCAATTATAGGCTCAACACTCTAATACCCTGAGGATCATCTTACCAAAACGGTTAGAGATTAACGCAGGATTACGGGGTCTGCAGAGCGCTGATTGGCCCAACCCCGCTGATCCCCCTTCACACCCAACCCTTCTCGTCCATATGCTTATCCAATTTTATCTTAAAGCTCCCTATCGTTTTTAATCCCACTATAGCACTTGGTAGTCCATTCCACCCATCTACAACTCTGTTACCAAACCAATATTTGCCTATATCTTTTCTGAAACGAAATTTATCTAATTTGAAACCATTGGTACGAGTTCTTTCGCTATCACTGAGCTTTAGTACATTTGTCATGTCCCCTTTGTTAATCCCACTAACCCACTTGAACACCTCTATCATATCCCCTCTAACTCTGCGTCTCTCTAACGAATGTAAGCCTAATTTCTTCAACCTTTCTTTATACGAAAGATTTCTAATATTATGGATCATTTTTGTCATTCTACGTTGTACTCTCTCCAATGAATCTATGTCCATTCTGTAATAAGGACACCAAAATTGAACAGCATAATCCATATGGGGTCTCACTAATGACAAGTCAAGTTTTAAGATAACATCAGCAGTTCTGTTACTCACACTCCTAGAGATGAACCCGAGAATCCTGTTTGCCTTGTTTCGAACGCTTATACACTGTTGTCTAGGCTTCAAATCATTGCTAACAAACACACCTAGATCTTTCTCACAATTCGAGTTTTCTAATTCCATATTAGGTAGTTTATATTTAACATTTGTATGCATCTTCCCTATCTTTAATACCTTGCATTTGTCAATGTTAAACTTCATCTGCCAATTTACTGACCATTCGTGTAAGGTATCTAGATCCCTTTGGAGGCACTCTATATCTCTATCTGAATCAATTGTTCTCCCCATTTTGGTATCGTCTGCAAATTTACTTATCCTACTAGTTATACCTAAATCAAGGTCATTTATGTATATAACAAACAACAGAGGACCTAATACAGATCCCTGGGGGACACCAGTTTTGACTGCTCCCCATTCTGACTTCGTACCATTTATGCTGACTCTCTGCTTCCTACCAATTAGCCATGACCTAATCCATCCCAACAACGCCCCACCTATTCCATGCGCCTCAACCTTTCTCATCAATCTCTCATGGGGACTCTGTCGAAAGCTTTACTGAAATCTAAATATATTATATCATATGACTTGTCATTATCTACTGCTTCATATACCTCTGAGAAAAAACTAAGCAAATTAGTAAGGCAAGAACGTCCCTGAGTGAATCCATGCTGAGAAGAATTTATTAAATTAAATGTATCTAAGTGGTTTCTAATTTTACTAGCAATAATTGACTCTAGTAGCTTTCCTATGATTGATGTAAGACTAATGGGACGGTAATTGGATGCTATTGATTTGTCACCTTTTTTGAAGATCGGAACTACGTTTGCAAGCTTCCAAGCTTCTGGAACTATACCCGTCTCCAATGACTTGTTAAATAAAAATGTTAATGGGTAACTTAACTCATCCCTACATTCTTTTAATACTCTAGCATATACCTCATCAGGACCAGGCGATTTATGAGGTTTCAGTCTGTCAATTTCCTTAAGCACATCATTTCTACTTATAGTAATCGTACTTAACCTATTTTCTATACTATCGCTATATACCTTACGGATTTCTGGAAACAAATAATGATAACAATATTGTCATATGTAGCGCCCAGCATGTACGAGTACTGTGTGTGTACGTGTGCCCTGGTTGTGGTAGCTCAGGTGGTGGCGGCGCCTGCCTAGACACCACGGGCCTCTGCTAGACACGGGCTTGGGAGGGGAGCGCAAACTAGACAGGTGCCACGTACCTAATATTTTGTCGCAAAATTTAGTTGGGCTACTGTACCTGCAAGGTTCTTTATAAGCAGACTTCTTTGAAACACGCAATCTGCTTTCTTTCCATTTTTACCAAAAGTATTGTTTGTATACAATAAATTTAAGATTGTTATATGGTTCTTTTTCTCTACCTATGGTAATTTGTTAGTGGGTTTAATATTGTCACGAATGTCCCCCTCCAGTCTTGAGCTATCAGGCATATCGTTAATGATGGAGGGGCCACTAATAAATTATAGGTTTGAGTCCCGGAGGGAAGAAGGAAAACCTAATATTTAGTAGTGGCCCCGAAATCATTGACAAGGTAGGCCCTCCCTTCCATTCCCATCCCATTCATTGATGCCTTAAGGTTAATCTTGATATATCATTGAAGGAGGAATGGCGTTGCCTGCTTCAGCGTCTCGGATAGAATCCACAAAAGACATCCACGAGTTGGAAAGCTTTATTATAACAATTCTTAAGTTAAATTATTTTTTTTATTTTTTTACAAAGTTTTTTCGTAGTGAGTACCCACTCATAAAGACAATTCCATAAGAGAATGAGCGTTGCACTTATGATGTTGGCACTGTTTCCCCTGCAGCGGGTGTTTCAAACAGGCTGACCGCGGGTGTTCGAAAGAGAGCTATTACTTAATAAGCATATCGTCAATGATTTTGGGGCAACTATTAAATATTAGGTTTTCCTTCTTCCCTCCGGGATTCAAACCTATAATGTGTACTCCCCAATCATTCTTCCATCCCTTCATTTTTTTCTTCATCAGCTACTAAAATAACCTTTCTCTAAAACGTGTTAAAAAGTGTTTTCCCCTCGCCTCCGATCTACATTCCATTTCACACAATTTACTTTCCATTCACCTATCTGTCACACTCTCTCAGGTTCGTGCTGCTGGCTCACTTCTTTAACTCCCACGTTTAGAGTTACATTCATATGTACTGTTGTAACTCCAATGCCTATTTTGTTTATATCTACTGTTCAATCCACGGTATGCATGCCTATGTTGCACTACTTAGAACAAATGAGTAATTAATATATAAATATTATCACTTTGATTGCCAGGGATCCCTAATTAAGTTTGGAAACATAAATACCAGCAAGTTTCCAATTATTATCTGTTGCGTTGAACATTAAACCTTCCACTTCGGATGGCCTCTTATGCGCCACACATAACTTCCATCACGGACCTCGGTAAGCCTCTTAAACTCCTGTGCTCTAAATAGAGATTTCGAAGATAGCGGGGATTTAGTTTTGATATGAGGGTGCTTGCATCGCACCCACGCCTCCCTAGGACGCATCATCAGTTGTTATCTAGCTGCCATCATGGACAGGAAGCAAAAAACTGGAATGCCTATGTCCGATTTTACGCCTACCTCCACCGCGGCCCAGCTAACACGTATGCCTAAGATTAATGAGAAGAAAGTAAAAATTATTGACTTTTTAACTCCTGGTAGTGTTTTGAGAGTGTTAAGTGACTTAGAAAATATAGAATGTTCCAATTTTGGAGAGCTGGATAGTTATACTGAAGAAAATGTATGTTTTTTACTCTGAGTTGGGCTCGAATAACTGAGTCAGGACCACACAGAGATAGATTGGTCAAGCATGGTAAAGCCTGGATGACTGCCTCATAGCTGTCGAGTTAATTAAGTAACCAATGTGTGAAAGAAGACAAACTTTTAATGCACGAAAAATATAATGCCTCAGGTTAGATAATACCAGATTCCTCTATATGAAAGCTGCTTCTGCTATGCCTCGTATTGCCTAGGTGCCATAAACAAGCAGTTAGTCATATACCTTAGTAGTGTATTCTAATTCAGCTGAACGTCATCTAATCATCTACGGTATTGTCATTTCCTAGACCACTTTTTTATATTAAGGTGTGTGACGTTAACCACTCCGTTAGAACCGCATGGCTTGTCCTACAGTGACTCGCTAGGATCGCCAGGGCAGTGGATGGGGCTACAGTTTATGTATTAGAGTGTGCTTTATTTCATATGAAAGCTCGTGTCATGGGCAGTCCAGAAAGGCTCTTTGTTTTTACCCATGTCAAGGCTTTATATATTTAATTGTAAAGTATATGTTTTATCATTAACTAGTAATGATGGGATCTGGGAGAGAGAGAGAGAGAGTAGAACAGAGTGAGAGGGAGCGCGCAGTGTTTTTGTCCCGCTCGATGACGTCATGGCTGGCTGCCTCGTGGGGGTTGGTTGAGAGAGGTCCTTACCATGCTGAGCTCCCTTGCTAGTGGCTAGAGGACTTGTAACCTCTTTTTTCCCACGCGCCTCGAGCTAGTGCGAGTATATATACAGTTCCTCGCCACTCTCTCCCTCAGATCTGGTTTCTAGAACGCATCTATCTCATCCCTTGCTACCTGTCCCCTGCTCTGTACCTGAGAATCTTTTCCTCTGCCTACCTCTCTCTTTTTCATATCTTTCACCACCTTTTTATTAATATTATACCCCCTCTGGTTAACTCTGCAAAATCAGCTTCATGCTGGCCAGTTGTATTGTGCGTTAAGGTCTGATATAACCCATGTATGTTAGTTGTTAAAATAAGTGGATCACGAAGCATTGGTTGGCATTCATATTGTTTAGTACTGCTTCCTATCAGTATTAGTGTTCTGCTGGATTAGATAATGCTAGACTAGGAGTCTGATATTATAAGGTATTGTTTCCTATGAGTGCTGGCTTTAGGAAAAAGCTGCACGATATACCTGAGAACTGGAGTTGATTGAGTAAATTCTAGTCTGTGTGCCATTGAGAGTAGAGCATGCACGAATGAGGGCTTTTTGCCTATACCATTCTGCACTGTTCTAAGCTCGTTGTTTGTCTTTGAGGTACGCCAGGAGAATGCTTAATACTTCGGTATTAAGGTTTCTCAAGAGAGCTACCCTTCATTATAACGTAATATTTGACGCACAGACTTGAGATTTGCACTAGGCTATGCGGCATGCCATGCGCACCAGTATCTCGTATCATTGACTCTAGCTAGACTTTATCAGTCACAGTAGACATTAAGTATATTAATCCAATTACTCTTTTTATGCATACCCATTTATTATTACACAAGCTTTTCGCAGCCTAGTTTGATGTATGGAGACACAAACGACTTAGGCTCTTTTTGTTGATAGGAATACTGCATTGTCGTGGCGATTATTATTATTGTTGTAGTGTTTAGGATATTCTTGGCTCCGACGGCATTATATATTCTGCCTTTTTGTGTGCATAGCCTGCACGAGCATTGTTCCTCTGCCTGCCTTTTTGGGTTCCATTTCCGATACGAGCATCTTTATAGCATCTAACATTTAAAGAAGATTCCTTGTTAGTGTTGAAGGACTTTAGTGCACTTTCTTTCATGCAGGAGTGCCTGACATTTATTGATTAAAGTAACGTAAGCTGTAACTTCTCTTACCACCTTACTTTGCATACCATAACCAAGCACCTTCGGTTATAGGTAGTAATAGGCTGTTTTCACATAACATTAAGCCTAGAGTAGACGTACATTTATTGAGAGTTTGATAGCCTATTATTGCATATAGAACTCTGTAGAGTATTTGTGTTCTTTGTTCACTGGGAATATACATCAGAGGTTGGATCTAGCGCTTTCCGTTGTAACATTTATGCCATTACTAGTCCAATGAATAAGAGCCCTGATATATTTGAACCTCAGTCGTAACAAATGGCGATCTTACCTAGGATTTGGTGAACCTACATTTATTAGCAGGGAACATTTGTTGTTTTGGGGAATATTTTGCGGGGATCAGCAAGAATTTGTTTTTGTTTGCAACATAGTATAGCCCTTGAGTATTTCCGAGAATTTCTGTGTATATTGAGGTATAAGAGTTTGGGGTACTTCTTTTCTGAAAATTGTGGTGAGAAATTTTTGTGAGCATCATGTCTTATACCGGATCAGAGGAGAATGGAGACACAGTACGTAATGTCGAAACTGAGGAACAGCAGTATGATGATATGGTTAATCAGGTGAACTGTGAGGAGGATGCTAGGATATTTTTGCAATGGCCTGTTACTGCCGAGCGGTTGGAGGGTATGGATCGGTACGGTCTTCAATGCCTGGCCACAGCTATCGGTCATGCGGTTACTAGCAGCATGACCAAGGATAACTTGATAACGTGTGTACTGGGCAGGGTGACTGGTGAGCGAGATGGGTTGAGTGCTCAGAACCCTTCGGCCATGCTTCCCCTACACTCGACTCCCAGCCATCCCAGTAGTTTGCCGACCCCGGGTACGCTTCCGCAGTTGGGTGGTGACTGGCAGGGTGGGTTGCCCCTGGGGGGACCACCGGTAATTTCAAACATTGTAGCACCTTCACCTCAAGGGTTAACTCCAGAATTATTGCTTCAGCTCGAATTAGCTAAGATCGAAGAGAGAAAGGCTATCAGGGTATGTGAGCTTCAGCATCAGCAACAAATAGAGCTAGCAAAAATCCAAGCTGAGTCGACTAGGTACTGTGCCGACATGGACGTAGAGAAGTCGCGAGTAGAGACAACGGGACAGCGACTTAGGGCTGATAACCGTGTTCATGAGCAGTCTCTCTCGCACTTATTGAAACTGGTTCCGGTGTTTGATAAGAGTGGTGTAACAGAATTTTTCGCACGCTTTGAGAAGAAGTGCCAGGAACACCAGTGGCCAGAGAATAAATGGGCAGCACTTGTATCCTCTAGATTAATAGGCAAGGGTCTTAAAGCCTACGATGCGTTACCTTTGGAGTTATGTATTGTGTACGAGGATCTCAAGGAGGCTGTCCTGAGGGCTTACGAACTGCAACCAGAAACGTACCGTTTGAAGTTCCGGGGTGTAACTAAGGGAAGAGATAGCACCTTTTTGGAACACACCCGGGACTTGTCCGATGCTATGGGGAACTGGCTCCGATCTGAGAAGGTCACAACATTTGATGAAATTAAGCAGTTAATGATGTTGGAGCAGTTCTATAAGAGCACGGGCGGTGATCTAACTTTGAACTTAAAGGAGAAAAACCCAAGAACTCTAGTCGAAGCAGCAGAAATGGCTGATCGACGGCTGTCGTTGATTCGGGGTTGCGGGTCCTCACAGAAGGACGATGTAAGTGCTAAGGACCGTTATCCTCCCCCTCCCCGTAACAATGACACATTTAAACAGAAGAGCCATGAAACTAAAACTGAATCCAAACCTTACACCACACCGTATGTGAAAAGTCAGGGGCCTTTTACATCACAGTATAAGCCGAAACCGAAATTTATGTGTTTTAGTTGCCACCAGGAGGGTCATAAGGCAAATGAGTGCCCTAGTCGACCTCCTCCGGCAGCCGTGTCTTTTGCTCACGGCATTGGAGTGTTCAAGAGGACATTGGAGTTTGTTAGAGGCATTTCTTCCGAGGTAAATACACTGCCAGTGCAGAAGGATCCGGAAGGCTTATTCCCTGTCCGTGATGCCTTTAGTGACCACAGGGGACTCGGTTGTATGGAGTGGGGGGGTAGAAGACATGAGGTGAGAATTTTGCGTGACACTGGGGCATCGCAAACACTGTTGAGAAATTTCACTGGTAAACCTGTCAATACGGCACGGGTGGTTGTGGTTCAGGGAGTTAATGCGACAAGGTCATACCCGCTTGTAAGAATGAAGGTGGAAGTTGATGGTGTGACTCGTGACCTGGATGTAGGAATTGTGGAGAAGTTACCTGTTGGGGGCGTCGACCTCCTTCTCGGCAACGACTTTGCGGGACCTACTTCTGAGGCTCCACCCTTGGTCGTTGCCGAGAAGCCGGCCGACGTGAGTAGGGAGGAGCAGGAGTGGGTTGAGAAGTGTCCGGTGCAGCCTATGGCGTGTGTTGTCACCGGAGATCCTGCATCCAGGGAGTCACATTCTGGTCAACAATCTTTAGATCAGCGGAGGAAGGGTACCGAGAAGGGGTTGAAAGTTGATGCGGTTGAGAGTTTAGTATCAACGGACCTTCTCGGGGACTCAGTATTAGGACCAAATATCGAGTCTGAAGAAGACCCAGTAACTGTTGTGGAAAAGGCAGAGGATGGGCTTAAAAAGACGAAAGAGTTGAAGGAGGACAGTGATGCACAGTCGGGAGATGTAGCAACAAGGTACCCTGACGCGTACCCTATGAGAAATGGGTCGGCGAAGACGGTGGTCCGAAGCTTCCTAGTGTATTTTTCCCGGTATGGTTACCCGCAGGGGATTCAGTCAGTCCGGGGACCCAACTTCACTTCTAGCCTCTTTGTTCAAGCAATGCCGCAGCATGGGATTGTTGGGGTTGTGTCATCTGCGTATCATCCGGAGAGCCAGGGTGTGTTAGAGCGATGGCACTCAGCCTTGAAATCTGTGCTTCGTTGTTGTTGCTTTGAGAGTGGGAGGGATTGGGATCTTGGCCTGCCATGTGTTTTGTTTGCTGTGTGGGAGGTACCTGGGGAGAGTTTGGGATTCAGCCCTAATGAGCTCGTCTTTGGACACCGTGTCAGAGGGCCTCTCCATATGGTTGAAGAAGTATGGGAGGGCACAGAAAAACCTTGTTCTATGCTCAAGTGTGTCCTCAACAGTCGAGAACGGATGTTGCGCAGTCTGGAGTTGGCTGGCCGTAATTTGACTAGCTCTCAGGCCCTCAGGAAGGAAATGTACGACCTCAAGGTTAAACTCAGGGAGTTTCACGTGGGTCAGGAGGTGTTGATTCAACTGCCCCTTGTAGGTCACCCCTTATCCGCGAAGTACGCTGGTCCTTATAGGGTGGTGAAGGAGCTATCAGACCTGGATTACTTGGTAGCCACTCCAGACAGACGGAAGCGCAATCAGTTATGTCATGTTAATCCCATGAAGGAGTATGGGAGGCACCCCCCTGAGCCTCTCACTGTGCCTGTGATGACGTTTAGCAGTCAAGGTGGAGAAGGAGAACGGGACAGTCAAGCTCAGGTGGAGGATAACTGGAAGGATAAGAAGTTCAAATGGGCGCCTGAGTGTGAGAAGGTGTTTAGAGAAGTAAACCACCTGTTGTGCACTCACCCGATCCTCAGGGCCCCTGACTTTAGCCTACCTTTCCAACTAGCAACGGAGGCTAGTGGTGTGGGGGCTGGTGCCGTCCTTGTGGAAAAGGACGATGATGGGCTGGAGCATCCTGTTAGTTTCTGCTCGGAGAAGTACAATTCGGCCCAGGGGAGCTGCTCTGTTGTCGAGGAGGAGCTGCTAGCGGTTGTGCTTGCGCTGGGGCATTTCGAGGTCTATGTTCCAGCCTATGGCCCGGTCGTTGTAGTTTACCCAGATCATCACCCTCTCAAGTTCTTGGACCAGTTTCACAATCGGAATATGAGGCTGACCAGGTGGTCGCTAAGGTTACTGGTATATAACCTGGACATACGCCATATTGCCGGTTGTGACAACGTGGTTGCAGATGGTCTTTCAAGGGTATATGATCCTGGGTAGATTGACACACGGGTAGCCTCCTGCTTTAGTTTGGATAGTATTTTGCGCTTGGTGCTTGTTGGCTCGCGGTTGTAGCCCAGCGTATTGGGTCGTAAAGCAGGAGTTGAGCGTTTGGTATAGAAGAAAAACTAGGCTTGCCCCTATAGTGCAGCCGAAATAAACAAATTATAAGCATAACAATCAAATAAAAACTCTTTCTTTGATATTTGAATTTTTTTAGTATGTTACAGCAGTAATTCTGAGTTGCACTCCTCTCAGAATGCTGGGCTAGAGAAGCTCGCTCTTGAGGAGCATAACTACATATAATTTAACCTATGGTGTTGGGGAGGGTTATAATTTTGAAAAATGTTTTGTTGAAGAACTGTACCAGATATTTTACTGCCGCTGGGTGATGGGAAGTGGAGATATAGCATGGGTTCTAACCATCAGATTTTTGTGAGCCTTGGGGCCTCTGAGAAAAATCTTGGGGGGGGTGTGACGTTAACCACTCCGTTAGAACCGCATGGCTTGTCCTACAGTGATTCGCTAGGATCGCCAGGGCAGTGGATGGGGCTACAGTTTATGTATTAGAGTGTGCTTTATTTCATATGAAAGCTCGTGTCATGGGCAGTCCAGAAAGGCTCTTTGTTTTCACCCATGTCAAGGCTTTATATATTTAATTGTAAAGTATATGTTTTATCATTAACTAGTAATGATGGGATCTGGGAGAGAGAGAGAGAGTAGAACAGAGTGAGAGGGAGCGTGCAGTGTTTTTGTCCCGCTCGATGACGTCACGGCTGGCTGCCTCGTGGGGGTTGGTTGAGAGAGGTCCTTACCATGCTGAGCTCCCTTGCTAGTGGCTAGAGGACTTGTAACCGCTTTTTTCCCACGCGCCTCGAGCTAGTGCGAGTATATATACAGTTCCTCGCCGCTCTCGCCCTCAGATCTGGTTTCTAGAACGCATCTATCTCATCCCTTGCTACCTGTCCCCTGCTCTGTACCTGAGAATCTTTTCCTCTGCCTACCTCTATCTTTTTCATATCTTTCACCACCTTTTTATTAATATTATACCCCCTCTGGTTAACTCTGCAAAATCAGCTTCATGCTGGCCAGTTGTATTGTGCGTTAAGGTCTGATATAACCCATGTATCTTAGTTGTTAAGATAAGTGGATCACGAAGCATTGGTTGGCATTCATATTGTTTAGTACCGCTTCCTATCAGTATTAGTGTTCTGCTGGATTAGATAATGCTAGACTAGGAGTCTGATATTATAAGGTATTGTTTCCTATGAGTGCTGGCTTTAGGAAAAAGCTGCACGACATACCTGAGAACTGGAGTTGATTGAGTAAATTCTAGTCTGTGTGCCATTGAGAGTAGAGCATGCACGAATGAGGGCTTTTTGCCTATACCATTCTGCACTGTTCTAAGCTCGTTGTTTGTCTTTGAGGTACGCCAGGAGAACGCTTAATACTTCGGTATTAAGGTTTCTCAAGAGAGCTACCCTTCATTATAACGTAATATTTGACGCACAGACTTGAGATTTGCACTAGGCTATGCGGCATGCCATGCGCACCAGTATCTCGTATCATTGACTCTAGCTAGACTTTATCAGTCACAGTAGACATTAAGTATATTAATCCAATTACTCTTTTTATGCATACCCATTTATTATTACACAAGCTTTTCGCAGCCTAGTTTGATGTATGGAGACACAAACGACTTAGGCTCTTTTTGTTGATAGGAATACTGCATTGTCGTGGCGATTATTATTATTGTTGTAGTGTTTAGGATATTCTTGGCTCCGACGGCATTATATATTCTGCCTTTTTTGTGCATAGCCTGCACGAGCATTGTTCCGCTGCCTGCCTTTTTGGGTTCCATTTCCGATACGAGCATCTTTATAGCATCTAACATTTAAAGAAGATTCCTTGTTAGTGTTGAAGGACTTTAGTGCACTTTCTTTCATGCAGGAGTACCTGACATTTATTGATTAAAGTAACGTAAGCTGTAACTTCTCTCACCACCTTACTTTGCATACCATAACCAAGCACCTTCGGTTATAGGTAGTAATAGGCTGTTTTCACATAACATTAAGCCTAGAGTAGACGCACATTTATTGAGAGTTTGATAGCCTATTATTGCATATAGAACTCTGTAGAGGTACGTCTATAAGGCTAGCTACATAGAGCTTTTGCTTAGCTAGCTATATATGCCAATCATTCAAATATATGTATTATGATGTATTATTGTATATTATGTATGTACACAATTGGCAATACAAATCAATCAATCAATCAATCAATCAATCAATCAATCTTCACTGCTTTCAGCAACTTGCCCTCTACTCCGTATATTCTAAGTACTTTCCACAAACCTTCTCTATCCACTCTGTCATAGGCCTTCTCCAAGTCCATAAAGGCAACATACACCTTTTGTTTTTTCTCCAGATACTTCTCCACAACACAAATCAGGGTAAAGTAATTACACAAATAATTTGTTACAGAAAATTGAGAAATTTGGAGATTTCTACTAACAGTAAGAAAACATGTTTTTACTGTAATTTGTTTATCAACAAAAGGAATGATTTATTATCAGTCAAATTTACCCAAATAATTATTAACCCGTGCAGCCCCAGCGACGCGCCTGACACGTCGGCGATGTATGTAACGCATAGCCCCAGAGACGCGCCTGGCGCGTCACCCTAATTGCGCCGACCGTAACCTCAGGTGTAGCCACTCAAGAGGGCTCAGATTTATATGGGAACTGTGTACGTATCCCACGCAACCGTGCCGATGGTTGAAAACTCTCAAAGTCCATGTGCGTGCGCGTGAGCGCGCAATAACCTGGTTTTTTGGGGTAATTGCCTTCAATTTTTTACTCTTGTAAAATACGTTTTCGGGGGCTCTGTAGGACCGTTCTTTAAGCTTTTTGAGCATTTTTTCGTGGTTTTTCCTTCATTCCTAACCCATTCGCTATTGTTTCTGGAATAAAACCATTTTTTGAAAACCGGCCGGGTTCTGGTGAACAAACATTACAAAACTAGCCGGGGCAAGACGGGTAACAAAATGGCTCATTATATGCATTTTTTTTTTTTTTGTTTTTTTTTTTTTTTTTCTATATTCCAACTTACTTCCTCTCGGGCATAGGCTGAGAGCCTTAACATTCACCACTTTACAATGAACAGTGAAGCCTGTGAGGTCTTGTTCCAGTCTAGGGAGTGAGACATGTGAAGCACGTAGAGTACAACGAGCACCTGCCATCTTGCCTTCACATGAGGCACGGTGCTCACTCATGGCCCGAAACGACCCCATCTCTGAAGCCATCTCGTTCCCGTGCTTCACTGTTTCACCCCCTACACTCGGACTCTCACACTTACACACACACAACGCCACCTGTTGAGCAGATAACTCACCAGGCATTGCACCCCTATAGCATATTTTGAATATGGGAATATTCATACACTGCTATTTAATCAGGGAACAATGAGGGTATTTTATTGACGTTTCGGTGGGCTTGTGGTAATGCACTGATACTAGGTACAGCACAAATTCCATCCCAATAATATCTTCCCATTGATACATCGGGATTTGAACCCGGGACCTTTGGATTACCAGGCCAGTGGCAAGACCACTCCACCACACCTCCCCTATTAGTGCATTATGTTCATTATGTATAGTATATATTGTATTATGACTGTTTATATGCGACCACTAAAGCTTACTACGGTACAGGGGTACATCCGGGTAGGCGAGTAAGATGGAAAGAAATAAATTCCTTAGAATTGTATTGTTTGCATAACATACACTAAATAGTTATTAATAATTATTTCTAGATCAAATTACTAGAATTGCTAATGTCATTTTATGAATGCATTTTGCTTAGCCTAAGATGCAAACTACAGGTTTTACAATAATACATTCGTCCTAGCAGACATTAGTAAAGTATTGTTTGTGAGAGAGTGGGTACAGCTGAGGCCGCGCCACCCCTTCCCCTATCACATCCAACCCAAATTATATTCCAGCAGCACTTGCACCCGGGCTGACACCAACCCGGGCATCCCTCTCCCCTATAGTCCAGTAAATCTAGCAATCATTTAACTGGACCTAGAACAAATTGTAATAGAAGGTTTTTTGGCTTTAACTTGTTTATTAGGTCCCTCTGATGAACATATAAAAAGTCTCCAACTTTTGGACACTGGGAAAGTGGTTAATTTGCATAAATTCAAGATGGCCGCCGTCCAAAGCTTCAATTTACAGATAACTTTTTTCTGGTTGCTCCTAGACCCTATAAATGTATTACAAACAACGTTTTTTGGCTTTAACTTGTTTATTAGGTCCCTCTGATGAACATATAAAAAGTCTCCAACTTTTGGACACCTGGAAAGTGGTTAATTTACAGCCGAAAAACCTTACAGACAGGCTGAACTGTCTCTTTCACAAGGGGTGACACAGGCACTTTGTGCTTGTATGGGTTTTTTGACCTGTTGTCCCTCTTTTTTATAAAAAAAAAAAAAAAAAAACATGACGTAGTATGACGTCATTCAGAGCCAATTATGTAATTCATGATAGGAGTTCGTATTCACTTGGATCATCGGTGCTTGCATCAAAGTTGCTATTTTGACAGAGTCCTTTACATTGACCACATGCACTGGAACATTCAAGCTCATTCCGTTTGCAACTACAGCGTTGAGTGTCACAGTTGCCCTTACACTGACATCTGACCAATTTCAGTAGTGAATCAGGAGCCACTGGCGAATCCATCGTCTTCGGTTCAAGCTGTCCCTTCCGCAGACACCAGCCCCATTTCTCGGGGTCCACACAGTTCCCCATCCATTCCTGGACCTGACAATAAACTCGGAACGAGTGGTATTTGGCTGCATCGGTTGTTGGGGAAGGCTGTGAACTTCAACGGTAGTTGAACTTTTTGCCACCTTGTTGCAAAACTTCACTTTCCTCAAGGCAGCCCCTTTACCAATACCATACAGTCGTGAGGTTGTGTCACATCCACAGAGTGCATGGACAACTGGCAGGACACGACATGCTTTCACCGAGAGCTTCTGCTACTGAGTTAATATGCCAACATTTCCCACCTTCCTTGCTCGACTTGAAGTACAAATCACATATGTCACGGTTTCCCTTGCATGCTCAATTCCCTTCTTCGCAATCATGACATCTGCATCTGCTCAATGAAGTTTTGCTTATTGTCCGAGTTTGAATAACCGTCGAATACAACCAGAGAAAGTTTTGTCATGTACATGCTTGCAATGTCCTCAAATGTGTCACCCTTCTTCCATGGAATCCTTTGCAATAAGGAACCACCATCCAGAACATGGGTCACAGTCCTTTCTTCCTCAAATGATTCCAATGACGACTTGGGAACAACAGCAGCTATCTCATCTCCTAGCTGTGGTTTATTGGCTTCCTTCGCCCTCAGCTTGACTGTTTCTCCTTCGTCTAACGTGTTTGAGCAAATGCCGCAGGGATTATGCACCACCTCTTCTATGGCTTCGGTAGATGTCGCACCAATCTGTTGAAACAAGAAACAAGATGATGGGATTAGTATAGGCCTAGGCAAAATGTAATAGACAATAATGTGCAGTAAAGGTAGGGCTTGACCTAGAACAAATTGCAATAGAAGGTTTTTTGGCTGTAAGGTTTTTTGGCTGTAAATTAACCACTTTCCAGGTGTCCAAAAGTTGGAGACTTTTTATATGTTCATCAGAGGGACCTAATAAACAAGTTAAAGCCAAAAAACGTTGTTTGTAATACATTTATAGGGTCTAGGAGCAACCAGAAAAAAGTTATCTGTAAATTGAAGCTTTGGATGGCGGCCATCTTGAATTTATGCAAATTAACCACTTTCCCGGTGTCCAAAAGTTAAACAACCTTCTATTGCAATTTGTTCTAAGTCCAGCCCTACTTTGACTGGTCTACTACCCAAGGTTACTCCATCACCGGAACTAGTTTGTTGGAGAGTGAGAGAGAGAGTAATAATAATAATAAGTTTATTTCCACCATTAGTGGTTATTCTTGTTACATGATGTACAATATATACAATATGTATTGGAGAGTGTTTGCCTAAGAGACTAACCCTGTTACATATTGCAGTCAATATTTGACTGCCCGTCCTTATTATGTTTAGTACAAACATTGCATACATTACATTGATAGAGAAGAGGAGAGCTAGATTGGGAGGTAGGGGTTGATCGAGGTGTGGAGGACAGAGGTCGGGGGGAGGAGGGAGCACAGGTGAGGGTAATTTCCTGGGTTCAGGCTTTAAGCGTTAATCTCTATACAAAACAGATTGACCTCTCCTCGGTCAAGGTGGCCAGGTGAGGTGAGGTTATGCTCTAGACAAAAGATACTGGCTGTGCCCAGGTCAAGGGAGATGAGAGTGAGGTATGTATCTTTAGGGAGAGTGATGCCAATACTATTAATATTTATAATGATAGTAATAATATTAATACTATGGTAGCTCTGTTCTGTATCATGTTCAACACATCCAGGACAGTGTAGCGCAATCCATGATTGATCGGATCTGGGCCTTGTATAACATCAGGAGGCTCTTGGGAATTTGCTTGATGTCTCCTGGATATTAGGAGAGATTGGCTCTTTTGGCTTGAAATTTGCTTTGCCAGATGCGCCCCCGGTGTGAGATGTTTACATAAAAGAGGAGAGAGAGAGATAGAGTCTTGTATTCATTATATTAATTGAAGAAATGAAAGATAACGTTATAAAAGGAAAGAGGAAGGAAAATAATGAGCAGGAAATAATTGGTGAAGAGGAGAGAGGTTATTGTTTAGAAGATAGACGGTAGTAGATGTCAAAACACAAACAATGAAGAGAGAGGGAACATATCGGAAACAAGAAAGTGCAAGGGGAAAACGTGGGGAAACGAGTAATTGAATACAACGAAAGTTTGATAAGTATGATATAATATGATATGGGAAATCCTAGTTGGTAGTGTTATGAGAGGGACGAAAGAGAAAACATAGAAAAGAAAATTAATATGAAATTGAAAATATATATCTGTTATAGCATATGGTCCAGTGATAGAAGATAAAAGAACGGGCATAGACAGGGAATAAGCACAATATTATAAATAATAAAATTTTTAGGAAAGAGCAGATGGTGTGTAAAAGATGAAGTGATAAGATTAAAATGATGAATGCAACTTGACAGGTTAGCAGGGAGGTATTACACGAAGCAAGAGTGACTGACAGCCTGAGATGAAGGAGAGGAGAAGAAAGAGGTAAGTACTGCCAAATGTGTTATGCACAGGTTCAATAAATACATAGATATTATGACACAGAGAAGTGATGGTTGGAGACTCTTGGATGTCTCATGTGAAGATGGTGATGAAGGATCTTACCAGTACAAGTGATATCTATTGAACAGTGGCCTAGCTCTCCAATAATCTTGTGGCGCGATATAGTACCTATTTTATCATCTGAGAGTGGCCCGTCTAGAGGTTGGTCTACAGGGACAATATCGGGGACTCTGAAATTATAATGTTCTAACATATTTCCAACACAGCTTCAACGACAGAAGGTGGGATGAAAACGTTTAACACTTTTTGTTATTCATGTTTACCTTCTGTTGGGGACCAAGTGACTTTTAGAAAACTAGCTATAAATCCCTTGAAATAACTCAATTTAAATCGAATTGAATTAATTATCTAAAGTTATCCAGAACACAATGACATCAACATATCGAAACCATTAAGCTCTTACCACTTTATTTGGACCAATTAGTTTGTGTGTATCTCTATGTAGCACAACGTGACACACACACACACACACACACACACGCATGCACAAATACACATACACACAAAGGAGTACAAAGGAACACAAGCAACAACAGGTCATTCGACCCGTCGAGGTTACTTGCCCTCCAAAACACTGCTGTTCCAAGTGGTGCAACAGTATTTCGGAGAGAATGTTTGAAAGATTTTTTTTTTTTTTTTTTTTTTTTTTTTAAAGAGACAATGAACGGAGGAAGGAAAAACACAGATAAAACAAAAAGGTCCATGTGCCTAAAGGCATCCTCCATTCATAAAATGTTTGTAACAACTGGATTTAAACATTTGTAGATTGTAAGTTTGTGGAAAGCAATTCGAAGGAAGTGAATTCCAAAGAGTAGTAGCTCTGGGGATAAATGAATTCTGATAAGCAGAAGTTCTGCATTGTGGAGGAGAAAGTGTAAATTCATGGGTGCTCTCAGCTGCCCTAGTTCTACGGGGAAAGATGTGGAGAGGCGGCACAATTGAAGCAAGTTCCTCGGAACAATTGCTGTGAAAATATCTGTAGAATAATGCAAGGGATGCAATGTTTTCTTCGTATGAATAATGTAGGAAGGTCCTGTGTGATTGCAGGGTTATTGATTAATCTAATAGCTTTATTTTGAATTTTGTCCAAACTGCCTCAATGCAAACCACTCCACTTCCACCCCACAGAGGTGAACAGTAATCCATCTGAGCGCAATGACTTTTATATATACGGCCAACTGCTCGTCAGTGAAGAATTCTCGAACTCTGTACAGGAGTCCCAGTTTTTTTAGAGCATTCTTAGCAATGCTTCTAACATAATGTGTCCAGCTCAAGTTAGTTAGTTAATGTACACCGAGAATGTCAATACTAGGGGAAGTGGGAATATTACATCATTAAAAAATATATGGGAGTCAGTGAGATTCTGTCGGTTTAGAAAATTGAATGTACTTGGTTTTTCTGTGCATTAAAGGAAACTAGATTCTCTTGTCCCCATTCATTAATTCTAGAAAGGTCCTGGTTCAGAGAAATTGCAGTGTTTATTTTGAATTTATAAGAGATCGGGTTGGGTGAAAGAATTGGTAAATGTGAAGGAACTGTGGAGTGTTTGAGTCATCTGCGTAGGAATGTATTGGATTATGAGTGGTAGATATGAGATCATTGATATGAATGAGGAACAGAATTGGGGCCAAAAACTGATCCCTGGGAACACCAGCATTTATTGAGTGAAATTGAGAATAAAGGCCATCTACCATTACACGTATTTTTTCGTTATGAAGATAAGAAGAAATTAGTGGAACTAATGATGCAAGGCCGTAGTGTGACATCTTCGACAATAAGGATTGATGCCAGACTCTATCAAATGCCTTTGATATATCCAGTGCTATTGTATGTGTTTCACCATGTTGGTCTGTAGCTTGGTTGATTTGATGCGTAAGAAGGCAAAGAAGGTCTGCAGTTGATCGACATAGTCTAAACCATATTGCCTATCACTGATTAATTTATTATTCTCCAGATGCTTAATTATGTGATTATTTAATATAATTTCAAAGACTTTACCAAGAGGGAAGTTATAGCTATTTGTTCTGTAGTTTGATGGATCTGAAGAGGCACCTTTTTTAGGAACTGGATGGGAGTGTTTTGCTTTCTTTCAGGGTACTGGGAAGCATGAGGTATGAGTACACGACGGAAAATTTTGCCAATACAGGAGCGAGCACCAAGGAGCAATTCTTAAGTACTATGGAGGAATTTCATCTGGACCAGGAGCCTTATCTACTGAGAGATTCTGCAAAATAGTTTTGACATGTCTGGGTGAATCTTTAAGTGAGGGAATTTCAGGTGAATTAAATTAAGTACAGGGACATCTGAGTTTATTTTTCTAAGAGGTTGAGTTGGTGGAGAAAATATCCGCAAGAAGGTTAGCTTTACCTCGTGAGTCACTTACAAGATTGCCTGTCGGAGATTTTAATGGTGGACTGAAAGCAGTAGTGAAGTTGGATTTGAATGAGTTAAGAGTAGACCAAAATATTTTGTTATCATTTGGATTATTTAGAGTTTATTTGCCCTGCTTATGGCGAAAGAAAGTTGATTTAGTTAGGTTTAATACAGTTTTGGCATGATTTCTGATGTTTCTAAAGTAATTAAAGGCTTCATGTGTTTTGATCTTGTGTATGCATTGTAGGCTATTGCTTTTGTTCAGTTACTCTAGCACAATTATGGTCAAACTCTGGTGAATTAGATCTTTTACTGTACTTTTGATGATGAATAAAAGTTTCCATATCCCAATTTTTAACAAAATCTTGTATGTGGCCTCAAGGTGGAGTGTGCATCATTAGAAAAGAAAGAGGTCCAGGGAATATCAATAAAGAAACCTTGAAGACCCTCCCAGTCTGCCCTATCGTAATGCCATTTAGTCACCAAAAACAGGTTCAGAGTGGGAAGGTTGTGGTAGGTGATAGACAGGTGGCCTGTATCAGACAGTGATCAGAAGATCCAAGTGGGGACCTCACTGTAACATCATAATTGTCTGAATTGGTTGTTAAAAATAAGTCCAGTAGGTGGGAATTATGATTAGGATTATCTGGTACAAAGCGGGTGGGTTGGTTGACTAGTTGAATGAGATTAAATGAGTCTGCAAATAGTCACATTCAAGACCAGCTCATCATCAGTCCTGGCTGAATGAGTGAGCCATTCAACATATGGACATTAAAATCACCCAACACAGTGATTTCAGAAGAAGCATTTAAGTTGAGGACACTGAGTTGTGAGGACAGAGAATCAAAAAAGACTTTGCTCTGGAGGAGTATTTGGGGAACGGTAGATGCAACATATGTATTTAAATTTACCAGCAGAAATTAATTTTGTATATAGAATAATCAAAATAGGGACAATTGAAACTAGTAACCTCCTCCAGGGCAATTTCAGATTTTGCGAAGCAACATACACCACCTTTAGGTCTGAAATTTTGGAGCAGTTGATAACCTGGAAAATTAAATCTAGATGTGTCAGATGTGGATGTTACTTGAGTCTCGGTCAAAAAAAGGAGAGTAGGGGATTCTGCTTGAAGAAATTGGTGTACAGAATTGATGTTAGAGTGAAGTCCCCTTATATTACTAAAGAAATAGCTGTACTGACAATCAGCTTTGGGACGTTGCAATGCTCTTGACACAGTGACACATATGAGAAGGAAGTGATGCCCTGGGGCTTAGTTCATGGTAGGGGAAATTATATTAAGATCTATTAGGTTATTGAACAAACACTACTAAAGAAAACAAGTCTGTCAGAGCTTATATGTTCACGCATGGCGTTGATGCGAGTTTCTTTGCAAGCATTGCTATTGCTTCACAAAGGTCACTCGCGGCTGAACCAAACTTGTTTTGACTTAGGAAGATCCTCCAAGTCTTAGCATCTATACCTGATGGACCTGCCCCTCCCTGTGTTTTCAGTGCCTTTCTCCATATGAGGTCTCCAGTTATATTCTCATATATCACCGGGTCTGGAGGAACATATTCCCCTTCTATTTTGGTCTCATCACGTGCTGGTTTTGCTTTTGGGTGTTTCTCCTTTAGCTGGTCCAAAATGTTTTGGTTCACTTCGTGCACCCCACTTGCGGCTTCCCCAGAGACCATTCTGACTGCCTGTGCCACTTTACCAATCCTCATGCTATTTCCCACTGATCGTGCCATATCATCTGGCTTCCTCTTTCTTCGTTGTTTTGTTTTCAGTCTTTGCTGGATTGCTCGTACTTGGCTAAGAATTTTGTCTAACTCCCCGTTTTTCCACCACTCCATTCTCTGTTTCAGCCTCTTAGTGTTCTCATTTAGTTTTGCCTTTGGTCTTTTTCTTAGAAGGAACAGCTGAGGAATGAAAGGAGCTATATTGATTGCCGCGTGCGCCAAAGGGGCATCCTGAACATAACATAGGATCATACGCCTGAGTTCCCCCAGCATGTCTTTTGCAGCCTCACAAATCGGTAGTTCAAACTTATTATGTTGCCATTGTATCACTTCTGCATACATTTCATTCACTAATGCTATGAGACTGTCACCAGAATGTCCCATCCATTCATGTTTACATTAATAGGTCGTTCGTTCTGTTCACGATTTTCGATAATCTCCCTCTCATTATCTTTGTTTACACCGTTTTCATTATTTTGTTCAGCACCTCTGTTGTCTTGCGAATTATTGATTCCTGCATTTTCTTCTGCTGGCTGCAGTTGTTGATTGTTATTACCTTCATTTTCTCTAACAGGGTTTGCCTGTACATCACCATTAACTACATTGTCTATTTCATGGTTCATTTGTACTGCATCACTCACTGTATTTTGTCTTTCTATCTATCTATCTATCTATTGCCTGACGCCGTGATCCCCGAAGGTGTGGCCACGAACGAACCGCCCCCATGCACCTCTGTCCCCAGTCAGTCGACGACCCTCCCCCCAACCAGCACCGCCTTCGTTCATGTACTTCCTCACTCCATCCTTCCACCTCTCATTCGGTCTACCTCTCCCTCTCTGTCCCTCCACCTCGCTCTCATACACCCTCTTAGTCATTCACTCGCTTTCCATACGTTCCATATGGCCGAATCATCTCAAGTTGTTCCTTTTCACACTTTCCAGCACATCTACCTCCACACCACACCTCCTTCTTACTTCCTCATTAGTCTGTCTATCCCTCCATGTAACTCTGCACGCACTCCTTATGTAATTCATTTCCACTGCTCTCACTCTTGGTCTGAGTCTCTCAACCAACGTCCATGCTTCGCTTCCGTAAGTCAGTGTCGGGATTACCACACTGTCATGCAAGGACTTCTTCACTTCCATACTGACCACCCTATTTCTTGTTACTGCTTTTAGCGTTCCTACAACCCTCTTCCCCTGTTGTACCCTCTCCCGCACTTCTTCATCCATAGTCCCATCTTTACTCAACACACTGCCCAGATACTTAAAAGAGTTGACGATCTCCATAGCCTAACCGTTCAGCTTCACCTTACACTCTGTGATTTCACCCCTTTCGAAGACCATAACCTTGCTCTTCCCCGCATTTACCTTCAAATTCCGTTTTCCATACACTGTTCCAAACTCATTTACCAGACCCTGCAACTCCCATTCATTATCACTCATCAGAACTGTATCATCCGCAAACAGCAGTATACTGTAGGTAGCTTCCACTCAATTCCCTCCCTTTTCAGCGATACACCAACATCCACTGCTCTTGATAGTATTTCTTTCATGACTCCATCCATATAATAACAACCACAGGGACATCACACACCCCTGTTTCAAACCAACATTCAGGTCAAAGAACTCGCTCTGCTCACTCTCCACACGTACTGCCGCCTTTGCACCCTCATACATGCTCTTCACTGCTTTCAGCAACTTGCCCTCTACTCCGTATATTCTAAGTACTTTCCACAAACCTTCTCTATCCACTCTGTCATAGGCCTTCTCCAAGTCCATAAAGGCAACATACACCTTTTGTTTCTTCTCCACAACACAATTCAGGGTAAAAATCTGATCTACACATCCTCTTCCCTTCCTAAAACCTCCCTGCTCGTCGCCTATCCATTTCTCCGTTCTCACTCTCACTCTCTCAATCACTACCCTACTGCATACCTTCCCTACTACGCTTAGAAGACATATTCCTCGGTGGTTACCAAACACTCCTCTTTCCCCTTATATAGGGGGACTATTATGCCAGTCTTCCAGTCATCGGGTGCACTCCCCTTCTCCCATGCTAGTTTGCACATTTTCCATACCCATTCTATCACTATCTCACCACCATACCTCGACATTTCCCCACACACTCCATCTGTTCCTGGTGCTTTCCCCAACTTCACTCTTTTCATGGCTTCCCACACTTCTGACCTCCTGATCCCCACCTCCTCCTCCACTACTTTTCTTCTTCTCCCTCCCATACCATATCCAGCTATGTTTGCTGGCTCTTCATTCCTTACATTTAGCAACTCACTAAAGTACTCCCTCCATCTTTCGACTCTCTCTTGCTTCTCGGCTAGCATTCTCCCATTCTTATCTTTAATATTCTTTATTTTGTCTTTCATCAGGATTATTTCTCGACTGGGACCGAGTTAATGCCATCTTGTCTTATTATCTTAATTACTTTTGTAATTCAAGCCATATTGTATATTGCATGTTTTGTGTGTTCGTCACCCTCCTCAACATTTGTTTATTTCAAAATAGTTTTATCCCTCGAGGCCGAGTATAATACACGGGAAGCCAACACATAAGATTTACTTTTAGTCTGTGGGTACTGATAGGAAAACTGTCATCAAGTATTTCAAGTAAACATACAGTATATAAACTTGCGCTATGAAATATATTATATCATATTCTGGATATATACTATATATATATATATATATATATATATATATATATATATATATATATATATATATATATATATTCTCTTTTAAACAGACGAGGTTAAAAGCAATAGCGGTTTTAGCATTCAGGATTTTATTGTTACAGCTTTCAATAGTTCTAACAATTTTCCTCTGGGGTTCAGAGATGAGTACTAAAAGGTTAGCAAAATTCATGGTGGATCCAACGTTTCACAAGTAAACATCTTGCGTCTTCAGGGAATGGAGAGGTAATGGTTAGAATAGGGACAATGCATCTTATTTATACAAAATTCGAGGATCAAGTAGAGGGAGGTGGGCGGAGCTACTGGGTGTGTGGTGGCTGTTCATTGGTGGAAGGTAGCCTGTTCGCGAGACGGGCACTATATCTTATCGGTGGTTGGTTGTTGGCTGTGGGTGGCTGTGATTGGTTGGTGTTGTCAGTTGTGTGCTGAGCGTGGAGGCGTAAGGAAGGGGGGCGCGGGGCGGGAGGAGAGAGGGCAGCATGCCTGTAGCGTTTGCCTCAAGGAAGAATTTGAAGGTCTTGTATTTGGGTGTTGATGCTGGGGTTGAGTGTTTGGATGTATAGAGCTTTTAAAATAGCTAGTCTTCTGGGGTCTGATTCTTTGGGTTTGTTTGTCTAGGTCGGCGCGAGTTAGGGCAAGATGGTGGGGGGCTAGATAGTGATCTTTTATAGCGCCAGATTGAAGGTGGAGGGTTAGTCGACGGGAAAGGCGAGTCTGTGTCATTCCAACATAGGATAGGGGTCCACAGTCCCAAGAGGTGCAAATATGCTGAGGTCCCTGAGTTCGCCCAGGTCCTTCACCCACATGATCTCAGGGACCTCCAGCAGCGCTTCATGGCCGCCTCCGGACTCAACTTCACATACGAAGAAACCACTGATGGACATCTACCCTTCCTCGACCTCCTTGTCTCCCTCCACGACCACGGCTTCAAAACTACCGTGTACACCAAACCTACAAACAATGGCCAATGTCTTAATGGGGAAAGTGAATGCCCTAAACGATACCTACAGTCCGCCATTGCCGCCTATGTCAGGAGAGCCCTCACCCATTGCACCACCTGGAATAACACACACAATGAACTGAAAAGGCTCACCCAGGTCCTAGTCAACAATGGGTATTCCAACACTGACGTCACCAATGCCATCAACCACCACCTAGAAAAATGGTACAAACAAGACACCAACCCGGCCAATGACATTAAATTTGTTTACAGAAACTACATGTCTTCCGACCACACAACAGACGAATCCATTATGAAAGAAATAATTAACAAAAACGTCCTCCCCACCAACCCTGACAATTAAATCAAACTTATTATTTACTACAAATCTCCTAAGACCTCCAACCTTGTCCTCCGTAACCGCCCAATTTCCACCAACAACCAAACGAAAGACGATCATGTGATATACCAGCATATTTGCACCTCTGGGGACTGTGGACCCCTATCCTATGTTGGAATGACACAGACTCGCCTTTCCCGTCGACTAACGCTCCACCTTCAATCTGGCACTATAAAAGATCACTATCATGCCCCCCACCATCTTGCCCTAACTTGCGCCGACCTAGACAAACAAACCACCATACTCGACAAAGAATCAGACCCCAGAAGACTAGCTATTTTAGAAGCTCTATACATCCAAACACTCAACCCCAGCATCAACAACCAAACACAAGACCTTCTAATTCTTCCTTCAGGCAAACGCTAAAGGCATGCAGCCCCCCCTCCCTCCGCCCCGCGACCCCCTTCCTTACGCCTCCACGCTCAGCACACAACTGAGAACACCAACCGAATCACAGCCACCCACAGCCAACAAACAACCACCGATAAGATTTAGCCACCGATAAGATTTAGTGCCCGTCTCGCGAACAGGCTACCTTCCAACAATGAACAGCCACCACACACCCAGTAGCTCCGCCCACCTCCCTCTACTTGATCCTCGAATTTTGTATAAATAAGATGCATTGTCCCTATTCTAACCATTACCTCTCCATTCCCTGAAGATGCAAGATGTTTACTTGTGAAACGTTGGATCCACCATGAATTTTGCTAACCTTTTGTACCTCTTCTCTGAACCCCAGAGGAAAATTGTTAGAACTATTGAAAGCTATAACAATAAAATCCTGAATGCTGAAACCGCTATTGATTTTAACCTCGTCTGTTTAAAAGAGAATCTATTACCTGGCTATAATAACATATATATATATATATATATACATATATACTGTATACATATATATATATATTATATATATATATATAGAAAAATACCTCGAAAAAGAGACCGAGAAGAAGAGTCCCTGGAAGAGGAGGAGCCCAAGAGACCATCACAGAGGCAGAGGAAGACGAGACCGAAGACAGAAGAACAACGGGAAGCAGACGCATCCCGAGTCACCCCGGACAAGGCGCGAAAAGCCACTCCGGAAGAGAAACACCCCACCACATCAAAGCGGACGCTTACTCCCACTACCACCACGAAGAGGAAGATGAGGTTCAGTGTCCATTTCTGAACTACCTGTAATCCTCTCCTATTTTTCCAACATGTACTTCCTTATTTTATATGTAGTACTAGGAGGGGTTCCCGGCGTTGCCCTGGTTTAAATTCTACTACCATAATCACCATCATCAATCACTACTACCACAATCATCAAAATACTACTACTGCCATAATCACCGGCCTCGACCTCCCTGTGCCTCATTAAACGGCGACCTCGATTTCGGCCACCAAATGACCTCCGATTTTGGATCTGACCTCATCCGTACCTCCATTTTGGGGAGCTTCGAACAACTTTCATTCCATACACCTTTTCGATCGGAGGCCTCCTTCTGCCCCAAACGGCCATTTTTTTCGCATTTTTTTTCGCTCCCGTATACTACATAAGTTCTGCCGAAAATTTTATTAAACGAAAGGGTCTCTGATTTCCACTAAACTCGCCTAAAACCATCTCCAAAGCCTGGGCTTTCCAACGGTGACCCACACTCCCACCTGGCACCAAAACTGTGGGAGGAGTTTAGTAACAAATGTCGGGTAACTGACAAACAGACAGACAAACACTGACCTTTATTTATTAAGATAAATGTCATCCTGACCCCTGTACATTGTAATTAACAAATATTGTCTTCACCATCGAAGACAACAAAGATCCATGTATTCTTGTGTTTCCTTTTCTCCCCACCTCACCATATAACTCGGGGAGAATAGAGAAGTAGAATTTAAGTAGAAACGCGTATCTTCACTACCGAAGAACGCAATGCCAGATGAAACCATTAAATGCCTATTTAAAAACTATGTTATGCAATAAGATGTGAACCTATACCTCAATAGAGCTTGGAACACTGTTTGTCCACACATATATACACATGATTTTTTTTACACTCTTCAACTAGTTTTGCTAGTTACACAAACCACACATGCTTCTTTCTACATAATAATAGCCTGTACCCAATTGTCTCCACGTAAAAATAACGCGGGAGATCTTCCGCTCCCGCGCCCCAAGAGAGGGCGCTCCGTACGTTTAAATAACATGTGAACACCCATGCCTACCAACACGAACCGAGAGAGTTAGATACGTACACACTCCTGTAGACAACACCATGCCGAGGGAGATTTACATATTCTTATACCTAAAATTACTACCAACCAAGATCCGTAGTTTAAATCCAACCACCACCACCACGAGAAGGAGGGAGAAGGATAAACGCTGTCTCGCGCGCATCAAAACTTTCCCTGGCTGTGAAGGCAAGATCTGGACGGACCGCCTCGGGGGGCCCACAAAGTCTCCTACCCACGTCCTACTCCCTCGGGAGTATGTAGGCACTCTCGTTAGCAGCCAGGATCAGTCTGTCGATCCCTTAGGATAAGATCTAGGTTAAGTCTGTGTATTTTCAGCCCCATTGGCTGCCGGCTTGAAATAAACCGTATTATTATTATTATTATTATTATTATCATAGCCCTCATTTGTCAGGTGAGCACGACACACCTTCAATGCACCCGACACCACCAATCCTCCCTGAGAACCAGAAGTTTAGAATTCATTCACTTCGCTCACTATTATTGTTTTCCAGAGTTCTATTGAAGTAATATAAACCCCCTATGAAGTTATAATTAAACCTTGATAAAGTAGCCTACTCTAGGAGCTAAAATTGACCTTACTCATCACACCACCACCGAGTAATATCATTATATCGAAGGAGACCTTGACCAGCAAAACAAGAAGGGTTCAAGGACCCCATCTAGGATACCTCCTCATGCCCTTACCATCCTAGAGGTACCGGGGGAGTGCACTCAGTAACCCGCAATACCAGTTCAGGATTTCTGAGGAAAGTCAAGCAATTTTGAGGCTTCAAATGTACTGGCATGCCACCTTATTAAGTCTTAAGATTACCCTCCATTCAGTTGGACTGACCGGCCTGCCGAAAGCCCAAACATACTGTCTGTGAGTAAAATCCTATACTAGGGATCTTTGTTAGCCAGAGGCCTGTCCAGCTTACGTAGAGACTCTACTTAGGCAGTTCCTAGCTATTCTAGTGGGAAAGTGTACGGCATGCCGGAACTTTCTTCTTAGACTACAAGTCCCCGTTAACTGTGTTCTGTCCCAGGAACTCAGTCCTCATCTGGCATGCCACTGAGATACACATATACTGAGACAGTGACCTTCAAACCCTATAATAGGGATCTCGTTAGTCAGAGGCATGCCCAGCTAACGTAGAGACCCTACTTAGGCGGTTACTAGCTAGTCTAGTCGGAAAGTGTACGGCCTGCCCAAACTTTCTTCTTACACTACAAGTTATTAATAGGTGTGGCCTGTCCCAGTAACTCTGTCTTCATCTGGCATGCCAGAGAGACACACAGCTACTGAGATAGGAACAACTTTCCTAAAGGTTTAGGAAGAGAGTTACCGGCCTGCCGCTCTCTCTTCTTGATTCTGAGGTTGGGAAGGAGGATACCGGCCTGCTGCTCCTGCTTACCAATCTCGCTAAGAAACGCCCACACCAGCACCATCTCTAAAAGAAGTTGAAGTGTACAGCCTGCCGTCCTCAATATTCTCTAGAGTGGGAAGGCACAAGTGTCCTGATAGAGGAACTCTTTTGACGTCTGGCATGCCGGCGTGAACATAGGCTTCGCTTTTCTTAGTAAAAGTAGAGAGACTCCGGCCTGCCGCCCTCTCTGGTTCTACTGAGTCCAAGTGAACACTTGTACGAAAGTGTCCTTGTCGAGGAACTTTGTCATCGTCCGGCATGCGGACGTGACATTGGCTCCACAGCGAGTTTACATTTTCTCTAGTGAAGAGTTGAGAGACTCCGGCCTACCGCCCTCTCTATTCTTCATTATTAAAAGTGGACATTGCCACTCTGCACAGGTAGTCTCAAGCCTCTGAGACCGCTGTGTTAGAGACGGGGCTTGGCGAGATACCCTCACGGGCACTCTGCAGAGACAAGTCCTTGGTGCACTGAGTCTGTGGCATCCCACACGACTGTGTAACTTAAAGGTTTAAACACCGCCACGGGTCCCCCGAACCTCACATAAAGATTAGGGCAGACAGTAAGAACACTCACACTGAACTTACTGCGTTCGCCCGATATCGACCACATAAGACTCGATATTTAAGATCCTAGCCCGAGAATACCTTAACAGGACTTCATCAACGGTTGATATACTGATCAGAACAGTCGAGTAGTTTCTCCTACCTCTGAAATACTCGCGTTAGTTCGGTATGGTGCCCAACAGTAATTCACTAGACGGTTACTATATGTTACGGAGCCATACTTAAGATTTCAAGCCCAATCAACCCATCTGTAACTACTCCACACAGTCAGCCCACGGGGAAGCAGAAGACGAGAACCAACCACCTCCTGAAGTGTTCACCGGAGAAATCACCAGAGAAGTTACCACGCCGAGAGATCAAGAGAAGAAGATAAAGTGACAAGAAGTAGGAAGAGTGCCGAGTGAGCAGACATAAATAGAGTCCCTCAATAGTATCTGAAAAGTGAATTAATACTCCTAAGTCCAAATAATCGGAGTAGAACGAAAAGAATTAGTTCCTCGAATAGCGTAGCAAAAATCAAAAATATCTAACCCCATAAGAGTAAAAATTTAAATTAGTGATACTTAAGCTGATTTTCGACATTCAGCGACTCTGACTAAAAATCCAAGTTTTCTCCAGAAATAAATTTGTTTTCCAAAACTGCCTTAACTACTTGAAAAGCTCTACAAGTGTTAATAATCGGGTTAGGAAGCTACGAGTCATACATGCCTACAGTACGCGTGATCCAGAAGAACAATTAGCCACCAAACAGTGATTCAATTTCAAATTATTTCATGTTTAACCTACTTTTGAGAAGTCAGCGACTCTGCCAAGATTCACCAGAGTGTTTGAAAATGCTTCAGAGTCCACCATCGACTCTACGTTTTCTATACGACACGGCCGCATACCTACTAGGGGTACTTGACCTTGAACTTGAACCACAGTGGCATTCCTGAAGAAAAGGGACAGTGTCCACCCCACTCCTAAAAATACTTCTCCCTCAATACGCTCCCAGTGTTTTAAACTTTCTCGATTACTAGTGAAGTTGGACAGAATACCTGCTCCCTATCTAGCTCCGCAACTGTGCTAGGAGTCAGTGATAAACTTAAAGTACTATTCACTGACAGTGATACGTGTCCCATGTTTTTTTGGTTCCAGATTATTTCCCATTTATAGTGAAGGAGAAATAAAGCTGTATTATTAAACCATATTTTGCAATATACTTATACTCTGTTTTCTTTTATTTTTTTATGTACTTATTTGAACTTGGAAGTCCCAGTGGAGTAGAACTCACCTGTATCCATTGTTAATCCTGCATAAAATCAGGGTATAACATTGGTGGCTAGCGGTGGTTCTCTATTCGGACGGAAGAATTCAATATATTGAACATATTTGGAAAGAAACAGAGACAAAGATACTAATAAAAATATGGCGGCTCCACGCTCCCACATGCCCATCCCCAAATACGATGGGGAGACCTATGAAATCGAAGTGTACATGGACATAGTGAAACCAGCGCTAAACTTAGCTTATACAACGGACCGCGAGAAAATAGCCGTCCTTCTTACGCACTTGGGAAAATATGTTTCCCCTGTAGCCCCGCAGGTAAACCCTGCACTCACCTGGGATGAGTTTAAGCCCATGGTGATTGAGGTAATCAAACCTTCTCTGGGTGTATTCGTAGCCTACAATAAAATCAAGGACATTAAATATGATGGTGACCCTGATGTAACTATCACGACTATCAACCAACAAGTCAGGGCCGCATTCCCTACGTTGAATCGGAATATGCAAGAGCAGCACATTCTAGTGCATTTAGTGCAAGTACTGCCCTCCGCAGTGCAGGAATATTTCGCCATACACGATCTCGTAGGTTTCCAGCGAGATATTGTGACAATACGGAGAATATTAGCCTCCCAACCCAAGAAACCTATGATAGCAGCCATAAAAAGGTTCACAACGCACCGACAATTACCCAACCAAGCTGGCGAACAGGCCCAGTACAACTGACAAACTGCTCCATCAACCACCATCCACCACCATCCCGGGTACTACCAACTTAGCAGGCCAGCCTTCAAACCACACCAGCTGAAAAGAGTGTTCCCCTGAAATCAACATCAACGCCCAGGTAAACCACACCTTCTAGTTATAATCAAGTCATATGATTTTTCTGGCTGTAATTCCCGGTGCCCTCTCCATTTCATCCGTGACTCCGCCAAATCTAACAGAGCCATCCAGCCCAGAATCTCCGCAAATGAAGAAGAACTGCCTGAAGAGGAGATAAATGAAGCCACGGAAGCAGAGGACGTCCTTCAGACCTACCCGGAGGAAGACCACCTCGCCCTAGTAGAGGACGAGGAAGAGACAGAATCCCCGGATTTTTAAGTTCTCCCCCGCCCACCATGGCTTCGGCAGGGGAGTAGAAAAGCGAGCGCCCACCTCCCATATATCACCTAGCCCAGATAAAGGGCATTCCAGTATGCTTACTGATCGAGACTGGCGCTGCTCGATCATGTTTATTTAATTCATACTATGTAAAGCACAAAAACAGATTTGGCAACCTTCAGCCTACCACCACGAGCCTAATTAGTGCAGGTGATACCCCTCTTCACATCAGAGGAGAAACCCTCCCCATCCATGTAACCACTCCTTTCGAGCATGCGAACTGTTACCATTCTTTTGTGGTTTTCCATTCGGAATGCAGACACTACAACGGATATTTGGGATTGGATCTACTCCAGAAACTCCAAGCCAAGGTGGACTGCAGGCAACGACTGATCCATTTAAAAAAAAAAAAAAAAAATCAAAAGAACCCCCCCCTCTCTTAAACAAAAATGAGTCCCCCAGACCAGAGTATACAGCAGAAGAAAGAAGTAAACCACCAAGTTTGCACGAGTTCCAAGCCTGCATTTACTACCCCCACTTGTCACCACCACAGTCGCATCAAGCCCTCACCCACATACGACCGCCCAAATGTCACCCCTTCTCGCGAACAGAATGAAAAACGACCAGACGAATCTGACCGTACGCCAAGTAAAGGACACAGTTACAACCATGCTACTGAAGCTCCTCAAATTTCTGACCCAGATATCACTTCCCATATAGTGAACATTGCTACTGAAGCCCCCAATGATGTTCATGACTCTTTCTCTAACTCTTCCATTGCTACTGAATCCAATAATTGCGGTGCACAACAGGCAGGATTTTTTTTTTTTTCCACAATGTCACCCACCAGCCACTACTGAGGAAAAGAAAAACCTGCATCCTCCCCCTCCTTGCCAACCCAGTAAAGTATCCTGCAAGACAAAATGTTTTCAGTCTTTGCCGCCACCCTCCATAATCAGTCCCGCCATGACCCAAGAAAAAACTGAGATTCCCCCGCAACACCAAAAATGGGTTAGAATCCGACCCCTTCCGTATCCTGTCATGATCTTAACCCCCACCGGTATTTCCGATGGACCCGACCGGTGTAGGATCCAGCCTGCCATCCTGTCCTCCCGAAATAATGCTATCCTCATTGCCAACATCTCGGACGAGAAGCTAACCTTACCTCGAGGCCTCATCATAGGCGACCTCGAAACGTTCGATGATATCGCCCCAATTCCATAAGAAACTTGTCATTCTCCAATATTACCAAACATCCCCGAGAAATTGACTAAAAACCAACAACAGCAAATGAGACAACTCCTACTAGAGTTCCATGACGTATTCGCCCAAACCTCAACCGAAATTGGCAAGACCACCATAGAAGAGCACTCTATTCACACCACAGGACCCCCTCTTCGGCAGCCGTCCCGCCGGATAAATCCTGTTCAACGAAAGGAGGAAGAACAGCAAGTGCAAGAAATGCTGGATGCCGGTATCGCCACTCCCTCCGTCAGTCCGTTGTCATCCCCAGTCGTTCTGGTGAAAAAGAAAGACGGCTCCACCAGGTTTTGCGTGGACTATCGACGACTCAATGACGCCACAATCAAGGATGCAACGCCATTGCCTAGGATCGATGATTCCCTCGATTCTCTACACGGCTCCAAATGGTTTACCACGCTAGACTTACAGGCCGGATATTGGCAAGTTCCCATAACACCCGAGCACCAACAGAAGACAGCATTTTCAGCCAGTGGAGGACATCTCTACTAATTTAACATGCTGCCCTTCGGATTATGCAACGGTCCCGCCACTTTTTCCCGGTTAATGGAGTCCATACTCAAAGGACTTACTTGGGAAACCTGTCTGGCCTACCTCGACGATGTCATCGTCTATTCTAAAACCTGGCCAGAACACCTCCAAAGGCTTCGTCAGGTATTACAACGCATCAGAGACGCCGGGCTTAAATTGAAACCTTCTAAGTGCAAAATTGCTAAAAACACCGTAGGATTCTTAGGACATGTCATTTCAGCACAAGGAATCTCCCCTGACCCAAAGAAACTCTCAGCTATCGCTAATCAACAGCCACCCACCACAGTGAAAGGCATGAGGTCTTTTCTAGGATTAGCCACCTACTACCAACGAATTGTTCCAAAATTCGCCGAAATTGCTCGTCCCCTCCATCAATTGACCCATAAAGACACCGCATTTGACTGGACAGCCGAGCGCAACTTAGCAATTGAGACTTTGAAGGAGAAGTTAGTACAAGCCCCTACCGTTGCTTTTCCAGACTACCAACAACCTTTCCGATTATATACCGATGTTTCTTTGTACGCCATTGGCGCAGTGCTAGCCCAAGTACGAGACGGAAAGGAGCATGTCATCGCATATGCCAGTTCGACCTTGAATGATGCGCAGCAAAACTAAGCAGCCACCAAGCGCGAATGTTTAGGTGTCATCTGGGCCCTGAACCACTTTCGATCTTTTGTGTTAGGGGCCAAATTTGACGTCATCACAGACCATCAGTCCCTACAATGGCTTAGATGTTGCGAAACCAGCTCTGCCCTCTTGGTTCGCTGGAGAGAAATCTTAGAGGAGTATGACTTTGAAATACATTATCGGCCCGGAAAGCTACATACAAACGCAGACGCTTTGTCATGTTTACCTGTTCCGGAACCAACACCCACCAACCTAGCTGCACTCCAGCCCACTAACCATGACTCATCTGCACAGACGGAAGAACCTTCACCACCAGAACCCACCCTGTTACAACTCTGGGATAAGAAAATAAAACCAAAGTGGATCCCTCGTCACACATTCCAACATATTTGTCGATGGGGAGATCAATTAACCACCGAGTCCGGACATATTATTGTGGAACCCGCCATTGCCCAAGAATACATGATCTCCATCCATGAGGGAAATGGTATCCATTTGGGACAAAAGTAGATCCTCCAGGTGTTCCAGAATCAATATTGGACGGTTAATCCTTCAAGTATTGCAAAAAGAGTAACCGAGGCCTGCAAATCCTGTGCCATGGGAAAGGATAGATGCAAGACCCCAGGACCAGCCGGAACCATCTCTGCTCATAAACTATGGCAAGTACTTTCGTTAGACGTCATGGGACCTTTTCCACCTAGTCATGGAAAACGTTTCATCGTTACTTTCCTGGACCTTTACTCAAAGTTCTTGATCGCCTGCCCGAGCAAAGACCATTCTGCAATAACAGTGGCCGAGTTACTAGCCACCAAAATTTTTCCTGTGTTTGGGCTGCCCTTAGCACTGCTGTCCGACAACGCCCCAGAATTCACAGGACAAATATGGGAGGCATTCACCTCCAAATATGGAATCAAGGTGAAACACTTTTCACCTTATTGGCCCCAAGGGAACGCCATCTGTGAACGGAGCCACTGATCTATTAACAATCAACTAAGAACAAAAATGATCGAGTTAAAAACAACTGACTGGCCCAGCCAAGTAAAACTGATTCAGTGTGGCTTAAACTCTTGCCCCCGAGAAGACGGAATCTCTCCACACGAACGCGTCTATGGAGTGGCGCCATTACTGCTACCATTCCGCCATCTTGCAACTCCCCCGACCACTCAACATACCATAGACCCCCTCCAACAATTGAAAAATACCCTCCACACTGCACAAACCTGCCAAGACGTCACAACCGATGTCTCCACCCCCCAAAACCCCTTTGCTATTGGGGACACCGTCATGGTCGCCAAATTACCTGTCATTAACAAGCTAGGCCCACGATATGTGGGCCCATATTTAATCGAAAAAATACCCAACCCCTTCCAAGTCATCATTAATTACCACGGGGAGTTCAGAACCTACATAAACAGATTCGTGAGGAGATATTCACCCCTTCATCGTGATACCATACTACCGCTACCAGCAGAGACAAACCAGACCCCTGAAGCCCCAGCAACAACCGCCATACCCAGCGCTAAAGACGACACAGGGTCTCCTAAACTTCCGTTAGTCTCTATGCCTCCATTGGTTCCCGTTATTCCAAAATTTGCCTCTCAAACAACACAATAGATAATCCAACATACGCCAAGAACGCCACCCCCACTTCACGCTTCTCACAACATCACCACAAGCCCCCCAACATCAGATGCCACCAACCATAAACCTCCTGCAACTCATGACCCACAACCCATCACTTCCCGCTATAAACTAAGATCGCGTGGGAAATTGCGAAAAACCGTAATTTCCACACCTTTCAGGTCCAAACGTGCTCCATCAAGCCGCAAAGCCCCCTCACCTCAACCTCATTTTTCTCCAGAATCCTCCCCAACATTATCCCCACCTGCGAAGAAACGCCGCCCGATGGCGTCACCACTCACCTCACCCCCCAAGTCAACCTCCTCCTCTGCCCCTCCATGCTCCACTTCAAGATCACCTTCTTCCTCCCCTAAACATCACCTTCCCCAGCCTCTACACATCAAGGCTAAAGCACCGCCACTTGCAAAGAGAACACTTCTCCCTCTACAATCAACATCCCCACCTCGAATAACATCACCCACACCTCAGCCTCACCTCCCTAAAACAATGTCTTTCCCTACCACCCCGCGAAACTCACTTTCCCCCTATCCTTACTCCCTACTCCCCCTCTCAACCCTCAACTTCGTTTTCCATTCCCCTTCAAATACCAACATCAACTCGCCTAGCTCCCTCAACTTCATCTCCATTTCCATCTACCATACAAAAAACACCTCTATCACCAACACCAACACACTCTTCTAATTCTACTCACAAACCTCTAGCTCTTCACCCTTCCACTCCGAATCCTAAACCAACATCCCCGTCGCCATCATCTACCACCACTACTGAAACACCTTTACGCGGAGCTATTCGCACTAAATCTGGTCGACTAAGTAAACCACCCGACTGATTCACACAGACATTGTCTGCAATCCGTACTCCCGACACACATCCATGTCATCACAACCAAATAAACACCATCCGCCCTCTTAAACAGACTAAAATCAATAAATTACACCACGAAACTAACACAAATTCCACTCCACACACACAAAATTTGCCCCCATGCCAACCAACCTGCCTACCTGCTACCTTTGCGTCCGCAAGAGGTCATGACCTTCCGGCTAGCAGAGCTAGGAATGTCATTCACCCCGCCACCACCACCACCTACACAACCCCTGCCGAGTTCCTGTCTACTACATCCATCACCATGCCCTTCACTCCATTCATTAAGAGAGTGAAATGGTCCAACGACGCCGTAAATTTCACAAGAATACGGCACATCACGAAGCCGCGAAGGCTTCGTTGGAACCTAACACCAAAGCCCATATTGCTGTCCTGGTGGACCCCATGAAGACGCCCGACGCAAGATCGCTGAGGTGGTGGACACACATCTCCTGACTTCCCTTAAACCCTTCCGACATATGACGCGATTTTGAGCCTATTAGGGATACTTTAAAGCCTTTGTTACCATCAGGGGTATTTAGAAACCTTTAGTTTAGTTACTTCAACCTCTGCAGTTGTCTTTGAGTTAGCTGTGGGCAGAAAACTAATTTTGGAGAGGTAATTATAAGAGTGAGAGAACTCGATTTCTTATTGCTAATCTGGCAACCTCTGTGTCATATTAGTCTGAAAGGGTTAATACGCGCCCAGGGCAACTTACTAACATTTGCACCTGAGGCCCGAGGAAGAGCCTTACACGGGGAAGACAGAAGTAAAATACCTCGAAAAAGAGACCAAGAGGAAGAGTCCCCGGAAGAGGAGGAGCCCAAGAGACCATCATAGAGCCAGAGGAAGACGAGATTGAAGACAGAAGAACAACGGGAAGTAGGCGCATCCCGAGTCACCCCGGACAAGGTGCGAAAAGCCACTCCGGAAGAGAAACGCCCCACCACATCAAAGCGGATGCTTACTCCCACTACCACCATGAAGAGGAAGATGAGGTTCAGTGTCCATTTCTGAACTACCTGTACTCCTCTCCTATTTTTCCAATATGTACAGTAGCCCAACTAAGTTATGCGACAAAATAATAGGTATGTAGCACCTGTCTAGTTTGCACTCCCGTCCCAAGCCTGTGTGGTCGTGTCTAGCAGAGACCGTGCAGGTGTCTAGGTAGGCACCACCACCTGAGCTACCACAGCCAGGGCACACAGACACAGTATTCGCACACGCTGGTTGCTACATAGTATTATGACTATATTGCTATTATTATTTGTTTGTATTATAGTAGAAGGTTCTCTCTCTCTTTCTTTCTCACTCTCACACACTCTCACTCTCTCTCTCTTATAGGTTAATAACCATCGATTTTCACGCTACACTCTTTGTAGATTAATTAGCACACACACACACACACACACAGAAACAGAAGGCAAAGTTCAGTGTTATAAAGCCACATTCTACACTTAATTCTTTGATAAGGAAATGAGGTGTAAATAATTGTGTTCTTTTATCTAATTAACACTCTTTATATATGTTATAATCTGCATCACCTTGCAGTGCTGGGTTATACGAGTTGTTTTATTTGCAACATCTGTATCAGGTAACATTATTAATGATAAGAACGTGTATTAATATACAGCTAAAGTTCTTACTATTTCTATGATATACTATTAGAATAATATATATAATTATCGTTGTTACCGTATCATGATTTTAGAATCTAACTCCGATGAAATTCTGTTTACTATGGAAATATATGGGATTATAATTAAACCTTATTTAGATTATATAATTTAAGTTCTATAATACAGAATATCACACACACACACACACAGTGGTCCGTAGCGTATTGGTTCTTGCACTTGGTTCACAGCCAAAAGGACACAGGTTCCAGTCCCGGGTGGGAAGGAAACATTTGGGAAAGTCTTCTTGCACAATGTGCCTCTCTTGACCTAGCAGTATAAAATATAAATGGGCTCCTGGAATAAAAGGCCACTTATGACGTCTTTTTTAGGGTTGGTGGTCTGTTACTAGCTGAACGGGTTACCGTTACCGTACAGGTCAACCAAACCCTCAAAGGCAGATACTGGCAATTGACTGATTACTGATTACATGCATATCTACAGCCACTCCAACCATGCATTAACACTTCACGCAATACAGTGTACGCGGAATGTAGAGAGCCGCCCCGCCACGCCGGCAGCAATATCGACCCCTCAGCTGTCAGCACCAGAAAAGTCATTAATAGATTGGTAGAAATGAAACTTTCGTTATTTTTTCGTACTTTAATATTTTGTCATGAAACCCTTGGCATCAATGATCATCTGCAGTCGACGAGGCATGGAATCTGACAGGTTTTTGATGTATTCTTGGGACATGTTTTTTACACCAAGTGTTTGTTAATGGCAGCTGTAGACCTCCCTGTACGACACATAATTTCACATGTGAGCAGTTTTTTCAACTGCCCAGGCAAGAATCCTGGCCTTTTCCTCACTATTCATGTTCGTTTTACCCATCTGAAAAATTCATAGGAAGAGTGGAAGCACAGGCACACAGGCACAGTACGAAATAACAGGGGGCATTGACTTGGAGCGCTCGACAAAAACACCTTTCTCTTCCATGTCTGCGTGCTTACTGGTCACTGTGACTCCCCTCAGAGCGGGAGCCTAGGGCTGTCTGATTTGCCAGATGTCTTCAGAAATTAGCTACCACCCTCCGTATGGGAGAAACGCGAATAGTTGATAGCTGATATTTAATCATATTTTCATACAAAAAGGGGTGCTTGGCTCTCAATTTTCCGTGTACACCAGGTCGAACTTTTTTCGGTAAAAACAACTATAAAAACGTGAAGCTGTAATTATTGGAAACTGAGGTGATGAGAAAATCCCCAATACTCTCTTACCCACATCACACCTAGTCATCCATTCAGCAAGTCATGGTTCATTAGGCTGCTAAGGTTGCTGAACGTGGTAGTATGGTTGGGATGAGCGAGAGTGGGATGTCGGAACGTTTACCGGTCGCAAAAAAAGGTGGGAAGAAGGGCAACTGAGAGACCGACATAGAAGTGGAGCTAAACGAAAAACCATGTTATAACAGGACCAACAAAATAAACAGTATATGTATAACCATCCATTTTCCAACGCCGAGGAAGCTAAGCAACATTTGCAACTTCAAGTTTCTACATAAACTATACGCAAGAGATTGAAGGAGATGGGATATAAACATAGATCACCAGCTGTCAACCAAATCTAACCGAGAGGCACAAACAGACGAGGCTTGATTTCGCTCGACTATTTGTTGACAAGGGCATTGACTATTGGGCACAAGTTGTTTTGATAATGTCAGAGAGGTTCCATAATAGTATTAGGAAGATAACATTCGTATCACTTAGCCGAGTTGGCGGGGTTCTTCAAATAAGAACAAAGATTGCTTCCCTTATATCCGCTCATGGCCGAGTGGTTACGGTGGCCAACTCTCCCAAACATACTTGGAGTGAGTGGGTTCGAATCCTGGTCAAGATGCCTCTCTCCCAACCAAGAGTTGTTTTCTCAGACAAGAACACTTTCAGCTCAACCACGCATGGGTCGACGACTGCGCTGTTGGATTCCTAGGAACAAACGGCATGTGAGTTAGTCCTAGTTGATAGCATGCATAAAATATATGGAATAGTTATGATACAGAGTAATACATTCCATCATATCACTCTTGGCTATTTCATGTTAACCGAGCATTGTAAAACAACTTAATTTCTTTACTCATCCACTAATACCCCTAACTTACTAATTAACTCCTTACATAAATTATCCAAATACTATTAACTAGCATGACATGATAAAATATGCACACTAACCACTCCTGTCTATACCATTGGTTGTTTACCTAAAAAACAACCATGTTCCGTTTAATAACTCATCCTAGCCACCTCGCCCACCACTATCTGTGCAATATAGGATAGATCTGCACCTATTACTTCCCTCCCCCCTTAGTGAATGCATAATTTATAACTTGTTTGCGGTTATAATAAATAATACCTTACTTAACCCGGGAACTGCGGGGAGACTCTTAAGATTTCCCCCGGCGGACACCGGGGAGACTCTTAAGAGTGAGTGAAAAAAAAAATCAACTTTTGACATCGAAAAAAAAAAAAAAAAATATATTGGCCCCTGGGCCATGCAAAATCTCAGTCCTCTACCTCCCCTCCTTCCCCACTTTCCTCCTCTCCTTCAGTTATCACCTATTTTCCCTGTTATTCCCGTATTCTGAGGTATATTTTCGTGCTAACATTAGAAATCCGGTTGCAGGGTGTGGTCATCACTGATAGCAAGCGAATGTAAGAGAGAGAGAGAGTATCAATCGACTGTGTCTCAGTGGCCTTGGGGGAAATTGGCGGGAAAGCAGCTTGCCTCACCCATACATTATACAACTCGCGGGCTATATCTCCGATTTTGACCATCCAAACGCTGTTTTCACTCGTTTTATTGTTGTTTCAGGTTAATACCTTTATAATCAACCCATAATAGGCGCATATGGATAAGTATTAATGCTATTAACCCTTGTCTAGCGGGCCCTCTGTGGCCGTTTTGGGCCTTTTCAGGCCATTCTGACTGCTATATCAACCATCAGTATGAAAGGAACTGTATTGCGCCGAAAACTAGGTGCAAATCGCTACACAATGACGCCACATACAGCTACGTAGCACTCGTGGAGCACTGACAGTGTTACCTCGAAGATGGAAGTTTAGCTGATTTTGCTACATTGCTCACTTTTAGCGAAGTATTGGTTACACTGTCATCCTCACGCGCGGTGGGGGAACTGGAGTTAGTGTGGGCCGGGAGGCCACAGATGTCGGACGTATGGATCATTACTATCCCACCCATTTTCACTCGATTTCCACCCTTTTTTCACCCGTTTTTTGCCAGTTTTTTTAACTCGACTTATGTTGCGCGCCGCTCTTTAAGGGTTAATGGTACAATGAATATTTTAGTGACGGAAACACCTCAAATACGTCAGCACAGGGGGACGTTTCCAATTACCCCCATGCACACTTGTTAGGTTAAACTATTGGTGAATAGAGAGAACAGTTTATCATAAGAATCAATAAATATATATAATCATTAATCCCATTAGGATTGACTAATGTTGGCAGTTTAATCGGGCTTTTCATTAGAGGGTTTATACAACTTAAGGAGGTTCTGTAGGAATTGTATGGACACATACTATGTCATAACATTATTTACCCTTTGACTTTCATAATCCATTTCTACTCTGAATAAAATAGTCTCCTTTTCTACTCTGACTATAATTGTCTAATGATAGTCTGAATAAACTGCCAAAGACGCGTCCTGATTCCACAATTTAAACATAAACATGAACAAAAATAAAAAGAGGGATTTTTTCAGAGGACTGACTGGCCCACTCACGGCAGATCCAATTGACAATCAGCACATCACAGCCACGTGCCTATCTAATTATGTTTCTAAGCTGTTTGGCGTTATTGATACTACTGTAGCACTCGGTAGCCTACTTCTCATATCTACCACACTTTTGCATGCTTATCACGGAGCGGAGCGGCAGTCCGTTTTCCACATCGTCTTTGTGGATCCCACTTACAACTTAAGTATCTGTATCATATCGTCTCTTACTCTACACCTCTAATAAATGCAAGCCTAATGTATTCCCAAGTCCCCTTTCTTTTGTATTGACCATATCATGTATTTTATGATATTCACTACCTCAATAATATTTTACTTCTGTTAAATGTTCTAACCCATTCTGGCTATAATTCTCTGTCGTTTGACCTTAGTCGTCAGGCGTTACAATATTGGTTCCATGTCATCTCAACCAGTAGACAATTTCAACCAGTAGCTCTCAACCAGTGCCAAATTAACCCAGATCAACCAAACCAGTGCCAAAATATAGTACTAACCTAGCCTAACCTAACCTAACCTAACCTAACCGTATTGGTTGATTTGGTACTGGTTGAGAGCTACTGGTTGAAATGGTCTACTGGTTGAGTTGACCGGTCACCTACAATATTAGTGATATTCTAATGTTCTATTATTCTGGATTGTTTTGCCATTCTTCTTCGTACTGTAACTTCCAATCAATCTATGGACATTGGACAGCAAAATTAAAAACATAATCCATGTGAACCTTACTAAGGACAGGTGAAATTTTAAAATTACGTTTGTTTTTATTCATGCTTCTAGATATTTTGTTTTTTTTAAAAAGACCTCCATCTACGTATTGTGAAAAACCTGTTATCCTCCGGCAAATTGTGGGGTTGAGTGAGTGAAGGGGGGGACAGTGAATGAAGGAGGATGCATGTTTTTCATGATACGTGTTGCTAGCCCCAAACGCGCGAGCAACTGTGGCTTTCAACCATCCGACACATCCCCTTTTATTAATGTGCATCACACATGTTACATACAAATAAAGTTTATGTTTTGTTTTACCCTACTGTGGAAAGACTACAGATACACCACTCCTGCCCGGGCCTCACACAGTGGCATGACCCAGTTCTGTCGAACTGAGCTCATGGAGCTAGTGGCATTGCCCCGGAGGATAGCCATCCCTAGTCTTTGCTTGAGTCAGAGGGTTTCCCGGGGTTCTCCTGAAACTTCTCTGATTTTACGGCCTATTTTATTCACCATCTTAAGGGTGGTAGGGCCGAAGACTCCTGAAGTTTCGAATGCCAGGGGCTCGAACTGATGAATTCTGGCGATGGCTTGATATTTTTCTCGCTTTTTATTTTCTGCTATCCGGGCGGCTTCACCTGCTTCGTCGGCGTTTCTGGCGGTGTTGGTTGTGGAGAAAGTGTCAACACATGTGGCATCCCACACGAGGCACCGGCCATTCTTGTAAGGGAAAGTGGTCATCCCATCTGGCCGTTTGCCGTCTTCTCTGTGAAGTCCATGTGGTTCGAGGATTGATGCACGGTTAGCACTCTGCAGGGCCCGTTTTATGACATCATTTAGTGCAGAGTGTCTTGGCAGGCGACCTGCGTTGTAATTACATGACAAGGCATGGTGACCTTGAGCATCCATCCTCCCATCACACTTGCAAGTGTGTGGGTGACAAATTGCCGCACCCACTCTGAGCGCAATAGCGACCCGGAGCGCTTCAGCATCCAAGTGAGTTCCAAGAGGTGGGATGGGGATGGCGTGTAACCACAAGCCACTCTCCGAACGGGCGGCTGCCTGGAGGCGTGCTTTTGCAACCTGGTCTGCATTGGTTAGGAGATTTTCTTGAGTTTTCTTCGCCGAGATGGTATCCCACGCTTTCTGCTTGCTCCTGGAGGTACCCTGAGGCTCCTCCTCTACTCCTGTACTTCCCTTCCAGGTGTTAATCGCTGCTGTTACGTCCCCATTAAGTGTCATTCCGGGTTGAGAATAAAGGATGGACAATACGAGGTCGTTGGTCGCGATGAGGGAAGAGATAAAGGCTGGGGAGGCAATATCCGAGGCTCTCCGTATGCCCAAGACCCCGAGGCGGACAGGAAGGGTGGCTTGTGTCCAGGCCCGTTCTTTAAATTCCACGTTGGTGATGCTGGTCACTGCTTCTCGGATTATGCTGTCTAATTCTTGGAGGCCGCCATTGTTCGTGTAAGTCATCGATGTGCGCAGGAGGTATTGGAGTTTTGGGATGGAGAAACAGTTCTTGAGCAGGGCCAGAGCTGAGTGGGCATCGATGTGTATCAGGCGACTCACGAGACGTTGAAGCTCATCCTTTTTAACTTGAAGTGCTGGTAGGATTGCTGCCAGAGTTAGTGGGGAACCTAATAGGGTTTTGCTGGTGCTCCTGAAGGATCTTTACATCTGGCAATATGTTTCGAAACAGGGCCTGAGTCTCTTCTCCTTGTTCACGTGTGTGGTTGAGGAGGACAAGTTCACATTTGGTGTAATTTATCACTAGCCCGGCCTGGCCGAGGTCAGTTACGATGTTATTTAGGTCGGTTAGAACGTTCTCTACTGACCCACCCAAGGTTGCATCGTCCAGGTACCATACATTCAGTTCTGACCTTACTTTGTTAGCTGCTGCATCCACCCCTATTGAGAAAAGAGCAGGACCACCTGGATCTCCCTGCTGTAACCCGGTCTCTGATGGGATTACCGTCTCACCAAAAATCAGGATTGAAGGTTTGGAATAAGCCTGCCAAAGTAGGGGGTTCAGAGTCGGGATGTGTTCTTGAGCTGCACGGAGGAAGACATCCCTGCGAATGCTGTTGAATGCGTTCCGCATGTCAATCTTTAGAAGCACTCGTTTTTCTTGGGCTTGGCTGAGGTAGGTGCGGGTTGCGTGTACAGCAGCTTCACACCCCCCTGGAGTTGTTGTTGTTGTTCCCCAGGTTGCCTGGCCGAACAGCCCCAAGGTCCCGAGCAAGGCCAAGGCCATAGAGCGCCCCCACAAAACCCTCCCTGCTTACCACTAACAAAACCCAGGTGACCGAAGCCACTCTAAGGCAGGGAGCTGAGGAGGGCGCGGAAACGCCCGAGAAACCAAAGCCCCACCCAAGGCCCTGTGCCCCTCAGCAATTATGAAGGGAAAGTTGAGGGGCAAGGGAAAACCCCTGATTTCCGAAACCTAGTTGAACTGGTCTTAAGTGTTGACCTAGGCCATTCGAGAGTGGTTTCAAACCCACCTTTGTGGCAAGGCAGCGGAAGGTGTTCCCTACTGCTATTGGGCACACACCGCCATCTTTTTTTGCCAGTGCACAGAGTGATGCCCCAAAAAATAGGGGTGTGGCACAGTCGGGTACTTCCCCTCTTAAAACCATGTTGATGAATTTGGTGAGGGTTTCCCAGCAGCTCCTGATCCCTGACCCAAGAGGCCTTTGAGGTGGGCGGGTCGGATACCATCTGGGCCCGCGGCTGAGCCTGCTGGGAATGAAGTCACTGCGGCAACCACCTGCTCCTTCGTGACAACTAAAGGTTGGCGCATCTGGTCATTTGGGGCAGGGGGGAGGTTTAGGTCCCTAGGTGTAGGTGGGTGCTTTTCTTGTAGGGCTTCAACAACTTCGGTGCCTTGACCAGCAATACCTTCTGAAGAGGACAACAGTCTGACGGCCCCTTTGATGTCACTATCCGCCAGCTTCGCCGCGACCCTCTTACGTAGCTGTTCAGCCTCTTCCTCTTCCTTGTCCTGGTGCTTCTGGGCCCTGTTTGGTTGCTGTTCGGGGGGTTCCACCAGTTTGTTTCCATCCATATACTGTGCTACTTGATGTTTCACTCTGGTGGCTAGTGAAACCTGAAGATGGTCGTGTATGTTGGTTCTGGGTGGTTTTCGGAGGGCCCCATAGGAGAAACCCAGGAGCCGTGCCCATGCGAGGGGTGTCTTGAGCTGTAGGGCCTGCTTTATGATGGTTGTAAGGGCCTCCGCCACTTGGATTCTGGCTCCTTTAGGTACCCGGGCAAGGACCTGGATCCGCGCTTTCCATTTGGTCACCAGTTGGGTCAAGTTGGCGACCGGTGTTGCCGGTGTTGCCCCGGTTGGCTCTGCAGTGGGCCCTGGGCATGCGAGACATTTCCAGTTTGGTTGTTCTCCTGATGTTTTCTTTGTCAGCTTAGCACAAGATAAATGAATAGATCTAAGACAGCCGGAACATTTTCGCGAATTCTTTCTTGCATTGGTTGTTCCGCACTTACAACACTTAGTATCTGCTAGGCCATAGTCTTCCAAGATTATCCGTTCCTCTGCCTCTACCAAGCCGTCCTCCTGATCTTCCCGTGGTGCTTCCATCTCTACCATGTCTCCCTTGTTTCAGAAACCCCGGGAAATCTCTCCTGGCACATATCTAGATTATTGCTGTTGTTATTAATGTATAATTGGCTGGATGCATAAACATGCACTTATCATAGTCAACCTTTCTGATGGGATATGTAAAAAAAAAAAAAAAAAAAAAAAAAAAAAAAAATCACATATCATAGTCAACCTTTCTGATGGGCAATTGGCCTGCTTCTCCTAAAGCTAAGTGGTTAAATGTATAAATCCTCGGCATTGGGCACCGGTACAACTAAAAGATCTAACTGATTGAAAGGAAGCACGCCAATTATATCCTATGATTACTTACACTGGCGACGCCACCCTGATGTTGAGTATTAATAAATGCTTAGGATATTAATAATGCTGTCAACATCAAGATAGGGAGAGAGCCAGAGAGTGAGCGAGAGCCAGGATCTGAGTGGGTAACCGAATCTAGGGCAGCAGTTATGGAAAAATGCTTAAATTGTACAAAATGTTAAGAGAGAGAGAGAGAGAGAGAGAGAGAGAGAGAGAGAGAGAGAGCAGGGGCGGGGGCGAGGGAGAAAGAAAGCGAGCTGGAGAGGGGGCTGGCCTGGTTGGGTATGAAAGATGTTAGAGAAAAACAAATAACTAAAATGATAAAAAGCGATCTGAAGTTATAGAAAACCAAAAAAATAATAACAATGAGGCGGTTAAGTCAAGGCCACCTAGAGTACCAGGCCGTGTCGACCATTCTGTGACGTAGGCAATGGGGTGCTACATCCACTGCCCGCGCTGTCCCCATTTTATAAATCTATCTATCTATCTATTGCCTGACGCCGTGATCCCCGAAGGGGTGGCCACGAACGAACCGCCCCCATGCATCTCTGTCCCCAGTCAGTCGACGCCCCTCCCCCCAACCAGCACCACCTTCGTTCATGTACTTCCTCACTCCATCCTTCCACCTCATATTCGGACTACCTCTCCCCCTCTGTCCCTCCACCTCGCTCTCATACACCCTCTTAGTCATTCTCTCGCTTTCCATACGTTCCATATGGCCGAACCATCTCAAGTTGTTCCTTTTCACACTTTCCAGCACATCTACCTCCACACCACACCTCCTTCTTACTTCCTCATTAGTCTGTCTATCCCTCCATGTAACTCCGCACGCACTCCTTAAGTAATTCATTTCCACTGCTCTCACTCTTGGTCTGAGTCTCTCAACCAACGTCCATGCTTCGCGTCCGTAAGTCAGTGTCGGGATTACCACACTGTCATGCAAGGACTTCTTCACTTCCATACTGACCACCCTATTTCTTGTTACTGCTTTTAGCGTTCCTACAACCCTCTTCCCCTGTTGTACCCTCTCCCGCACCTCTTCATCCATAGTCCCATCTTTACTCAACACACTGCCCAGATACTTAAAAGAGTTGACGATCTCCATAGCCTGACCGTTCAGCTTCACCTCACACTCTGTGACTTCACCCCTTTCGAAGACCATAACCTTGCTCTTCCCCGTATTTACCTTCAAATTCCGTTTTTCGCACACTGTTCCAAACTCATTTACCAGACCCTGCAACTCCCATTCATTATCACTCATCAGAACTGTATCATCCGCAAACAGTAGTTTAGGTAGCTTCCACTCAATTCCCTCCCTTTTCAGCGATACACCAACATCCACTGCTCTTGATAGTATTTCTTTCATAACTCCATCCATATATACAGTAAACAACCACGGGGACATCACACACCCCTGTTTCAAACCAACATTCAGGTCAAAGAACTCGCTCTGCTCACTCTCCACACGTACTGCCGCCTTTGCACCCTCATACATGCTCTTCACTGCTTTCAGCAACTTGCCCTCTACTCCGTATATTCTAAGTACTTTCCACAAACCTTCTCTATCCACTCTGTCATAGGCCTTCTCCAAGTCCATAAAGGCAACATACACCTTTTGTTTCTTCTCCAGATACTTCTCCACAACACAATTCAGGGTAAAAATCTGATCTACACATCCTCTTCCCTTCCTAAAACCTCCCTGCTCGTCGCCTATCCATTTCTCCGTTCTCACTCTCACTCTCTCAATCACTACCCTACTGTATACCTTCCCTACTACGCTTAGAAGACATATTCCTCGGTGGTTACCACACACTCCTCTTTCCCCTTTGCCCTTATATAGGGGACTATTATGCCAGTCTTCCAGTCATCGGGTGCACTCCCCTTCTCCCATGCTAGTTTGCACATTTTCCATACCCATTCTATCACTATCTCACCACCATACCTCAACATTTCCCCACACACTCCATCTGTTCCTGGTGCTTTCCCCAACTTCACTCTTTTCATGGCTTCCCACACTTCTGACCTCCTGATCCCCACCTCCTCCTCCACTACTTCTCTTCTTCTCCCTCCCATACCATATCCAGCTATGTTTGCTGGCTCTTCATTCCTTTCATTTAGCAACTCACTGAAGTACTCCCTCCATCTTTCGACTCTCTCTTGCTTCTCGGCTAGCATTCTCCCATTCTTATCTTTCACACCCTTACTGTTTCCCTTGCTACCTTCCCTAACTTTCTTGACTTCTTTCCAGAACAGTTTCTTACTCTCCCTCCATTTTACACTCAGATTCCTTCCAAATTCCTCATCTACTCTTCTCTTACTTTCCTTCACTACTCTCTTCACCACCCTCTTACTCTCCACGTACCTCGCTCGTTTCTGTCTCTCGGAATCTTCATTCCCTCTGCTACCCAACCACTCTCTATATGCTTTCTTCTTTTCTTCCACAGCTATTCGTACCTCTTCTGTCCACCATGCTGTACCTTTCACTCCCCTCCCTCTTCTCCTCACTCCACACACCTCCTCACATGCTGCACAGATCTCATCCTTAAACACCTTGCTCATCTCATTTTATAAATACTCTCTTTTATTATTTTCTGTTAAATTTTAGATTAACGTACAAACAAATTATATATTTTACGTTTAAGGTGTACGCAAAACCACTATCTACCTATATCTTACTTTATTATACTCTATATTATGATACCGATATCATAGCAACATGTTTTGGTTATTTCTTGCATATGACTTATACCTTGAACAAGTAGTTGTACAAGATTAAAACTTATTATAAGTATATCTCATTACTTTGTTATATTGGAGTAAAATAAAACACAATGATATATACATTACTATATTATATACAAAGACATAAACAACCTTACTGAAGAGCAAATTTACGTGACATCCAATATTATTCGTGAACAAATATATATAAGTAACTTAATTATATACTATATGTATGAAGATGAACTATATATTTACTGTAACACACACACACACACACATACACACATACACACACACGATATCATATTATATACTATGCAATAAAGTACACATTATCTATTTCTCTAGGGTTTGAAGCTTTCTCTTCACGCCTACATTCTTATTAGCTCTGTTAGCTGTTGGGATGTTATTTTCTTTAGCACAGTAATTATTTAAAATTGCATTTGTTGAAGCATATACCACCATACTTTCTATTTTTTCGGTGCTATGACCATTTTCACAGATATCACTAGGGAACAGATCAGCATCTGCTAAAGCCGTAACTGTGAGGTGTGTTGCTATATTTCCTTGGCTAGTAGCATTGCGAAAGGCAGGAAGCTTAGCAAGTTTGTTAATTACAATATAGTTATACATGACCATGTGCGCAGTCACACTATCTGGGTATATAAGTGAACCTCTGCTAATTCCAGCAATGTAACTTAGATTTTCTGGGATTTCTTCAGCACTATCTGAACACGTAATCATTTCTTTACAAGCATTACATTTCATTTTCTTTATCACAGAGTAACAACAATAGCCAGCTAAATAAACTATAACGGGGATGATGTCTTTACACCTGTCAATATCCTCCTTACAAACTTCAACATTCGTATGACATAAACCAAAATCAATTTCCTCATCTGTTTTTACTTGCTCATAGTCAATTTCTTCAAAATCCTTTAAAATGACCTTCTTGTCGAGTATGGGTAAACTAAGTTTTAACACTGACATCATCCGTATCTTTTTCTCACACTCATATATTTGGCGTACAGAAATATTGTAATTTCCTCCTGCTAACTGTCGATACTGACCAAATCTTGCTTCCAAATTGTCTGTTTGAAATGTTCCTGTTAGTATCTAGGTCATATTCAGTTCTGTTATGCAATAATTTGTTATTTCTAATATTGCATTGGTCGTATGTTTCAGAGCTCTAATTGTTTCCCCCCACATCCTGGAAGACTATCCCACGCATCTAACCACTTAAGGAAACTATCCAAGAACTGATATCGGTCATCATCTGTACTATTTGTTAATGGACAAGATAACTTGTTATTGTGCCTAAGACCTTTAAATGGGGATTTCACATTCATTATATTCCACCAATTAAGAAACACTTCGATGTACCTAGCAACATCTGAAAATAACGTTAGGCCATTATGTTTTCCAATATTGAGCAAGGCTTGAATTATATACTCATTAAAAATTTGGAGAACTAATTTGACATTTTGTCTCTCTAGGTTGGAGGGGGATAATGCTTTCAGGCTTAGCCTATAGGCCTGCTTTAGGAGCAAATGTTCCTCTAAGAAATACAGTTTTTTGAGAGTACTGAAAGGGGCATACATTATCTTATTAGATTCATTACGGAAATTTTTACTTGGGAACTGTGGGAATTTCATAGTTTTTTCTTCATCTTTCTGTCCTAGCCAATTATTCCTGGTGCATTTTAAAATATGTACAGCGTCGTATAGGAAAAAGAGAGGTCTGGTACTTTGCGCTGGATGTGGGTAAACAATGGACAGTTTTGGTGGATTTGCAAAATATGATACAGCTTTGCCATTGATTGCATTATTGTCTGTTACAATGCTAATGACACTAAATCCTATCTTCTCAAGCCCTAAAATAATCTTCTTCATAATGTTATATAATGTCTCTGCCTTCATTATCTTTGCTGGAATTATGTGAACAACATCTCTGTATTTTGACCGAATACTGTTTAGCATAAACACATATGCGCTTGTTGCAATTGCATCACTGTCAAATGCTGAATCAACAATATTTCCTGCTTTATAATCCAAGTAAGGCTTCAGGTGAATTTTATCAACCATCATTGTAACCGTTTTATCACGGGTTGTCAGGGACTTAAATTTGTTCTTAATATGCATCAGAAAATGGCTGGTACGGTGTTCGATAGCTGGGTTAAACGTTTTGGACAAAAATATTCGTCTTATAGTTGAATAGCTAGGTAGAATTAGGCATTTCTTATCTCTCAGAAGTCTGTAACCTTGAGGTGAGCAATTATGCAAGAGAGAGGAGAATATCAAAAAGTCTGAGGAGTAATCACATTTAGTGAGAGTCATTAAATGAAGCTGTTCACAAACGAATGTGAGTGTATTCTGATACTTGAAGCCATTATCCTGTACAATAGTTGACAAAAAGGAGATCACAAGTTGAATTATACAATTGCATTAATTGGGTTTGAGGCAGGATTATTGATATCGCACTTACGCAAAGCATCAAGCAACATTTCAAGTGTATTAATGTCAGTGACCTTTGAAGGAATCTTATAATCCCCTAGCTGGTTTATTTGCACCGCCTGTACACTAGCCTGAACATTACAGTCTGATTTGATGACTAAGGACAAAATAACTTTAGGTTGTGGGGAATGAACAATTCGACATATATGAAATCTTCCTCGTTTTCAATAACTGTCCAGTATTTCTTATCAATGAACTGTATTTTGTCTTTAAGTTCATCTAAAGAATGAAATGTTATGTCTTGTTTGTACTTATTGTTATCTGCAATACTCTTTGCTACCGCAGCTTGAATGGCAGACTCTTCCATTCGTTTCCTCTTCTTGTCCGGGGCTTCTCTAGCATGTGATGGGCCAGAAAGGTAAGAGGGCAGTTTGGCAATTGTGATGAAATTACACCATCACAGAGCTGAGGATACGTCAACTTGGCCACTAATTTAGTTCCGCTCTTCTCGTCAAAGTACGAAGTCTCTCGCCTTATTTCATCAGGTCTAAAATGGAGCTCACACACCTGTAAGAGATGAAAGCTCCGATATAGCTAAGCTAAAAATAAATCGTTGCATAATTGTATTGCGAGCGATTTTATTGCTTGGTAGTTCAATCATTCACGAAGGAGTAAATACACTGATTTTGTGCAGTGTGTAATTTGACTTATGAATATTATATACAATTCAATATACCACACTTAAATTACAGTACTGGGTAGGCTTAAATTTTTTATATATATTTTTCCATAATTGGGAATACAACATTATTTCATTATGCAGCATTGATCCAGGAGGAGGATCCAATTCAATGCATCCGCCAGCGTCGTCGTCAAACATACTCAACAAACAAAATAAAATAAATTCTACTCCGTGGTTATGGATAACTTGCTTCGTCGATAATAATAATAATACTAATAATACTAATATTAGTAATTATAATAATATAAATAATGAAATTAATAATAATTATATTAAAGGTAACACATCTATTACATCGTTAATGAAGTCATCGATATACCACATAATAAACTCCCGAAAATATAATATTATATACTCCCACTGTTGTTGTTGTTGTTGTTCCCCAAGCTGCCTGGCCGAACAGTCCCAAGGCCCCGAGCAATTCCAAGGCCATAACCGAGCGCCCCCACAGAACCTTCCCTGCCGACCACAATAAAGCCTGGGTGACCGAAGCCACTCCATGGCGGGGAGCTGAGGAGGGTGCGGAAACGCCCGGGAAACCAAAGCCCCACCCAGGGCCCTGTGCCCCTCAGCAATTATGAAGAGAAAGTTGAGGGGCAAGGGAAAAATGTGACGCTTTGGCTTCCAATCTTGGTAGATTGGGAGGTCAATCCACGGAAAAGACGCCGTCACTCGAGATCTAGAAAATATATAAGTTAAAGGAACAGTCAGAGTAAGCTATGGGTATGGCAGAGATCGCTCAGTTCTCACTCTGATAGACCAGCCCATCACCACATACTCCCACTGTTGAGCTACTCAATTACTATTATGCTTATTATTACTATTATTAATATTATTATTATTATTATTATTATTATTACTACTGTATTATTACTACTATTATTATTATTATTATTATTATTATTATTATTACTATTATTAGTATTACTATTATTATTATTATTATTATTACTACTGTATTATTACTACTATTATTATTATTATTATTATTATTATTATTATTATTATTACTATTATTAGTATTACTATTATTATTATTATTATTATTATTACTACTGTATTATTACTACTATTATTATTATTATTATTATTATTATTATTATTATTACTATTATTAGTATTACTATTATTATTATTATTATTATTATTATTATTATTAGTATTATCAATATTATTATTATTATTATTATTATTATTTATATTAACATTATTATTATTTCTATTTCAACTTGCTGAAGGAATGAGTAATTTTAGTCATGTAATGTTTAAGCCTACCGTACTCAATACTTAGACACGTGAATAACATTGTAGAATAATTTTTACTCACCCTGCTGTTTTCATTTGGTGTAATCTACTCGTCGAATGGCTGTAAGCCATTTGCTGGAAAGGTCAGCATTCCTTGGGAACCTAAACACGTGCACTTTCGGTCCCGATCTGTAATTCCCCTTGCAATTTGGCACTGAACACGTGTAAGGCATTGTTGATGATCATGGAGAAGCTATCACAGGGAATAATGTACTTATAAAGTATATATGAGGGGGAAATAGTTTGGAAACACAGCGACAACCTCCCCCTACCTCACTAAAATGTATACTGACCTGCGAGGGTAGTGACCGTTTCAGAACTCCATTTGTCGACGTCACAGAATTTAAAGGTCCCATCCGTGCGGCCTGGTACTCTAGGTGGCCTTGGTTAAGTGCGGTGATTGAAAGTGGATGGAAAGATGTTAAGGAGAGAGAGAGAGAGAGATGGAGAGAGAGAGATAAATGAAAACTGGACCTTGTAGCTAGTATTTCCTAAATGGTTAGAGAGAGGGAAATGAAAATGGACCTTATAGCAAGTACTTCATAATGGTTAGAATTGTTTGAGAAGTTGAAGGACCGAGGGTCAGGTCCTTGGGGTAGATGGAAGATGAGGCCTATGGTGGGGAACCATAAGGGTGAAACTGCCTGCCCTATACACGGTTACTTCACTCACCTTGTGGTTACTGCTGGAGGTTTATGGTGCCTGGGCAGGGCTAGGCTAGTGCCTGACGGCTCCTTGTCCCTTCACTGATACTGGTAATAACACTCTCAAGATTAACCCTCCTGGCCCGGTTGTCATTTTAAAATGACACCACAAACTAAGGGCAGGAGCCTGGGTGTCATTTTAAAATCTGTAAGCTTGAAAGCCTATTCAGCTTGGTCTGAACGCCGTGCGTCCGACGCATGTAAACAAAGCCGATCGTTACGTCACCGCACCTCCGAAAACAAGAAGGAGAAGACTCGTTTGTTATTGTACGTCGGTATGTCGTTGTTTCAGTAGTGAAAAGATCGCCATATTGCTAACATCGCCTGCAAGTGCTCTCCACTGAAATCGTCATCACAACTGAACCAGTTGACATAGAGAGCTCTACTCAACGCCAGTCTACAGATTGGAAACCGCACTACATTTATAGATGCGTGGACAATTTCTAGCAGTTAAACTAAACAAAAATACGGTAGCCTAGGCCTAGACGTTTTTCGGCCAGATCGCCCGGGTAACCCACACTGTCATTTTGAGAGCCTGCCCGGGCCAGGAGGGTTAAACTAAATATGCTTTGTGGGCGATGTTTAAACAAGAAACCACGTTCTGTTTACTATGTGCCGAAACACCGTATCATCGCCGATCTTCTGATACGTATATGGGTCACTTAGCCCCACGATACCCCTCCGAAAATCCCCTCTTTTGAGGAGCTCAACCGACCCGTGTGCTCTCACTGTGCTCTCACTCACTCCATCTAGATATCTATCTAAAAATTCTGATTTCAAACAATATTCCATTGTTTTTTTTGTTTTTTTTATTCAGATCACGACTGACGATGACTTCCAAATGTTTGTAATAATTGAGTTACATAATTCCATGATATATTAGCCATCTAGATACCGCTGATATTGCGTTTTGGCGTCACCACTCAGATTGGTGAACATATTATATATATTTTTTTCTGAGATATAACTGGTAGTTACTGGCTACCGTTTAGTAAGGGAGATGGGTAATGGAATCGGACATTACAAGAATGCATTGAGCTATTGAATCTCCTCGAACGGGAGATATATGGCGCATAATTAATGACTTTAAAGTAAGTATTGTTAAATCTATATCCTGAAATGTCTATAGATTTTCCAATTTTCGATGAACTGCATGTATTTATCTACATTAAATATCATCTGACAAGGTATTGCCCATTCGGGTAGTTAAGTGTATCAAATTATTTTTGGAGAGCATGAATCGTTATTAGGATCAATAATTCAACCTATTTTTAGAGTCATTTGACAAATTACCGATCTGTTTAGTTAGGCCTAAATAAAGGTCGTTAATGTAAAAGGCGAACAATTGAGGAACTAAAACTGACCATCAGTGTAAGACCCCAACCTACACTACACCCCAATCTGATTGTATAGGCTACTGTTAATGGTAAATCTATGTTTCCCACTAATTAGTCATGGTTTAATTCACGTAATATAGTTCGCCTATTCCATGAGCTGCTTCTTTAATCAGCAACCATTCATGTGGATATTTATCGAAAACTTTACTGACATGTCAATATCTTTGAAGATATGTTTTGTCTTTGTTTATCGATTCCTATGCTTGGGAAAATAAAGGTTAATAGATAGCGAGACACTTGCAGCCAACACAGTTAAAGTCCATTACAAGATTGATGATTAAGCATTTAACAAATGTGACAGCAGCATACTACTCTTTATTTGATGTTTGTAATTTAGTCAGTAGCCAGCCCTTATTCCCACAAGGGGTAGGAAGTATCAACAAGAAACATATGAAAGGAGGCAAAACAAGAGGCAGCAGGGGAAGAATCCATACAACAGTTCGCACACAAACATTCAGAAACCTCAATCACTTAATAGCCCCCAAGATCACTGGCTTCACCTCAGATGCTATAAACGTTCGGACAAATTAAGTCTCTTAGTCATTTAGCTGTATAAAATTACATTTTATTGAGTAACATCTAATACAGTTGATGCTATAAACGTTTAGGATAACTCATAAAATATATACCCGGTGTCAACGAACTTGGAGCTAATCCTGACCGCATAACATCTTATAAAGAACAAAACAAATGTATGAGTAGATCAGGAAATAGATGTAGAAATTGATTACCCGTTTCTCGAGCACTTTCTGGGTTACAGAGAGGCTAAGGATAAGAATTAGAGCCAATGTCGCTGACAACAACACCAAGTATAGTGTTAAGGAGGCCGGGGCTCTTATTAAAACAATCACTAAAAAGTGTATAATATATTATAAAATAACAATCTATGCAACTTATAGTGTTCATTTTAAGTTGTGTATAGAATGTGGATCTATAAAGTAATGACGCTTACCATTCTGGTGTGTGTGTGTGTGCGTGTGTATGTACGTGTGTGTGTGTGCTAGTCTACAGTTTGTCGCACGTAAATCTATATATAATTAAGGGAGAGAGAGAAAGAGAACCTTCTATTATTATACAAACAAATAATAATAGCAATATTGTCATAATATTATGTAGCGCCCAGCGTGTGCGAGTACTGTGTCTGTGTGCCCTGGCTGTGGTAGCTCAGGTGGTGGGGCCTGCCTAGACACCTGCACGGTCTCTGCTAGACACGACCACACAGGCTTGGGACGGGAGTGCAAACTAGACAGGTGCCACATACCTAATATTTTGTTGCAAAACTTAGTTGGGCTACTGTACTTCCTTATTTCATATGTAGTATAAATGTCATCCTGTAATAAACATACATTGTAATAAACAAATAATTTCTTCACCATCGAAGACGACAATGATCCATGTATTCTTGTGTTTCCTTTTCTCCCCACATCACCATATAACTCGGGGAGAATAGAGAAGTAGAAGTTAAGAAGAAACGCGTATCTTCACTACCGAAGAAAGCAATGCCAGATGAAACCATTATATGCCTATATGAAAACTATGTTATGCAATAAGATGTGAACCTATACCTCAATAGATCTTGGAACACTGTTTTTCCGCACATATAGACATTTTTTTTTTTGACACTCTTAAACTAGTTTTGCTAGTTACACAAACCACACATGCTTCGTTCTACATAAGAATACCCTGTACCCAATTGTCTCCACGTAAAAATAACGCGGGAGATCTGCCGCTCCCGCGCCCCAAGAGAGGGCACTCCGTACGTTTAAATACCGTGTGTACACCCAGGCCTACCAACACGAACCGAGAGAGTTAGATACGTACACACTCCTGTAGATAACACCATGCCGAGGGAGATTTACATATTCTTATACCTAAAATTACTACCAACCAAGATCCGTAGTAAAATCCAACCACCATGACCACCACACCACGAGAAGGAGGGAGAAGGATAAACGCTGTCTCGCGCGCATCATAGCCCTCATTCGTCAGGTGCGCACGACACACCTTCAATGCACCGGACACCACCATTCGTCCCCGAGAACCAGAAGTTCAGAATTAATTCACTTCGCTCACTATTATTGTTTTCCAGAGTTCTATTGAAGTAATATAAACCCCCTATGAAGTTATAATTAAACCTTGATAAAGTAGCCTACTCTAGGAGCTAACATTGACCTTACTCATCACACCACCACCGAGTAATGTCATTATATCGAAGGAGACCTTGACCAGCAGAACATGAAGCGTTCAAGGACCCCATCTAGGATACCTTCTCATGCCCTTACCATCCTAGAGGTACCGGGGGAGTGCACTCAGTAACCCTCAATACCAGTTCAGTATTTCTGAGGAAAGTCAAGCAATTTTGAGGCTTCAAAAGTATTGGCATGCCACCTTATGAAGTCTTAAGATTACCCTCCATTCAGTTGGACTGACCGGCCTGCCGAAAGCCCAAACATACTGTCTGTGAGTAGAATCCTATACTAGGGTATCTTTGTTAGCCAGAGGCCTGCCCAGCTAACATAGAGACTCTACTTAGGTGGTTCCTAGCTAGTCTAGTGGGAAAGTGTACGGCCTGCCGAAACTTTCTTCTTAGACTACAAGTCCCCGTTAACTGTGTTCTGTCCCAGGAACTCTGTCCTCATCTGGCATGCCACTGAGATGCACAGATACTGAGACAGTGACCTCCAAACCCTATACTACGGATCTCGTTAGTCAGAGGCATGCCCAGCTAACGTAGAGACCCTACTTAGGCGGTTACTAGCTAGTCTAGTGGGAAAGTGTACGGCCTGCCGAAACTGTCTTCTTAGACTATAAGATATCGATAGCTGTGGCCTGTCCCAGTAACTCTGTCTTCATCTGGCATGCCAGAGAAACACACAGCTACTGAGATAGGAACAACTTTCCTAAAGGGTTAGGAAGAGGGTTACCGGCCTGCCGCTCTCTCTTCTTGATTCTGAGGTTGGGAAGGAGGATACCGGCCTGCCGCTCCTGCTTGCAAATCTCGCTAAGGAAAGCCCACACCAGCACCATCTCTAAAATAAGTTGAGGTGTACGGCCTGCTGTCCTCAATATTCTCTAGAGTGGGAAGGCACAAGTGTCCTGATAGAGGAACTCTGTTGACGTCTGACATGCCGGCGTGAACATAGTCTCTATTGTCAGGCTTCGCTTTTCTTAGTAAAAGTAGAGAGACTCCGGCCTGCCGCCCTCTCTGGTTCTACTGAGTCCAAGTGAACACTTGTACGAAAGTGTCCTTGTCGAGGAACTTTGTCGTCATCCGGCATGCCGACGTGACATTGGCTCCATAGCGAGTTTACATTTTCTCTAGTGAAGAGTTGAGAGACTCCGGCCTGCCGCCCTCTCTATTCTTCATTATTAAAAGTGGACATTGCCACTCTGCACAGGTAGTCTCAAGCCTCGGAGACCGCTGTGTTAGAGACGGGGCTTGGCGAGATACCCTCACGGGCACTCTGCAGAGACAAGTCCTTGGTGTGGCATCCCACACGACTGTGTAACTTAAAGGTTTAAACACCGCCACGGGTCCCCCGAACATCTCATAAAGATCAGGGCAGACAGTAAGAACACTCACTCTGAACTTACTGCGTTCGTCCGATATCGACCAAATAAGACTCGATATTTAAGATCCTAGCCCGAGTACCTTAACAGGACTTCATCAACGGTTGATATAATGATCAGAACAGTCGAGTAGTTTCTCCTACCTCTGAAATACTTGTGTTAGTTCGGTATGGAGCCCAACAGTAATTCGCCAGACGGTTACTATATGTTACGGAGCCATACTTAAGATCTCAAGCCCAATCAACCCATCTGTAACTACTCCACATAGCCGGCCCACCTTGACGGCCCACGGGGAAGCAGAAGACGAGAACCAACCACCTCCTGAAGTGTTCACCGGAGAAATCACCAGAGAAGTTACCACGCCGAGAGATCAAAAGAAGAAGATAAAGTGACAAAAAGTAGGAAAAGTGCCGAGTGAGCAGAAATAAATAGTCCCTCAATAGTATCTGAAAAGTGAATAAATACTCCTAAGTCCAAATAATCGGAGTAGAACAAAAAGAATTAGTTTCCCGAATAGCGTAGCAAAAATCAAGAATATCTAACCCCATAAGAGTAAAAATCTAAATTAGTGATACTTAAGCTGATTGTCAATGTTCAGCGACTCTGACTAAACAATCCAAGTTTTCTCCAGAAATAAACAGTTTTCCAAAAGTGCCTTAACTACTTGAAAAGCTCTACAAGTGTTAATAATCGGGTTAGGAAGCTACGAGTTGTACATGCCTACAGTACGCGTGATCCAGAAGAACAAATAGCCACCAAACAGTGATTCAATTTCAAATTATTTAATTTATAACCTACTTTTGAGAAGTCAGCGACTCTGCCAAGATTCACCAGAGTGTTTGAAAATACTTCAGAGTCCACCATCGACTCTACGTTTTCTATACGACACGGCCGCATACCTACTAGGAGTACTTGACCTTGAACTTGAACCACAGTGGCATTCCTGAAGAAATGGGACAGTGTCCACCCCACTCCTAAAAATACTTCTCCCTCAATACGCTCCCAGTGTTTTAAACTTTCTCGATTACTAGTGAAGTTGGACAGAATACCTGCTCCCTATGAAGCTCCGCGACTGTGCTAGGAGTCAGTGATAAACTTAAGTACTATTCACTGGCAGTGATACGTGTCCCATGTTTTTTTGGTTCCAGATTATTTCCCATATATAGTGAAGGAGAATTGAAGCTGTATTATTAAACCATATTTTGCAATATACTTATCCTCTGTTTTATTTTATTTTATATGTACTTATTTGAACTTGGAAGTCCCAGTGGAGTAGAACTCACCTGTATCCATTGCTAATCCTGCATAACATCAGGGCATAACATATATATATATATATATATATATATATATATATATATATATATATATATATATATACGGTATATTATATATTTTTTGTGTTATCAAATTTTTATCGTTTATAATATTAAATGTTTTATTGTTCAATGAAGTTACACATTGTATATTCCCATCTGATAAATACTAAAACATTTCAGTTAGCACTTCACTTCACCTAATCATATACTTAAATCGTTTAATTGATACGATGGGGATTATATATACGTTGGGGAGTATCTGTTGGAGCCAAAAGGTTAATTTGGACTGTAATATCCTGATAGTGTAGTTTCTGCCGTGATTCACCGTAAACAGGTCCATGAGCCTGTTAAGGACTTGGTTAATTAGCTGATCCCTCAGTTTACGACACCATCAACAAGATATGATGCTACGGCGGTCGAGTGGAGAGCACGCTCACGTGTGAATCTGCTTGACCTGAATCCGATCCCAGCCAAGGCGGACATTTAGTAGGTGTGGTAGTACGTCCTACCTTTTTTCACATGCTCGCACCCAGTCGGGGGAACCTCGACGACGTATACAGACTAATAACACACATAATAAAGCCACTCCAACAGCTTCCTCTTTCTACACATCAGAAAATAAAAAAAGAGTAGAAAGTTTCTAAGAGGTGCCGTTGTAAAGACTTATCCCTCAATACCTTCACCTACCTGACCTGAAACAGGTATACTGTATATATTATACCTATAAATATATCAGTTTGTAGATATGATTCATTTGGTTTGATACAAATATATCTGTTCATAGATGTATTTGTTGATTGGTAAGTTACTGTACATAACACATACACGTTTAGAGAAGCATGGAAATTCTCTAGCAGTTAAAATAACAAAGATACGGGTAGCCTATTAAAGACTTTTTTCGGCCAGATCGCCCGGATCTCAATACTGTCATTAGGAAGGCAAGCACGGGCGGGAAGGATTAACAGGCTAGGGTACAGGGCAAACATTGAACAAGGAGCTTAGCTATAAAAGCAAAAATCCAAGCATAAATGGTGACAATAACAAGTTGATAAAAACACACTTATTCATAAACTATAGTGTCACAAGAATAAGATAAAAGATAAATTGCAGTAATACATAAATAAGGCATAAAGAGGATGACTATATAAATATATAGTACAAACGTACACAGCGAGGTAAAGTCTGATAAAAATAGACAACTGATATCGTGACTCAGGTAAAGACGATGTAGTGCGTGAGCTAGGGACACACCAGGTAGCGCTTGAGTGAGGTAGACAACACAAGGTAACTCGTCAGTGAGGTAGGTCAAATATACTGAGGTGACACGCACACAAAATATTGTTTATAATTATGTAAAATAAGATATCAGTTGGATAGGAAATAACTTGACGTTAATTCAAGATAAAAGAAGATATACTTCGAAGTCAACTCAAAGAGTTATAATAATGAATGTATATTCACTGAACGGTTAATCAATAATAATAGCCGGTATGAGGGGCTGATAGAATAGTAATAATGAATATATATTCACGGAACTGATAATAAATATTAATAACCTGTGTGAAGGGCTGGTAATCTCGCCGTACGGATTTTAATACGACGTGATATTAATAGGAGTTAATGCATCTCAAAGTATGGCTTAAACTGAGTTTGAAGTCAGGAAGCACAAAGACATACACGTCTGACATAATAGTCTGACGAAGAGACTGATAAATTACACTCTCTGTGGACACTTATACTTGCAATTTCGTACCCAGCCAATAATAACACATAGAATAAGATCTGGGAGTGTTTACTGGTAACTATGTATAGTGTGCATGTATATTTCGTAGATTATATATATATATATATAACGTTTATATGGAATATAAATAGGTTATATCCAGAGTGTTATAGATATATTAATCTCACGTATAGTATGTGCTTTGTTCTCTCAACACGAGTGGTGAATTGTTCGAAAGAGAAACCCAAAGGATCTCTAGGCTTACGATAATTTGAACACTAACATATCTTATATAACCTTCACAACAATCACCAAAACACAGTATCACAAAAGGCACTTAATTTGGGGTGATGGAGAGAAGTAGAAACCGTGAGAGATCTGGCGACATAGCACTGTTTTATCCCCTGTCTGTGGACACCAGAGGGGGACGCCGTCGCCACGCACACAAGCTAAATTGGTCACTTTCTAGGTCGCCTACACTCCTCTTGGTCTCTGCACCCAGGATACTTTTTAAAGGGATTTAGGCTAATCCCTACGAAAGTATTCTCCGAGCTGATTCACAATTAAGCACGCTCACAATAAATAGCGAGATACCCGAAAGTGAAGTCAACTTTACCTAACAATATCTTGTTTCGGGCTTGTGATATTACGCCTTTAAATTGCTGTCAAGCTAGCATGTCTCAGGATAAGAGAGACATGTGAAATATGGGTTTTCAATTATTTTGGCAGTTATTAAGGTTCTTAATAAAATTATAATACATATAGGGATACCTAGGTAAGGACATTCTTTATTTATTAAAATTAAAGGTAGGTCTGTGAAAGCTTGGATAGAAGTAGGACAAATAATGACAGTCTTGGTAGCTCCTACACGGTTTGTATGCATTAACTTCATCATGAGGTTGAATCTTGAGTTTGTGGTTGTTCGTCCTCATGGTAGTTGTAATGGTAGACATTTCCACCAGGGTAGATGGGTTGAAATCGAGGAGGTTGATGGGGTAATTTCATAAATGTTCCCTCGTCGTATTCTAGGTCTGGTTCCGGTACGGGTCCCTCACCTTTGTTGTAGCGCGGCCAGGTGTGTGGTGGTGGCTGAGGGTAATTAACGCGCGGGAGCGTCCCTTGTTTGTTTGTACAGGTAGGATGACCAGTTTTACCCTTCCGCTTGTGTTGGGGCATTTTATTCTCCTCTCTCATCTTGCTTTTTATAGAAGCAATTCTGCAGTATTAATGTTGGAGCTCATTAACATGTGGGAGCAGATACGGTGGAGGTTTTGGCTCATTCTCCTTGAGCCCCGTCATTTTAGTTATGAAGATTATTATTACTAGTGCTAGTAGCCTACTATTGCTGCTAATTATACACATACCAACTTATTAACCCTTTCAAGCTCCAATGATGTATACATATATTAAATTATCCTAATCTCATAATTAGCTCTCAACAACAAAATATAAAATAAATAATATCTGGCAATAAGATGACTCAAAGTCACCTGCAGTGGTTGTAAACACTAAACTAAAGGTTTCTAAACTCCTCTGATGGTCACAAAAGTGTTGTATCCCAGGACGACACAGGTGCGTCTTCCTGTACACGAAAGGGTTAACAGGGTTCTACTATCATCATAAATATAACGGTGAACGGAGAGAGAGCAACACAAACTTTGCAGTATTCCTTTTCCATAGTATACTTATGGTTTTACCCAAAGCAAACATATCTATGGGTAAAGACTAAACGAAAATGAAACAGTATTTTCAATAATCTAATATACATGTCCAAGATAACTAAGTATATACAATATATATACTAAGCCAGAAACAGTAATATAAAACGACCTTAGGTTCATGCCAACTTCCACGTTGCCCGCATTGGTCTTGTCGAGTATCGTCTAGAATGGACGTTTGCTGATGGAAGAAAAGTATGTGTGTCACCTTCCTGTTATTATTTGTGTTACTATGTATGTAGTTTTTTTTGGAATTTTTTTATTTTAATACCACGAATTTTCCAAGTGTTTTTTATAAAAGAAATTGTTCATTTGCATCAATATATAGTGTTTGTAATTAATTAGAAATCTCGGGAAAATCTATTTTCCCCATTAGGCCTATTGATCGATGTTGAGACACGCCCCCGATAGTGATTTGAAAAGACATTAGCCTAACCTAACAACCTTACCTAACCTAACCTAGTATTATGGGTGGGGGCTGCCGCCCCCACACCCCCGCTGGTTGAGTACTAATCCCTTAGTAAAAAAAAAAATAAAAAAATGGCTGTCGATTATACGAAGTTGAAAGAAAAGTCGATGAAGTCTACGGTGTTTACTCTGCAATCTTCAGCTTTGATTGTACATTGATAACGGGAAAGTACCGTATTGACAACCTTGTTACGAAAATTAAATTTTAGTAGCATACTTTTATATTAGGTTTTTCCGAGGGTTTAACATATTTTCATATGATCTTTAGAGCTGTCGATAACTGGAAGTACCGTATTGACAACCTTGTTACGAAAAATAAATGTTAGTACCATACTTTTTTATTAGGTTTTGCCGAGGGTTAAAACAAATTTTCTTATGATATTTAGAGCATATAGATTCAATATTTATCTTCAAATATATCAATAAAATTCGTGGTATTAAAATAACATTGAACCTTTTTTTTTCCCGAGGGGTGGGACAATGGGGTTAGAGGGGGGCGTAGGGGTATACAGGAGAGGGAGGGATTGTGTGACTTGTATCATAAGTTTTGTTGGTGTCTTTCTCTTTGGTCCACGTCGTCTTATCAAATGATACCGTCTGCTGTGTTGGTAATAACTTATGCCTCAGATGATTATATTATGCTCTATACTCTATACTGGTTATTACTATAGCCTGTACAACATACTTTATATTTCTTATTAAACATTCCTACCTGTTGCGTGTTTCTTATCTTCATAATGTTTCACTGTCCTTAGCTTTCAATCTCCATTCAGGAATTTAACCTGATAATCTTTCAACGTAGCCATATTTTTCGTCAGTGATTATGTGATGCTTACGAACTTCACAGTTCTGCCAAGCCCATTTCCTTTTATCTAGCCAGAAATATACCGTTAGATTATAGACAAAATATAAAGCGTGACGAACAAATGCATTAACATTATGTGTGCAATTTTGTTTTCTTTTCTATATTCCAACTACTCTCTACCGTTATGAACGGTGAAGCCCGTGAGGTCTCGTTCCAATCTAGGGAGTGAAACATATGAAGCACTGTTTAGCTGCAACCAGCCCCTGCCATATTGCCTTCACAAGATGCATGGGGCTTAGTTGCTCACTCATGGCTCGAAGCAGCCCCATCTCTGAAGCTGCCTCGCTCCAGTGCTTCACTGTCTCACCACCTAGACTCGCACCCTCACTCTCAGAACACCAGCTATTGAGCAATGAACTCGCTAGGCATTGCCCCCCAATAGCCTATTTTGAATATGGGAATATGCATACATTGCTATTTAATAAGGGAAAAATGAGGATATTTATTTGGCATTTCGGTTGGCTTTGTGGCAATACACTCATACTAGGTATAGCACAAATTCCATCCCAATAATATCTTCCCATTGACATCGGGATTTGAACCCGGGTCCATTGGATTACCAGTCCAGTGGCAAGACCACTCCACTGCCCATTATCTTCGCTCTTCTCCTTCATATTAATCTTGGCTCCTAACTTTTCATCGCACTCCTTTGTCATCTTGTTTTGATTTATGCCTTGTGTTATTCAGACCAATGACAATGTTGTTGTATATTTCTCCCGTGGATGTGAAACCAGGACCGTGAAACTGTCACTAGCAGTGTTATTATCTTGTGGTTGAACACAATATAATGTATTTCCTACTCGCTGATGCATTATACTAAAATAGAAAGGAAACCACATAATTCAGTTTGATAAAAACTCCAATATAGCATCAAAGTGTAGGCTATATTTATTTACATATACAGTCACACAGCGGCACTGCATTATAACCCCAAATTTCAGTTAGCGCAAAAGCCAGCGGGATGAAGACAAATAATATTGTACATTATAAATGTTCTCACATTGAGGCCAACATTTGAATATTATACTTTCATTATTATTTTCAGCACGCATGCAAACACAAAGGCCGGGGGTAGGTGAAATAAGTAATGACTCCAGGGTCGGCATGATCAACTTTTCAGCACCCGGCCAGGACAATGGACCGGAATACAATTTGCATTTTATTCACAGCCAGAACACTTTGGGTTCTGTGATGATGACTGTTTTGTGGACACTGGAAATGCACAAGTTGAGAGAGGTCTGCTTGGGTATGACAATTATACAGGATAGTTTAATCAGATATGTATGTAACACTAACAGTAATAATTTGATTTGTATACTAGCTCGAGGAGGAAAGGTCTGTACTAAGAATATGGTGTGTTAACAATACATGAAGAACAGTAGAAATGTGTAAATTATACAAGGATATATGGAAGGTGTGTTATGTATGACTACTGATTATGGAGTTCGAGGGAAATACAAAGCAGCTCATTAATGTAGAGTCTGTTTTTGCCTCTACTCCCAAATTGTCGCATCACCCTCGGTCAATAGTGCAATAATTGACCATTTGAATGACAGAAAAGCAACAGGGAGCTTCAGCATTGTCACTGGAATGCTAAACGCCAAAGTATATTGGTAACTGATCGGATAATGCTGACACAAGGGAGGAAAGAATGCCTGAAATTAGACATAACACTTTGATTTCAATATTATTCTAAGTAAAAGGTGATTCGACTAAACAGAACAATCTGAAAATTATTGACCTAGTCTTTGAAACAATTACCAGGAAGATATATTTAGTGTGTTTTATTTGTTTAAACATACAGTTTGGTTTCATAGTAGGATATCTGGTAATTGCAAGCTAGTAATTTTGAAGAAGAAAAAAAGGGTTTATCTCGACTTTGTAGAGCTACAGTAGACCTTTGATAGGGTACTAACATTTGTTATACAGTGGGTTATCAGAAAACATGGTGTCGAAGAGTGGCTGGTTCTTATGATATTATATAACAGAGTTCACCAAGAACATTGAAAGATAAATGTGCTATAAGTAAAACATGTACAGTAAGTGTTATGCCGACTATTATTTGATTTGATCCAGCACATCCAGCCACACCTTATGTTTGTGTTTCTTTATAAAACATGTTCTTCATTGTAGGGCAGTGCACACATCCAGTCATTGTTATCTACCGTCTGATATACTAAAAGGACATATATCAACAATAGTTAAAGATAAAAAGGGTAATGTGACTTTATCTAATGATCACAGACCCGTTATGCAGTCTTCCTGCTTGCTGAAACTTTTCGAAATTCATAATATACAAACATTACATCATGATGAACTAGAGCTAGTAAAATCGTTCACATATCTGGGCCGTATGATCTCTTCTTCTCTACATGACAATGATGGCGTTGATTTATGGCTGAAAACATGATATTAAAGTTTTAATACAGTAATTATACATTGTTCATAATATGAACAATGTATAATTACTGTATGTATAATGTCAGATGTATATGTCAGATGTATATGTATAATGAGGTCAGATCCTAAATCGGAGGTCATTTAGCGGCCGAAATCGAGGTCGCCGTTTAATGAGGCACAGGGAGGTCGAGGCCGGTGATTATGGTAGTAGTAGTATTGTGATGATTGTGGTAGTAGTGATTGATGATGATGATTATGGTAGTAGTAGTGGTGGTAGTAGTGATGGTGATTATGGTGATTACCCGGGCAACGCCGGGTACCCCTGCTAGTTATAACTATATCCTAAATACATAAAATAGTACAAACCTCAAACAGCACTATGAACCAAAGGAGTGGCAACGAGGACTCGTTTTCGCCGATGGTCGGGCGCTCAACTGCCTGGATAATGCTCTCTAATATCAACAGGTCAGTGTTAGTCCTACCACTAGTTAAAATTGAAAATGTGTCTCTATTTATAGGGTGATCTAATGCATGTTAGTGATCCCGAATAGCTGAGTGAAGTTGCTTATATACAAATCTGTCTGTTCGAACAGACTTGCCAAGATGTTCATAATATATTCTAGTTTTCAAATGTCTCTTCGTTTTTCCTATATACTGTATGTAGCCTTACAGCTAGCACACGTATATTGGTAAACAATAGAAGAGGACAATTCAACTGGAATTCTATCTTTTTCTGGTCCTGCTTTTCCTTATTCGACTGCGCTTTCCACGCAATATGCCCCTCACTGATATATATATATATATCTTACTAGTGTGACCCTTGTATAGTACTGTGCACAGTTTTAGTCCCCATATTTCAGAACATATATTTATAAAGCGAGTTCAGAAAGAAATACAATTATACCACAGTTGACATATATACAGTACGAGTCGTCTTAGAGAGATGCACCTGATTCACAGAATGAAGAGAGATTTCATTGAAGTATACGATATTTGTCTCCATATTCCAACCAATACAGTATCCATGTTGATAAACAATGTTATGGTTACGACCAATGTTTAACATAATTGTGGCATTCATCATGAACAAAACAAAGACTTGTACTGATGGTGGTGGAGGCTTGGTGGCACATCAATATATATAATACTATCCAAGTGTACAGTTTTGGGAAACTGAAAATATGTTACTCCATTATTTGCATAATAAAACATCTGTCAATGGGAGTTCACCATGGGTGGGAGTGGTGTATCTGTGTCCATACTTAGTGTACTCAAACTAGTATGAACAGTCTCGATGTTACGTAATCTGGGTTGATGTAGCGTTACGTATCGTTCCGTAGTCTTAAGTTGAACGCTTCCATAACCTTGGTCGAACGTTCCATGATTGGGTAGAATATATTATTCTATAGTTGTATATGGGAAAGTATTGTAGGATTATAATTCCCATATATATATATATATATATATTTGTATTATTTAAGATTGTTTATAAGTATCTCATTGTAAAGAAGATGGGATACATTTTCCATATGTTATGGGCGTGCGCGGTATGTCACGACAGAGACAAACATAACGCGCTCGCTCACTCTCCAACCAACCTCCGTCCCAGCTACACACGCTAAGCCTTCTTTTTCCTAGTTACTTCACCAGGTGTTTTCGCTTCACTTTTCATCTCATACTCCATATAGTCACTACATCATCATCTTTGTTAATTAGCACAACTTAACGTAAATATCTATCCTATCCTAGCCTATTGTAGCCTCTTTTTCATACTCTGTTTACTATACTAACCACTTCCAGTCATCTAGCCTATTTTCCGCCATCCTCCAATCACCAGCTGAGTTTATCAAAGGATAATATATTCTATATGGTTAATGTTCCTTAATAACAATAATATACAGTCCACTTTATCTAAATTAACCATATAATTGGTCCTTCGAACCTTTCACTTGTTTCAAGTTGTTTGCCCCCCCCCCCCCCTTTTTTTTGTGGGGGTTATTCGGCGGTCGGTAGTTGCCTTGCTTGGAGTGGGGCTGGCCTATCCCTGCTTTTGTCATGAGTCCTACTACGTCCTCCAGGCCCCGGTCTTTTGGCCCCATGGGGCTGTCATGTTTTTTTCGTCCGCTCTTTGCTCTGGCCGCCCCAGGTGCCTGACCACCAGTGGGACAGGATGTGGAAACAGGTGGATAGGTCAGGGCTGCGACGGGAGTTTTACCCAGAATGAAAGTTATAAATTTGATCCAATACAGTACTCAAAACAATAATTAGCCTACTTTAAATGCTTTTTCGGGCTCATTACATTATATTAAAACTACTTTAGCCCTAGAAAATATTGCACAATTGGCACGGCATTAAGATTAAATTCATCCATACTGTACTGTATTTTAAATTTAATGTAGATTTAATTTATATCTAGATCAAAATTATACTGAAAAATAACTTCTTTTAAATTTAAAGGTTATTCATTCACATATCTTTCTAAATTCTACTCTCGTCGTGTGCCCCTGAAGGCAGGGTAATATGATAGCTGATAGGCTGAGTGTGTTAATCCAACTCAAAACTTTTTCCTTGTGACTTCTTGAGATGAACTTTTCTTGTGTACAATTTTCACATTTATTAAATATAATAATACAAAATTAGCGGTACCCATTGAGTTTAGCCTGTTTAAAAGACCCTATAGGCTCTCTCTCTCTTAAAATGCTTGAATTTATTATAACATTAAACGGTACCTCTCTTTTTGGACATCTGGAGACTTTTGGCCTATACTGTATTGTACTAAATTTCCCTCCCGGCTTTTCTTAACTTATGGTGTAATGATTCTATAATTTCATAACTATTATACAAGGAGTTAAATTGAAAAGCTCCAGATTGCTAGTCTACATTGTGCACAATTCTTATTCCGCATTTCGTGAGGGTGTTTTATTTTCAGCTCGCGATTTAATTTGATTTCTCGGAGTACTGTATTGTTGTCCGCAACTTATTCGGTCTGGCATTGATAGTTTGATTTAACGTCAATAGATTTCCTTCCCGTATAATCATGGCTAAAAGTGTACAAAAGCGTCGGGCTGGGCTTAAGGGCTCTTTGACGGTCTTGACCTCTGACATTGACGAATTCCTTGATTCAGCGTCTAGAGTGGAGGTGGAGGCCAGGTTGCTCAGTATTCAAAAGCAACTTGACAAGTATGAGGTCACACAGGAGGACCTGGCCGACACTTACGAGGACGCCGAGTATATCGAGGTGATAAGAGAGGATACCCTATATATGGAGGGCATACAAGTAATCGTTGCCACACTGAAGGGGATCTTGATTCCAGAGGTCAAGTAGGAGGTCAAGAAAGAGCCAAGGAAATCCGCAGTGAAATTACCACATCTTACTCTTCCAAAATTTGAAGGTGATGCCACATTGTGGTCGGGATTTTGGTAGATGTTCAAGTGTACCATCCATGACAATCCCGACCTTACAGATATACAACGCTTCACCTATCTAAAGGGTCAGCTTCTGGGTGATGCACATAAGCTAGTCGAAGGATTCATTATCGACAGTGCAAGCTATGCCCCAGCAATTGAGCTCCTGCAAGAGACATATGGGCATCCAGATCGAATCAAGGCAGCTTATGTTACCAAATTCAATCAATTAGTGTCACTCAAACACCAAACATCTGACCTGAAGGACTTCTATGCCAATACAGAGAGTGTGATGAGGTCAATCATTAGCCATGGTATTTGTCTGGAGGAATTTTGTGTGGTGACTCTTGTCAATAAGTTACCATCACCACTAAAAGAAACCATAACACGGGAAATGGGAGACTCGAGCCTGGATTATAAGAAATTCACCCATTGCTTCCAGGCTGAAGTGTACAATATGGCGGGTCAAGATAGAGTAGGGTGTACACCCATGGCTATGGCAACATTTACCACCCAAAGTGAGTACAGGAAATTCAACTGTGTTCTGTGTAGTGGCACCAATCATTTATGGTACAAGTGTATGAAGTATAAGACTTAAAGTTAAAAGAGCCCGTCAACTACGTCTGTGCACTGGGTGCTTGTCAAAAGACCATGGCCATTCGGGTTGTACTAATCCTATCATAAGAAGCTGCAAGTTTTGTAAGGGGAAACACTTTCATTCCCTGTGTACACAAAAACAAGGGAAGGAAAGTAGACCAGCGGAGGATAACACCAAGAGAGAGCAGACTGCTGCTACTTCAACTACAATGTCCGTTGCCACAGGTAAAAATATAGTAATTGCCCACTGTACAGCTGCCGGTAAAGGGTAAGGATAATAATTGTGTTAAAATCAGATCGCTACTTGACCAATGTTCTGTTCTATCCTCCCTTTCCTACATTTCTAAAGGAACTGAGGAGTTATGTCTTCACGGATTTACCGGGAAACAAGCCTCTAGGGAATATAATGTTGTGGCACTGCAATACAAACACAGAGGTAAATTTCATCATCTAGACGCAATAGTGGTTGATGAGTTGCCAGAACATAAAGGTGAACTTAACCTAAAGTCTAAACTGGTTAGTTTACAAAGTAAAGGCAAAAAATTAGCCGATCCTCACGCAACGGACACAGATCAGCTGGAGCTGCTTATTGGTGCGGATCACTAGTACAATATAGTGCGACCTGGGTATAAAAGGTCAGGTAGCCTAATTCTGTTTCCTACCAAGTTCGGGTATGCCATCAGTGGTTCATATGTGGCACAACCTACCAGCTCCAGCACAGAAGTAATTACTGTATTGAATGTAGCAGTAAACCCAATGGACGAATACCTGTCCACTGGTAATATTCCACCATGCAAAAATGACTTAAGCGTTTTGTGGGAATTAGATCACATCGGGATAACCCCTAAGGAATACTCACAGGTTGAGCGTCAAGCACTATCGTCGTATGAGGATACCGTTACCCTCTCATTCGGCGTTCAGTACGCGCAATATTCGTAGATTACAAAACAAATCTGCTTGAGTATGACGGCTAAACTTTTTGACCCCTTGGGGATAGTTCTACCGGTGTCGATCAAATCAAGATTATTCCTTCAGCAATTATGGAGGATAAAATTAGGTTGGGATTAGGTTTTGACTGGCGATCTGGTTCAGAAGTGGGAAGACATTATTTCGGATCTTCGTCTCTGTAAGGGTTTTAATTTTCCTCGGAGAGTTGTCAAGGACCATCCTGTTTCATTCATGCCTTCTCAGACGCTAGCAAGGTCGCGTACGGCACCGCCATATACTTTGTTGACACAAGTGGCAGCCGTCTAGTCATGGCGAAGGCGAAAGTCGCCCTGATCAAATCCCTTTCCATCCCAAAATTAGAGCTGACTGCAGTTCTGTTGGCTGCTAGACTCGATCACTTTGTAGAGGAAACTTTTTTAAAAATTTGCTAAATATCTCTGAGACAGTTATGTGGAGTGACAGCCAAATTACGCTTTACTGGTTACATAGCCGAAAGAAGCTATCAGTGTACGTCACCAACCGTGTCGACGAAATTCGTACCCTGCTCCCAACCGCACAGTTCCGGTATGTGTCTACCAAAGGTAATCCAAGTGACTGCATTACTCGTGGTGTCTCTGCTAAATTTCTCAAATCTTCTGCGTTGTGGTGGAATGGCCCATGCTGGCTTAATGATCCCAACGAATGGCCAGAGAATATAGATTTGAGCGAGGAACACACTGCTATTGTAATTGACCGGTAATTGACTCGGTGCCTGACGAAGACACACGGTTATGGGACTGGGATAGATTCAGCAGCTATGAGAAGTTACAATGTGTTAAAGCATGGGTGATACGATTTGTAGGAAATGTAAAAGCAAAAATTAAAGGCACACCGCCCACAGGTAGTGCTTACCTCAATGTGAAGGAGATCAGAATTGCAGATAAATTATTACATAAGCTCTGTCAACAAGAAATATATACGCAGGAATATAAATTACTGGTTAAGGGAACAAAATATAGGAATAACCTGATCAACCAGTTGGGCTTACACTTGAAGGGGGACTTGATACATTGCGGAGGCAGATTACGATTGGCAGCCCTCTCTGAGGTAAGTAAGTTTCCAATACTACTGCCCCCCCAATCATACCCTCACCCATCTTATCATCGATAGGTGTCACCGACTCTGTTGTCATTATGGGGTTGGTCATATAGTCACCTATGTAAGACAACGATGGTGGGTGCCTAGAATCAGGCAGGTGGTCAAGAAAGTCCTTCGCAAATGCTTAAAGTGTAGAAGAGTACAGGGAACACATTATGATCCCGTCGGAATTCCTCCCTTACCAAACCTGCGAACCACCCCAGGTGACCCTTACAAAGTTACCGGGGTTGACTACAGTGGAGCAATCCCTGTGAAAGATTCACCCAATCTTAAAGTGTATATGATACTTTTCACTTGTGCTGTTACCAGGGCAATTCACCTGGAACTGGTCACCAACCTCACTTGTGATAGCTTCCTACATGCCTTCCGAAGATTCTGCAGTAGACAGGGATATCCGCGTATCATGCTGAGTGACAATGCAAAGACTTTCATAGGGGCATCTACATATCTTAAAGAAGTGAGCAACAATCCTAAGATTCAGACCTGCCTAGCGGATGTAAAATGTGAATGGCGTTTCATTCCCGCCAGAGCGCCTTGGTTTGGCGCCATATGGGAGAGAGCCATAGGCATCGTGAAGGCGGGTCTGAAGGTGTTGGGTAGAGCTCTCATCTCGATTGAGGAACTCAACACCATACTCTTGGAGATTGAAGCCACCGTAAATGATCGCCCTCTATACTATGCTTCTGGTGATTTGGAAGACCTTACCCCAATCACACCCTCAGTACTGGTGCGTGGATACAGACTGCGGGATCTTCCTGAAGAGCATGACGAGGATACTATGGAAGATCCAGACTACATAAGTAAGGACGTGATATCGGCCCGCTACAAATACATTCGTAAATTATCGCGAGATATTTGGCATCGATGGTCAACAGAATATCTGGTGACTTTAAGGGAAGCGCAAAAGAATAAACTAACACCATTAAAAGGTCATTGGCCTAGGGTAGGGGACGTGGTAACCATCCATGAGGAGGGCCCGCGCGCATTTTGGAAATTGGGTCGGATAGAGGAGTTGTTACCAGGTCGTGATGGTGAGGTTCGGGTAGCAAAGGTTCGCACCAGGACTGGAGTAATCACACGGCCAACAGTCCGACTATATCCTATTGAGGGTGACCTCGATCGCAAGGACACCCCTTCGGATCAGTTATCCATTGATGTCCCCTCTCTGGCTTCTACTACGGCGCAGCCTGTTGACGCGTCCGGCGGACGCCCACGTCGACAGGCAGCCCAGATATCCTCCCAAGTTTGGCGGGATAAGATTGCCTCCGGGCAAATCTAATCATGTAAATTTTTTATATTTTATGTTGGTGGGAATATGTCCATACTTAGTGTACTCAAACTAGTATGAACAGTCTCGATGTTACGTAATCTGGGTTGATGTAGCGTTATGTATCGTTCCGTAGTCTTAAGTTGAACGCTTCCATAACCTTGGTCGAACGTTCCATGATTGGGTAGAATATATTATTCTATAGTTGTATATGGGAAAGTATTGTAAGATTATAATTTCCATATATATATTTGTATTATTTAAGATTGTTTATAAGTATCTCATTGTAAAGAAGATGGGATACATTTTCCATATGTTATGCGCGTGCGCCGTATGTCACGACAGAGACAAACATAACGCGCTCGCTCACTCTCCAACCAACCTCCGTCCCAGCTACACACGCTAAGCCTTCTTTTTCCTAGTTACTTCACCAGGAGTTTTTGCTTCACTTTTCATCTCATACTCCATATAGTCACTACATCATCATCTTTGTTAATTAGCACAACTTAACGTAAATATCTAGCCTATCCTAGCCTATTGTAGCCTCTTTTTCATACTCTGTTTACTATACTAACCACTTCCATTCATCTAGCCTATTTTCCGCCATCCTCCAATCACCAGCTGAGTTCATCAAAGGGTAATATATTCTATATGGTTAATGTTCCTTAACCCGTGGAGCCCCGGCTAGTTTTGTAATGTTTGCGCACCAGAACCCGGCCGGTTTTCAAAAAATGGTTTTATTCCAGAAACAATAGCGAATGGGTTAGGAATGAAGGAAAAACCACGAAAAACCGCTCAAAAAGCTTAAAAAATGGTCCTACAGAGCCCCCGAAAACGGATTTTATAAGAGTAAAAAATTGAAGGCAATTATCCCAAAAAAACAGGTTTTTGCGCGCTCGCGCGCACGCACGTGGACTTTGAGAGTTTTCAATCATCGGCACGGTTGCGTGGGATACGTACACAGTTCCCATACAAATCTGAGCCCTCTTGAGTGGCTACACCTGAGGTTACGGTCGGCGCAATTAGGGTGACGCGCCAGGCGCGTCTCTGGGGCTGTGCGTTACATACATCGCCGACGCGTCAGGCGCGTCGCTGGGGCTGTACGGGTTAATAACAATAATATACAGTCCACTTTATATAAATTAACCATAATCTGAATGTGTTTACAAAGTAAAGCCAGCCATATATCGGAGCATATTTTGAAATACAGTTACCGTTTGTTAGAATTATTTGATCTTATGTATGGAGACTTTTGGCCCACTGTGTATATTAACAAACAATTTTAATACAAATACAATTCGTATATCCTTTTGTGTCTTGACATGTTGGAGATTAATTATAAGTTAGATGAGTTTATCTCTCCTTGTAAAGTTTCTCACTGTTTTTTTACAGTGTAAGTGCAATTCTCCTTCAGGCGTAGTACTCGGCCTCTTGAATATAGTAACCTATCAGGACTATAAATGGCTCCCGGGTAGCCATTATGTAAGGATGTGGCAAATTTAAGAAATATCACGGTAAAATTGCAATTGGTTGGATATAACCTTAACCCGGGAGCTGCGGGGAGACTCTTAAGAGTTCCCCCGGCGCACTGCGGGGAGACTCTTAAGAGTCAGAGAAAAAAAAAATCAACTTTTGACATCGAAATTTTTTTTTTTTTTTTTTTTGTTTTTTTTTTTTTTTTTTTTTTTGGCCCCTGGGCCATGCAAAATCTCAGTCCTCTACCTCCCCTCCTTCCCCACTTTCCTCCTCTCCTTCAGTTATCACCTATTTTCCCTGTTATTCCCTTATTCTGAGGTATATTTTCGTGCTAACATTAGAAATCCGATTGGAGGGTGTGGTCATCACTGATAGCAAGCGAGTGCAAGAGAGAGAGAGAGAGTATCGATCGACTGTGTCTCAGTGGCCTTGGGGGAAATTGGCGGGAAAGCAGATTGCCTCACCCATACATTATACAACTCGCGGGCTATATCTCCGATTTTGACCATCCAAACGCTGTTTTCACTCGTTTTATTGTTGTTTCAGGTTAATACCTTTATAATCAACCCATAATAGGCGCATATGGATAAGTATTAATGCTATTAATGGCACAATGAATATTTTAGTGACGGAAACACCTCAAATACGTCAGCACAGGGGGACGTTTCCAATTACCCCCATGCGCACTTCAGAGGCTAATACTCGATAACGGGTACCACATATTTTGCAGTTTCCAAACGCATAAGCGAACTAGAATCATGGTTACTATTGGTGTCAGTTTGGTGGTGTTGGTTACTTTATATATACTGGATGAAAGTGTAAAATAATAGTCGACTTTGTTTGAACAATATTTTATGGCCGATCAATTATATTTTACAGAAAAATGTAATTGTATTCCACTGCTTGATTGTCATACTTGATTACACCACCTCGTAATTCATCCGTTCACCCTGAGAAGTGAACTCTGAAACTCTCTCCCTCAATCAATCCTTCCTTTATCGTATGACTTAAACTTCTTTACACTTCGTGTATCCAAGCATTTCGGCCCCAACGTCCCTTGAAGTTGGCTCTTTATCACTCTGTTGGCTCTGGGTGAGAAACTCGTTACAGGCAGCCTGCCTTTTGTCTCCTTTATACACCTAGGCAAATACATGTTAAGGCATGACAATATGCATAGCATTCATCGGAGGTGAGGGGGAAAGCCTGTTGGCACATTTTGACAAATTATATTTCAAGTAGTATAATATTTTAAGTAGTAACTGAGGACAGAAGTGAAGGGATGGAAGAATGAGTAGAGAGTTCAAATATTGATTTAACTGTTTCTGTTAACTAATAGGCTATAGGTTAAGGTTGTGTTATGGTAGTATTAGGTTATAGGATTGATTATAGGCTAAGCCTGTGTTATAAGTTATAAGTTGAAGGAGACAATGGTCTATAATATTAGCTTAAACATTTATTGAAGTGCAAGAAGGTATGACCAACAAACATAATAACCACAGGGTAAGCTAAACTCCGCCACACACACCACTTCCACTGTCCACAACTTTGAAGAGTCCACCGTAAAGATCAAAGTGATATGACCGAGTATACTGAAATGTGAAGCTCGGGCTAAAATACATGCAGGATACTTTAATGAGGGTTCCGGGAGTTCTGGAGTGGTTGATGAGGTGTTGTTGTTGGAGAGAGAGAGAGAGAACAATGTAATTATACGCCAATCATAATCCAAAAAATCTTGCGAATATATGGAGGAAATTGTCGAGATTAGCTGTGATCAAAGCCGGATATGTATATAGGGAGCCAGGATAGATGGTAGGTAAGGTATTCGTAATGGTGTTGTAATACATTTAATTATTATAATGTTATTGGTGATATATATTACATACTACGGTGAAGAAAATATATAATAATGTTATTATTGCTAAGATTGATCTATAACGCGACAGAAGGAAGACATAATGCATACATTGTCAGAGATAACATATACATATTCAAGCTAAAGATGAACGATAATGTGGATAATAGCCTATATCAGAATCTGATACTACTGTACGCTTGCTAAGATCAACATATATTCTATTCTGGCTCACATAAGGTTGCTTAGGTTTTTGTGAAGATGTTTTAGAGTGATAGTGATGCCTGACACTAGTAGGCTATATAATGTCAAGCGTAAAAACATATCAACGTACATAAAGCTTTGTACAATTAATGACCCACTGATACCAACTATCATTAATTATTGGCTACAATGCTAACATGTGATAATTAGGTACATACATCTCACATATCTTATATCCGATAGTTACCATAATAAGTTTGGCTGAGCAAGTTAGCATTAGCAAAATAACAATCCACCGATCATGCTGTAACTTACATTTATTTGTATAAACTCTAATATGAAAAAGTGGGTATGTCTGGCTTCCCTCACTGTTTCTGTTTGTGTATCACCTACACAGAGAGTAACCAGCTAGCTCTCACAAACACCTCCTCCTCCTATACATTTCCTTACACTAAACATGCACACTACACTTCTTTCCAATAAACCTAAAACTGTTGTTTTGTAACTCTTTCAACTTTGGGGGAGACACCTGTTACAGGCAGCTTTGCCTTGTGTCTGCTTCATACACATAAACAAAATAATCTTAAGCATGGTTCACACATAGACGAGTCGGTGCCCGAGTCCAACACGAGTGATGAAATTTTGCTATTCGGCAATGACTCGTCATTACTCTGCAACACTCGTGTAGACTCGTGTTACACTCGTGTTGACTCTCCGTTTATCGGGGTGTGTCTTGGGTACTCGCCACGTGGCCCCAAAACTTCATACATGCATGAAATTTCTTGTCCCCGTCACGAGTCCGACGGAAATACGTGTAGACTCGTGTACATACTTGTTGACTCATGTGAACTTGTGTTGGACTCTGCATAACTCTTCGCTACTCGTGTTTACTCGTGTTAACTCGTACAACACTCTTTGGTCATTCGTCCTCGATCGTGGACATTTCGATTTTGGCGAGTAAACACGACTCAACACGTGTCTACACGAAACAACATGTGTGCAACACGAGTCAACAAGAGTTGAAAATATGAATCTGGGTGCCAATATTGCGGGCAAGCACGATACCAGAGTCTACACAAGTCAAACACGAGTGTAAACACGAGTCTACACGAGTCACCCAGATCCACTCAGAGTAAAGCACGAGTGTAGCACGAGTAGGCGAGAGTGTAATTTGGATGACCGTTATTTCAAAAATGTTGGACGAGTCGCCGAGAGTTAACACGAGTTTACACGGATGCAACACGAGTCTACAAGTGTGCAACACGGATCCAACACGAGTTTATACGGATCTACATGATCCAACACGAGTGGTGAAATGTAGCCCAAGTGCTGGCAACACCGCGTGAAGAGTTGGCAGCCGCGCCGCTCACACAACCGCCTCACACACCCTATAAATGGACCCCCCACGCTGCCTCCTCCCATTGTACCAGCACAGCACACACCAACAACAACCTGACCTGCCTATCTGACCTGCCCATCTACCCACGCTGCCCTTCGCCATGCCCCAGGACAAGAAAAAGATCACAGCCATGAAGTGTACCAACCCTCGACAGGAGTTGAAGGGGCAGCAGGAGAAACAATTTAACAATTTAAACGTGTCGTCAAGCCGATGCCTGGGCCCTTCCAACCACGTGACACACCAGCTACACCAGGCCGCCAAACCCAGCCCAAGCAAACACGTGATGTGTCGTCGCCAGAGATCAACTCGGACGACATTGTAGAGGATAGCCAGGCCCCAGGTCCCAGTGATCATCAGGAAATCCCAGACTCGCTCGATGCCGATGCAACGTACTTCGACGAGGACGAGACGCAGATGCAAGACTCGGAACATCACCCCCCAGCCACAGTGGAGGGCGATGAGACAGAAGCCATGTCTGGCGAGGACGACCCCGGCAAGTCCCAGAACAGCATGGCCGAGGACAGACCCGTGTATGGGGCCATCAAAAAGAAGAAACTGACCCGTGTCCTATTCGACGACGAGACGGAGGACATGCTGGTTGACTGGGTGAGGGATAACCCCATGCTCTACCAGAAATGCATTAAGGAATCTAAGAACAGCCGGGGGAAAGTGCGCATGTTCGACGAGAAGGCTGCCACACTGGTTCCTCGTGTCACAAGTAAGTACCCAAAAAAGGCTTGCATTATGTTATTTAATTGTTATTAAGTGTTTTAGTACCTTGTTGTTGTGTTCTTGGTTCGATTCCAGGTGTTTCATACGTTAAATACATCATGATTTGGTTAAAATTTGTTAAAAGTTCAATATATTATATGCTGTGTTGCCAATATCACCTACATTCCATTCAATTTCTATGCTTTCATCCATAAATCTATATTTGATTATGCACCTATCTTTATCTGTTCACGACGATTTATAAAGCATTTATACAATATGTCCATTGCCTAATGAATGTTTATGTTTCCCCAGGAGCAAATCTGAACAAGTGGGTGATGGGCATGCGTACCCGGTATGCGAAAATGACCGACGAGAAGAGTGGTGCGGGCACACCTGGGACTATCGAGGGGAGGCCAAGGTCAGCGAGGGACGACAGGATCCTACAAAAGTTCTCCTTCCTGAAAGGGCACATTGCCCGCGTCAAGACCCGGGTCACAGCTAAGGTGAGAACACTAATATACATACCTAATATGTGTGACAATAATAGATTAATGGGAAAATATAAGAACAAGTAATAACCAGCAACAATATATATAAGTTCTCGTTTTTAAAACTGAAAAGTGTAATAATATTCCCCCATGTTCCTAATATTGTCGGCTATAACATATTTATTTTCTCCATATATACTTCTTTTGTGATTTATTGTAGGTATACATTTATAAAGGAAGGCATCATATAAACATCACATGTATTTACGTATCAATATTTATTTTCAAGGTACATAATTATTATCAATTATAGATAAATTTAACCTAATCTCATTGTGCATCATATATATAAAGCTAGACCTTCGTCTGCGAAATAATATACAATTGATATTTATAAATGAAATAGTAAATATAGGACTTTCTTTCAGATCCAAGAATCCGAGCAGGACGCCACTCAGCCCTCTACTTCCGGTGTCGAGGAGACGACGGATGACCCCGAGAGTGGTGGAGAGGACTCTGGCATGCCCCCTCCATCCCAAACACCTCCCACTACAGGCTCCAGCCAGAAGAAGCGCCGCAAAAGTGCAGACACGAGCCCACCTGTGGAGGTAAATATGAAAGCATTGTTAACATAATTCATAACGAGAGTATTCATATAAATTATATTTTGTTGGAGGCTGGAAACTGCTGATTAGTGCTGTAGATTAAAAGTCATACATCTGTGTACTATTTATAATAATGCCTGTAGAATAGGCCTCAATTGTGGGGGAAGATAATGATAAAAGGTTCTTATCATAACTTACCATGGCGTGAATGTATTAATATATAATTACAACCTGTATTTAACCTACAAACTTTTGTTTCTCTAGTTGACTGACAAGCGGGATGGGGCTGCGGAACAACATGGCCAGGCTGATGACAACCCTGGCAGTGAAGCAGACGCGGTACTCTCACTTTGTGGCCTACTTGGAGCAGCAGCTGGACATACTCCCTGACCAAATAAGAGACTCATTGTCTAGGAAGATGATGATGCTCGTGCTGCAGGCCAGGGAAGATATGGATGCCACCCCATCCGCGTCACCCACTCAACCCCCTCAGACCACCTCCGCACCACCTCAACAGCAGCCCCCAGCACCACCACAGCAGCCAGGACCGTCATCGGGGGTACCACGCACGGCCCCAGGTTTCACCACCTCCACGTTCTCGGAGATGATGGCGGCCTCATTCAGGACCCCTGTTCCTGAGTGGTGGGCGGGGTCTCTAACCCCCACACATGGCACCAACCTTCCGATCCCTTCAACCCCTAGCAGGCCGCCAACACCTGGAAACTTTCTCCAGTACACCAGGATGAACACGCCAGCCAGCACCCCCAGGCATGGGGATGACGAAGTGTGAATAATGCTTATGTACATGATAGTAAAAAAACCCAGGGATGGGGATGACGATGAATTGTATTATTATGTTTAGCATTTAAGGAAACTTTATATTTTGTATGTCAAAATAAAATGTATGTGACTCCAGGTGTTGTTTTGCATCCAATTAATATTTATAATTATTTTATTCATATAAGTTTCATTTACAATTTTACTTTACTCAACTTTTAAATGACTTGATAATATAGAAACAAATAAATAATATGAATTAAATACTTTTTGGAAGAATAGATAAAATAATTATGATGATTAAGCAATTTGAAGGACATAGTTCATGGAAGAAAATATAATGGAAATATGCTGAAAAATATAATACCGTTATGGATATACAGATTGAAATATATACAAAGAAAATATAATAAAGATATGTACCTAGAAAAACATACGAAACATATGAGACAAATAAAACTATAAACATATATAGAATATATTAATGATTCTGAAACCACATAGAAAAACCTTCCAAAAAGTATATGAGATAAATATAAATGTATACATATATAGAGAGAATATAATAATGATATTGAAAGGACTTAGAAAAACATTACCCAAATATGAGAAAAATATAAATAAAATCATAGTAATGAATATCATCACTGAAATATATTTAGAAAATAAATAATCATGTACGAGGATTGTTAATATTGATAAATATGAAAACGGTATACAAAGGTCTTGATGAACCGGGAGATGATTGAACAGGTGATACACATTAGAACAAAGAATGCCAACATATTATGAAAACATACCTTAGATCATGTCATTCTGCCAGGAGACACTTCCCCTTGGTGATGAATAGTAGTCAGTAAGGTGCTGCCGTTGAGTCTTGGCCTGGGCTGTCACGACATTCCCGGAGAGTCTCTGCAGGGGACTCATCCTCTCCGCCTCCTCCCTCCACGCCCCAGGAATGACAGCATGCGTCACAGGGTCCGCCTCGTCCAGTAGGTTGGCGTGGTGAGCAGGGTACCTCAGCTGCATAAGGTTGTGCATATAGCAGCACGCCAATACCACTGACTCATCAAAGGACGGAAGGAGGGCTATATTGGTGAGGACGCACCTGAACCTGATATTGGGAGAGAATGGTTAGGATCATGTATAGTTAATACTTGACTGTATATATAGTTCATATTATTATGGTGGCATATAAATTGCATTGTCATATCTCATGTCGCATCATCGAAACCTGTATTTGTGGGAAATAACTTCACATTACCATACGGTTACCTGGAGGACATGATACCGAAGGCATTCTCCACAACGCGGCGAGCCCTGGAGAGATGGTAGTTGAAAATCCATTGAGGTACATTGAGTTGGCGGGTAGAGTGTGGTTTCATCAACCACCTTTGCATGGGGAAGGCGTCATCACCCACCAGAAAGTACGGAACAGGTGTGTCGTCGTTGGGCAGGGGTTCGGCAGCAGGGAGTCCCAGGGTGCACCCATCCAATGCTGCTCTGATGTTTGTTCTTAGAAAAAACCCTCCATCTGAGCAGCTACCGTGATTACCTATGTCGCAGTAGAGGAATTTGTAGTCTGCGTCTACAATAGCCATGAGCATGATGGAGTGGAAGCCTTTGTAGTTGTAGAATTCTGTTCCGCCATGTGGAGGGCATCGGATGGCATCACTGGTAACCTCCTTCCACTCCGCCGGTGTCCTGGGGCAACGTAGAACCTCCTGCTGGTATTATACAATGATGGCTTCGCATAATTCAGGCACAATGAGGGAGATGGAGTTCCGGGCCACACGGAACGCGTACTGCAGGCTAGGATAGGAGTCACCCGTGGCCAGGTAGCGGAGTGTGATTGGCAATTTCAGCCCAGGTGACAAAGCCTCCCTCCAAAAGGTGTCCTGCTTCTCTATCCTGAGCCCGACACGTTCCACCAACTCCCTAAACATGACTTTGTCCACACGCAGGAAGTTCTTGAATGATTTGGGGTCCTCTGCCTCAAACTCCTTCAGGAGTTGTTCGTACACACCAAACTGTGGCCGTCTCAGTAGCCAACTCCTTGTCCAAACTGTCCTTGGTTTCCTTTGCCGTTGACGTGTGCGTTCATCTACCGGCTCACCCTCCTTAATGTCTAGGAGATCCATCCGCATCTTCAGGAGTATCACCATAGCTGCCGCGTTGCACCGATTGATTGACATGGTGGGTGGCTGTATCATGCGTGTGTATCCTGCGTGGTGGTGAGTGGATGTGTGGCAATGAGTGGTGATGGGGGCCGCTTTATATAGGTTTCCTGCACAATGGCTGTCACTCGTCGTGACTCTTGTTGGACTCCCAGCGACTCTTGCACATTCGCGGCACACTCCGAACGACTCGTGTGACACTCGTGTTACACTCGTGTTGATCCGTGTTACACTCGTATTGATCTGTGTTACACTCGTGTTTATCCGTGTTACACTCATCGTGACTCGTGTTGACTTGTACCGACTGTTTATTTTCGTACCCTGGAATTTGACCAGTTTCAAATTTATGCCACTCGTGTTGGGTTCGTGTTATACTTGTGTTGACTCTCCGCTTCTCATGCAGACTCATGAATGAACACGTTTTGACTCGTGTTACACTCGTGTTGACTCTGGATCGGTTACTACTCGTGTAGTAATCGGCCTCCAGCAACGTTGATAATTGGCGAGTGTCATTCGTGTTGGACTCGGGCACCAACTGGTCTATGTGTGAACCATGCTTAAATCTTTTGGATTACGTTAAAAAGATCATGCTTAACACCTTACGAGCGGCCTATGCGGTTTATTTATATGTACCGCCCAGCGGGGTGTTTTTAGCCAAAATAGGGCTGTTTACGTGATCATTTTCATGCCTAAATAAGACCCAGAACGTAAAACAAGTACCTATCCCTGAAAGGGCATAAACAGAGCTTTCGAATGACACCATAACGATCCTTTTATGATGGCTAGTTTTCTTGCAATAACCGTGCAACGCGAGTGCAAAAAGCATGTAATTAGCCACTTTCCCGATACAATTCCTTATATAGCGAGTGAGAGAGGGAGGAGGGAGCTGGGATTCATGTCAGTATGTTCGCCGCGGTGGTCTGGAGCAGTCATACGCTCGCTACTCTCCTGCCACCACTTGTCTCTCTCTCTCAGCAACATTACGTGCTGAAATTGCCACTCGAGTTATGTCGAGCGCCGCCACATAGTCCAGCTTTATTTAACTCGACTTATGTGGTGAGCCGCTAATTAAGGGTTAATATTATAAATGTTGTACTACTAGAATGAAAATATTCTCACCTACCCACACAAACACACATGCATAGACACACATACAGTATGATGCTGTGTCCATAAATAAAATTAGTATATACAGTATATATATACAGTATATATATATATTTGTTTTTTTCAGTTAACATTGTATCTGTATTCCTGCTTTGTCTTGCTTTTTCTTGTAGCCTCCTCACCCACACCTACTCCTCCAACTACCCCCTGTGACATGTTCCCAAATCCAGGGCACACGAGACACACAGAATCAGTGATAAATAATCCTAAGGGGAATTCAGTGCTGTCGGAATGACGGTGGAGCAATTGTATGACGTGGTGGGGGAGAGGGAGAGAAGAGAGAGGGAATGGTGAGGAGAATATTGGGGTGAGGAGAGGTGGGTGGTGAGCCAGGAGAAGAGGTTGATAGGGTGAGAGGAAATAGATTAGTGATGTGAGAAGAGAATGTGAAAGAAAGAAAAAAGTGTATTGTGATAAGGGAAATATGGGAGAGAGAGAAATTATAGGATAACATGGCGAGAATGGTGGAGCGAGGCATAGAGTATAGTAGAATAAAGAGAAAAGGGTGGTGGATTAAGGTGTGACAAGTGGAGGAGTTATTATGTTATACAGAAGGGTATGCGTACTATACTGAGCATCGAGTCTATGCAGGCCAACCAGAGAGTTTTACACCAATTGTTATTTGGTAGCTTCTTTCTCATTTGTTATTGCTGTCGACGAGAATACCAGTAAATATTTGTGTATGTATCAGGTTGAAATATATGTGTGAGTGCGTGTGCACGTCCTTGTGTGTGTGATTTACACTAGTTTGTAATATTACTGTTAATGAGCATATATAGGTACGGTAGGGTAATGATTCTGACTGGTTGAACACATATACAGCATGTGTGGTTGGTAGTGTTGTGACGGGTGAGATTAGGCGGCAGAGTTGACAAAGCTGAGCACAGTTTTAATAATATATATAATGTCAAATTACTTTTTCCTATATATTAAGAATAAACATTATTGGTTTTCCCTACTGAAACTTAGTCACAGTGGTTTTCGGTGTGATGAGTTCATGGGAATATCCTTCCAAACGGTGCATTAAATCTAGACTATGTATATTTTGCTATACAAATTGATGATTGTTTTTCGTAATGCAAATACAACTGGCGGAAAATATTTGTAGCAACATTTATACAATTCATGCACATTTAGAAAGTACGCCAGAAGGTCAGTGTCCAGAGATTATACGTGTAGCCTACACTGAAACAATAAATCCTGTTAGTTGTTTGCTTACATACAGTGTAATACAAGTTATATTCTGCATTGTGGAGGACCTACTTTAATTTCAAACTTTTTGCACCAAGTTTCTTGTTATTGTTATGTTGATAAGTGTTTGTTCTGTAATACATTCTCTCGTGTAGTTATTGGGGTTCTAAAATATTTGTGTTTACATACTATTTTGTTACTCTATTTTGGATTCAACTAACAATTTACTTTCGTTAACGCTGCTCATTATTTGTTATATATAGTTTAATGTTTTGATATTGTTATGTGTACCATCATAGTATTGCTATGACACTAAGTTAAATGCTGAAAAATAATTGGATAGTTGACAGAATCAAAATAAACACCATATGAAGAGGAGCCCATTTTAAAATATTTACTCACGCTAATTACTTGTTCAACTTTTTGCAGGTAAGCGGCACCAATTGGACGTGTTTTGTAAGGTAACCAATTACTTTGGATTAGTTCCCTCTAAACTTATTCGCATAGCTCTTTTGTGTTTGTTTGTTCGTGCCCATACATACGTACATACTTACATACATTTAATGACTGAGTGCTCCACACTGAGTAAGGTATCAGTCACACATCCCTGTGGGGCGCTCTAGGCAGTTGTTTAGAGCTGCCTCGCTTGGCATGTATTATATTTCAAGATTAAAGTGTATAATCTGATGTCACGTCTTTCTAAGGTTATCCCTTGGTGCATGTTAATGGACTTGCACCTTGTCACCTAAATTACTTCATCCATCCATCTTCACATGCTCAAACCATACAAGCCTGCTTGTATGCATCTCATCACTGATACTATTGATACCTAAGCGTCTCCTCAACTCTTCACTAGATATCCTATTTTGAATTTTGGACCTGCACACCAATCTCACCATGCTTACCTTGTTACGTCCCATTATGTGCATATTATTTATTTACTGGCCACGTTATTGAAGCATAGGTTATTGCTTTTCTAATACATGAGGTTTACACCTTTCCTTTCAAGGGAAGTAGGAATCTTCTCATTTTTAACCCTTAATTAGCGGCTCACCACATAAGTCGAGTTAAATAAAGCTGGACTATGTGGCGGCGCTCGACATAGGTCGAGTGGCAATTTCAGCACGTAATGTTGCTGAGAGAGAGAGACAAGTGGTGGCAGGAGACTAGCGAGCGTATGACTGCTCCAGACCACCGCGGCGAACCTACTGACACGAATCTCAGCTCCCTCCTCCCTCTCTCACTCGCTACATACTGAATTATATGGGGAAAGTACCGAATTACATGCTTTTTGCACTCGCGTTGCACGGTTATTGCAAGAAAACTAGCCATCAAAAAAGGATCGTTATGGTGTCATTCGAAAGCTCTGTTTATGCCCTTTCAGGGATAGGTACTTGTTTTACGTTCTGGGTCTTATTTTGGCATGAAAATGATCACGTAAACAGCCCTATTTTGGCTAAAAACACCCCGCTGGGCGGTACATATAAATAAACCGCATAGGCCGCTCGTAAGGTGTTAAACTTGGCAGCAGTATTCTGAACTGTTCTCAGCCACATCTAATTCTGGCGAAAGAGGCGGCCAAGGCCTTACCACCGGCAGAGATAGTTTTTTCCAATTAACAAAACCTGACCACCATCTACAGCGACTCATTGACAAATTTCACAATCTACAGCTGGTCACCCAAGACTGCTCAGTTTTCCATGCTAGACGTACAAAATGTTCAACTTCAAACTTCCTCGAGAAGAGGTCCTTTTATTCTAGTACAACACTTCTATCCATGGTGCACCCAGCAACGACAGACCTGCACTGTATTGATGTCGCGCCCACCCCTTTTCTGCGTGCTTCACATGGGTATGCTCAACTATTTTTTAATTTCAACTCCTTAATCTTGGTTTTATATAAATTGACGTTTAATAATGTGAATTGTGCTAAGTCAAAATATGCACTTCTTCCCATAAATGCCTAACAGATGAAAACCGCTTTCAAACTTGTTTTCTAATTACGAACCCATTTTTTTTTTTAAATTACTCTTTTGTTCTAGCAAACCTCCCAAGCGAGGACTCTCTCTCTCTCTCTCGTCCAATCATCTAGTATATGAAAGTACAGTTTACTAAAGATATTTATTACAATAATGACTGTGAATTGGTATATACGGGATAATATAGAGACACTCATGAGCATGATGGTTGAAGCTGGCTTGACAATAACAATAGCGCTAACAATTGTGTGAAAGTTACAGCAACAACAATTAATGGTATTGAATAAACTCTGTCAATCAGTAAATACAAATAACAAATCATCTAATCAAATAACGAACTACTAAACATTGAATTCAAAATCAGCGTATTCCACCATTTGAGCATGTAATCAATGAAGATAAAGTATAACACTATCTTCATCAGACTTAGGTAAAATGCCAAATTATATTGTTTCACTATATTAAGGTTAACAATATATGAATATATTCACTTTTAAAATGCCCACTAGCAATGGAAGAGGAATAATCTCACTTCATTATCCCTCGAGTACCACAATCTGACCTATATCAATGAACTACTGATAGCTGGCATTAAAGAAAACACTAATGGTGCACTGGAAGGTTAATTGAAATACTAGATATATAAATCAAAGCAGCATTATCCATCATATACTGATATCATATTCGAAACAATAAGTGTGATACAAATGATACGGACCTGAACCTAAACTGGTGCAATGAAAGGTCTGAACTGTCAGCATGATGGAAGTGACTCGTTTCCAGGATTAGCTGAACCAGCGAATGTTTGTATTAGAGGAGCAAGAACGTTATTGTTTTGATAATACAGACCTTGTTATTAATGTGGCCCCGAACCCTGGGATATTGTATCTTGTGTATGTCAACAATGGAGAGTATGTAAAGTCCAAACCCCAGATCACAACAGGTATCGTACAGAGTCGAAATAGTTTCCAGAGAGTCTTGCAAGTCAAATGCCTTTTTTTTTCTTCAATTGACAACTGTAAGTTGGCATACCACAAGGATTCGGAGTGCCAGAATTTGGTAATTTATTGAATTCGGTATGAAACTACTGTGTATTTCAGACCCGATGTCGCATCGCCTTTCGCAATTTGTGGCAAGACTATAGGTTACATAATAATGACATTCGAACACAATGTTATTGATACCCCGCCGTAGATTATGGTGTTATAAAGGTTTGTCAAATTATTATAGTTACGATGCTACCTCTTAGGGTAGCCAAAGGGAACGCAAAAACATGAGCAAGCGATCGGACACCAGACAGACCCCCTCCCCTACAGTCCTACTGTCCCTCCCCACCAACCCACCAACCAAGCGCCCCCACCAACCCCCTCCTACACTCATCCTTCTATACCCCCTCCCCAATCTCTCTCTCTCTCTCTCTCACACACACATAGCATATTGGATAATAATTATAAAGACATCCAGTACTTTGTTGTTGTTGTTGTTTTTCCCCAAGCTGCCTGGCCGAACAGCCCCAAGGCCCCGAGCAAGGCCAAGGCCATAACCGAGCGCCCCTACAGAACCCTCCCTGCCGACCACAACAAAGCCCGGGTGACCGAAGCCACTCCATGGCGGGGAGCCGAGGAGGGTGCGGAAACGCCCGGGAAACCAAAGCCCCACCCAGGGCCCTGTGCCCCTCAGCAATTATGAAGAGAAAGTTGAGGGGCAAAGGAAAGATGTGACGCTATGGCTTCCAATCTTGGTAGATTAGGAGGTCAATCCACGCAAGAGACGCCGTCACTTGAGATCTAGAAAATATATAAGTAAAAGGAACAGTCAGAGTAAGCTATGGGTATGGCAGAGATCGCTCAGTTCTCACTCTGATAGACCAGCCCATCACCACATGACTAGAACCCAATCCTCTCAGCATCAGCTAGGAAAGGCCCTAGAAAGCCGCCTTTGGCGGGGAGATAGCTCCCCTATTTCAACCCTTTTCGGGGTTGGGCACCCGCCCTCAGTACTTTGTACATTAATATAACGTGGTATTACGCGACATTAGGTTTACAATAGAACTAAAGTATATACAGCAACAATGAGTTGGGCAGCTTTTGCAAATGAACATGACCCATAAGTTGGTTAATCACATTACAGTATACTGTCTTTGCTAGCAAGTTTGGTGGGTAGTTATAATTATAACCCTATAATTTATGGTTAGGTATGGTCGTTTCAGGCTATATGGACCTGTTGTTCGGTTATCCGTATGATGTGATGACATGGTTGGCCATAATATTCTAAAGAATTGGAAGAGGTTTGTATAATTACAGAATAAATAAATATTAACAAGAGAATTAATGGAAAATTAAACAGGCAAATGTACTGTACATATATTTTATTTTAGTCTTCGTCACTGTCAAGGAAGAGCTCATCATCGCTGTCAAAGCTTATAACGACAGGTTCCACAAAGTCATGAATATTGTCATATGACCAATAATCCTCTTCAAACGGCATAGCTCTTCTTACGGCACCTGCCCAAATGTCTTTGGTTGCACGTAACTTTGCTTCCTCTAACCTGGCCTTCAGGCTGGCACAAGTGAATCGTTGTAACGAGGTGCGTACGTATCTCTTCATACACCCCCACACCTGCTCGATGGCGTTCAGCTCAGGATGCGCCAGTGGAAGTCGGACAACTTCGTGACCCCATTCTCGGATTATATTATCCACTTTGTACCGTGGCTTTGGTCGATTTTCTTTGCATATACGAAGGAGTTCAGGACGAGTAGCCTGAGGTGAGAAGGGGAGTTTCCTTTCCTCCAACCATTTCACAAGGTCAGTTTTTTTGGTGGTAGTAGTGGGACAGCGACTTTCCTCCGTAAACTGGCTGTGGTAGGGTGCATTGTCCAACACAACTACTGATGGCTCTGCCAATGCTGGTAAAAGTTGTGCTGTGAGCCAGTGAACAAAAAGGCTACTGTTCATTTCCCCGTGGTAGTCACCTGTTTTGTTCTTTGCAGGGAAACATACAAAGGAGCCATCCACAAAACCCTTGACTGTGCCACCTGCTACCACCACAAATCGCTCTCCTTCACCAGGTGGCACCTGACGGCTGTAGGTGGCACTTGTTTCAGGTTGTGTTCTGTCCACCCACTCCCTGTTGTGTGACATCCTTGTTGTGAACCACGTTTCATCCACATACACCACCTGTCTTCCTTCCTGCCGATGATGCTGGAGTGCGCGGAGAGCGTCAATACGACAACATACTATATCATTCGACTCTTTCCGTACATAAATTTTTCTCTGATACCCTGTAACGGAATCCCATGCTGTGCAACACACGCCATATCGCTGTCTCTGAGGTCTCACTTGGAATAATATCGGCCCTCTTCAAATCATCGATCAGGATAACAATAGTAAATGTTTCCTTTGCAGCAAACTTGGCATGCACAAAACGTCGTATGGCACCAATAGTAAAGCTGTCAAAGACAGGTGGTGTAGTGGAGGGGGTCGGGGAGTCAGGCGGTGTAATGGTGGGAGTGCTCGGTGTTTCAGGTGGTGTGTCTGGCTGTGAACGCAGGTTGCGCTGCACCATCTTCCGCACTGCCTGGATTGTCATACCCATCACGTGAGCGACACGGTCATACGGCCTGTGTGGAAAGACAATATCGTAGAATAGGGAAATGGTCGAATATTAAGGACAACATAGTTGTATTATTATATGTTATGGTATTATGTGGTGGGCTGAATCCAAGATCTATATACTAAGGTCTACCGGACGGCTGACCAAAATAAGCTCTCTCCCGCGCACAGTGTAGAGTGCGCCCCACACTAGCCTGCGCTCGACCCAGCTTCCCTCCCTGAATACCAGTACCTCTTCTTTTGTTGTTTATTTATTCCTTGTAAACTATAGTCCATGGGATCTAAGATCAGTGGAAGTTCAATCAGTTCATTCACTTTGAGTAATCGATCAAGAAGAAACGAGGTGAAACAAAGTGGATGTATTATATTATGCATTTTAAACATCCTGAACCTAGCATAGACACACTGAGGATAGTTACTATACAGTTATTATTATTTTTACACACACGCACACTCAGTTTGTACAATACATTATACGTGTTTGTGTGTGTTTGGTCAAAAAGCCCCTTTTGGGATTATATGGGTCAAACTTTTTTAATGTTTCACTACATCCTTCTACTTTATAAGGAATTAGGCGGCTTGTCATGTCATTAAGGACAAGGAGTAGCTTAACATAGGTAAGGTAGAATTTAAGCACACTCACCCACACACACACACACACACACACACACACATACACACACACACACACACACACACACGGACACTGATTACATGTGTGTGTCTTTCGAAATAACTTAGTGTTTGTATTACAAGGGACAAATTATTGTTCTCTTCCCTTTCTCCCTTTCAATTGGACATAAACAATAGAGAATACATACATTTAAAAACATGGCTTCCTCTACCTTCGTTCACAAAATCGTGATTACTTCGTTCTCTGTTTATCCAGATGTAAGTATTCAACTATGACCAACAAACAAACAAACAACAACAAACAATTCAGCACTAGAGCAATTAATATAATGTGTTCAAACAAACGTAGCCAAATGTAACAATACTCAAACATTCACACCAATATCAATGACACACACACACACACACACACACACACACACACACACACACACACACACACACACATATGAGTAAGTAAATAAATGTGTATATGTACTGTATATCACTTACTCTCATGGTTATTTTATGATAATTTGTATTCTGCACATGCATCATTATTGTATTTATTTATTTTGTTTGTAAACTAAGCTTACCATCCTCATATCTGTACATCTCATGTTCATCCACTAAATTGTAAAATGTGTATTTTCAGCTCATGAGGCTGCCATTCTTTAATAAACCGTTTATTATTATTATTATTATTATTACAACCACTAACAAAATTGATCACACAAATACAGGGTGTCTCGCAATTTTGTTTTCCCTGTAGATACTTCTACAAAGGAAAGACTGTTAAAACGTTATAGGCATATACAACATACTACATACTTTTGCAACTATATGGCCTTTTACATTCGGCATTCTTAACCCGCTCTAATGATAGAATGGAATGGTTATTTTAGTAGTGTATGGTTTATGGTGTTATATAAAGTAATTATACCATGCTGCACCATGCACAACTTTGTTTTCATATCCCTTTCATTTGGCGGGAACATGGATTTAAAACAATGCACATGACAAAAATACCTACTTTACAAGTCATTTGCTGTAAAATGTTGACAACAAAAACATATACATTTTATAGAATATTTTGGTTCATAATAGCGCTCTTTAATTTCTGAAAGTGCCGATACGGTTTCTAAAGAATCGTGGAGTACCCTGTATACAGCCACTATTAAACAGGATCAGACATATCCACAAAACAAAAATGATCACATACAGTAATTAGTGTCGCTAACAAAAAGTATGTAAGACAACCATAAAATGTCACTCAAACATACAGGCAACAATTGTCACACAGCCACACCTCTACACACTACCATGATTATAGTATATATCACCACCCCAAGCAAGAAAACTACAATCATTATTACGAATAACAAAACTAATGAACACCCATACCAACGAATATAAGACTAACATTTATTTGTTTACGGTAACAAATACTCGTTTTAATATTGTTTACTTATATACACTACAACTACTTGTAATACTCGCATCATATGTATACAGTAGCCTATACACAAATACACTGCCAGCGACAAAATAACGTATATCTATTTACACCATCAGTGATATAAAATAACACAAATATTACTATCAATAAGGCACGCAAGCAGGCATCCACTAATAATATTCCCACAATCACCTCCAATAAAAACAATTCACATTGGCCTACGGATACTATTACTATCATGATATTGTTTACATGTTACCACCTATCTCCACTTCCATTAATATCCCCATATCTGTATTCTTTTAAGCTTACGGTGTGGTAGAAACATGGAAGGTACAGTATCGTCTTGCAATGGCCGGTCATTTTTAGTCCTCTTATAAGTACCGAGAAGACGTGATTGCGTATCATCCTTCAAGTTGTTAACGTCAAAATGAATGGAGCAAATCAATGCATGTGTTGGGTTGCTTTTATCTGTATGTTGACTGGCATTCAACCACAAGCGTCATATTTTTTAATTTTTGGGAATCGAAAATAATCTAATGTTTTCAAATGTTTTTGCTTGTTTGATGTTGTTAAGAAACCCAAACACAGAGCAGTTATTCGGCATAGTGATCCACACAACCAACTAGCGGGGCCTATAAACAAAGAATGTCATTCTAATATACATAGTGCGCCTACATGAACTTTCTGTGTTCAGGTTACCCATTTGGTTTGAGCCCAAGTGCGAGAGGAGGGGCGCAGGTCTGTCATTTGACAGGCGCTAATCCACCCCTACCTGCGCACCAGTTGACCTTAGTATATAGGTCTTGGCTGAATCTATTGGAATAATATAAGGTTGAATAACCTTACGAATTCACCTCACCTGCGGAAAATTTGTGGCACGTAGCTCATATAGAATATAATGGTATTAAGATCAAGATATAATCACCAAACATTGTCATTCCTATAAAATATGTTCCGTAAACGTATAGACAAAAGCGTTATGGCTAATAATTACCTGCTAAGGCTTATGTTCAGTGCGTCAGCGTTCTTCTGTTGGTTGAACATATTGAAAAGTCGTAGCGCAATCACACCTTTGCATCCACGCGGGCATCTCAGCATACCGGCCATCTCCTGCAAGGACGTAGCACACCTTCAGTAGCTTGTGAGTAGACACCTTCCTCGATCGCAGGCCAGTGAACATCTCCCGTTAAATTGCTCAAGTATTCCAAACACTGGGAAAATATCAAACTGAAACAGACCTATCACGGTTGTTTCCCTAAACTATCAATCCAAGCTCCGCCCATAATTTCCATTCATAAACTATTATACGTATATATTAAAGCATATGTATGGCTTTATATTTTCCCTTTAACAGACAATGTTTAGAGAGAGATAGAGAGAGAGAGAGAGAGAGAGAGAGAGAGGTGGGGAGGGGGTGGGGATGAGTGTAGGAGGGGGTTGGTGGGGGCGCTTGGTTGGTGGGGGAGGGACAGTAGGACTGTAGGGGAGGGGGGTCTGTCTGGTGTCCGATCGCTTGCTCATGTTTTTGCGTTCCCTTTGGCTACCCTAAGAGGTAGCATGTAACTATAATAATTTGACAAACCTTTATAACACCATAATCTACGGCGGGGTATCAATAACATTGTGTTCGAATGTCATTATTATGTAACCTATAGTCTTGCCACAAATTGCGAAAGGCGATGCGACATCGGGTCTGAAATGCACAGTAGATAGCTCAGGTAACCACAAATTGTTATCAGTAAAATATGAGCAAAGACCTTACCTACTACATTAACACTGCATTACGTATTACAGTTCTATTGGTCCAATTTGCTTCTCAAGAGAGGGCTGACGAATTCCCTCCTCCAGTCAAGACGATTGGTACTAGGTCGCCAAACGGCAGTCAGGACTGCATGCATGGATGATGGAATCACTCCTGACTTTCTGACGTTCACCCATATATTGGGTTAATTTTTTGTGAACATCTCATACTCAAAAAAATGTAACTTTGTATATCAACAACATATCCAACATCAACATCAACAACAGAAACAGCATCAGTAAACTCTTAGTCGAGTGGTCATATTGTGACGCTCACCGCTTCCCCCAGAACCGCATGGCTTACTCGCTAGGGCTCGCCAGGGCAGAGAATGTGGCTACAGTCTACCTATCATTGTGTACTTTCCTTCTCGAGAAAGCTTGTGTTGCAGACAGTTCAGAACTGTTCTTTATTTTCGTCTGTCACACTCCTTTCTATTTTATTTAGTCAATTGAAAGTATTGTGTTAAGTAGTTGAATGATGGGAAGGCGAGCGGGAGAGAGAGAGAGAGAGAGACCAGGTGGTGTGACTTGGTGGTGAGTGTGGCGCGTGGCTGGCCCCCTTACATAGGCCTCGCGGGATTCGTTGCCTCCTGCCTAACACTGCCTACTAGGCGGCTGCTTACTGGGCGACTGTCGCGCGCCCTCGTGCCATTCCTGCGAACTGGGACTCCAGCGAGGCGGTCCCTGGGAATATCCTTGTCAGATCCTTCCCAGACAGCATACTCTAAGCATCTCCCATGAACTGTTCCACACTCTTGTCTTAGAATCTTTCTCTTCTACTGCCTCTATCATTTCCACTACTTCCTCACCTTTTATTAATATCAATCCCCCTCTGGTTCCCTGCATCCACACCTTGAATTGGTGGCCAGACTGTATTATATGCTGGATCTCACATTTCTTATGTACTAGGCTAAGGTTGAAGATAGTCGTTGTCTTTTTGGGAGATTGTATTGCTCAGACTGTCTCCATCAATCACTAATGTTTCTACAGGGTTAAATAATGCTAGACTAGGGATCAGGTACCTTGCTGTTGGTGTTTTCACTGTGTGTAGGCTACTTTTGAGCTGCACGACACTACGGATTCTGTGGGTTACCTGGGTGGATCTTTTGTCTGTGTACCTTGGAGTTTAGACTGTGTAGTGCGTGAGGGCTGCTTGCCTAATCCACCCAACACTGTTCTAGCTCTATTTGCTTTTACTTTTGAGGGTCGCCAGGAGGATACTCGATAATTGTGATCGAGAATCCTCAAGAGAGCACCCCTTCATATTAACGTAATCAGGCCACACAGACCCAAGGTCCACACTAGGCTAGGAGCTGCCTTGCTCCACCAGAATTCTGTACCTTTGCGCATCCCAGCTAGACTTTATTAACCCGGGTAGACATTAGCTGGATTAGATCATATACTCTTTTATGCATACCCATTATTTCTACACAAGCATTTTGAGGTCTAGGTTGCTGTAGAGAGACACAACCAGCATAGACCGGTTTTGTTAATAGGAGAACTACTTTTTCGTGGCGAGCATTATTACTGTTGCACCGCTTATAATATTCTTGTGTCCAATAACATTATAGGTCCAGCCTTTTTGTGTATTTAGCCTACACGTGCATTGTCCTGCCTCCTGCTATTTTGTGGTTCCATTTCCGATACGTTCTTCTTAGTAGCATCCGACATTATTCAGAAGATTCCTTGTTCGGTGCTTGAGGACTTTACAACACTTTCTTTCATAAAGGAGTGACAGATATTATTGATTAAAGTAACGTTAAGTAAACCTTCTTCTTGTTTGCAGTAGATCACTCTTGTGATTTAATTAAGTTAACTATCTTTTCCTTGTGTACCATAACTAAGCAACCATATGTTATAGGTAATAGGCTGTTTCAGAGAACATAAGCCTATAGTAGAAGCACATAGATACTGAGAGTTAAGATACCCCGCTATCGCAGATATAACTCTGGAGGGTATATGTGTTCTTTATTCGACGGGATTATATATCAGGGGTTGGATCTAGCGTTTCCGTTGTTGCATTTATGCCAGTCTAGTCCAATGTATAAGAGCCACTGATTTATACGAGACCCGATCGTAACAATATTTGAATTGTGTTAAAACAGTTGAACTGACCTGAGCAGCTTCATTAAGGCAACTGATGGATTCGGTCAAGTGATAGAAATGGGTTTAGTGGTCAAATTGGGCTGAACGGCATAAACAGTTTGATACATTTTGATGACCAGTTGTATTAAATCAAGTGGTCATATTAGGTAAAGTGGTCAATTTGTGCTGAGCTACCAAATTGGGCCGAGAACTTATTTTGAACCGAGTTGAGATGTGCGGTTCAATTGAAGCATGCGCTTGAATTGGGTTAAACGATTGAATAGAGCCGAGTCATTGAACCTGTGTAGTGGTTGAACTGTGTAATTGGAGCTAGTGGTTGAATTACGTTAAATTTTCGCTTTGGGTAACACAGCTTAGTAGGTGATTGCAGTGAGGCATTTGATAGCATTTAGTTGAGCGATCGAACTGATCAATAATATGTTGGTTCCAACTGAATTTAGTCACTAATTCCACTTAACCAGTTCATACATTTTAGGGATGTTAAATGATTAAAAGTTAAGTTCTAATCTCCCACTTAGGGTCATCCAATTATCATCATTGTTGTTTGTGTGTGAACTCCAAATGTATATATCCAATATGTCTCAAGTGAATAATTGTGAAGATCGAACAGGGTTATCGTTGGCGGTGTATAGTTGGTAAAAGGTTAATAATTCTTATGCAGGTGCCAAATGCATGTATTAACCTGAGTGTGGCGAGCCTATGGTATTTGAAATGTCGCGCTGGGCGAACGTATTGTGGGTAAATCCCGACGAATTTCGTCATTTTACGATAAATAACGTTATTACTTATTCATATGCGCCTGGTTTATGTTTAATATGAAGATATTAACATGTAACAACAATAAAACAAGTGGGAATAGTATTTGGGGTGTGAAAAAGACAAATTATTGACAACCGTCCAGTCATGAAGTGAGAGACGCGCGAGTCTGAGGTTTCTCTCCTGCATTCTTTCTCTTCCCTCGCTCCATTATGCGTACCAGACGACCTAGGAACCGGGTTGGACATATTGGCGCGATAAATAAACCGATAAATAAGGGAATAAGAGGAAAAACAGGTGATAATTGAAGGGGGGAAGAAGGGGCTTTTGACAAATGTGGATGAGTGATAATAGATATGGAGGGAAATTATCTCACTTAGTCACACATTCCTTTGTTTTGAGTGCTACTGGGGTCTTTTAAAAGTATTTTTTTAGGCCTTGGCTCATATGAAGACGTTCGCCCTCGTACGGTTCAGACTCATATGAGGACGCTCGCCGTTCTTGGGTTAATGCACTTCTAAATTCGCAACTACATTTGGACAATCAGGCAGACAAAGAGACACACAGACCGACAAACAGATAGACATCTGGGAGAGTTAGTTAGGCCAAGGAAAGGAAACATGAGTTTTAGCAACTCCTTATCACATACCTATGAGGCCTCCCATGGGTATTGTTCTATTGGTGCCTACACTCCCCCATGATGCCTGTTGAACATTACAACCGTAAGATCTGCTATGCTATTCTCACATACTTGTCCTAACGATGCTGGTGATTTAACCCAAGAAGCGCGGAGCTATGGTATTTGAAACGTTCCGCCACGCGAATGCATTTTGGTTCATTCCTGACAAAAATTAGTATATTTACCATATATATCATAATTATTTATCTATATGCACCTATTTTACTTTTAATATGAACATATGAACATTGAAAAGCAATAAAACAAGTGGCTGGTAAAAATCTTATATTTTAGCCCCGCGGTCGTAATCTGACCCAGACCGGCAAGAAAGACACACCTTCCCTCTCTCATGCCTCGCATGGTGCTGAGAGACAGGGGGAGGTCTGCGACTGGCTTAAATGGTTGGAGATACATTCACCCCTCTTTCCCAGCCGTCCTCGCACAAAAATACTCGATAAATATTGGTAATGATAGGGAAAAAAACGGATAACTGAGGAGGGCCCCCCCCCCCCCCCTCCTCAGGTGGGGGGCACATGTGGATGAGTGATAAGAGGTATGCAGTGGACTAATCTCTCTTAATCTCATATTGCTTTGTTTTGAGTCCCAGTGGGGTGTTTTGAAAGACATTTGTTAGGCCTTGGCTCTTAACCTATTCTGTACCGGCGAGGTCTATTTAATTTAATGTCAGTTAAATGTAGACAATTTTATGAGACTTAGGAAGGATATATGGTAGCTAAATGGGTTACATTAAGATAGTCTGTAGCCTTTTAATGGGTAGACGTCCTTCCTAACCTGAACAAAATAATCTTGTAGTTTCCAGAATATAATGAAAAGTACATCATCAGTACAGAAGGGGCTAAGAGGACATTTGCCTTTGCCCACCAAACCTCTTATGAGGTAGTTCGTCTTTCCCGGGTTAAAGTCAGGTCACTCTCTCCGATAAAGTAGTGTGCACGAGTCTGCCACACAGGAGTTACATCGTCAAAAAGTCAATTCCAGTTCAGAATGCCCTGTCTATGATACATTTTTGGCAACTGTGTGACTGCTTCTATTTAAAACATCATGATAATCACCTCTCAAATTTAGTCTACCATCATTCTACTGTTCTTTACAAATGCAAAACAATAGAAATGTTTCTAAATAAAGTTTTGATTTAACCCGTCCAGCCCCGGCTAGTTTTGTAATGTTTGTTCACCAGAACCCGGCCGGTTTTCAAAAAATGGTTTTATTCCAGAAACAATAGCGAATGGGTTAGGAATGAAGGAAAAACTATGAAAAACCGGTCAAAAAGCTTAAAGAATAGTCCTACAGAGCCCCCGAAAACGTATTTTACAAGAGTACAAAATTGAAGGCAATTACCCCCCAAAACCAGGTTATTGCGCGCTCACGCGCACGCACGTGGACTTTGAGAGTTTTCAACCATCGGCACGGTTGCGTGGGATATGTACACAGTTCCCATACAAATCTGAGCCCTCTTGAGTGGCTACACCTGAGGTTACGGTCGGCGCAATTAGGGTGACGCGCCAGGCGTGTCTCTGGGGCTGTGCGTTACATACATCGCCGACGCACCAGGCGCGTCGCTGGGACTGTACGGGTTAAAATTGTGTCTGAATGATCGACAAAGAAAGTTGGTAATGATTGGTGGTGTCACCAACCCCAGCGACCAATATGGTTGCTATAACAGTAGAGTTATACCACCAATAACTCTCTCCGGTAATATTGAGGAGCCTCATAAATCCGGACATTATATAAGTTATGTGCTCCTATCCCGATTCTAGATAAATACGGATTGCCTTTCAATTGGAGATCGAGTTTTAATGTTGAGTTTTATTATATCTTTGTTTCAAGTCAAGGTTTAAGAATATCTAAGTTAATATCTTCTGAATAAAAATGAAATAATCGGTGTATGTACTCGAAATTGGCTGTACTCAGTTTGTTGCTGATACCAATGAAAACCTGTCTCAAAATGTTGCCCGAATAAAGATAAAATAATATGAATGTCCAAATATAGTGTTTATATTAATTCACATACAAAAGAGAGGAAATACTAGGATATGCTACATGCTAAATGGATAGAAGAGATAGAGATGGAAGAGAAAAGAGGGAAGAGTCGGTGAAAGATGCATATGGAGAGTTATATGCATATCTAAGTTAACTTAGATTTAGGTATAACTAGTAGGATAAGTAAATTCGCAGACGATACTAAAATAGGGAGATCAATTGATTCAGATAGCGATATAGAGTGCCTCCAAAGGGATCTAGATACCTTACATGAATGGTCAGTAAATTGGCAGATGAAGTTTAACATTGACAAATGCAAGGTATTAAAGATAGGGAAGATGCAAACAAATGTTAAATATAAACTAGCTAATTTAGAATTAGAAAATTCAGACTGCGAGAAAGATCTAGGTGTGTTTGTTAGCAATGATTTGAAGCCTAGAAAACAGTGTATAAGCGTTCGTAATAAGGCAAACAGGATTCTCGGTTCATCTCTAGGAGTGTGAGTAACAGAACTGCTGATGTTATCTTAAAACTTTACTTGTCATTAGTGAGACCCCATATGGATTATGCTGTCCAATTTTGGTGTCCTTATTACAGAATGGACATAGATTCATTGGAGAGAGTACAGCGTAGAATGACAAAAATGATTCCATAATATTAGAAATCTTTCGTATGAAGAAAGGTTGAAGAAATTAGGTTTACATTCGTTAGAGAGACGCAGAGTTAGAGGGATATGATAGAGGTGTTCAAGTGGGTTAGTGGGATTAAACAAAGGGGACATGGCAAATGTACTAAAGCTCAGTGATAGCGAAAGAACTCGTACCAATGGTTTCAAATTAGATAAATTTTCGTTTCAGAAAAGATATAGGCAAGTATTGGTTTGGTAACAGTGTTGTAGATGGGTGGAAATGGACTACCAAGTGCTATAGTGGGATCTAAAACTGTAGGGAGCTTTAAGATAAAATTAGATAAGCATATGGACGAGAGGGGTTGGGTGTGAAGGGGGATCAGCCGGGTTGGGCCAATCAGCGCTCTGCAGACCTCCATAATCCTGCGTTAATCTCTAACCGTTTTGGTAAGATGATCCTCAGGGTATTAGAGTGTGAAGCCTATAATTGGGCTTTGTAATTGAATTGGGGTTGTGTGGGACAGGGATCTGCCTTGCTTAGGCCAATCGGCTTTCTGCAGACTCCCATTTTCTTATGTTCTTATGTTATTAATAGAATGTGTAAAAGTGAGAAAAAAATAAGTGGAGTATTTTTAGTCTGTGCTCAATGTAAGAGACAGCAGAGAATCAGTGATTGAAGCAGTAGCTGGTGGAGGTAGGTTACCCAGCTACCTAGATGGGAGGGAATGAATGAAAGGATTGAGAAGAATGAGGTGAAAGTAACAGTCAGATAAATTAGAGTGGGTAAAGCAGAATGTATAAATGGTATTGCTAAAGAGTTTATTAAGATGGGTGAAGATATGGTCATAGATTGGTGAGACATTTCAAAGTTTGCTTTGTTGTGTCAATGGTATGTGACGCTTCTGCATAGTAGCCACGTGCGGGCATGCGCGCGCGTCGGCTGCCCAGCCGTTTAGAAACCGGCTGGCTGCCGCCAGCCGGCAGCCTTTTCCTTAGTATATATCCTACGACAACGTAACTAATGTCTGGGATATTCTTATGTTGTTTCACAGCTTGAAGCTGCCCTTATTCTTAACCAACGCATCTTAGTATATTTTATTCTCGATAGTTGATTGTTTCATTATAATATAAAAGATGTAAGTCTAGTGAGAGTGGGAGGAGACGAGCGGGAGAGAGAGAGACCGGCTTGGGACGTTGCTTCGCTTGCCAGCTTGGGACGAGCCTGAAAACGTTGCCATATGCATTTGATCGCAACGTTAGGCTTAGTTTCGACTCACGCATGGGGTAGAGGATTTTGACCCGGCAACTGTGTTGAGTGTTGCCAAGCATGGGATGTATTTTGCATGCCTAGGGTGGGGTCCAGACAGATTCAAGACTCAGAGCTCACCTCACTGTCGTACCCTTCGGACCCCCTTGATATCTATCCCTCTCAACCCCACTTAGAAACTTTCTCTCTTACTTTGTATACCTTCTTTCCACTACTTCACCAATCTATTTAATTATCCCATCCCCTTGATAGACCTTATATCTATTATTGTATTAACGACGAGCTCTCAGATAATTAGATAGAATTTTGGGCCTTATGCGGAGATGTAATTGTTAATGAGACCTAGGAAGCTTTTTTGTTGTCTCATATTTGGTGGTTTCATGCTTGCTAGTGTGTTCTTGTGTCAGGTTAGCAGGGGCTAGACCGGAGGGGAGGCTTTTTGCGATCCTTTAAGTAAAGTCTGCTGGTGCGAGTCCTGTGGACCCGCACAACTTCGATACCCGTGGGAGTCTGGGGGCATTTTCTTGTCTGTGTCCCTGTGTGTCTAGTGTTGTGTTGTGTGAGGGCCCTTGCCTAGTCCACTCATCACTGCGCTAGCACGCCTTACTTTTGTTTTAGGGTCGCCAGGAGAGAGTCAGATACTTGGGATCTGAGTCTCTCAAGAGAGCACCCTTTCAATTAGAGTAATTTGGCGCACAGACTTGGGAACGTCCCTAGGCTAGAGCAGGTGGCTCAGCCCGGGTATCCGAAGCCTATATCCTTCTGGCTAGACCTCTGCCATCTGGCAGATTAACAGCTAGTGGTTTATTATATCTATATGCTTGTTATTGTGCCACAGTTTACTGTTTTTGTGAGCATTGTGAGTCAGGGTGTGGCTTAGAGACTCTGTCCGAGCAGGCTTGCCTGACTAAGAGTGAGAAGCACACCTGTATGTGGTTATGTTGCGAGTTGCTGCCTTTATTTAATTATACCTATGCCATTATACACTGTATGGCCTATCACTAGTATTTATTCCTGCTTATGAGTTAAGAGTTCTCTAAATCCGTAACGTACTTTCTTTGCTAAGCATCAGATCCTACAGTAGCCGCATGCAGTTTAGAAACCCGCATCTTGTCTACCTGTACGATGTTTTGAGGACTGTTTGCTTTCACCTTCTTTCACGCAGGGGTGATTAATTGTATTAATTAACGTAACGTTAAATGTACTTTCTTCTAGTTTGTTATTAAATTGTTTCTGCAATTTAATTCCATTATCTATCTTTTCCTTGAAGCTTTAAGTCAACTTAATTGTGTGATCTTTTATATAGCCTGCTTGACTATCAGCAGTCTATAGTGCGTGCACCCTGTAACCGAGTCATAGGATACCTTGTTGTCCAGGCAGGACTCTTGACGGTTTAGGGTGGTTTGTTGCCTGGGTTTATAGATAAGGGTTGGATCTAGCGTTTTCCGTTGTTGCTTGTTGCCGCATACCTAGTCCAATAGAAAGAGCCCAGTGTTTATATATCCCAGGACGTAACAGGTACCATTAGACTGGAGGAGTGCATGTATTGTGCCTTTGTACAAGGAAAGGGGACCGGCAGGAGTGTTTAAGTTATAGAAGTATTAGTTTATTATCAGTTGTTGGAAAGCTGTATGGCAGGGTGTTGATAGAGAGGATAATAAATACAGATGGTGCAATAGGAGAAGAGTAGTGCGGTTTTAGGAGGGGAAAAGGGTGAGTGGATCAGATGCTTGCAGTAAGACAGCTCTGCAGGAAGCATTTAGAGAAATGTAAGTGAGATGACAGGGTGACAAACCAGGGGCAAAGCAATCCCGGTAGACACCCTGACAATGCGGAATGAAGAGCAGCCTACCAGAGCCAAAATAGCTGCAGTGAAGAAGACCAAAAAGACAAGGAGGAAGCTATATCAGGAAAGGGAGATTGAGAACACAAGATTACCAGTTTCCCATGCACTAACACCTGCCGCAATAGAACAGTCTACCAAATTAACCAGGCCTACCGATGCTCTAATCCCTGCGAATATGGGACAGTCTGCCCGCCAAAGGAGTTCGAGTCCGGGCCTATCACAAGGATACCTGCCCAGCCAATGGCAGAGCCGGAGACAAACAGCTAAGGAGAATACCCAGCCCCAGCCAGATTGGCAATACAGTGAGGAATACTTTATGCAAATACCTCACCAAGACCCAGTGCAAAACCTTCACAGATGGGAACCCCAGAACCACCTCTACAGTACCTCACGGGAAGAATGGAGATAGTAGAAACAGAGTGATCAGAAACAAAGCATGGCCTGCAAACTAGAAAAAGCCAGAAAGTGATTAACAGAAAAACATTTATCGTGCAGCCATGCAACCCTTTTAAATAAAGAGGGTAATACTGAGAGATAGATAATCTCCTTGTGTTTGTATTAATAGGTTAATTATATTTGTAGAATAAGAATTGCCTTCACAACAATGAAAAGAATAATATCCACATGTCCCTACTATTTTTAAACAGACCAAATTGTGTTCTAAATATAACCCGAATATAGTCTGACTGAAATTGAGGGAATGTAGGCAAATACGATTGCTACCTTCCACTGGTCAAGCTGGTTGTGGGTGGAAATTGTGTTGAAGACTCAGCTATAGGGCGAGACATTCCCTATAGTAAAGTCTAAGGTGGGAGGCGAACGAGAGTGTGTAGAGGAGCCAGGAACAAACTTTCCCAGTGTCCGTGAGAGAGGCAGTTCCCCCTGACGTCCAGCCCGCAGAAGAACTACGAGTCCTACGTCGTCCAGATTCTCGTCCATGGCTATTACCTCTCCTCTACCCCGTACCCTAAGTGTCTCTGTGATTTATAAGTTGTAGGTATTATTGTGAAGGTAATATAAAATATGCGAGTGTTCAATTTAGCTTATTTATAGATCTGTCCCTAAGATCTACCTTGTCAATTTCATACACGTGTAAGAGTTATATAACTTTGATCCGTACAGTGAGTCTATAAATACGAGATATTGCTGAGATAATTTGTGTTTAAACCTTCAGATCATTACTTGTATGTACTTTACATAGTCATTTCTACACGTGTTATTTAGTGAATCTCTCAGATTTTATCCTTATGCATTATTATTCTTTATGTGTCCAAGTCAAAGTGAAGTGTATAACGTGAGCTATTTTCCTTCTTAAATTCAATATCTAAAACCTACGCCCAAACTCAGGATCATATTGTCCGAATAATTATTACCAGAGAATACTTATAGTACTATTTCGCCCCCCTTGAAAGTAAAGAACCCATCCGTTGAGTTTGAGTTAAGCTATATTCGAGATATCTAATTTCTATTAGTTCTTGTGAATAATATAATTATATACGTTACTCGCGTCATGTAATTCTTTCACCACAGATCTAGGGATTCAGATTTTACGTTCCTTTATCTATTAGGCCTACCTTTTGGCTATTTATTATATTATTGCTTCGTTCAGTAATGTATTCATTATAACCGTTATTTGTGTTATAATACAGTGCTACTAAGTTCTGCATTCTTTCAGGAATTTGTTAATTTATTCAAACCTCCTTTTATGCCATCATAATTGAGTATTTCATAGGTACAACTTTTGCTTGTATTTCCATTCATTATAGCTCCTTTTAAGCTATAATACAGCTCTACTCCGTTCTGCGCTTATTCAGTAGTTGGTTAATTTAATCCAATCTATTCTAAATTATATTTATTATATTCCAACTCAGTCACTACATGTACTGTGAATCTGATTTCCTTACTCAGTGTAATTTGACCTCAACTACGATCGATTATTATTTGTTGTGTATCGTGTGAGAGATTATTCGCAATAACTCTTAGATAGTTAAATTCAGATTTATACAATCTTTCCCCTTAGAATAAAGTGAACTTCATATCTTCACTCCCCGATTTAACATCGCATTAAAATAAATTAGTATTTCCTGTGACCGCAGTCCAACTGACCTGTACCCTCAAGAGCAGTACCTTTGTGGGCTCACCTGAACGCGACCCTAATTGTTTTTGACCACCGCGCAGACTCTCACGCAATTGAGTGATAAGCCGGGTTCACACATAGACGAATCGGTGTCCAAGTCCAACGCGAGTGATAAAATTTAGCTATTCGGCAATGACTCGTCAATACTCTGCAACACTCGTGTATACTCGTGGTACACTCTTGTATACTCTCCGTGTATCGGGGTGTGCCCTGGGTACTCGCCATGTGGCCCAAAAATTTCAAACAGGCATGAAATTTCTTGTCTCCGTCACGAGTCCGACGATAGTACGTGTAGACTCATGCACATACGTGTATACTTGTGTAAACTCGTGTTTGACTCTGCGTAACTCTTCCTTACTCGTGTTTACTCATGGTGAATCGTGTAACACTCTTTTGTGATTCGTCCTCGAGCGTGGACATTCCGATGTTGGCGAGTCAACAAGACTCGTGTCGTGTGTCTACACGAAACAACACGTGTACAACACGTGTTACCAAGAGTTGAACGGAAGAATATGAGTGCCAATATTGTGTAACCTGGGTGGAAGCCTTTGTAGTTGTAGAATTCAGTTCCGCCTTGTGGAGGGCATCGGATGGCGCAGTGCTTTCCGTCGATGGCACCAACGGCATGGTGGAAATCCCACCGTTTGGAGAACTCCCTGGCAACCTCCTTCCACTCCGCCGGGGTCCTGGGGCAACGTATAACATCCTGCTGGTATTCTGCAATGATGGCCTCGCATGTTTCAGGCACAATGATGGAGATGGTGTTCCGGGCCACACGGAACTCTTGTTGACTCGTGATGACTCCTACCTACTCTTTGTTTTGTACCCTGGAATGTGACCGTTTTTTCTTTTAATTTCTAGCACTCGTGCTTGGTTCGTGTTCAACTTGTGTTGACTCTCATTGACTCGTGTTAACTCTTGAATACACACGTTTTGACTAGTGTAGACTCTTATAGACTCTTATTTCACTCGTGTTGACTCTGCCTCATTTCCTACTCGTGTAATAATCGGCCTCCACCAACGCCGATAATCGACGAGTGTCACTCGTGTTGAACTCGGGCACCGACTCATCTATGTGTGAACCAGGCTATAGGGCCCAGTTGCCTTACCTTGTCCTCATTACTATACTTAGCATTACACACTTGGCCCGCATATGTTTTGTTGTCAATGCTTATGGTTTGTGTATATATTTCCTATAATTGCGTATTTCCTCTCTTAATTTATTTTGTGAGTGACGAGCTATATTCACTAGGGAGTAAAACACATTCAACTCTCTATAAGTCACCTTACCTATTAGAGTCCTACTCAATATAGTAGAGATTTTAATACCCCATGTCTGTACTTATGTCTATAATAAATATGAGTGTAATCTATACTGTGTGTTTATTGTGTTATTGATTGCCCGATTGAGTAAACAATGATCATATTCATTAAGCTAGATGTGTTCCTGTTGAGCATATTCAAATTCTAAATATCTGAAATCCGGATTGACATAAAAGATATAACGAAGCGAGTTGGATTACAACCCGGCATACAGAAAGAAGTGTTTTTTTGTTTTGGTTATGGATTTGGAAAAAGCGTATGATCGTGTGGATAAAGAAGCAATGTGGAAGGTACTAAAGATTTACGAAATTGAAGGAAAATTTGTAGGAGCAGTCAAGAGTTTTATAAAGAGATCCGGTGAAATTTTTGTGAATGAAGGCTAAAAGTGCAATATACCAAGGGATAGTTATAGCAACAGTGATGTGACATGGGGTCTGAATGTACAAGAAACATAGATGGTTTGATGTGATGGAGATGAGCTGCTTGAGGAGTATGTGTGGAGTGACGTGTAGAAACAGATTGAGGAATGAAGAGGTACGTAGGATAGTGGGACAATAGGAACCCTTATCGGCCAGTGGAAAGAAGGGTGCTATGCTGGAATGAACATATTGAACGAAAGGATGATGAAAAGCTTACAAAGAGAATAATTATATAAGTCAGATACATGGGGAAATAAATTGAGAGGAAGACCTCGGAGGAGATGGAGAGATGGTGTGAACAAAGCATTGGAAGCTAGAGAATTTACGGAAGAACATGCAAGAGAAGTGGTGATTTTGTATTTGTTTTTTATGTGAGTGAGGCAAGCAAAAGGCAGAACTGCCTATTGCCAGTGCCTCCCCCATAGTTGAAAGAGTGACAGGGCCAAAATCAAGGGACGTTCTTGCCAAAATGCCTGGACATACGGAGTTTGAAGCAATTTAAGTCATAGGAAGAGGGAAAGACTGATTCTGGGAGAGAGTTCCAGAGCTCAGCTGTTGAATAGAAGAAAGTTTGAGAGTAACGTTTCACTTTTGGGTGGGAGAGTTGCACAGAGTAGGGGTGGGATTGTGTTGCAAGTTGGGTACCACGTGCCCTACGTAAAGGAGGTGGTATACACTGGGAAAGCTCTGAGGAACACTGATTATTATAGTAGCGATAGAATAGTGAGAGAGATGCAACATCGCGGCGGAGAGAGAGAGATTGAAGAGAGTTGGTGAGTGGACGGGTGTTAATGATACGAAAGGCCTTCCTTTCAACTTTGTCTAGGAGAGCGGTGTGAGAGGAACCTCCCCACACATGTGAACAATACTCAATACAAGGACGCACTATGCCCCTGTACAGAGCAAGAAGCTGTGCAGGGGTAAAGAACCCCATAAGGCGGTTGAGCACACCCAGCTTCTGGGAGGCTGCCTTAGCAAGACTGGTAATATGGTCTTTCCAAATGAGAGCAGAAGAAAAAGAGACACCAAGAATATTGAGAGAAGATAAAGGATTGATTTTTGTATTGTTGAAGAATAAAGGATAGTCCGCAGGGAGTTCCAGACGGGTAGACAGATGGAGAAATTGGGTTTTGGAAGCATTAAAGGTAACAAGGTTTTCTCTGCCCCAATTGGAGATAGTATTTATATCAGAATTTAAGAGTTCCATGGCTTCACCACGTTTGTCGTCAAGGCATTGCTGGCTGGGGCGTTCTGAAAAACTAATGGAGTAGTGTAAGGTTGAGTCGTCTGCGTATAAATGGATGGGAATTGAGGTACAGTTGAGAAGATCATTTATAAAAATTAGAAAGAGAATAGGAGATAGGACAGAGCCCTGAGGAACACCAGAGTTTTTAGGGTGAGGAAGTGAGCAATGGCCGTCCACAACCGCGGCTATGGAACGGCCAGAAAGGAAATTAGACACAAAGGCACAGATGGAAGGATAGAAACCGAAGGAGGGTAGTTTAGAAATTAAAGATTTATGCCAGACTCTATCGAAGGCTTTCGATATGTCTAGCGCAATAGAAAAAGTCTCACCGAAGTCCCGAAAGGAAGATGACCAATAGTTAGTAAGATATGAAAGAAGATCACCAGTAGAGCGACCCTTAAGAAAGCCATACAGGCAATCAGAGAGCAGATTATGAGAAGAGAAATGCTTAAGAGATTTGGAAGCAAGAATAGTTTAAAAAACTTTAGAAATACAAGAGATGAGAGCAATTGGACGATAGTTGGAGGCTTGAGAGCGGTCACCATTCTTTGGGACAGGTTGAATGAGAGCAACCTTCCAGCATGAAGGTAAGACGTTAGAGGATAGACAGAGACGAAAGAGTTTGCCTAGGCAGGGAGTCAGCAGGGAAGCACAGTTTTTGAGAACAACAGGAGGAACACCGTCCGGACAGTATGCCTTCTTAGTATTAAGCCCAGAGAGGGTAGAAAGTACATCTTTAGAAGGGATTAGGATATTAGGCATAAGTAAGAAAGAGGAGGGTGGAGAGAGAGGAATAGCACCGGAATCATCCAAGGTGGAGTTTCTAGCAAATGTTTGAGCAAAGATTTTATCTTTGTCAGAGGAAGAAGTGATGGTTGTGCCATCAGAGTGGGAAAGGGGAGGGAAGACGAGGAAGATAAATAGTTGGAGAGGTTTTTGGCTAGATGCCAAAAAAGTTTGGGAAGAGCTAGAGTTGGATAGTTCAGTGCATTTATTATTGATGAAAGAGTGTTTGGCAAGTCGAAGAACAGATTTGCCTTGATTCCGGGCAGAAACATAGGAAGAATGAGAGGCTTGAGTTTTTAGGCATCGGTACCGTTTGAATGCTTCCTCCTTATTGCGGACAGCAGCAGAACAGGCGTGACTAAACCAAGATTTTTTAGCATTAGTCTGAGAGAAAGAGAATGGAATGTATGCTTCCATGCCCGATAGGATTACCTCGGAAATGCGTTCAGTACTCTCCGAGGGTCCCCGGCCACGGAAGCAGAAATCATTCCAATTGGAAATCAAAGAAGTACTGCCGGAGAGCCTCCCAGTCGGCAGCGGCAAAGTGCCACAAGCGCCGCCGGCTAGGAGGATCGGGTGGCCGTACTGGAGAGATAGGACAGGTGACAGTGATAAGTTTATGGTCGGAGGAGCCCTAAGGAGAGAACAGATCGACAGGGTTATAAGTTAGAAACAAGTCAAGAATGTTGGGCCAATCTTCGAGGCAATCCGGGATACGGGTGGATTGCTGAACTAACTGCTCTAGGTCATTTAGGATACAAAAGACGTAGGCTTGTTCACCAGGTTGATCAGTAGTGTGAGAGGAGAGCCATTAGCGGTGGTGAACGTTGAGATCTCCTAAGATGGAGATTTCTGAGAAAGGAGAAATGGATAGAATGTGTTCCACTGTAGAGTTTAGATAGTCAAAGAATTTGGGAAAGTTGGTATAGTTAGGGGAAAGATAGACAGCACAGAAATATTTAGTAAGAGAATGACAGGAAACTTTGAGCCATAAAGTTGAGAATTCAGAGGAGTCGAAATCGGGAACACGAGAGCAAGTGAGTTTGTTGTGCACATATGCACAACATCTGCTTTTGGCTTTGAAACTAGGATAGAGAAAGTAGGAGGATACAGAGAAGGGGCTGCTGGATGTTGCTACAGACACCTGAGTTTCGGTGAGGAAGAGAAGATCAGGTTTGTAGAAGGAGAGATGGTGTTCAACAGAGTGAAAATTAGAGGAAAGTCCGTGAATTTTGCAGAAATTAATAGAAAGAGTAACAGGCCGATGTCCAGGTAATTTTGTGGGGTCGTCAGGGGAAGGTCGGGCGGGTGCGGGGGCATTTATGGTCCCCCCCCTGGGGACTCCGAGGCTGGGCTAAAATTCATAATTTTTATTCAATTTTGGTGTGGAGGAATGAAGTGTGATGCATAGGAATGAGGGGAGAATGGTTGTGAATAGATGATTGATAACACAGTCATAGGGAGTGGGGGTTGGGCGCCAGTGGACTAGATAATAGTCCGTCAGGCGCCCGGCCCGGGGAGCCGTTATATATATGAAGTGCCCTGCCTGGTTATATGTGGGCGGGTATTGTGGTGTAGTTCCACTGCGTGTCTGCCTGCTGTGACCAGAACATCATAGAGATATCTGGAACCTGGGAATCTTCTGCTGGAGACCCCTCATGGTCACTGGGTCTTCTCATGTGTGACCTAGATGTGTGTACAGTTTTGTATATATAATAAATGTTGTTGTTTCGGTTCGGGCTCTGTCTTGAGTCGGCCACCTCTAGGGGGTATCCACCTGAATATATACAACAACTAGTATATTTGAGTAGGTGGCAACTAACTGTTTTTCATCACATTCACATCCCTATTCTAGTCCAAAAACTCTAACCCATGTGTGACCATTTTTTCTCGGTCCTTTCTTCCATTTAACAAGTAAACTTGACTTACGTCGAGTGATCACATATGAATTGTGCTAAGGTTCTTGAACTGACCTGAACAGCTTAAGCGAGGCAATTGATGGATTGAGTCAAGTTATAAAATTGGGGTTTGAGGTCAAATTGGGCTGAACATTTAAATATACTGAGTGATCATTATTGATGGCAAGTTATATTGCATCAGGTAGTCAAATTGGGTAAAAGGGTCAGTTTGGGCTGAGCTATGGAATTGGGCCGAACAGATATTTTGACCCAAGTTTGGATCTACGGTCAAATTGGAGCATGTACTCGAATTGGATGAAGCAACCAAATTGGGTCAAGCAATTGAACTAGGCTGAGTCATTGACTATGTGTAATGGTTGCATTGGGCTCAGTGTGTGACTGGAGCGAGTGGTTGAATTGGGTTCAACATTTGCATTAGGTTACACAGCAGAGTGGGTAGTTGATGTAAGGCAAGTGGTAGTATCTAGGTGAGCTGTTTAATTAACCAATAATATGCTGGTTCACACTGATTTTAATCACTATTTTATATTTTGCCAATATAAACATTTTACGGTTGTTAATTGATTACGATTTAAGGCCCTAAGCTACCACTTGGAGTCATTCAATTATCAACAGTTAGTTTGTGTGTGCTGTCTAAAGAAAACCAATCCTTAATTTCTAAGGTGACTATTGTTTACTTAGCGGGATCAGTAGATGGTCAAAGGTTAATCATTAGTATTCAAATATTAAGGAATGTATTGATGAAGTTCTTCTAAATTCACAACTAAGTGTTGACAATCAGACAAGCAAAAAGACCGATAAACAGATAGACAGAAAAACAGACATAACGTTACACAATTTCAGCCAAACTTGAGGTGGCAGGAATATGTACTTACGCTGTAAACCGTTCATCTTCGTGGGGCTTCTCTGATCACAACCTTATCTCTGTTACCTATCCGTGTTGTTGTTGTTGTTGTTGTAGTAGCCCCACGATACCCTTTTATGTTTATGGTAATCCTGCGGCGTCTAGGTAGTCCGCCACCTCCCCCGGGTGAGTCCAGAGATCTCTGAAATGATGTTGAGGTTCTGTCTGTGCTGGACAAGTCCAGGGCAGTGGAGTATTAAGTGTTCTGTGTTGTCAGAGAATGTTGACAGCAAATACAAGAAGGGTTTTGAGTTAGATCTATTCTGTGTTTGTAATCTTGTAATGACGGGTCATGCCCAGACATGAGGCGGGCAAGTGTGACTCAGGTTTCTCTGGGAACCTTGTTTTCCGATGAGTTAATCTTGGGAAGTGGAGAGTTTAGGATTGTGTTGTGTGGTCTGTTGTTGATGGTTTGTTGGGTAAGGTGCGTATATATGTGCTTGTGTATGTTGGTGTTTGGAGGTGTGGTTGGGATGTTAATGTATATTTGGTTGAAATAATGGACAGGTGCTTGCTTCGTGTCCATAGGTGGGGGTGGGTGAAATGTTAAGGTTGTGGGTTGATAAGTGGGACTGTGTTTCTATAATGTCTAAATGGGTCTTCAGGGGAGGAGCTGTGTTTCTGCATGTATGTGATTCATATTTGTGATTATCTGTCCTATCACTCTAGTACGGCCATCCAATCCTTCCAGCTGGATGTACTTTTAGCATTTTGGCGCTGGTGATAGGGAGGCTTTTCGGCAGTACATCTTTGATTTCTCATGGAAGGATTTTTGCTTCCGTGGCCAGGAACCATTGGAATGTGCTGAGCGTATGACTGAGACAAACGCTTTCACTTCTGTCTTTCCTCTAACGTCTTTGAGGTAGAATACTTTTCGCACTCTGAATGTTATGAGAAATTGTGTTTAAAATATTTGATATATTACCCACCATCAAATATAAGCATTATTACTCATTCACATTAGATTCAAGATTATTCTCCAGATTACCATAAAGAGCTTGAACAATTATATCCTACTCCCACGTTGCTTATTGAACGTAATAACTGTCGAGGAGTAATTAGGAAATGTTGTTTTCTGTCGAGCAATCTCACAATCTTCACCCGTCATCTGCTTAACAAAATCACGAATGTAAATCAAATGCACTTATGTAAATCAATGTGAAAATGCACTGAAGTGACGGTTACTACAACACTATTAAACTAACAGGTATATTTTCATAAATATGTGTTGTTATAATCCTACTGACTCATTGTAATACGTTTTATACTCTTAGCAAAGGAAGACCAAACATGCACACACACACACACACTAAAGTTTCGCCAACTCTATCGACAATAGTTTGTGACCCCATCATGAAAGTATTGTAAATTCATGAAGCCCCCGGGGATAGCCTCTGCGGCAACTTACGGTATTTGGTTTCACAGGCTATATGCAAACTTACATCATAAATAATAGTAAAGTCGAGGAGGTTGACCAACTTTCCGCATGAAGACGGTAGTTGGCAGAGACCTCCGTAAGAATATGATGCAGTCCAGTACACTAAAGAAGGTGACTATAATGATGTCCTGTTGAGAGAGAGAGAGAGCGCATGTGTGTGTAAGAGTGAGTGAAGAGAAATGTAAGGATGGGGGAGAAATTGGTATCTTATTATTTCGGCTTATGATCTCTTCGCCTCGTGATCATTTCGCCTCTTGACCACTTCTTCGTATAACCAATACACGACCACTTCGCTTCATGACCGCTTCAACTAATATCCACTTCACATTATGACCACTTCGGCTCACAGTCACTTTTCATCAACATAACTTTGCCTCTAACTTATTTCACCAAATAACCAGGTATATCTCTCAGCCCGGTTTCTGTAGGTAAATGGGCTCACAACTGTTCTCATCACAACTACAGTATGTCCCTTCGGCCATTTTCAGCAAATTTCCGTCACAAGTACCTGTAAATCCGATTAGTTTATCACATGTCAGTATTGTCATCAATGACATGGCCAATGACATTCGTTACACAACGTTAGACATTTGTTCTCATGGGGTGAGGTGAAACAAACGAAGTGGTCTTGAGGCGAAGTGACCAGCTCCCTGTCTTGGAATGTTATCAGAGTTTAACTTTTAAACTTCTTTCGCAACTCGCAACTCGGGTCTGCAGAAAGTGATGTTAATTGTAAATTGCGTATCCTGCACCAAGATTATGTTACTATCTGTTGATATTGAAGGTTATTGTGATATGTCAAATATAAAGTTGGCAAGTATAATCGTGATTTATAAATAAAAATAATTTACACATAATTACTGCAGCCATAACAGAGGATCAAGCTGATTACACTGGCTACAAACGACATTCACATCCACAGCCATCCCAACAGTGTATAATAGTGTATGAATGAGACAAAAGGCAAAGCTGCCTGTAACAAGTGGCTCCCATCAAATTTGAAAGATTCAGATTCAGATTCAGATTATTTTATTTCCATTAAATATACAATGGCTGTTGATACAATAAAATCATTTTAAACAAATTACATAATACATAATGCATAATAGATAATACATAAACAGTGTCGGTAAGAATGTACAGATAAATAGCTCCTACCAAAAATAAGTTAACAATATATAAAATAGATTAAAAATAGATTACAAATATATAGAACGTGATCGATATCTCACTCTATATCATCTTCTAAAATGTGCCTTTTTAGTCTGCCCTTGAATACTGGCAGGCTGAGTCTTTAACCCTTTATTGGCGGCGCGCAACTTCTGTCGTGTGAATTAAATTTGGACTAAGTGGCGGTTCACAACTTATGTCGTGTGCCATTTTCAGCACGTCATGTTGCAGAGAGAGAGATCTGAGCGGTGTGAGGAGCGTAGTAAGGCTATGACCGCCGCGCACCACCGCGGTGGGCCAACTGAAGTGAAAACCACCCTTCCATCCCCTCTCACACTCGCTACACAGGGAATTATGTAGGGAAAGTACCTAATTACATGGTTTTTGCACTCGTGTTGCACGATCGTTGCAAGAAAACCAGTGGTCGTACAAGGATGGTTGAGGTGTCATTGGAAAGCTCTGTGTATGCCCTTTCAGGGATAGATACTTGTTTTACGCTCTGGATCTTATTTAGGCATGAAACTGATCACGTAAACAACCCTATATAGGGTAAAAACACCCCGCTGGGCGGTACATATAAATTACCGCCTTGGCCGCTCGTAAGGTGTTAACTAGGTTGGGCAGGTCGTTCCATACCGTAGGTCCCAATAGGAAAGAGTGATAGGGAACCAAATTCAAGATATGTTAGAGTAAAACTATCTGGACACGCAGAGTTTGAGGCAGTTCAAGTCTTAAAATGAGGTACTGATTGATAGAGCAAGTTCCTCTTTGATTAGAAAATTGGACAAAATAGGGATGGGAATGTGTTGAAAAGCAGATGCCACCCTCTCTCCGTAAGAGAGGAGGTATATACTGTGAAAGCTCTGAAGAACACTTACTGCATTATTGTAATAGCGATAGAAGAAAGATTAAGATATAGCATTGCAGCATGTAGAGAAAGATTGTAGGGAATTAGTATGAGGAAGTGACTTGATTAGACGAAATGCCTTTGACTCTACCCTTTCGAGAAGTGCGGTATGTGTGGAGCCTCCCCACACATGCGAACTATGGTCTATGCATGGGTGAATCAATCACTATTATAATTAAGGTACGATAATAATCAGCTTATTAATATGCTAGACTCGGGTTCTTATATATCTAGTTGTTATCACTGTATATTAAATGTCGTCGACGATACCAGTAGGTGTTTAAAAACATTAACATATTTGCTTAACCCACTGAGCCCCAGTGACGCAAACAGAGCGTCGGCACTTTATGTAACGCTAAAGCCCAGCGACGCAGACGTCTGCGTCAGTGTCACTCCGGTCCCAATTACTCCGGTCCTATGGCACCTAGAGGGCTCAGATTTGTATGGGAACTGTGTAAGTATGCCACGGACCCATGCCGATGGTTGAAAACGCTCAAAGTCCAACCGCGTGCATGTGAGCGTGCAAAAACGTTTTTTGGGGGAAATTACCTTCAATTTTTTACTCTTGTAATATCCGTTTTCGGGGGCTCCGTAGGACTATTTTTTGAGCTTTTTTATCGTTTTTTTGTGGTTTTTCCTTCATTCCTAACCCATTCGCTATTGTTTCTGGAAAAAAACATTCATTATCAGCCGGTCCTGAGTGGTACATTTATAAATATTTAGCTGGTACTCAGCGGGTTAATAAGCGAAAGTACAATAACAATAAATTTATGTTTTGACGTGGGATAGCGTAAATATGTGTCTTTGTCGACACTGACACTATTTACAACATCATTAAGGTTTTCAGGTCTAATGAAAAGCAAGCGAGAAAGATGGTAGGTCAACATAACTTTTCTTACGTTACGAGCAGGGTTCGAACCCATAACATAAAGAAACATTCCACTAAAAAACACAAAATGAGGACTTATTATTTAGCCTCACAAAATGCGGAACATATGACTATCAGTTTCAGTCTAGAATAAGTGGCATGTTAAACTTCCACAAAAACTAGCAACTCTCTTTGTAGTCACTAAAACCTTGGTAGGTGAAAAGATGTGGCAAGTTCATAAATATCAGTTAATGTGAAATGGCTGTTTTAGCCTAAATACCCCAAAGTTATTCCTTTCTCATCACTCGTTCAGAATTAGTTATCTTTAGTTACTTTGACTTAGATTTATCCCAACAATCAAAAGAATAATATATTAGCATAAAGGTAAAATGTAAAGATTATGTAAAATAAAATTATAATTTATTTACATGATTAATTATACACAAAAGTTACTTCTAGTGAAAATATCAAAGTGAGAAACATTGAAGTGAAATAATGAAGAAACTCTTAAGAAAAATAATACATAGTTATATAAATACCCTCCAAGAGAATAAGTGAAAGCAATCAATAAATATTGACAAATCCTAGGCAATACATATTCAACTCCATGGTGATTCTTTTACAAACAAACTCAGGTCAGGGCAGCTTATGATGGTGGTGGAGAATACACTCCCTGCTTCGGAGGAAGGAATATAGGAAAGATGAGACAAGTAATAATTTTGATCACCCAATGCCTCGAATACTAGAGTTGGGAAAGAGGAAGTAGTAGGAGGTGAGGAAGTGAATTGTAGTAGGAGATGAAGGCGTCGGGGCTTGTCCCCAATCTGCGTGAGTTGTGATTATTTGGGCTAGGATGGGGGACAGGCAGGACAGACAGACACTTATGAATGGAGGGAATATAGGAAAGATGAGACAAGTAATCAAATTTACCCCAGGATACGACCTTGCCAAGGCAGTTTTTACACTCCAGGTACACAGTTTTACGTATGGGTGGGACGAGGCGAACACGAGAGAAGGCCAGCCCAATGACCACTGAGCAATCCTGGTGGCTAGCCACGTTCTCATTCTCATGTGTTTGATTGGTAGCAGGAAGCCACCAATCAGGTCCCTGGATTCATTTGAGCCACAACGAATCCAGGTACTCATTTTGGTATGAGTGAGACGGAACTACACAGGAATTGGAGTTTGTTCAACACTCCTGGGCTACTTGGACCCTGGTGGCAAGCCAAGGAAATTTCACCCATCCCATGCATGTGTGACAACCATCTGATCAATGTCGGTCCCGGGTGCAATCACCCATCCAGCTGCACCGTGCTGGTGCAGGGCCACCCAACCCACCCAGCAGCTGTGTGCCGGTACCAGGCGATCACCCATCCAACTACTGACCAGACCCCACAATGCTTAACCTCGCTGATTTCCCTGCCTCAAGCAGACAGTGGCTTATATACCCTTCGCTCACCTGGCTCTGATACCAAACTCTCTACCTGCATTAATCTCAACTCATTATATACTTGCTGAATTAAAGTATTACTTTTACCAAGAACTATATGATATATCTTGTAAACATTACTTATGATTAGAAAAGCCAAATACATTATTACCTAGTTATAATCAATATAATTCGTACGTCAGGCAATGAAGCAGAGCAAGGGAGTTGGATGAAAGGGGGGAAAGTGAGTAGGGGTACGTGAGTAGAGGGATAGGGGGGAGAATGGAATGTGGAGAAAAGTGGGGTAGGCTGCAAGAAGCCACCCAATACCACTCCACTCGTGCTTGTACACTCAGGGACAAGAATATTTTCTTATATATGAAAATAAGCTGTCTACAGGTAGAATTAATTATACCGGGCTCATAACGTTGCATACGATGTTCAATCATAAATAATTAAAGATCGTACCCACCATAACAAGCACAATACCTCAATTACAACCAGTGACACTTGAATGAAATAGAAATCCCTAACACCTCCCTCACAAAGAGATTTATAAGAGAAGCAAAACTAAATCTAAACCCTAATACAATAATTTTAAACCTAATACCATTCACCAAACCATAAACCAAAACCAAAATCACATTAACAAACTTAAAAATTATTGCTGGCAATATAGGTCTAACAACTAAAAAAAATCTCATTCAGTTCCGGGACAACATGTCCGCGATAATATTGTTCTTTCCCTTTATATGGTGAATTTCAAGGTTATATGGTTGTAATGCCAAGCACCATCTCATTAACCGCTGATTCGAGTTTTTCATTTTATACAAGAATTTCAGGGGGTTGTGATCAGTAAACACTTTCACAGGAAAATGTGAACCACTAAGATACACATTAAACTTATCCACTACAAAGAGCAAGGCAAAACACTCTTTTTCAATAGTGCTGTAGTGTTTCTGATAAGGTTTGAGTTTACCGGAGGCATAGCAAACTGGATGCAAAATCTCAGCATCACTGTACTGTAACAAAACTGCTCCTACACCAACATCACTAGCATCCACCTGAATTATGAACGGCTTATGAAACTGAGGGGTCTTCAGAATAGGTGCATTGACTAATAGGTAACGAATCTTTGTGAATTAAGTTTGGCATTCTGGGGTCCACACAAATTTTCTCTTGGGACTAATCAAGTCTGTTAGGGGGGCAGAGAGGTCAGCGAAGTTGGGTACAAACCTCCGATAGTACCCAGCCATACTCAAGAAGTGCATTACTGCCTTGCGGTCCTGTTGAATAGGCAGTCTAGAAATGGCTTCGTCTTTGGCAGAAATAGGGCTGACTTCCCCTTCTCCTACCACGTGACCCAGAACGATTAGTTTGGCATGGCCGAACTCACTTTTGGCAAGGTTGACAGTGAGTCCCGCCCTGGCCAAGTTGGAGAAGAGATTCTGTAGCTGGTGAAGATGATCCTGCCAGGATTCACTGTAGACCACAATATCGTCGAGGTAGGATTTCACGCCCGAGAGGCCATCTGTCACCCGGTGGATCAGTCGCTGGAAGGTGGCGGGCGCATTCACCATACCGAAAGGCATGACGGTGTATTGGAATAGCCCGTCCGGGGTGACAAATGCAGACACTCTCTTGGCCCTCTCCGATAGTTTTATCTGGTAGTAACCCTTCAGCAGGTCAATCTTGGAGATGTAGTTCGTTCCTTCCAAACGGTCCAACAGGTCGTCGATCCGTGGCAGAGGGTAGCAGTCCTGGCGGGTGAGTTGGTTTACCCGGCGATAATCCGTACACATCCTAAATGTGCCATCAGGTTTGTCCACAAGTAGGCATGGAGAGGACCACTCGCTGTCGCTCCGTTCCACCAATCCATGGGCGAGTAGGAAGTCCACTTCCTGTTGAAGTGCCGCACGCTTCTCTGGATTGGCGCGGTAGGGATGTTGTTTGATGGGAGTGGCCCCCTCTGTCAGGACCACATCATGTTCCACCAGGGGACACTGCTGGGGAATGTCACCAAACAGCTGTGGAAACTCGGAAAGCAGGTACTCTAAGTCTTCACCTTGGTCAGACAACAAGGGCTGAAATTTTAAATGGGGGTTAGTCAAAAGGTCCGAGTTTTGCAATTTGTTATCGAGAGGCAACTGGATATCATTATGCTCCTTGATCTTTAAATCCTCTAGTTCACCTTCAATTTGTGCTACAGATTCAAAGTTTAATACCTTATCTGGATCTCTGCAGTGATAGGCTTTCAGCAGGTTAACATGTACTAGTCTTTCTGACTTCCAACGATCAGGAGTTTTTAAAACATAATTCACATTACTTGTTTTCTTAAGCACAACATATGGACCATGGTACTTGCTTTGTAGCAGCTTTTTAGGTATAGGCAGAAAGGCAAGCACTAGATTTCCTGGCTGAAATTCTCTAACAACTGTAGTCTTATCATACTGCACTTTCATTTTATTTGGAGACTTCTCTAAATTATTCATAGCTAGTTCTACTGCAGATATCAGTCTAGATTTAAATTGATGCACATAAGTGAGAAGATGTTTATTAGAGTTAGCATTGATTCAAGTATCTTTTAACACTTGCAAAGGACCTCTGACCTCATGACCAAAGACTAGGGAAAATGGTGAACATCCTAGAGAATCTTGTACCCTGCTTCTTACAGCATACAACACAAAATGGATGCCCTCATCCCAGTCGGCATTGTTCTCTTCACCATATTTAGTGAGCATGGATTTGAGGGTCTGATGGAACCTCTCTAATGCCCCCTGGGACTGTGGGTGACTGGCAGTGGAATGGTACTGGTGTACTCCCAACTCTTCCATGGTTTGCTTGAAGAGCTGAGAGGTAAAGTTACTTCCTAACTCAGACTGTACCACACTGGGTATTCCATACTGGGTGAAAAATGTACTAAGTGCCTTTACTACATTCTTTGATGTTATACGCCTCAAGGGGAACACTTCTGGATACCTAGTGGTGGAACACATGACAGTCAACAAGTACTCATTCCCACTACGTGTTCTAGGCAAAGGTCCTACACAGTAAATTATTATTTTACTGAACGGTTCATTCGTTACAGGGATGGGATTTAAAGGTGCAGGCTTGATGGGTTGGTTGGGTTTCCCAGCAAGTTGACACACATGATAAGTTTTACAGTAAGACTTAACGGATTGTTTCATCCTCGGCCAAAAGAAATCATTGAGAATTTTGTCATAAGTCTTGTTGACACCCAAATGTCCACCACTAAGGTCATGAGCAATGGAAATGATGTCTACTCTATACTTATGTGGCACAACTACTTGATGCACTTCTTGCCAGGGCTCTTCAGCTGGCACATTGGGAGGTCTATTCTTGCGCATCAGGGTACCATTACATTGAGGATAGTTTCCTATATCTGACTCTTCCACAGCCCTATCAAAATATATTGCCAGTTCAGGGTCCTGCTTCTGAGCCTCTTTGAGAGTTTCAGAATCAATGGGAATCTTGCTAATATCCTCTGAATCTACATCAGGAAATAGGGAGGAAGTGTCTAGGTCAGCACTATCAGGATCAACTTTGTCCTTCTTACTGTGGTGACCAGCCCCACTCCTAGTCACTACACAGGAGGGAAACAAATTGGGATACTGACTTTCTAATTGCTTAGTGTTGTTATTAAAGGAGGGAGTGGAGGTAACAATGGGGTCTGGTATCACTTTGCCACCGGCGATATCGTTTCCCATAAAAAAGTTCACACCTTCTACAGGTAGGGAATCTTGAATCCTAACAGTAAAGTAACCACTAGCTAACTCAGTTTTTAGATACACCCTAGCCAAAGGAACAACAAGACACCCACTGACTCCCTGAATGAGTATACTCTGCCCCAGCAAACAGTCCTCAATACTGGGCACCAATCCTCTTACGAAGAGGCTATGAGAAGGTCCTGTGTCTCTCAAAATATGAATGGGATAGTCAGTGGAAGCGTCAGTAGAAGAAACTGATCCTGTGGAAAGAAAAGGTTGGAACTGGTTAGAACAGCTAGGTGGTATACTATTGAAAACCTGGTTGTGAGAGCCATCAGAGTCAGAACAGGCACTCAACACAGGTGGAGTAGGATGGGATACTGCTACTCTATTTGGATTAAGTACAAGGGAAGAGGCTAGGACAGCACTACTCTCTTGGTTACGCATTTTCTCTTTTAATTTTAATTTGGGACACTCTCTAAGAAAATGTCCAGGTTGCTTACAGTAGGCACAAACTAAGGGTCCAGGAGGTATAATGGAAGAAAGAGAAGTTTGTTAAATTCCTTTTTATCAGATCCATTGCCCCCAGATGCTACCCTTGAAACTGGTTCGGAAACACCACCATAACCACACCTACCACCAGTAGAGTGGAAAGTACCACCATCACAAGGACCAGCACCAGAATGTGGCCGGTTGCTAGGCCCTCTTGTCCCGTCCTGAAATCAGAATCGCCATGAGTTATTCTGTAATTTTCAGACAAAATAGCCGCCCTGTCTACAGATTGCACCTCTCTCTCTTGGAGGTAAAGTTTTAAGGGGAAGGGGACTTTGCGGAGAAATTCTTCAAACATAACTAGCTGGCACAACTGCTCAAAGGTTGTCACTTTAGTGGCTCTCAACCAACTCAGAAACTTTCGCTCTTTTTCCTTTACAAATTCTAGATAGGTTTGTGTTTCACCTTTCTTCATATCCCTGAAATTTTGACGATGAGTTTCAGGAACCTGATCATACACTGCTAAGACTGAGGTTTTAAGAGTTTCATAGGTCAAGGAATCAATGGGGAGATTGGTGTAAACCTGCTTGGCTTTACCTATGAAAGCAGTCTGGGCTAGAAATGCCCACTAATCATTTGGCCACTTGAGTTGGTTGGCTGCCTTCTCAAAAAGAATGAAGAAATTCTCCGGGTTAGTCTCATCAAAATTAGGGACAAATTTCAAACTATGACCCTTATCAGAAAATGGTCTACTTGCAACCGAATCCCTTTGATTCCGGTTTTCTTCAGCTTTTAACTTTAACATGTGCTCATCATGCTCTCTCTCACGTTGTTTCTCCTCAAGCTCATACTGTTTTTGTTCAAGCTCATGCCGTCTTTGTTCACGTTCATGTTCAATATATTTCACGCTGTCTCTGTTCTCTGTCAGATTTTGCATTCTCCAACTCCAATAGTTTCACTTTCATCCATGCATCACTACCTCCTTCCTCTGCACACAACTGATAGGCTGCCTCAGACAAAACACCAGTATTTACCAATTTCTCAATCACACTCCTTCTAATCTCACCTTTGCTATTACTAGTTCTGTAAGGTGCATCATACTCTGTGGCTAAGGCAATCCAGTTTCCTTTTCTGAGCTTCGACACAGACAAGGTGCTCAAGGAGGGGTCAGCGACAAATTCTCTAATTTTAAATTCCATGATTGTGCTATGAACAATGAATGAACGAGAAAATGTATGACAAATTTGGATGAGTAAGAAACGCGAATAATTGGCATTAAAGAACGTAGAAGCTGACACAGCTCTCTCAACTCATAAACAGAACGAAACGAGATGGATGAGATGAGTATGCGATGTCCTAGCGAGGGACTTAATGTTTCACTAATGTTCTCAATTATTACCAAACGAGGGAAAGAAAGGAATCCTGGTCACGGCACCATGTTACGTTATGAGCGGGGTTCGAACCCATAACATAAAGAAGCATTCCATTAAAAACTACAAAATGAGGACTTATTATTTAGCCTCACAAAATGCGGAAAATATGACTATCAGTTTCAGTTAAGAATAAGTGGCATGTTAAACTTCCACAAAAACTAGCAACTCTCTTTGTAGTCACTAAAACCTTGGTAGGTGAAAAGATGTGGCAAGTTCATAAAATATCAGTTGATATCAAATGGCTGTTTTAGCCTAAAAACCCCAAAGTTATTCCTTTCTCATCACTCGTTCAGAATTAGTTATCTTTAGTTACTTTGACTTAGATTTATCCCAACAATCAAAAGAATAATATATTAGCATAAAGGTAAAATTTTAAGATTACCGGTATGTAAAATAAAATTATAATTTATTTACATGATTAATTATAGGCCTACACAAAAGTTACTTCTAGTGAAAATATCAAAGTGAGAAACATTGAAGTGAAATAATGAAGACACTCTTAAGAAAAATAATACATAGTTATATAAATACCCTCCAAGAGAGTAAGTGAAAGCAATCAATAAACATAGACAAAATCCTAGGCGATACTTATTCAACTCATGGTGATTCTTTTACAAACAAACTCAGGTCAGGGCAGCTTATGATGGTGGTGGAGAATACACTCCTTTCCTCAAGCAGACAGCGCCTTATATACCCTTCGCTCACCTGGCTCTGATACCAAACTCTCTAACTGCATTAATCTCAACTCATTATATACTTGCTGAATTAAAGTATTACTTTTACCAAGAACTCTATGATATATCTTGTAAACATTACCTATGATTAGAAAAGCCATATACATTATTACCTAGTTATAATCAATATCATTCGTACGTCAGGCAATGAAGAAGAGCAAGGGAGTTGGATGAAAGGGGGGGAAAGTGAGTAGGGGTACGTGAGTAGAGGGATAGGGGGGAGAATGGAATGTGGAGAAAAGGGGGGTAGGCTGCAAGAAGCCTCCCAATACCACACCACTCGTGCTTGTACACTCAGGGACAATAATATTTTCTTATATATGAAACTAAGCTGTCTACAGGTCGAATTAATTATACCGGGCTAATAACATTGCATACGATGTTCAATAATAAACAAATATAGATCGTACCCACCAAAACAAGCACAATACCTCAATTACAACCAGTGACACTTTAATGAAATAGAAATCCCTAACACTTTATTATCCAAGCAGGATAAAAATATATAGTCAACACAATTAACACAGTTTACAAATATGTAGGAAGGCTAATCGGGCGATTATATTAGTAGGTTCTGGCTATCCGGAGGTTATGTTTTATTAACTTTACCCATTTCTGGTTAACAGACAAACAAATAATTGTATTTTATTAATTCTGTCATTGTGTATTATATTTCTATTATGCCATATTTCCTATTTTCATTAAACTTTATGAAAGGATCAGGATTAATGTTGTTAAACCTGACAAAATGAAATTGTCATCATAAATGACACCGCTTATTACATATACAGTGAGGCTGAAACACAAGCCAAGACAAACAAAACTAAAGAGCCTAAATAATTGTTTATTTTGAGTATTTGACAGTATATACCCATTCTGTACCAGGGGCGTCCTTTTCATCATATTCTGGCACCTATTAGACGATTTTATTCAGCTTAGTAACTACTTCTAGCAATTATAAGGCTTCAAATTATCTCAACTACCACAGATTCTTCCTAAGCTACATAATATCGCTTAAATTATGATAGTTAAAATAAAATATAACACGTCACTGGTACTCAACGGGTTAATACAGGATGTTAAATGTGTGTTATGCGATTAATTAACACTTTGAATAATTATGTATTAACCCACTATGGTGATCATATGCAGAAATATTCCTACAGCTGTTATGCAAGGCTCATGTGAGCACAACTATAGGTACAGCATCATAGTTTCTTATAATTATGATTGCTCTCCTACAAACGATCAATACCATTCCTATTTATACAGATTACAGAAAAAGAAAAGCAAAACAGAATACGATAACGACTTTTATACTTTAAGTTGTATTCCACTTTTAGTCAATAATAAAACATACTTAATCAACAATCAAATAATTTACTGCTGGTAATAATATATCTTCCTTTTTAGAGGTAAGTGGCTTGGATCTGCAAGGAAACCAATTAGTTAACACTAGTTCCTGCAAAACCCATACACTGTATTACTCTTTATATTTACGTTAATATTACTAAAGGATTTAACCCAATTCCTGTGTCTCCTTAGGAATGCCTGCATATATAATTGCACTCACTATAACTAGTTATAATGTGGCAACGATAATCATTGAAGAACTCATGTTCCTTTCCCCATAGAAGCCTAGATGTCAGTGCGCCCACCTTGACAAGGCTGTGGGAGGGAAGGGTCTTTGCCTTGGGATCTTTATGACTGAGCAATAATGTCCTACTAATGTTGTAAGTGAGAGTGAAGCCCATTTTCTTATCTTTTGTCTGGCAACAAGTGGAGCCGGGTGGGTAGGCCTACTACCAAACTCAGGTTAGGTGGTAAAATCAAGATGTAAGGGAACGTTGCCGCATCAACATAATATTTACATAGGGCGTTCCAGCACGTCTCCTGATCTGAAATGTTTCATGCATAATGTTTTATTCCCTTTGAATATAAGACAAATTGCCGAATTTGGACAACATAATCTAATGTTAAAGGGTTAACTGGGTGACAACATTCATTCCCAACACTTTTGTTTCTGACAACAAATTACAAAATACAAATTCACTTTCAAACCCTTTCTCAAATAATTTTAATTCTACTAGTTTGATATCATAATTGTCGATAATTTCCACTATTAAATAGTAACAGTTCAATAATGTATGTACTGTTAGGGCAAGTTAGTTCTTGGTTATAATGAACAGTTATGATGGCTGTCACACTTCGGGCAATGCAATCTGCCATAAGTGTGCACAAACAGTTCTGATAAAAGTTGTATGTCATATGATGCAGAACTCAGCTTATTCGTATAATGTATGCAATTGAGTGTTGCTTGTGTTCACACTTCCTCTCTCACTCTCGCTCACTCTATCTCTCTCTCTCTCTCTCTCTCTCTCTCTCACACACACACACACACACGCAATTTTTGCACTGTCATTAAATATATGTCTGCAATTTCCTGTTATGTGCATGTGTCTAATATCCTCTCTCTCTCTCTCTCTCTCTATATATATATATATATATATATATATATATATATATATATATATATATATATTGTGACGCGTGCAGCTTGGCAGAACGCCATGTGGGCTCAGCCGCTCGCTTGGCCACTCGCTAGCACTCGCCGGGGCAAGGTATTTGGCTACAGTCTATCTACAATGTTGTTCTTTCTTTCATAGTGTTCGTGTTGTTGCAGACAGTCCCGTGGTGGTCTTTATTTTCGTCTGTGACAAGGGGAAGCATTTTATATCATGAGTAGAACATAAGATGCATTGTGTATAGTTAAGGAGAGAGAATAATATAGGCAGTGGGGTGGTAGTGTGTGCGTGCGTATACATGTGCTGCCTCCCCCCTCGCTTTGTAGGCTCGCGCGCGTGCCGTCCCATGCCTCTTGATTGGCTGGTGGTTCCTGGCGCCTTCTGCAGCCCTGCTGCCTGGTGACGTAGCGGCCTGTGATTGGCTGACCACCGTGCCTTTGTATGTGATCCTGGAGGGGTCCCGAGGAGTTCCTTCCTCAGAGCTCCTCTTAGTGCTGTAACGCTAACATCCCCTTGCAATCTATCAGCCCACCTCACCCCCCTATTGCGAACTTTCTCTACCACTGCTTACCTTCTTTTCTCTGTATATCCTACTATTAATTAACTGCCCTTCCCCTTGACATTGATTTCATATATCCGTCACTGTATTATACAGCGAGCTCTCAGAGATATTATATGTAATTAGTTAGGCATTTTGGATCAGAGGGTTATCCATTTTGGCTTGGGGAGGTTTGACATATGCATCGTGTTGCCCCTACCTTATTTTCTTGGGTGTCTGCCAGGTCAGTCGATGCTAGACTGGGGAGAGGCTATCAGGTTACAGTTTCCTATGAGCATAGACTTCGTTGAGCCTATGCAACTGTACCGGATACCTGCGGAGGCCTAGGTCATTTTCTTGTCTGTGTACCTTAGAGCCTAGCACTGTGTTGGCGTGAGGTCGTTTGCCTAGTCCACCCAGCACTCTGCTAGCTCGTTAGCTTTTGACTTAGGAGGGTCGCCAGGAGAGAACCAGGTACACGAGACCTGGATCTCTCAAGAGAGCACCCCGTCATTTAATGTAACTAGGCGCACAGACTTGAGAACGACACTAGGCTACCGAGCAGGTGGCTCGGCCCAGGTAGCCTAGCCTACGACTCCCCTGCTAGACTTCGTCCACCTGGCAGACCCCCGATTAGGGTTTATAATCTCATTGTGTATATGTGTGCAGCATTATTGTTCCTTATGTTTATAGTAAGTCGTGATTGTTGCTGAGAGACCTAACCAGAGCAGGCTTGTGCCTGGTGGGAGAAAGCACATCTTTTTGTGGTTAGAGTTTAGAATGCCGACTGTTTTATAATTACACCTGTGCCAGATAACACCGTATGTCCCTACAATATATATGTTCCCACAGTAATTATACACAGTTCAGAATCCGAGACGTACTTCTTAGTTGCATCTGACTTTTGCAGAAGATTCCTGCATGATGCTTTAGGACTTTCTTTGTTTCACTTTCTTTCAGACAGGAGTGACAGTTTACTGATTATTTAACGTAACGTTAATTATCCTTCTTCTAGTTTGCTATTAAATCATTGCTGCGATTTAATTACGCTATCTATCTTTTTCCTTGTATACTTTAATAAAGTAAGCGTATGTTGTATGAGTATAGGCTGCTTCAGTGATCATCAGCCTATAGTGTGCACCTTTTACCGAGTCATAGGATACCTCGTTGTCCAGGCACGACTCAGGGCGGTATAGGTGTTTTGTTCTCCAGTGGTTAAGGCAGGGGTTGGAACTAGTGTTACTGTAGTTGCATTTAGCCTTATCTAGTCCAATGATGAAGAGCCCTGTGTCTTGTAGAACCTGGATCGTAACAAATGGCGACCTTGCTTAGGATTTTGTGAACTTAAGAAATACTGTGGGAGTATAGTGGTATTTTGTTTTATTGAGGAATACAGTGGACACAGATTTTTTGTTTGGCAAGCAGTATAACACATAAAGAGGCTTCAGATAACTTTAAGTGAATAGGTGCTTGCATAAGAGATTATAGATACTTTTTTTGGTTTTTATAAACTTGCACACTTCTCAGTATACACCAAGTCTAGCAACAGCTAGTGACATTTTTGTATAAAAAAATAGTTTGTAAATCTCCACACTTCACTGTCAGTTACTTCACTCAAATAAAACTGTGTATTCACTCAAAAATTGCCCAAATTGGGCATACAAAAATTGCCAAAAATGGGCAAAACACAACTATATTTCGTAATTACAGCTTTATTATACTTCGTAGGTAGTAGGCCTATTTATTAATAAATATATTGGTCTTTCAAGCGAAAATTAAGGTTTTAGGGCAATATATATACGCCACACGTATAGCCTAGCTTACATTCGTAATCACAAACCTAACATAATTTAGGAATGTGACTACGAATGCTTACTACAATAACCCTACGAAATATGATATAAATAATATTATTCACAGTTCACAACACTTCCACTGGGTCCATTCTAGCCACCTAAAAACCACATGGCTGGCTATGGAGAGGCGAACAACGAGGCACAAAGTCACAAATCACGAGTTATATACAAAAATTATAAATACATAGCCACAAATTGATGATACACTGCCTCTTGGTACATACAAAATCCAGATTTGCCCGCATAAAAGCCGCTCCATGGCGGGCAATAGAGGCGAGACGAGATTTAAAGGTCCGGGGGTACTACCTCACAGACTGGCGGCCGGCTCACAACTGGTGAAACAAAGGCCCGCACTCCTCTCACAGGGACGCTAGGGGGTTGCCAGATATTTCATTTTGTAACTTACTGAGGGCTAAATTTCCAGCCAAAAATGCGTCAAAATCGCGTTATAAACTTATTTACCACAAATATTTCTAACTTACGGGTGGCATTATGACGCGATTGCGTCATACGACCACTCTTCGAGGGGTGGGGTTATGACGCGATCGCGTCGTAAAAATGAGGGAGGGTTAATGTTGTATTCTTTCTGGTATTACCTTTCCATTGTATATTAAAATACACAGAATTGTGATCACTATTTCCTAGGTGGTCCCCAATTTCTACACTATTTATCATATGTTCATTGTAACTGAAAACTAAATCGAGAATATTATCACCTCTAGTCGGCGTATCTATCAATTGAGATTAAAAACTATCTTCTACTACCTCAATAAACTCCTTTGAATCAGAGTCACCTATTTGTTGCTGCCAATCTATATTAGGAAAATTAAAATCCCCCATAATGCACACGTTGCTAAACCTTGATGCTAATTTAATTTCCTCCCATAATGATGTTCCGTAATTTTTACTCATATTTGGCGGTCTATACATAACTTCAATAACTAAGGTCTCACTACCTTCGTTAACCTCTACCCAAACACTTTCATTTTCATTATTTACTTTAATACCTGATTTAATACAGCTTTTTAATGAACTCCTGACAAACACTGCTATACCGCCGCCCCTCCTACTTTTTCGGTCATATTTAAACAAACTATATCCCGGTATATCAAACTCTGCTAAAAAATGCCTGGTTTCTGTATTAATCCATGTAGATCTAAACTTTTTGCTGTTATCTTCAGTCACCTTAATTGTACCTAATAGTCAGATAAGTATACAATTTGAATTATTTGATTTATTGGTTATCGTGATGTACACATTGTTAAAACCCAATTAGTTTCCTAAATAAATATATATATATATATATATATATATATATATATATATATATATATATATATAGCATTGATTTACGGTATGTTTTATTCCCTTACATAAGAGCATATCAAAATGGGAGTCTGCAGAAAGCCGATTGGCCCAAACAAGGCAGATCCCACTCACACCTAACCCTAACTGTAAGGCCTTATAATCTGGGCTTATAAAGTTCAGCTCACTAACACCATTAGGACTGACCTCACCGAAACGGTTAGAGGTCAGAAAACGGGGTCTACAGAGAGCCGATTGGCCAACACCTGACAGATCCTCCTCACACCCAACCCTTCTCGTCTATATGCATATCTAATTTTATCTTAACCCGCTGAGTACCAGCTAAATATTTATAAATGTACCACCCAGGACCGGCTGATTCTGAAATTTGTTTTTTCCAGAAACAATAGCGAATAGGTTAGGAATGAAGGAAAAACCGCGAAAAACCGATCAAAAAGCTCAAAAAAAGGTCCTACGGAGCCCCCGAAAAAGGATTTTACAATAGTAAAAAATTTAAGGCAATTTCCCCCCCAAAAAAACATGTTTTTGCGCGCTCACGCGCACGCGGTTGGACTTTGAGAGTTTTCAACCATCGACATGCGTGCTGGGGATACTTACACAGTTCCCATACAAATCTGAGCCCTCTACAGTAGGTGCCATAGGACCGGAGTAATTGGGACCGGAGTGACACTGACGCAGACGTCCGCGTCGCTGGGGTTTAGCGTTACATACATTGCCGACGCACTGTTTGCATCGCTGGAGCTCAGTGGGTTAAAGGCCCCTATAATTTTTGATCCCACTATAGCACTCGGTAGCCTATTCCACCTATCTACAACTCTGTTACCAAACCAATATTTGCCGTTATCCTTTCTGAAACGAAATTTATCTAATTTGAAACCATGTGTTCAAGTTCTGAGCTTTAGTAAATTTGTCATGTCCCCTTTATTATTCCCACTAACCCACTTGAACACCTCTATCATGTCCCCTCTAACTCTGCTTCTTTCTAACGAATGTAAGCCTAATTTCTTCAACCTTGCTTCATACAGAAGATTTATAATATTATGGATCATTTTTGTCATTCTACGTTGTAATCTCTTCAATGAATCTATGTCCATTCTGTAATAAAGACACCAACATTGAACAGGATAATCCATATGGGGTCTCACTAATGACAAGTAAAGTTTTAAGATAACATCAGCAGTTCTGTTACTCACACTCCTAGAGATGAACCCGAGAATCCTGGTTGCCTTGTTACGAACACTTATACACTGTTTTCTAGGCTCCAAATCATTGCTAACAAACACACCTAGATCTTTCTCACAATCTGAGTTTTCTAATTCCATATTAGCTACTGTAGTTTATATTTAACATTTGTATGCATCTTCCCTATCTTTAAAACTTGCATTTGTCAATGTTAAACTTCACCTGCCAATTTACTGACCATTCGTGTAAGGTATCTAGATCCCTTTCGAGGCACTCTATATCTCTATCTGAATCAATTTTTCTCCCCATTAGGGTATCGTCTGCAAATGTACTTATCCTACTAGTCATACCTAAATCAAGGTCATTTATGTATATAACAATCAACAGAGGACCTAATACAGATCCCTGGGGGACACCACTTTTTTACCGCTCCCCATTCTGACTTGGAACCATTTATGCTGACTCTCTGCTTCCTATCAGTTAGCAATGACCTAATCCATCCCAACAACGCCCCACCTATTCCATGCGCCTCAACCTTTCTCATCAATCTCTCATGGGGGACTCTGTCTAAAGCTTTACTGAAATTTAAATATATTATATCATATGACTTGTCATTATCTATTGCTTCATAATACCTCTGAGAAACAAAACAAAAATAAGCAAATTAGTTAGGTAAGAACGTCCCTGAGTGAGTACATGCTGAGAATATATTATTCAATTAAATGATTGTGTCCAAGTGGTTTCTAATTTTAATAGCAATAATTGATTCTAGTAGCTTTCCTATGATTGATGTAAGACTAATGGGAGGGAAATTGGATGCTATTGATTTATCACCTTTTTTGAAGATCGGAGCAACATTTGCAAGCTTCCAAGCTTCTGGAACTAAGCCTGTCTCTAATGACTTGTTAAATATAAATGTTAATGGGTAACTTAACTCATCTCTGCATTCTTTTAATACTCTAGCTACAGTGCTTCTTAACCTGGGGTGCTAGCACCCCCAGGAGGCGCTGAAATCAGTTTTAGGGGGTGCTGGAGATGCTTTACAAATAAACAAAACAAATTGCAAACAATAATATAATTACATTTGTTGTATACATGTAAGAAAAGAAAAACGGAAGCAACGTATTGCCGAGCTCCATGTTGAAATTGCAATGTTCCTCAGAAAAGATCACAATAATATATACTGACAATTTTGAAGACGAAATGTTCCTCCTTTCTCTTTTTTATCTGACAGACATCTTCAATCACTTGAATGACCTCAATTTGTCTATGCAAGGTTCAAATGCTAATAATAAGCGTCGAGTCCAAGGAGGGAATGTGGGAAACTTTCTAATCTTAGATGAGAAGCTGGGGGATAATAAGGTTAGTCCCATGCTTGGAGAAAATATCACTACTCACCTCTCGCACCTTTACACCACCATGGCACAGTACTTTCCCAAGGATCATACATATCCAGAATGGATTCAGCAGCCCTTCTTGGCAGACATGAGTGATACTAACAATTTGAAGGAGGAGCTTATCGACCATCAGGTTAACCAGGGATGTCTGAAATTATTCCGTGCCCTTCCGCTGTCTGACTTCTGGTGTCAGCAGTTGGTAGCATACCCTGGAATTGCAAGAGTAGCACTGGATATGATTATTCCCTTTCCAACGTCCTATTTGTGTGAGAAGGCATTTTCCACTATGCTGCAGATTAAAACAAAAGCCCGGAACTGCCTTCAAGATGGACTGGTCCATGACATGAGGGTGGCTCTCGCCCACACTAAGCCTCAATTTGGGAAATTAGTCGCACACAAGCAACAACAAAAATCACATTGATGAGACCACTCTGAATGTCCCATTTTCTATATCTGAAGAAGTTTATCCATACTCTTACATTTTTGCCTTTTCTCTTTTTCATATCGGATTTGCTTAGTATTCACATCTTTAATGTATCATTATTGGAGAATGAGCAAAATAAATTGTCAAGCAATATTTAATTTATGCTTATTTTATCCTTATATTAGTGTAGCAAATGTTACTCCAGTAACCAGATGTAAGGGGGTGCTGGACTGTGAAACCTTACTACAGGGGGTGCTGATGTCAGAAAAGGTTAAGAAGCCCTGCCAGAGTGAGTCTAGCATATACCTCATCAGGACCAGGCGATTTATGAGGTTTCAGTCTGATAATTTCCTTAAGCTCATAATTTGTACTTATTGTAACCGTACTTAACCTATTTTGTATACTATCGCTATATACCTTACGGACTTCTGGAAACTGTGCCAAATTTGCATTAGTGAAAACTGAAAGAAACGGATTATTTAATGTACTGCACATTTCTAAATAATGTTCTGTCATTTCTCCTATCAAAGTTTTAAGGGGACCAATTACATCTCTAACCTTGGATTTATATAGTTGGTAACAAGCTTTAGGATTATTTTTTGAGTCATTGGCAACCTTGATTTCTTAATATCTTTTGTCTTTCCTAATATCCTTTTTTACCTGTCTTGATAGATTCTGATAGTAAGCAAGTAGGTGAATTTCGCCTTTCTTAATTTTTCTATATATTCCTCTCTTTTTTCCTAGAAGATCTAATATTCTATTATTCATCCATTTGGGTTGATTCTGTGTTGATCTAAAAAAAAATGGGGGGATATATTTATTTTGAGCATTGAATACTGACTTGATAAAATTATCGTTTGTATCTACCAAGTTGATGTCTCTTCCTGACTTAGGCTGACAGGTACAAAGGAGTACAAAGGAGTACAAAGTACAAAGGAAATCAAGCAACAACAGATCTAGTGACCCTTCTAGGTTGCTTGTCCTCCAAAACACTGAGGATCAAGTGTCCAAACAGTGGTTTAGAGTGGGTAAGGGAACATTGGAAAGGGAATTACTGCCCTGGAACTAATGTCTGTGGCAGGATTAGGAAGTTAGTAGGGGACAGATGGGTTAGTAACTGAGGGGGGGATAAAATAAAGTTATTCATTTACAAACGCAGTCAGTCGCGGGTTGATGCGAGATATTTGTCTAGGCGGAGTTTAAATGAATCACGGTGATGCAGTCTATAACGTTTCGGGGAAGCCCATTCCACAAGTTGACAACTCGATTGAAGAAGAAATTCTTAGATTCGTGTGAGTTAAAAGATTTACCAATAATTTTGCAACCGTTTCCGCGCGTGTAATTAGATTGGTCGATAGTGAAGTACTTACTAGAGTTCATATTGTCGACGCCTTTGATGATTTTGAACACTTGAATTAAGTCACCTCTTAATCTGCGCTGGGTTAAGGAAATAGATTTAATTCTCTAAGACGCTCTTCGTATGGTTTGTTCTTTAGGCTAGGTATCATTTTGGTAACTCTACGTTGAACTCGTTCTAGCTTGTTTATATCTTTTGGTAATAAGGGCACCAGGATTGAACGCAGTATTCCAGAAGAGGGCGGACTAAGGAATTGTAAAGGGTTAGGATAACTTCTTTGGATTTATGCTCAAATGACCTGCCTATAAAGCCAATTATTTTGTTTGCCTTCTTAACAACTTCTGAACATTGTTGACTCGGTTTTAGGTTACTCGATATTGTTACTCCCAGATCGGTTTCTCTGTTTACATTCTTAAGCTGAGTGCCATTCATCGAATAGTTTGCTTTCTCATTTAGGTATCTGATATATGTACCTGAGAAGGGGTACACTCATTTGGACACCTGGATCGACTTAATATTTTTACCATAGGGTCCGCTAATAGGGCTCTTCTTAACCCACCAGAATTGGCTTTTCTGAAGTCTGGTATTAATGTTGTATTCTCTCTGGTATTACCTTTCCATTGTATATTAAAATACACAGCAGTGTGATCGCTTTTTCCTAGGTGGTCCCCTATCTCTACAGTATTTATCATATGTTCAATGTTACTGAAAACTAAATCGAGAATATTATTACCTCTAGTCGGCGTATCTATGAATTGAAAGAAAAGCTATCTTGTACTACCTCAATAAACTCCTCAGAATCAGAGTCGCCTATTTGATGCTGCCAATCTATATTCGGAAAATTCAAGTCCCCCATAATGCACACATTGCTAAACCTTGATGCCATTTTAATTTCCTCCTATAATGACGTTCCGTTATTTCTACTCATATTTGGCGGTCTATACATAACTCCAATAACTATGGTCTCACTACCTTCGTTAACCTCTACCCAAACACTTTCATTATCATTATTTAATTTAATACCTGATTAAATATAGCTTGTTAATGTACTCCTGACAAATACTGCTATACCGCCGGCCCCTACTGGTTCGGTCATATTCAAACAAACTATATCCTGGTATATCAAATTCTGCTAAAAAATGCCTGGTTTCTGTATTCATCCGTTTCAGTTAGCGCTATTATGTCTATATTTTCTTTGCTAACAAGTGCTCTAAGTTCGTTCATGTTGTTACATAGACTCCTACAGTTTGTGTAATATACCCTCAATTTATTTCTTTTATTTATACCTAATTTACTTATATTTCTAACTAAATTTCCATCTTCCGTTAAACCATCACAACTATCAATAGCAATATAGTCATAATTTTTAGCATGATACTGAATATCCTTATCGCTTTCGCCTGACGCTAAACACGTTCCATTTAACCTCTCTTTTACACTCTCAATATTTCTGTTTAAAACCCCACAACCACCCTATCTAAAGAACTAGCTAATTTGGAATCCCCTACCCATGCAAGATGAACCACATCCCTTGCCTATATCCTATCTCTCCCATAGAAACGAACCCAGTTATCAATGTAAACAAGAATAGTTGCTTTTTATTGGATTTTTGCGGTGCCTACGGATTGTTGTTTTGTATACCAGGTCATGTGTAGTGAAATAATAATGGCAGACTGTGAGTATATAGAACATTCTGTATTGGCCTATGTCTCTACAGCAAGGCATTCAAAGAGCAAGGATCAAATTGTAAATATATGCACTGTGTTCTACAATGAAAATGACATTAAAAACGCTAACGAAGTGTTCTATAATAAGATGAATCAAAAGATTGTGTGGAGAAGATCTGACAGTAAGACAAGGGAGAACTTTATTGACATTATTGATCTTTTTGAGAAATGTGACAACGAAAATGTAAAATTGCCTAAATTTGTCACTGCTAACTTTGATGGTTTTCCACCATCAAATGGTTTTGATGTCATTGGAGGTTATATCAAGGAGTTAATTGATCAAATTAGTGAACTTAAAGGTGAAGTAAAATCACTGAAAGAGTCACGTATTGAAAATGTTGGATTAGTAGAAGATAACTATATTATTAAGGAAGAACTACTGGAGATAAAGGGGATACTTAAAGATATCAAGCAGAGGAGTAGAAATAGTGATCTACGGAGAGACAGTATCTTAGTGGAGAATCTTGATAAGTTACTAACAGGCCATGATGACAGTAGTGTTGGACATAAAACTATTAGTGCTTATGAGAGGGAAGTGGAGGGGTTACTGAAGATGACTGGTGAACCATCCGCTCCACCACTGAGTCAGCAACGTGACAGTCAGTTTGATAGTGTAGCCTCACCTCTACAACTGCCTACCTACAGTGAGGTACTGTGTGAGGAACAGAGCTCACGTGGCACTGCTCCTTCATCGCCTACAACCGGAGATAAACAGCAGAAACAGTTTGTTGGAAATGGTGCGATCAGGAAGTCATCTCGTGTTCTCGAACTAGAACATGAGGTAACACGGTCGAAGGAGAAATCTGTTGAGCCCCTGCAGTATATGAGATCCAAGAACAGTGACAGTAAAGGTGAAAGAGGAGAAACAGGACGTGGTGTCCTGGATGATGATGGCTTTCAACAAGTTAAGAGTCGGCGCGGTAGGAATGCCTCAGTCCCCCCTACCCAACAGCCGCAAAGAAAAATGGATCAGCAGTGGAAGAGGCCCGCTGGTGTACGAGGAACAAAAAACGTTACTCAATCTAGGTTTAAAGGCTCTGAAAGATCAGGAGATATTTACATTGGGAATGCTGACTGTGACACTAGCGTTGTTGATATTACTAAGTATATATCGGATGAATTTAACATTGAAAGTGTAAAATGCTGTGAGCTTGAATCTAAATTTGAACGAGAATGGAAGTCATTTAAAATAACTGTTGCAATGAGTAAGAGGGATGATTTGTTACGTCCGGAGTGTTGGCCGAACCATGTAATTGTTAGAAAATACTATAAACCTAAACATACATCTTAATGGCTAAGATTGTATCATATAACTGTAATTATGTAAGAAATAATATTGAGGCAGTAAAGTTATTGACTATGGAATACGATATCATTCTTTTACAAGAAATAATGTTATTGAAAGAAGACTTAAATGTTTTAAGAACAATCAATGATGCATTTGATGCAATCGCATGTGTGGAAGATAGGAGTAACGAAGGCATAGTAGAGGGTCGTCCTTCAAAAGGTGTTGCCATATTATGGACAAATTCACTTAGTAATAATATTGATTCTGTGTATTGTAATGAAAGAATAATTGGGATTATAATGAAATGTAGAGATGTACAAATATTTATAGTGAATGTATACCTACCTTGTGACAAGCAAGACGAGGACTCCTTAGATGAATTTAGAAATACAATAGCCACTCTTGATAATTTTATAGCTGAACAACACTGCAACAATGTCTTAATTGCAGGAGATTTTAATGCTAGTCCAACTAAAGGTAGTTTTTGGAATGATATTATTAATTTATTTATTAGCAAGTGCTTTATATTTAGTGATGTTGAGGCAATGCAGAATGATTCGTTTACATATTTATGTCCTGCAAAGAATACAACCAGTTGGCTTGATCATGTAGCAGTAAGTGAGAGTCTAAACGAAATAATAGATGATATTACTATAAGGTATGATATGGCCCTTTATGATCACTTTCCCCTGGCATGTAAGCTAAACATTGACATATGTAATGTTGGTATAATAGATGTACACATTGAACCGTCAGAATTCATCGACTGGCAAAAACTGTCTATTGTGGATAATTTACAGATATATAGATCAAATATTAATCATTATCTAAGTGAATTGGATATATCAAGTTTTAATTGCTTGGACTGCAGTGTATATAGATGTAATAATGAACAGCATATCAAGGAATTAAATTTAATTTATAACAGTATAATTAGTTTGTTACTTAATTAATCTTCTTTGTTTAAGAAAGAACCATTAAAAAGGCATAAAGTTATACCAGGTTGGAATGATGAAATTAAGGATATGCATAAGTTTGCGAGAAGTAAGTTTTTAACTTGGAAGAATAGGGGACGTCCACTTGCAGGAGTTGAGTTAGAAGAAATGAAGGAGTCTAGAAAGGACTTTAGGAATGTATTGAAACAAGTTAAACAAAATGAGTCTCAAATTAGAACAAATAAGTTAGCTCAATCTCTATCTAATAACAATTTGAAATCATTTTGGAAAGAGGTTAGACAAATAAAGAATAATAAAGTTTTTGTAAGTATGAAAATAGATGGAGAATGTGACCCAAAATGTATTGTAGATAAATTTTCCAATAAGTTTAAACATGTATATGATGATTGTAAATGTCAGAATGATGATGACTTCATGATAGATAAATTGGTGAAAAATGTACGTGACGGTGAAATATTTGGTAAGGTAAATAGTCATGATGTATCTACAGCAATATCTGACCTCAATTGTGGTATTGGCCCAGATAATATACATTCTTTTCATTTAAAGTATTGTACAAACGAATTGATAGTAGTAATTGCAAAGTTGATTTCTTCTTGTGTTGTACATGGTTGTATGCCTGTAAGAATGAACTTTGGAATTATGGTACCCTTATTGAAAGATAAGTATAAAGATAATACATCACTTGATAATTATAGATCAATTACGTTATCGCCAATATTATTGAAGGTATTTGAATACTGCTTGAAGTACAAAATTTTAAGATATGTTAGTTTAAATGATAGGCAGCATGGATTCAGAGAGAGGTATTCTACTTCTACTGCATGTTTAATTCTCAAGGAAACTATTTTAAGGTACACCACGGAGGGATCTAATGTTTTTTCATGTTTTATTGACCTGACAAAAACTTTTGATAAGGTGAATCATTTCAAACTTGCAAATAAGCTTTTAAAACTAGGATTACCAAATTTCTTGGTTAATATTTTATTTTACTTTTACAGAAACCAACATGTTGTTGTCAAATTTAAAGATTCAATTTCAACTGAATGGACTATGAAAAATGGAGTGAGACAGGGTGGGGTTTTATCTCCCTTGTTGTTTTCAATTTATATTGATGACTTATTAAGTAAATTGTCTGCAAGTAATGTAGGCTGTAGACTAGGTTTACAAGTCAGCAATGTGATCGCCTATGCAGACGATCTTGTAATATTGGCTCCTTCGGTTAGAGGTCTGCAAACATTGATAGATATTATGGATCATGAAATTAAACAACTAGACTTATCTATTAACTCTGCAAAATCAGTATGTATGATCTTTAAATATAAGTATGGACAGGAAATGAATCCTTTCATATATTTAGACAATAACAAATTAAATATTGTTTCTGAATACAAATATTTGGGTTTTATAATCGATTGTAATCTTAATAATGACTTGGATATGATAAGATGCAGAAATAAGTTTTACAATGAGTTTAATTGTCTTTTAAGAAAGTTTAGCAACACGAGTACTGAAGTATTTTCAAATTTATTTCAAAGCTACTGTTTGAATTTTTATGGCGCTGAACTTTGGTTTAATAATAGAAAATGTTATATACCGTTTAAGCAGTTTTCCATTGGATACCACAAGGCAATAAAGAAAATATTGAATATGAAGTACTGGGAGAGCAACCACAGTGCTTGTAGAGAATGTGGAGTGATGGTGTTTAGGCATTTGGTTAACTGGATGAAAATAAGATTTGTATATAGAAATCTCATAAAGCCATGTAGTTTTATAGAGAAGAACATGTATTACATGTTACATAGATCTTTTCTTGTAAAGGATGTTGAAAAAATAATCCTACATGAGTATGGATTTACTAACTTATTGCTAAATTATATCAATGCTATCAGATCAAGAATTGTTTATGTACAGAACACAGAACCAACTATGCGCTAATGACTTTTAGCTTAACACCTTACGAGCGGCCTATGCGGTTTATTTATGTGTACCGCACAGCGGGGTGTTTTTAGCCAAAATAGGGCTGTTTACGTGATCATTTTCATGCCTAAATAAGACCCAGAACGTAAAACAAGTACCTATCCCTGAAAGGGCATAAACAGAGCTTTCGAATGACACCATAACGATCCTTGTATGATGGATAGTTTTCTTGCAATAACCGTGCAACGCGAGTGCAAAAAGCAGGTAATTCGGTACTTTCAGTACATAATTGAGTATGTAGCGAGTGAGAGAGGGAGGAGGGAGCTGAGATTTGTGTCAGTAGGTTCGCCGCGGTGGTCTGGAGCAGTCATACGCTCGCTAGTCTCCTGCCACCACTTGTCTCTCTCTCTCAGCCACATTACGTGCTGAAATTGCCACTCGAGTTATGTCGAGCGCCGCCACATAGTCCAGCTTTTTTTAACTCGACTTATGTTGCTCGCCGCTAATTAAGGGTTAATGTAGATTACGTAAATAACTCTGTAAAAAGTGTATGTATATGTCTTTTTATGAAATAAAATTATGACTGACAATGCATGGTATTGCTTTTCCTTTGCAATATTACTCCAACCGGCAATTGATACCAATCGCCCTGGATGTCCATTCCTTGGGAACTCCTCTTCTGGGTAGGATACAATGTACTACAGGGATCCCTCCCTTCATCCTAACCTTGTCTAACCCATCCCGATACTGCTTCAGCAGTTCCTCACTTCTACCCTTACCAACATCGTTACTCCCGGCACTGAGACAGATAATGGGGTTATCTCACTATCTTCCAAGATGTGGTCCATCTTCTCTAAAACCCTCCCAACTCCATGGCCAGGCAGACACACAACCTTCCTAAGTTTAGTGCGGGTAGCCCTAACTAAATGTCTTACCATGGAGTCGCCCACAATCGACACAGACTTACCTTCTTTTGATATTCTTGAATATTATGCCACACTATTTCGTAAATGGGATCTGCCTCCTGTGGGCATGATGCATATTTCCGGTTTCTTATGATATTATATTAAGTCTCCTTCATTAGTATTTAGAACATAACTAAGTCTTAATTATCCCAAAATTATTTATGAAACAATGTCTGAGAAATGGCATCAAAAATGACACTAGGAAGATAAGTACATATTTCAAGGATATATATAACGTTACTATATAATTATATAGGAGGTGGGGATCAGGAGGTCAGACGTGTGGGAAGCCATGAAAAGAGTGAAGTTGGGGAAAGCACCAGGAATAGATGGAGTGTGAGGGGAAATGTTGAGGTATGGTGGTGAGATAGTGATTGAATGGGTATGGAAAATGTGCAAACTAGCATGGGAGAAGGGGAGTGCACCTGATGACTGGAAGACAGGCAGAATAATCCCCCTATATAAGGGTAAATGGGCAAGAGGAGTGTGTGGTAACCACCGAGGAATATGTCTTCTAAGCGTAGTAGGGAAGGTGTACAGTAGGGTAGTGATTGAGAGAGTGAGAGTGAGAACGGAGAAATGGATAGGTGACGAGCAGGGAGGTTTTAGGAAGGGAAGATGATGTGTACATCAGATTTTTACCCTGATTTGTGTTGTGGAGAAATATCTGGAGAAGCAACAAAAGGTGTATGTTGCCTTTATGGACTTGGAGAAGGCCTGTGACAGAGTAGGGTGCAAAGTACGTATGGAGAATGAGCAGATCGAGTTCTGTGACCTGAATGTTGGGTTTAAAGTGGGGTTGTGATGTCCCCATGGTTGTTAACTGTATATATGGATGGAGTCATGGAAGAAATACAAGGAAGTGCAGTGGATGTTGGTGTATCGCTGATAAGGGAGGGAAATGAGTGGAAGCTGCCTGTACTGCTGTTTGCTGATGAAACAGTTCTGATGAGCGATAATGAATGGGAGTTGCAGGGTCTGGTAAATGTGTTTGGAACAGTGTGCAAAAAACGGAATCTGAAGGTAAATGCGGGGAAGAGCATGGTTATGGTTTTCGAAAGGGGTGAAGCTGAAGAGTGTGAGGTGAAGTTGAACGGTCAGGCTATGGAGATTGTCAGCTCATTTAAGTATCAGGGCAGTGTGTTGAGTAAAGATGGGACTATGGATGGAGAAGTGGGGGAGAGGGTGCAACAGGGGAAGAGGGTTGTAGGAACGCTGCAAGCAGTAACAAGAAATAGGGTGGTCAGTATGGCGGTGAAGAAGTCCTTTCACGACAGTGTGGTAATCCCGACACTGACTTACGGAAGCGAAGCATAGACGTTTGAGAAGAGACTCATACAAAGAGTGAGGGGGGTGTAAATGAATTACTTGAGAAGTGTGTGCAGAGTTACATGGAGGGATAGGCAGACAAATGAGGAAGTAAGAAGGAGGTGCGGTGTGGAGGTAGATGTGCTGGAAAGTGTGAAAAGGAACACCTTGAGATGGTTCGGCCATATGGAACATATGGTAAGCGAGAGAATGACTAAGAAGGTGTACGAGAGCGAGGTGGAAGGACAGAAAGGGAGAGGTAGACTGAAGGAGAGGTGGAAGGATGGAGTGAGGAAGTATATGGATGAAGGCAGTGGTGGTTGGGAGGAGGGGCGTCGACTGATTTGGAGCGGAGGTGCATGGGGAGGTTCGTTCGTAGCCATCCCTTCGGGGATCACGGCGTCTGGCAATAGATAGATAGATAGACTATATATTAACTTTTCAAACTACTCTGTGAATGGATTAATTGAAGGTTAACTATCTAATTGTATCATTATATCATAGAATAACTCAACATAACATATATGTAGGTAAAATTAACGGGTTAGGCCACGTTCGTCTATGTTGCTCGTGGTCTTACGCATATCTCTCTATCGTTGCCTTTCGGAGCCCGTCGTGGGTAATTTGAGTGAGTTAGTCACCCTGGTAGACAGGAATCTGCATAAAGCCGATCGGCCCACACAAGGCAGATCCTTCTCACACCCAATTAGAAGGCCTAATTATAGGCCCAACTCTCTAATACCATGAGGACCTACCTCACCAAAACGGTCAGAGATCAACACAAGATTACGGGTCTACAGAGCGCCGATTGGCCCACATCCAGCAGATCCCCCCTCACACCCACCCCATCTGATGCATATGCCTATCTAATTTTATATTAAAGCTCCCTATCGTTCTCGATCCTAGCATATCACTCGGTAGCCTATTCCACATGTCTACAACTCTGTTACCAAACCAATATTTGTCTATATATTTTCTGAAACAAAACTTATCTAATTTGTTCGAGTTCTTTCGCTTTCACTGAGCATCAGTCCCCTTTATTAACCCCACTAACCCACTTGAACACTTCTATCATATCACCTCTAACTCTGAGTCTTTCTAACGAATGTAAGACTAATTTATTCAACCTTTCTTCATATGGTATATTTCTAATATTATAAATATTTTTTTGTATTCTTCGTTGTACTCTCTCCAACGAATCTATGTCCATTCTGTAATAAGGACACCAAAATTGGACAGCATAATCCATATGAGGTCTCACTAATGACAAGTAAAGCCTTAAGATAACATAGGCAGTTCTGTTACTCACACTCCTTGAGATGAAACCGAGAATCCTGTTTGCCTTGTTACGAATGCTTATACACTGTTTTCTAGGCTTCAAATCATTGCTAACAAACACACCCAAATCTTTCTCGCAGTCCGAGTTTTCTAACTCCGTATTAGCTAGTTTATATTTTGCAGTTGTATTCGTCTTCCCTATCTTCAATACCTTGCATTTGTCAATGTTAAATTTCACCTGTCAATATACTGACCATTCGTGTAAGGTATCTAGATCCCTTTGGAGGCTCTCTATGTCGCTATCTGAATCTATTTGTCTCCCTATTTTGGTATTGTCTCCGAATTTACTTATCCTACAAGTTATAATTATCTAAATCCAGGTAATGTATGTATATAACAAACAACAGAGGACCTAATACAGATCTATAGGGGACACCACTTTTGACTGCACCCCATTCTGACTTAATACCATTTATGCCGACTCTCTGTTTCCTACCAATTAGCCATGACCTAATCCATCCCAACAACGATCCACCTATTCCATGCGCCTCAACCTTTCTCATCAATCTCTCCTGAGGGACTCTGTCGAAAGCTTTACTGAAATCTAATTATAATATATCATATGACTTGTCGTTATCTACCGCTTCATTTACCTCTGAGAAAAAAGCTAAGCAAATTAGTAAGGCAATAAACGTCCCTGAGTAAATCCATGCTGAGAAGAATTTATTAAGTTATATTTTTCTAAGTGGCTTCTAATTTTCCTAGCAATTATTGACTGTAGCTACTTTCCTATGTTTGATGAAAGACTAATGGACGGTAATTGGATGTTATTGATTTATCACCTTTTTTGAAGATCGGAACCACATTTGCATGCTTCCAAGCTTCTGGAACTAACCCTGTTTCGAATGACTTGTTAAATAGAAATGTTAATGGGTAATTTAAATCATCTCTGCATTATCTTATATATACCTCGTCAAGACACGATGATTTTTGAGGTTTCAGTCTGTCAATTTCCTTAAGCACATAATTTCTACTTATAGTAACTGTACTTAACATATGTTCTATACTATCACTATATACCTTACGAACTTCTGGAATCTGTGCCAAATTGTCATTATTGAAAACGGAAAGAAACTGACTAATTAATGTACTGCACATGTCTTAAATAATTTCCTGTAATTTCTCCTATCGAAGTTTTAAGGGGGCCTATTACATCTCTAACTTTATATTTACACAGGGTGATTCAGAATTGCATTAATTATATTGGAGGACGACCTCCTTGGATAATTTTAAACAACAATGTCTCTATGGTAAAATGTTGTATTATAAATTGTTTGGCTGTTATAGTACATTTAGTATGTTTTATTAATGAGGGTGGACATTGAAGGGAAACCTTCATAGATTTGTGTACACATTTATTCACAGATCTCGACAGTGTGTTCCTCTTTGCTACAGGCTAAAGCAATTTTTTTTTTTTTTTTTTTTTTTTTTTAAGAGACAATGAACGGAGGAAGGAAAAACACAGATAAAACAAAAAGGTCCATGTGCCTAAAGGCATCCTCCATTCATAAAATGTTTGTAACAACTGGATTTAAACATTTGTAGATTGTAAGTTTGTGGAAAGCAATTCGAGGGAAGTGAATTCCAAAGAGTAGTAGCTCTGGGGATAAATGAATTCTGATAAGCAGAAGTTCTGCATTGTGGAGGAGAAAGTGTAAATTCATGGGCGCTCTCAGCTGCCCTAGTTCTACGGGGAAAGATGTGGAGAGGCGGCACAATTGAAGCAAGTTCCTCGGAACAATTGCTGTGAAAATATCTGTAGAATAATGCAAGGGATGCAACGTTTCTTCGTATGGATAATGTAGGAAGGTCCTGTGTGATTGCAGGGTTATTGATTAATCTAATAGCTTTATTTTGAATTTTGTCCAACTGCCTCAATGCAACCACTCCACTTCCACCCCACAGAGGTGAACAGTAATCCATCTGAGAACGCACATGACTTTTATATATCACGGCCAACTGCTCGTCAGTGAAGAATTCTCGAACTCTGTACAGGAGTCCCAGTTTTTTAGAGGCATTCTTAGCAATGCTTCTAACATAATGTGTCCAGCTCAAGTTAGTAGTTAATGTTACACCGAAAATGTCAATACTAGGGGAAGTGGGAATATTTACATCATTAAAAAATATATGGGAGTCAGTGAGATTCTGTCGGTTAGAAAATTGAATGTATTTGGTTTTCTGTGCATTAAAGGAAACTAGATTCTTTTGTCCCCATCCATTAATTCTAGAAAGGTCCTGGTTCAGAGAAATTGCAGTGTTTATTTTTGAATTTATAAGATCGGGTTGGGTGAAAGAATTGGTAAATGTGAAGGAACTGTGGAGTGTTGAGTCATCTGCGTAGGAATGTATTGGATTATGAGTGGTAGATATGAGATCATTGATATGAATGAGGAACAGAATTGGGGCCAAAACTGATCCCTGGGGAACACCAGCATTTATTGAGTGAAATTGATAATAAAGGCCATCTACCATTACACGTATTTTTCTGTTATAAAGATAAGATGAAATTAGTGGAACTAATGATGCAAGGCCGTAGTGTGACATCTTCGACAATAAGGATTGATGCCAGACTCTATCAAATGCCTTTGATATATCCAGTGCTATTGTATGTGTTTCACCATGTTGGTCTGTAGCTTGGTTGATTTGATGCGTAAGAAGGCAAAGCATGTCTGCAGTTGATCGACATCGTCTAAAACCATATTGCCTATCACTGATTAATTTATTATTCTCAAGATGCTTAATTATGTGATTATTTAATATAATTTCAAAGACTTTGCCAAGAGTGGAAGTTATAGCTATTGGTCTGTAGTTTGATGGATCTGAAGAGGCACCTTTTTTAGGAACTGGATGGATGTTTGCTTCTTTCCAGGGTACTGGGAAGCATGAGGTATGAGTACACAGACGGATGTTAAAAGTGGCCCCCATGTGCTAGCAACACACTGTACTCCTGTACTCAAGACTTGTGAAAAATATCCTCGGAAATCTACGCAGTTTTCCTTAAACCATACACCCTCATTAACCTAAGACATGCGCATGGGGGGTATGAGACACCACACTCCTGTGCGCACGTATTTGAGCTGTTCCCATCACTAACATCGTTATTTTACCATAAATAACATTAATACTTATCCATCTGCGCCAATTATAGGTTGATTATAAAGGTATTAACCTGTTACAACAATAAAACAAGTGGAAACAGCGTTTGGATGGTCAAAATCGGCGATACAGGCCGGGAGTTACATAATGTATGGCTGAGGCAACCTCCCTCCCCTCCACTTTTCCCCACGTCTGGAGAGAGACTGTCGATCGATACTCTCTCTCTCTCTCTCTCTCTCTCTCTCTTGCACTCGCTTGGTAACAGTGATGACAATGCCCTGCTTGCAACTCGCTAATGTTAGCACGAAAATAGACCACAGAATAAGGGAATAACAGGGAAAATAGGTGATAACTGAAGGAGGTGAGGAAAGTGGAGAAGGAGGGAGGTGGAGGAGTGATATTTACCATGGCCCAGGGGCAAAAATTTTTTTTTGTTTTTTTTTTGTTTTTTGTTTTTTTTTGTTTTTTTTTGGGGGGGGGGGGGTTTTAAATGGATGTTTTTTTCCCAGACTCTTAAGAGTCTTCCCGCAGTCGCCCGGGGAAACTCTTAAGAGTCTTCCAGCACTTGCCGGGTTAATACAACATTGTAAGTATAATGTAACAGCCAAAGTATGTATATTTCGAAATGTTACCATGGAGACATTGTTATTTAAAAATATCCAAGGAGGTCGTCCTCCAATTCACTGTATGCAATTCTGAATCAACCTGTATAGTTGGTAAAAAGCTTTAGGGTTATTTTTTGAGTCGTTGGTTATCCTTAAAAATTACCGGGTACACACACACCCACACACACACACATATATATATATATATATATATATATATATAAAGAGAGAGAGAGAGAGAGAGAGAGAGAGAGAATGAGGGCGGGGTGGAGGCAAGGGAGACTAATCCGTAGAGCTGGGGGCGGGACATTTTACGTTTAATCTTTGTCGTTAAGTTGTGGGCGACTCCATGGTAAGACATTTAGTTAGGGCTACCCGCACTAAACTTAGGAAGGTTGTGTGTCTGCCTGGCCATGGAGTTGGGAGGGTTTTAGAGAAGATGGACCACATCTTGGATGATAGTGGAGATAACCCCATTATCTGTCTCAGTGCCGGGAGTAACGATGTTGGTAAGGGTAGAAGTGAGGAACTGCTGCAGCAGTATCGGGATGTGTTAGATAAAGTTAGGATGAAGGGAGGGATCCCTGTAGTACATTGTATCCTCCCCAGAAGAGGAGTTCCCAAGGAATGGACATCCAGGGCGATTGGTGTCAATTGCCGTTTGGAGAAATATTGCAAAGAAAAAGCAATACCATTCATTGATAACTGGGATAGTTTCTATGGGAGAGATGGGATGTACGCAAGGGATGGGGTTCATCTTTCACGGTTAGGGGTTTCTACATTAGCTAGCTCTTTAGATAGGGTGGTTGTGGGGTTTTGAACAGAAATATTGAGAGTGTAAATGAGAGGTTAAATGGAACAATTTTAGCGTCAGGCGAAAGCGATAAGGATATTCAGTCTCATGCTAAAAATGATGACTATAATGCAAATGATAGTAGTGATGGTGCAACGGAAGATGGAAATGTCGCTGAAAACAAAGGTAAATTAGGTATAAAGAAAATAAGTAAATTGAGAGTATATTACACAAACTGTAGGAGTCTATGTAACAAAATGAACGAACTTAGAACCCTTGTTAGCAAAGAAAATATAGACATAATAGCGCTAACTGAAACGTGGATTAATACAGAAACCAGGCATTTTTTAGCAGAATTTGATATACCAGGATATAGTTTGTTTAAATATGACCGAACAAGTAAGAGGGGTGGCGGTATAGCAGTGTTTGTCAGGAGTACATTAAAAAGCTGTATTAAATCAGGTATTAGACTAAATAACGATAATGAAAGTGTTTGGGTAGAGGTTAACGAAGGTAGTGAGACCATAGTTATTGGAGTTATGTATAGACCGCCAAATATGAGTAGAAATGACGGAACGTCATTATGGGAGGAAATTAAAATGGCATCAAGGTTTAGCAATGTGTGCATTATGGGGGATTTTAATTTTCCGAATATAGATTGGCAGCATCAAATAGGAGACTCTGATTCTGAGGAGTTTATAGAGGTAGTACAAGATAGTTTTTTATTTCAATTCATAGATACGCCGACTAGAGGTAATAATATTCTCGATTTAGTTTTCAGTAACAATGAACATATGGTAAATAATGTAGAGATAGGGGACCACCTAGGAAATAGTGACCACAATTCTGTGTATTTTAATATACAATGGAAAGGTAATACCAGAGAGAATACAACATTAATACCTGACTTTAGAAAAGCCAATTATGGTGGGTTAAGAAGAGCCCTATTAGCGGACCCTATGGTCAAAAAATTAAGTCGATCCAGGTGTCCAAATGAGTGTACCCCTTCTCAGGCACCTGTCATCTTAAGTCAGGAAGAGACGTCAACCTTGGTAGATACATACGATAATTTTATCAAGTCAGTATTCAATGCACAAAATAAATACATCCCCAAAAGAAAATTTAGATCAACACAGAACCAACCCAAATGGATGAATAATAGACTATTAGATCTTCTAGGACAAAAGAGAGGAATATATAGAAAAATTAGAAAAGGCGAAATTCACCTACTTGCTTACTATCAGAATCTATCAAGACAGGTAAAAAAGGATATTAGGAAAGAAAAAAGAAATTATGAAATTAAGGTTGCCAATGACTCAAAAAATAATCCTAAAGCTTTTTACCAACTATATAAATCCAAGGTTAGAGATGTAATTGGTCCCCTTAAAACTTCGATAGGAGAAATGACAGAAAATGATTTAGAAATGTGCAGTACATTAAATAGTCAATTTCTTTCCGTTTTCACTAATGAAAATTTGGCACAGTTTCCAGAAGTCCGTAAGGTATATAGCGATAGTATAGAAAATAGGTTAAGTACGGTTACTATAAGTAGAAATGATGTGCTTAAGGAAATTGACAGACTGAAACCTCATAAATCGCCTGGTCCTGATGAGGTATATGCTAGAGTATTAAAAAAATGTAGGGATGAGTTAAGTTACCCATTAACATTTTTATTTAACAAGTCATTGGAGACAGGTATAGTTCCAGAAGCTTGGAAGCTTGCAAACGTAGTTCCGATCTTCAAAAAAGGTGACAAATCAATAGCATCCAATTACCGTCCCATTAGTCTTACATCAATCATAGGAAAGCTACTAGAGTCAATTATTGCTAGTAAAATTAGAAACCACTTAGATACATTTAATTTAATAAATTTTTCTCAGCATGGATTCACTCAGGGACGTTCTTGCCTTACTAATTTGCTTAGTTTTTTCTCAGAGGTATATGAAGCAGTAGATAATGACAAGTCATATGATATAATATATTTAGATTTCAGTAAAGCTTTCGACAGAGTCCCCCATGAGAGATTGATGAGAAAGGTTGAGGCGCATGGAATAGGTGGGGCGTTGTTGGGATGGATTAGGTCATGGCTAATTGGTAGGAAGCAGTGAGTCAGCATAAATGGTACGAAGTCAGAATGGGGAGCAGTCAAAAGTGGTGTCCCCCAGGGATCTGTATTAGGTCCTCTGTTTTTTGTTATATACATAAATGACCTTGATTTAGGTATAACTAGTAGGATAAGTAAATTTGCAGACGATACCAAAATGGGGAGAACAATTGATTCAGATAGAGATATAGAGTGCCTCCAAAGGGATCTAGATACCTTACACGAATGGTCAGTAAATTGGCAGATGAAGTTTAACATTGACAAATGCAAGGTATTAAAGATAGGGAAGATGCATACAAATGTTAAATATAAACTAGCTAATGTGGAATTAGAAAACTCGAATTGTGAGAAAGATCTAGGTGTGTTTGTTAGCAATGATTTGAAGCCTAGACAACAGTGTATAAGCGTTCGAAACAAGGCAAACAGGATTCTCGGGTTCATCTCAAGGAGTGTGAGTAACAGAACTGCTGATGTTATCTTAAAACTTTACTTGTCATTAGTGAGACCCCATATGGATTATGCTGTTCAATTTTGGTGTCCTTATTACAGAATGGACATAGATTCATTGGAGAGAGTACAACGTAGAATGACAAAAATGATCCATAATATTAGAAATCTTCCGTATAAAGAAAGGTTGAAGAAATTAGGCTTACACTCGTTACAGAGACGCAGAGTTAGAGGGGATATGATAGAGGTGTTCAAGTGGGTTAGTGGGATTAACAAAGGGGACATGACAAATGTACTAAAGCTCAGTGATAGCGAAAGAACTCGTACCAATGGTTTCAAATTAGATACATTTCGTTTCAGAAAAGATATAGGCAAATATTGGTTTGGTAACAGAGTTGTAGATGGGTGGAATGGACTACCAAGTGCTATAGTGAGATTAAAAACGATAGGGAGCTTTAAGATAAAATTGGATAAGCATATGGACGAGAAGGGTTGGGTTTGAAGGGGGATCAGCAGGGTTGGGCCAATCAGCGCTCTGCAGACCCCCGTAATCCTGCGTTAATCTCTAACCGTTTTGGTAAGATGATCCTCAGGGTATTAGAGTGTTGAGCCTATAATTGGGCTTTGTAATTGGGGTTGTGTGGGACAGGGATCTGCCTTGCTTAGGCCAATCGGCTTTCTGCAGACTCCCATTTTCTTATGTTCTTATGTTATGTTCTTAATGGCTATGTATATATATATATAATATATATATATATATATACGGAATATGTGTGCGTGTGTGTTTGAACGAGAGTTTGTGTGTGTGTGAGATATATGTATTTTCCTTGACATAATCGTTATGGGAATACCTGTACATTAGATATGAAGCGAAGTGAAATATATGTGAGGTAGTAACAATATGCATTGCAACATGCTGTTATGGATAGGCAACATTTTACCCTTAGTCTGGAAAAAAATATGCATATGCAGCCTGTGGAAGCCAATAAATTGTATTGGCTAACAAACTGAAACATGTGGGCGAACAGACTTCAAAGTGTTGGCGAAAAGACCAATATTTGCGCGATGGGACTTCCTCGTTTGGGCGAAAAGCCTCGTGAGCGAAAAGACTGTATTTTTTTCACAGATAAAACAAAAAGGTCCATATGCTTTAAGACATCCTCCATTCATAAAATGAGGTGAACAGTAATCCATCTGAGAGCGCACATGACTTTTATATATAATGTTACACCGAGAATGTCAATACTAGGGGAAGTGGGAATATTTACATCATTAAAAAATATATATTCATTAATTCTAGAAAGGTCCTGGTTCAGAGAAATTGCAGTGTTTATTTTTGAATTTATAAAGGAACTGTGGAGTGTTGAGTCATCTGCGTAGGAATGTATTGGATTATGAGTGGTAGATATGAGATCATTGATATCCAAAACTGATCCCTGGGGAACACCAGCATTTATTGAGTGAAATTGAGAATAAAGGCCATCTACCATTACACGTATTTTTCTGTTATGAAGATAAGAAGAAATTAGTGGAACTAATGATGCAAGGCCGTAGTGTGACATCTTCGACAATAAGGATTGATGCCAGACTCTATCAAATGCCTTTGATATATCCAGTGCTATTGTATGTGTTTCACCATGTTGGTCTGTAGCTTGGTTGATTTGATGCGTAAGAAGGCAAAGAATGTCTGCAGTTGATCGACATCGTCTAAAACCATATTGCCTATCACTGATTAATTTATTATTCTCCAGATGCTTAATTATGTGATTATTTAATATAATTTCAAAAACTTTGCCAAGAGTGGAAGTTATAGCTATTGGTCTGTAGTTTTTTGCCAATACAGGAGCGAGCACCAAGGAGCAATTCTTAAGTACTATTGGAGGAATTTCATCTGCCATATATATGCATATATATTTCATCTGCCATATATATACATATATATATATATATATATATATATATATATATATATATATATATATATATATATATATATATATACATACAGTTTATATATATATATATATATATATATATATATATATATATATAATTATATATATATATAAGGCATCAGTAGGTGGCCGAGGGCACAACAGTTTTCTTAGCAAGAGGAAGAGTATGGATAGAGCTGCGCCATATGCCATGTTTATTTAACGAATTGTCGGCATCAACAAGGAGCCATCTTCAGGTTATTCAGACTGATCATAAAAATATACAAACTATGTATTGTAATACTAGTAAGAAAATGGATCTAACTGAATATATTCTAACACTTAACAAGCTAAAGAATAGCCAGTGAAATAGCTCCCAAATACGCATTCAATAACAATAACCCACTGGCCTCAAACTCCATCGTGCAAACAATGAACATAAACAAGCTAACATTCATTGATAATTGATTTTAGCACACAATCGAAAAAGTTACTAAAGACACCCATGTACAGTATCTCAAAAACTTAAACATATTCAAAGAGATCCACACCCCATGATAGCTAAGGGACAACTAAACTAACCCAACTCAACCAAACACAACAGTTAATGCAACTAATTCCCAGGCTTCGGACACTAATTGAATTATATATAGTACAAAATATAATATGAATTATGAATTTTTCATCAGTGGTGTGTGGCTAGTCTATTCACCGACCTGCTTCACCCAAAGGCAAGTAGTACAGATTTGTGTAAGGCTTACTTCCCTCGACGGGGTGTCAACCAAGGCTGACGAGTCCCAGCAACCAAGATATTTGTCAGGTCTCCCCTAAATTGGTTGCCGACCAAGGCAATCAAGTCTCATCCACCCGTGTTATGGCAATTCTTCTCTCTGGTTATCAATGCATGATTCTATACAGCTTAATGGGCCATGGTAAGCTGAAAGGATTCATTTCTTGTTATATTCTCCTGTAGCTGAAGAAGTCCATGCTCAAAATCACGTTTCCTCTCAACTTGTCTACAACCTTTATCTTCTTCATTACGACCATGTAACAGTGTTAATTTTAAAGTGATGATCAGTTAACAAATGTTTTCTAGTCATTGAATAATAAAAAGACGTAACCACAAGACAATATATTTTTTCTGGATAACCGCATGAGCTGTTGATCATCACATGGGTTACATCTAATAGTCAAGTAATTAGCAAAAATAGAGTAGTTTCATCAACATTGAACAAACTGAAACTAATTCAGTAATAATATGTAAATGTTCGTTATAGCTTATGCGTTATTGTATTAACTTTATCTGAGATTAAACTAATGTTGACAACTTTTGTGTGACATCTCTTAGTGTTGGAGTTTAAAGAACCACCATCTGCCCTCAAACTGATGTCTCTCCTCATGTCATCATCATCACCATCACCCACATGATCAACCAGTGTCAAGAGTTCCACCTTAGTGTCCGTGTTAACATTACACCCAGGTCTAATTATCACCAGCATGATAAACACCTAGTGAGTATAGGCCCATGAGAGGAGTGATTTGTATGACATTATAGCGATGGTGCCGTTACAAATGTTTTACTTATGTAAGTTGTATGCAAACTAATTTTGTTTTCCTTCTTGGCCAAACTTGCTTTTCGTTCAAAATAATTATACATATCATACATTTGTCTGCATTAATATCGAGTGTGTTTATTGTTTGAGGTATAAACAGTCAACGGCAAGACCAATAAATAACAACCGATACATAAACTTGATTAAAAGAAGTCGATTCTGGACACAAATACAATTAAGCTAACAAACTGGCAATCTTGTAAGTGACCCACGAGGTAAAGCTAACCTTCTTGCGGATATTTTCTCCACCAACTCAACCTTAGATGAAATAAATCAAGAAGTCCCTGTACTTCATTTTAATTCGCCTGAAATTCCCTCACTTAAGATCCACACCAGACATGTCAAAACTATTTTGCAGAATCTCTCATTAGATAAGGCTCCTGGTCCAGATGAAATTCCTCCAATAGTACTTAAGAATTGCTCCTTGGTGCTCGCTCCTGTATTGGCAAAATGTTTCCGTCTATGTACTCATACCTCATGCTTCCCAGTACCCTGGAAAGAAGCAAACATCCATCCAGTTCCTAAAAAAGGTGCCTCTTCAGATTCATCAAACTACAGACCAATAGCTATAACTTCCACTCTTGGTAAAGTCTTTGAAATTATATTAAATAATCACATAATTAAGCATCTTGAGAATAATAAATTAATCAGTGATAGGCAATATGGTTTTAGACGATGTCGATCAACAGCAGACATTCTTTGCCTTCTTACGCATCAAATCAACCAAGCTACAGACCAACATGGTGAAACACATACAATAGCACTGGATATATCAAAGGCATTTGATAGAGTCTGGCATCAATCCTTATTGTCGAAGATGTCACACTACTGCCTTGCATCATTAGTTCCACTAATTTCTTCTTATCTTCATAACAGAAAAATATGTGTAATGGTAGATGGCCTTTATTCTCAATTTCACTCAATAAATGCTGGTGTTCCCCAGGGATCAGTTTTGGCCCCAACTCTATTCCTCATTCATATCAATGATCTCATATCTACCACTCATAATCCAATACATTCCTACGCAGATGACTCAACACTCCACAGTTCCTTCACATTTACCAATTCTTTCACCCAACCCGATCTTATAAATTCAAAAATAAGCACTGCAATTTCTCTGAACCAGGACCTTTCTAGAATTGAAGAATGGGGACAAAATAATCTAGTTTCCTTGAATGCACAGAAAACCAAGTACATTCAATTTTCTAACCGACAGAATCTCACTGACTCCCATATATTTTTTAATGATGTAAATATTCCCACTTCCCCTAGTATTGACATTCTCGGTGTAACATTAACTACTAACTTGAGCTGGACACATTATGTTAGAAGCATTGCTAAGAATGCCTCTAAAAAACTGGGACTCCTGTACAGAGTTCGAGAATTCTTCACTGACGAGCAGTTGGCCGTAATATATAAAAGTCATGTGCGTTCTCAGATGGATTACTGTTCACCTCTGTGGAGTGGAAGTGGAGTGGTTGCATTGAGGCAGTTGGACAAAATTCAAAATAAAGCTATTAGATTAATCAATAATCCTGCAATCACTCAGGACCTTCCTACATTATCCATACGAAGAAACGTTGCATCCCTTGCATTATTCTACAGATATTTTCACAGCAATTGTTCCGAGGAACTTGCTTCAATTGTGCCGCCTCTCCACATCTTTCCCCGTAGAACTAGGGCAGCTGAGAGCGCCCATGAATTTACACTTTCTCCTCCACAATGCAGAACTTCTGCTTATCAAAATTAATTTATCCCTAGAACTACTACTCTTTGGAATTCACTTCCCTCGAATTGCTTTCCACAAACTTACAATCTACAAATGTTTATATCCAGTTGTTACAAACATTTTATGAATGGAGGATGCCTTTAGGCACATGGACCTTTTTGTTTTATCTGTGTTTTTCCTTCCTCCGTTCATTGTCTCTTTAAAAAAAAAAAAAACATTCAACATCGGTAGCTGTGAATGAAGAACTGGGTGTAGATTTCTTTCGAAATCAGTTGATTCTAGCTCACAGTATTTCCACTTTCCAATCTGGTGAAGCTACACACAATAAAGTCAATACCCTGGGTAAGCTGTTTGTTATGTATACAGTATAATATGGCCACTGTTCCCAAGGCCCTGACCTATACAAACACAATCATGGAGCAGAACCGTTAACACCAGAGTATATTGACCTTCCGAGCCGGAAATAAACCGATCCACCGACACTCCTGGAACAATTTTATAAAAGATGTTATATGTATTGGTGTTGTTTTCTATGGAAAAGCATGCCTGTGCACCTCACATGAACAAATAATATTTCCCCTGTAAGGTACTGAACGTCTTCTAAAGGTACCAACAGCAGTGTGTAATTAGACTGATTAGCCTTGGTAGGAATCCAGTCAATGGGAAGGAAACCCCAGTCTACTAGTGGTGGCTTGACGGTATTACCTCACAGTCTGCTAAGAACAGGTTCTATCTATCTATCTATTGCCGGACGCCGTGATCCCCGAAGGTGTGGCCACGAATGAAACAGCCTCATGCACCTCTGTCCCCAGTCAGTCCTCCCATCCAGCACCGCCTTCACTCATATACTTCTTCACTCCATCCTTCCACCTCTCGTTCGGATTACCTCTCCCTTTATGTCCTTCCACCTCACTCTCGTACACTCTCTTAGTCATTCTCTCTCTTCCCATACGTTCCACATGACCGAACCATGTCAAGGTGTTCCTTTTCACACTTTCCAGCACATCTACATCCACACCACACCTCTCTCGTACTTCCTCATTCGTCTGTCTATCCCTCCATGTAACTCCGCACGCACTTCTCAGGTAACTCATTTCCACCCCTCTCACTCTTGGTTTGAGTCTCTTCTCCAACATCCATGCTTCACTCCCGTAAGTCAGTGTCGGGATTACCACAGTGTCATGCAAGGACTTCTTTACTTCCATGCTGACCACCCTATTTTTTGTTACTGCCTTCAGCATTCCTGCAACCCTCTTCCCCTGTTGCACTCTCTCTCTCGCACTTCTTCATCCATACTCCCATCTTTACTCAACACACTGCCCAAATGAGCTGACATTCTCCATAGCCTGACCGTTCAACTTCACCTAACACTCTGTGGCTGCACCCCTTTCAAAGACCATTACCTTGCTCTTCCCCACATTTACCCTCAGATTCCGATTTTCACACACTGTTCCAAACATATTTACCAGCCCCTGCAACTCCCATTACTTAATATACAATATGTTCACACTCAACATGATACCTATACCTACATTTAAACCAACGGGACAGTTTCAAAGTTGATGGATATATTGTAATACACGTCGAACAAATGGAATGACTGTGTAATTACTTAATTCTGTATTCACCAAATAAATCAATACTCAAAATAATCGACTCATACTGATCCGTGTCTTTACATCTGATATTATTAATTTTGTCCAGCAGAATTCCCCTCTCACCTTTTTCCTTGTCTCTTGTGTTCCGTAAGTCATAGTCTCATTCTCCCATTGTATGTCTTCTTAATCCATCATCGTCCATCTCTCTCTCTCTTTAAGTGTACCAAGTCATTTATATAGTTATTATATTCACTCTTTATTAATTGTATGCAATCTCTTCATCATCTATCTATATATATATATTCCATTTTCATTCTCTCAGTCTAATGCAAAAGAAAATCTTAGTTTACTCACGCTTATTCTACTATTGTCCGCAACAAGGAGGAAGCATTCAAACGGTACCAACAACTTAAAACTATGTTTCTGCCTGGAATCAAGCCAAATTTGTTCTTCAACTTGCCAAGCACTCTTTCATCAATAATAAATGCACTGAACTATCCAACTCTAGCTCTTCCCAGGCTTTCTGGCATCTAGCCAAAAACCTCTCCAACAATTTTTCTTCCTCGTCTTTCCTTCCCCTTTTCCACTCTGACGGCACAACCATCAATTCTTCCTCTGACAAAATTGAACTCTTCGCTCAAACATTTTCTAGAAACTCTACCTTGGATGATGCCAATGCTATTCCTCCCTTTCCACCCTCCTCTCTCCTACTTATACCTAATATTCTAATATCTTCTAAAGATGTACTTTTAACCCTCTCTGGGCTTAATACTAAGAAGGTGTACAATCCGGCCAGTGTTCCTCCTGTTGTACTCAAAAACTGTGCTTCCGTGCTGACTCCCTGCCTAGGCAAACTCTTTCATCTCTGTCTCTTCTCTAACATCTTTCCTTTTTGCTGGAAGTTTGCTCTCATTCAACCCTTCAACTATCGTCCATTTGCTCTCAGCTCTTGTATCTCTTAAGTTTTTGAAACTATTCTTGCTTCCAAATTTCTTAAGCATTTCTCTTCTCATAATCTACTCTCAGATCGCCATTATGGCTTCCTTAAGGGTAGCTCTACTGGTGGTCTTCTTTCATATCTTACTAACTCTTGGTCATCCTCCATTCAGGACTTCGGTGAGAATTTTTCTATTGCACTAGACATATAGAAGGCCTTCGAAAAAGTGTAGCACAATCTTTAATTTTTAAACTACCCTCCTTCGGTTTCTATCCCTTCATCGGTGCCTTTGTCTCTAATTTCTTTTCCGGCCGTACCAAAGCTGTGGTTGTGGATGGCCATCGCTCACGTCCTCATCCTATCAACTCCGGTTTTTCTCAGGGCCCTGTCTTATCTCCCATTCTCTATTTTCATAAATGATCTTCTCAACTGTACCTCCAGTCCTATCCATTCATTCGCAGACAACTCTACCTACAGTTAGTTTTCCAGAACGCCCCAGCCAGCAATCCCTCAAAACCAAACGTAATGAAGCTATACAACACTTCTCTTCTGATCTAACTACTATTTCCAATTGAGCCAGAGAAAATCTTGTTGCCATTAATGCTTCCAAAACCCAATTTCTTCATCTTTCTACCTGTTCAAAACTCTCAGAGGACTAGGCCTATCGCTTATGCTTCAACAATACAAAAATCAATCCTTCATCTTCTCTCAATATTCTTTTTGACTCTTTTTCTTCTGCTCTCACTTGAAAGAACCATATTACCAGTCTTGCAAAGGCAGCCTCCCAGAAGCTGGGTGTGCTCAACCACCTCATGGGGTTCTTTACCCATGCACAGCTTCTTGCTTTGTACAGGGGCACAGTGCGTCCTTGTATCGAGTATATATGTAATATATATATATATATATATATATACGGTATATATATATATACGGTATATATATATATATATACATTTTTTTTCTTTTCTATGTGATTGAGGGAGGCAAAAGGCAGAACTGCCTATAGCGAGTGCCTCCCCCAAAGTTGAAAGAGTGACAGGGCCAAAATCAAGGGACGTCCGTGCCAAAATGCCTGGACACACAGAGTTTGAAGCAAGCTAAGTCATAGGAAGAGGGAAAGACTGATTCTGGGAGAGAGTTCCAGAGCTCAGCTGTTGAATAGAAGAAAGAATGAGAGTAACGTTTCACTCTTGGGTTGGAGAGTTGCACAAAGTAGGGATGGGATTATGTTGCAAGATGGGTATCACGTGCCCTACGCAAAGGAGGTGGTATACACTAGGAAAGCTCTGAGGAACACTGATTATTGTAGTAGCGATAGAATAGCGAGAGAGATGCAACATTGCGGGGAAGAGAGAGAGATTGCAGAGAGTTAATGATACGAAAGGCCTTCCTGTCTAGGAGAGCGGAACCTCCCCACGCATGTGAACAATACTCAATACAAGGACGCACTATGCCCCTGTACAGAGCAAGAAGCTGTGCAGGGTTAAAGAACCCCGTAAGGCGGTTGAGCGCACCCAGCTTCTGGGAGGCTGCCTTAGCATGACTGATAAAATGGTCCTTCCAACTGAGAGCAGAAGAAAAAGAGACACCAAGAATATATATATATATATATATATATATATATATATATATATATATATATATATATCAGGACGTCAGTGGGTGGGCTAGGGAACCGTAGCTTCCATATGAGTAAAATTTGCTACTTCTGAGTCCTCTTTCTGTTCAACGGCATTTTGTATAATCAAGTAGACAGTACTAGCATGGGTTCTTGCTTAGGTCCTGTATTTGCCAATGCTTTCATGTGTAAAAAAGAGGTGGATTGGTTAAATTATTGCCCAGCACAATTCAAGCCCATAATTATATTATAAGCGCTATGTAGATGATTAGTTTTTAATTTTTAAGGATGAGGTAGCGAATTAAGGTTTTTATGAATACATAAATAGTCAGCACATAAATATAAATTTCTCATTGGTATTTTTAGATGTTCTAGTATGTACAACGGAAAATTGTATTGTCACCGGTGTATAGATAAAGAAAACCTTTACTGGATCAGGCTTCAATTGGTACAGTTAATGTCCCAAGATTTATAAGATAAATTCCATTAAGACATTAAACAGAGCGTATAGTGTTTGTTCTGATTATTTCAAGTTACATGATGAAATCTGTAGACTGAGAGCTTACTTTGCTAAAAATAATTATAAGTTAGACATCTTTAATAGAGTTTTGAATATTTGTTTAAGTAATAAACAACGGGATGATAAATTACCGGTCACAACTGTTCCAAAGCTGATTAAATATGTGAAAATGCCGTTCTATGACAAAATCAGTTACCAGTATAGAAAACTTATGTCAAAATTTATACTACGAGGCAGGTTTCCTTCAGTTAATTTTAGAATTGTGTTAACGAACGATTTCAGATTAGGAAGTTTCTTTAATATAAAGGATAGGGTGGCATACCAGTTATGCTCTAATATCGTATACTTGTTCACTTGTCCGAGCTGTGAGGCTCGGTATGTGGGATGTTCGGGGCATTCCTTTAAGATACGGATATATGAGCATTTAGGTAAAAGCCACAGAACAGGGAAGTTTCCTAATACAATGTAATTTTCAGCTGTTAGGAACCACTCTAGATCTCAAGATCATCAGTTTTCTCCAGATAATTTTAAAATAATTGCAAAATTCAACAGTCAATATGTGGCATTGTTGGGTGAAAAACTTATCTTTAAGAAACGAAATCCTGATCTAAACATTTCCAACAATTAATTTGATTCGTTTGGTGCTTCGGTCATTTGTTTTGTTTTGTTTTTCTTTCTTTTTTAGTCTCATGTTGGGGTAACTGAATTTTAGGAACCTTTTGTCGCATTTATATATTCAGTTTGGGTCATTCTGGTGTTGGGGTTGGAGTTATTTGGTAAGCTGTTGTATACCTTTAGTTTAACTGTGTTACTGTAGGTCGGTGTGTTTAGCTATGTCTTTCTTACTTTGACGTGCTTATCTTTGTTCTTTATATTGTTTGCAGAGTGTTGACAATTTCTATTTTTAATTTGGGTTTTAGATACTTCGGTTCTTAGTGTGCGTAATTCTTTTGATTTCGCTATTAGTTACTTATTTACACAATAATTTAATGTTAATTTTATTATTTTAAATATTGGATCCATTGGATAATTTAAATTGTACAGCTATTTTCATTTATTTTTATGATCATGATTTTCGCCTGAAGATGGTCGCTACTGCAGACCGAAAATATGTGAATAAAGATGGGGTTTCATGGAGTTATTTATCTTCTTTGCCTACTTATATATATATACAGCACATGCTATCACACTCCCTGCCATATATTTTCAGATTGCCATTTATTGTCTTCCCTTCTAAGAAAGTGCAAATCATAGAAATTCCTGTCTTCCTATTCCTATTAGATAAATATTTGTTAATCACTTTGACTATGTATTATAGTCATATATGTATTATATCGGACGAAATACAAAGATTAAACTGAATGTATACAACAAGATAAACATGGTATGTGTCAGTCTATCCAAATATATATATATAGAGAGCAAGGAAATAGCTGTACTTGCGTATGTTATATAATAATTTGTTTGGTTCGTTTACTAAATTTGAATAAATATAATACATACTTCTCTGAATTCAACATTTGTATTCCTTGATTTTTCTTGTTCATGTACCAAGAGACCTAAGAATACAGAAAGAGATATATAGGGAGGTTAATTGATGTGAACTTTGGTAATGGGACAAATGAGAGACCGAAAATTAATTGTCACTGGATGTATGGTAGAGAGGGTGATAATCAATACAATATTAGGTTATAATAGGCTTACAGTGATAATTGGTTACACAAGCGTACAGTCACAGTCGGTGCCACGTCAACACTGTTATGGGGGGGACAAGTGTGATTGAAAGAAGAGTTGAAACACCATGAGACGTTATGAATATGATGAAGGGAACTGAGGATGTGACAGCTGATAGTGAATTGAGTGCTAGACTGTGAGTGTATGTACAGTAGATAAAGAAAGGTAGACTTCCATATCAAAAATAAATTAGGTGTGCAGTTTTCGCATTACCAAAACAAAAATAAAATAAAATGAATACGCAACTCTGCGACCTAGAATTCTGCAAGTAGTATTGAATCTCTTAGGTAAAATCGGTTTATTATATATATATATATATATATATATATATATATATTATATATATATACAGTATATATTATATTATAAAGTTGGTTAGTGGAGAGAACATAATAATAATATATATATTTATATATATAATTATATATATATATATATATACATATATATATATATAATTACATTTATGATCACATTGAATCTTAACCATTGGAATATTTATCTATAATAAGGTCAGCGTAACACTATTTTGTAGCATTTTGAATATGGTGTAATTCAAATTTAGAATATATATAAGAAAGAAATAGTGATCATAACCTGTGACCTTCACCATTCACCTTGACCTTTGTATAACAAAGACCCAAAATTTGGACAATCGATGCATTGACCAACCGAATTGGCCAGCAAAATTTGGTGAAGATGCGTAACCCGTTCAGTACAGTTGTTGGTTTCATTTCATACTGGATATTAAGACGATTTTATTTTGTTTATGAAGGGCCTCCATAAAATTAGCAGACTTTCAACTATCTTAATTAACCCTTTTTACTACCACAGATCTTTCATACACTCCACAAAATCGTCTAATTATAGCTAGACTACAATAAAAAAGACGTCACCGGTACACAGAGGGTTAAACAGTCTAGGAAGAGTTTAATGAACATTATTAACACTTCTTTTGATTTTTGATCTTGACCTGTAATGTTAAGTATTATAATATACAAATATATATATATATACTGTATATATACTGTATATATAATATATATATATATATATATATATATATATATATATATATATATATATATATATATATATACCGGTATATATAATTATATATGATTGAAATATATATTTAAGTAAAATGCAACTAACAGTCGGCAGCTTATCGAAAATTTAGTATTGTTTATGATGAAGGTTAACTTTTGACCTTGGCCTATGACCTTCACCTTTATGTATGATTGTATTTTGTTTTGCTTTGATGTAACCCTAGAAAATCAAATAAGTGTGACAAATTTCATTAAAGATCATCAGTTAGTTTCAAAGGTATTAAAGGAATAGTTGACCTTGACCTTTGACCTTCATATTGACCTTCATGATGTCTGAAAATTTAACATTTTAATTTTTCCTTAAAACACAACTGTCTCAACGAATTTTGTGAAGTTTCCATGAATAGTAAAGAAATTAGCATATTGACCTTATATTTGACATTGACCTGTGACCTTGACCTATCAATTGGAATCATGTTTATTCTTGTATGGCCTTGGCCTAGGCATTCAGAATATGCATGATATGCCTAATGAGAATCTTACATTAAATAGAAAATACTAATACAAATCATATTTCGACCTTTAACCTTGACCTTTGACTTTGACCTTAGACCTTAGAATTTCTTATCCTGGATTTAGTTAGCTTAACAGCAATGTTCGTATTAACTAGCATTATGAATATGGAGTAATTTGTTTAAAACATATTGATTACAAATAGTGATCATATACTGTGACCTTGACCTTTGACCTTTGACTTAAAATATAATACATATATTTGGATGGTCGTCGCGTTGACCAACTGAATTGGCCTGTATAATTTAGTGACACTACATTAAACTATCTAGGAGTTTAGGGAAAATGACATATACTCTTGTTTTGACCCTGACCTCTGACCTTAACTATTACAATATTTATGTGAAATTTGATATATATGATATTTAAGTAATAAGTCATAACACAGCCAGTTTTCAAAAAGTTGAGTAATTTGTTTTAATAAATAATAACAGTTGTCTTTGACCTTGACCTGTGACCTTGACCTTTATGTAAAAATATATTTTTGTTTGCATTGACATTGCCTATGAAAATCAAATAAGCATGCCTAATTTCATTAAAACCCAACAGTTAGTTTCATATATATTAATAGAATAGTTGACCTTGACCTTTGACCTTTATATGTCTCAACATTATTTATTATTTTCCTTTTCAATTAAAGTGCAGCTATCACCACATTTTGTGAAGTTTGCATGAAAAGTAAAGAAAATAGCATATTGCCCTTTTATTTGACCTTGACCTGTGACCTTGACCTTTCATATGGAATTGAATAGTTTATTGTATGACCTTGGCCTAGGTATTCCGAATATACATTGTAAGTCTAGTGAGAATGTAACAATTAGTATAAGAAATACTAGTAAAACACTATTTTGAACTTTGACCTTGACCTTTGACCTTACCCTTATAAATATTCATCTAAGATTTGGGAAATACGATATCAAGGTTACCAGTAACTTGTATAGTGAAAATGAAGAAATTTGATTAAAAATTAAAATAAATAGTAAAAGTTGGCCTTTGACCTTGACCTGTGATCTGGACCTTTATGTAAGAGTAATTTTGTTTTTCATTGACATTGGCCTGGAAAATCAAATAAGTATGCCTAATTTCATTAAAACCCATCAGTTAGTTCCATATATATTAATATAATAGTTGACCTTGACCTTTGACCTTTGTCTTGACCTTTATGTGTGTCCAATTGTGTTATTTTCCTTTTCATTTAAAGTCCAACTATCTCACCAATATTTTTGAAGTTTGCATGAAAAGTAAAGAAAATAGCATATTGACCTTTTGTTTGACCTTGACCTGTGACCTTGACCTTTCATATGGAATTGTATAGTTACTTGTATGACCTTGGCCTAGGTATTCCGAATATACATGGCAAGCCTAGTGAGAATCTAACAGTTAGTATAAGAAATACTACTGAAAAACTTATTTTGACATTTGACCTTGACCTTTGACCTTACCCTTTGGAATATTTACCTATAATTTGGTCAATACGATATTAAAGTTACCAGTAACTTGTATAGTGAAAATGAAGACATTTAAGTAAAAACTAAAAAATATGAAATATTGACCTTATTTTTAACCTTGACCTTTGACCTTAACCTATAAGTTAAATGGAAAATTTCTTTTTGAATGACCTTCGCATTGACCAAATGGATATACCTGTGAAATTTGGTGAGAATCCATTGAACGGTCTAGGAGCAGTTTTCGGACAGACAGACGGACGACGACGACAGACGACGACGACGACAGACAGGCTAGATGGTGGTGCACAGTATACGGGCGGGTTCTATTTGCGCGATACCACTCTGCTTCGCAGAGTTGATAATATGATTATTTTCTATGTATTTTACTTACTTTGGTGCACTCGAATTGAATGTCCTCAAACTAAATGAATATTGCTAAACAAATCAAACAAGTAACCGACAGTGATTAACTTTCCCATTATATATTTGTGTTCAAAAATTTAGAATATCGTACACAAAACTAAACGTGTGACAATTGTTTTATCCGTGGGATTAACCAAACAACATCAAGTAAATACTGTGCATGTTATTTATTTGTACATCGATGTCGACACGGTTTGAAAAGCGTAAATGCGTTTGTGTGTATTTGTTCCTGTCTGTCTTCTATAATTATTGTTTTATTTGATTGGAAGGCGTTTCACTAGTCTCCAAAAACAATGTTATAATTTTTCAAAGAAATAATATAATTCTAGGACATTTGACTATTGGAAGTTAAATACTGAAATATGATGTGCATTCACCATTAATGAGTGTTGTGAGTGTCAACTAACTAAGATTAAATGTTCACAAGTAGAATACACAAAAGCAAGTTAGTAAACAATGATTCAATCTTCATTTATTCCGAACAACGAAGATATAAAGTCAAGTCCCTAACAAATATATAACATTTAATATGCCAACACATTTCTTTCTGCAATACAGTTTGGAGTGCTACTGATAAATCAGAGGTGAATTCCTTATACATTGCATAAACAAGTATGAGACATTATTTTAAAATTATACTCTTTCTTATACAAACGAGGTTTTGCAAATATTGAGATATTAAACTATGACCTAAATATATATCGTTGTACTAATTCACAAGTTGATTTACATTATGTGTCGATTTCGGACTGGGAAGTTTGCTATATAGTTCTTAGAACATAATTATCTTGGTATGAACAGTTCGTGAAGTGTTTCTAACACATTCCTTCTACAGGATATCTACCCCATTTAACTCGGGGCATTTTCTTGCTAATTGTTTCTGCTAATCGTTGACCAGTAGAAATTAACAGCGAAAGTTGGTCAATTAATGGTCCTCTACCTCACAAGGTAAGGATAACCATTTTGTCAACTGTTCATAGATTATTAGCCATTACTTGGCCTCTTACTAAAATGAAGTGTGTCTCTTCCTTTTGGCTTGGACTTAACGTATAAATTCTTGACAGGAGGGTAAAGACGGTGTGTATGTGTGGGAACCTCGGGGACAGGTTTATGAATTTCAATATATGAGTGGGGAAAAATAAAGAAGGACAAATTCGATATAATCTTAGTTAAAGGACGGGTCACCATGTTACTTTCGTCAGTAGTACGGGGTTTTTTTCCCTTGCACTGGAATTTTTCACACCTTGGACATTCTCCCATAATACCGTCCCTGCCTGTCTCCATGTTGAATAATGTTCCACCGCCTCACTCCTACACAGTGGTAACCAGACGACTTACCAATAAACTGTTTGTCCGTAATTTCGTCTAACGCATTCTTCAACGAGAGGTATGCAAATATATACTGTATACAAGCTAGTTTTTGGGTAACTATGCTACAATGAATGTAATTGCCTTAAGGGTATTAGTCTTATACGATTTGTATTTAATTAATGTATTATTTTATGCATTAATAGGTCAACCATTTGCTGTGTCCCACTGTATGGCTTTGGTATCAAGTTCGTGACTTAAAAGCCAGAATCAGCAAAACCAATCAGCGCCGGGATACAAAAATACAATTGCCATCCGATGGTAAAACTGAAGGTGACCGTAATTGACCCGCCCCTACAGAGGTCAGCTAAATTGTTCAACTAGTATTTCACAAAATAGTGTCTTCCGTAATTAAGTTACAGTTAAGATTGCGAATTTGCTTATATGCGGGAATTCCATGTGTACTATAAGTAACCATATATTTACTACATTAACTATTCTAATTTTACCGTTTGGAATGTTTTCAGTATGTTTGTATGTGTTTGTGTATGTTTGTAGTTTGTCTATGTTTGTTCGTTGATTTATGTTGTTTTTGTGTTTTCCCTGTTCTTGCTCTGTCTTGAGTCGGCCACCTCCAAGGGAAAACAAAACTAGAATAAAATAGAAAATAACAATAAAAATAGGAAAAGTGGGGATTGGGCTTGAGCATATAGATAGATAGATAAAATAGATGTTTGTATTTATATTTTTACTTGCAAAATAAGGTCATGATTATGAATATATGTATGAGTTATTCCGTCTTATGTGTACAGGAAATTTGTATTATCTATTATGTTTTCTGTATATGTCTTATGTTTGGCTCTTGCATAAATTAATGACCATGTGCATGAGGGTCCATGGGTGTTGACGAGGAAATATGTTAATGTTTTTGAGTGCGTGTGTGAGTGCATAATATATAGGAACATTCAATTACGGGTAGTTCATAATATATGTGTGCATTAGTTGTCTATACACCTAATTTTCTGTGTGAGTAGGAATACAGTACGGGGTGGATAAACAATTAATGTACAAATTGTATATTATACAGTATGTGTGAGACTGAATGTTCATAAGTAGGTTTGTATATGCGGATGTGTGAGCATGTCTATATGTGCGTGTGAATCAAAGAAACGATCTGACAAAAGAGATGGAACGATAAGTTTATCTGAATTATTACAGTTCCTGATTGTTGACCATAACTCCACCACTAGGGCCACCTGCCAGCCAGACCACACACTCTCTTATCTTGACTCTCGTTTTCGGATTTATTTTGATTCACAGTCACTTACGAACATTCGTGGAGTTACTCATGTATTTCGTTACGTAAATATATAATTTCATCAAGTAGAATATAGATATAATGATCAATTTTTATTTTTTTTATTTTTTTAACCAGTAATACAGAATATTTATTATGGATATGGACAGGTTTGAGTGAAACGAGATGCTACTAACACCAGTGGCACCAATATGGCGAACATTGACCAATCTCTGTTAACCCTTTTAGTCGCTTCTGTTCGTGTACTTCTAGTGAAAGTATTATAATGATGTATATGTTTTTAATAGGATGTGTTTCTTTATGGCATACACCACTTCCTCGTTTAAATATAACATATTACATTTCCACACAGTGTTTGTTCTTATTTTTGTTATTCTTATTTGCATCAAAACTCTTCATTCACATCCAGCACAACTATCGGAATAATGTTTTTATTTTAATGAATGATTTTCCCTCCTGGTTTATGTTTATTTCTGCATCGTTTTGATATGGTATAATCATTCGCAATCCCTGCTAAACTATGTTGTGTTTGCCAAATAAGGTTATGTATTGTATATTTCCTGATGACATATTATTTTTAGGATATCTTAGTTTCTGTTTAATTGTTGTTGCTTGTACAATTTGGCTGTTGGCTCTGTTTACTGTTCTGTTTCCCATGGTGTTCTCTGTTTTCACTCATCCTTCTCTGCTTTGACTCAACCCTTATCCCCTCACTTCCTCGCTATTTACTTTCAAACTATCTCCATCTCTACTTCGTATTTTCGGGAAAAATACAAGGAAGTTCTCTAGCCACGAGTTTCCAAAGACACATACACATACACAGTGAAAACAAACATTATTTATTAACCCCAGTAATATAGTCTTCAAAACCAACCTACACAATATAATCTGAATCGTTCGTTCTTGTACAGACTCAAAACACTTGCCCTGGTGTTTCAGGCACCAACCTACACACCATTACACACACAATGCTTATTCAGTCAACGAAGGTTTGACTGATACACATTACAAAGTCACATAGCAGATCAAACCTTCCCACACACACTAATATTAATAGAATAACCCAAAAAACGGTGACGGTCCTCAATAGAGGTTTTTCTGGTGCACTGTGACCGTCCTCAAAAGATACAGAGCATAACAAAAACCTTAGAAAACACCTCAGTGGCACTCAAAACAAAGCAATTTGTGATTAGGTGAGATAATTCCCCTCCATTACTTGCTACCACTCCTACATAATTATATATCCCAACCCCTCCCCCCCTTACCCTCCTTCCCTGAGGGTAACTGATCATTGAGGAGGGGGTCCTCAATGATCAGTTACTTTCCTCTTATTCCCCCTTTTATCGGGTAATTTTTGGTGCGAATATCCCTTCCCCGGCCTCTTTAACCCGTGGAGCCCCGGCTAGTTTTGTAATCTTTGTTCACCAGAACCCGGCCGGTTTTCAAAAAATGGTTTTATTCCAGAAACAATAGCGAATGGGTTAGGAATGAAGGAAAAACCACGAAAAACCGCTCAAAAAGCTTAAAGAATGGTCCTACAGAGCCCCCGAAAACGTATTTTACAAGAGTAAAAAATTGAAGGCAATTACCCCAAAAAACAGGTTATTGCACGCTCACGCGCACGCACGTGGACTTTGAGAGTTTTCAACCATCGGCACGGTTGCGTGGGATACGTACACAGTTCCCATACAAATCTGAGCCCTCTTGAGTGGCTACACCTGAGGTTACGGTCGGCGCAATTAGGGTGACGCGTCAGACGCGTCTCTGGGGCTGTGCGTTACATACATCGCCGACGCGTCAGACGCGTCGCTGGGGCTGTACGGGTTAACACGGGCGAGGCAGCTAGAGATCCTTGCAACAGAGAGACTTCTAGTACAAGGCCTCAGTGTCGCTCTTCAGCTCAGAGAGGGAGGATATACGTACCCTCAGCTCTCGCCTCATGATACGACCTTGCGGCAAAAATACAACTTTTTCACCCGCCAAATGCTATTCCTACTTGTTCATATGTTCATTATATAAGCCAAATAGGCGCATATGGATACGTAATAATTATATACAGTATATGGTACTATGACGATTTTCGTCAGAATAAAACCAAATACCTTTGCTTGGCGGGAGGGTTTGAACTGCCATAGCTTCGCAGTTTATGAGAGAATCGTGTCCATAGGCTCTATATATATGGCACCATAGGTGGCCACCATAATAAATTACTTAAGGGAACCACTGGGAAACAGTTATAGACTCTCTCTTTGTCTAGAACCAGAAGTCGAAAAAGTTTCTTCCCAGCAAGACTCATTATCACAAGTCATTAATATAATTTAGGGGCTCTGGAAGAAGGAGGGTAGAGTTATGTCCGACTCACAGTAATCATTTATTGAACAGAAGTAAACTATCATATACAATAATACAGTTTGTGTTACTACCCTACTAAAGTGGATATATGGTGTTCTGCCACCGTAAAGTATAAGGACACTTTACGTCCTCTATAGAAGGGTGGCAACACAACTTCCGCTAACAGGTGCCGGTGAACAAGTTAAACAATCCATATGGCGGACAAAGCGGGTGTTGGAAGTGGACAAAATAACCCTCTTTAGTATTCTGTGGCTACACCAATCATATTGGCTTCCCCATGGCCATAATTAATGAATTATTCGTAACTCTATAATCGTTGAGAAGCAAACATAATTGCACAAAACAATAATGGCCTTAAGTACCCATTTGATCCACTCCTGAAGTTATGACCTTTCCACCCATGCACCACATACTGTATATTAAAGTCTTGCCTTATTGATATTCCTTGTACAAACCATACATCTTATGTCACAAAGTCACTTTTGTAATAGCAGGTCACCATAACAATCGCATATATTCTGGCATACCACCTGTAATTTAACAGGAACATATTGATATTTTGTTAATAAGCCACACACCTTGCATTAAATAGTAACAAGTTAATCATAACTGGTGGACATAATATATTATTACTGTTATTACTGCATGGAGCGGCATTAACTTTGCGACAGGCACTCACTCCCAAGACACCACCACCACCACCACCACCACCAGGCACAATAACTAATGGCCACACTCTCCCACGATAATGACCACAAGTTAGCACCACGGGGAGGGGAACCAGGGTACGGAATAAATAGCAAGGAACACAACTGATTAGATTAGAAAATGGCTGACACTCATATTAATATGGTGATTATCTGTTAGTGCAATCAAATATTGCATTTTGTTTTGTGTTTGTAAAAATAATGGTTAGGATCATAGCCATTGGTTGCACTTTCACACTACAGTTTTTCCTAGGCTGGATGTTGCATGCCTACCATTTGGTTTCAATATCGGAAAACCTATGCAGTATTATTTACTGGAAAGAACAATAATTGCTTAATTGAGCCATATGTTTGATTGTTATTGATCTGTGGCTGATTTGGGTCGAGCCTACACATATGGCTAAATGCTTTGTTTAGTCTGAGGCCATTATAGCTCAACAGTCGGCACATATGGACCGAGAGTTCGTTTTGGTTCACGGCCAATTAGGCTTGTAGTGGGTTGAGTGACCGTTTCGGTCCATATTCGATTTTAGCATTTAAGGTAACACACGACCATATTTGTAGATGATTAAGTTATCCTACAAGCAATCTGGTTCCTTAGATACGGAATTGGGAGTGTCAATATTGAGTAACCTAAAACCTAGTCAACAATGTACAAAAGTTGTTAAGAAAGCAAACTAAATTATAGGTTTATAGGCAGACCTTTTGAGCATAAATCCAAGGATGTAATCCTCACTTAGTCTGTCCACTTATGGAATATTGTGTTCAGTCCTGGTCCCCCTACTACAAAAAAGATATAGACAAACTGGAGCGAGTTAAGCGTAGAGTTACCAATATTGTACCGAGTTTGAGGACAAACCATATGAGGAGCGTCATGAGGAATTTAGTATGTTTCCCCTAACACAGCGGATATTAAGAGGTGACTTAATTCAAGTTTTCAAGATCATCAAAAGCATTGATAATTTTAACTTCATTAAGTTCAGCACAAATGACCAGTCGAATTACTCAAGGGAAAATGGGTACAAAATAATTGGTAAATAATTTAACTCGCAAGAATCTAAACATGTCTTCTTTAATCGAGTTGTCAATCTATGGAATGGGCTTCCCTGAGATGTTATAGACTGCAACATCGTTGATTCTTTTAAAGTTCACGTAGACAAACAGCTTGCACGAAACCCACGGATGACTGCATTTGTAAATTAATATATTATTTCCTTAGTACTGTATTGTTATTATATTTACCCAATTGAATGCACACTTTATCATATCGTCTCTGAAAAACTGTTGGGTGCTTAAAACAGCAGTAATGTATAGAACAATTAACCTGGATGGGTTACAAGATATGTTGTTGCTTGGTTCCATTTGCACTCCTTTGTACTCTGTTAGAGATAAACAATATACCTATTAATTTAGTTTTTTATGAAAGAGTGGACATAAGTAAGATGGATACTAGAGTTTAAACGTATCATCAGCAGGAATAAGGCAGTTTTATGACAAGATGAAATATGGTGAATAAAATGTAACCCATTCTGCACGATTACGTGCCAATTCCTTTCATTCTGGCTATCATTAGACGAATATAATCTGCTACCGGCAGTGTGTTTACACCTTTGATCCTGGACATTAGTTCTGGGTTGATTAAACTCAATCAAGTACTATCTAGAATAAAGCAAAAATAGCGCCAATGTATCAGAGGAATAAAGAGGAATGAAAACACAAAGATGGAATAAAGGTATATAAAACGAGCTAAATGAAGTAGAACAAATACCAATAAATCCTGGTAGTAAAGAAAGTAATGGGTATAAATAATACGATATATGAAAGGGAAGGAGGAACATTATGAAGTCACAGAACGTAGTTGACAATGAAAGGAATACATAGTGAGAGAGAGAGAGAGAGAGAGAGAGAGAGAGAGAGAGAGAGAGAGAGAGAGAGATGGCGTGTACTTAGAGGAAGAAGGTGATAGTGTAAATCGAATATCATTTATAAATTTCACTCCACACAACAAACACCTCCCAAAGAAATTTATGAAAGCCTCGGATTCTACTGGGATTCGAACCTGGGTTAGCACATACACATTTTAACCCTTGTTTTGTGGGGCCGGACTTAAGTCTGTCTAGAGAAGAAAGGACTATGTGGCGGGGACCGACTTAAGGCGGTGTGCAATTTTGAGCAATATTTGGCTCTGAGAGACAGACGAGCGGTGGGAGGAGCGTAGGTCGGCTCTGACCGTTCGGCATGGGTCCCGCGCAGCAACTGACGTCGCCTCCACACACATCCACACTCACTGCCTCGCTACACAGGGAATTATGTAAGGAAATTACCGTAATTTAGGGATTTTTCCTTCGTCTTGCACGATCGTTGCAAGAGAACGCGTGATCGTAGAAGGATGGTTCTGGTGTCATTGGAAAGCTCAATTATCGCCCTTTCAGGGATACATAATTGTATTACGGTCTGGCTCTTGTTTATGCATGAAAAAGAGCACGGAAACAAGGTCGTTTAGGGTAAAACCACCCGCTTGGCGGGTAGTAGAAGTTACTGACGGGCCCGCTCGTAAGGCGTTAAACACTAACCATTACACCATCAAGACAGTTATAAGTACAGCACATGACCACGATTCATATTCATTGATCGAACACTGGATATTAATCTAATCATGTACTGTCCCCACCTGCTCTATGAATAGTCTAATGCTTACCCGAAAGGAAAGAACATTCATGGTGCCGACCTCGCTACGAAATATTTTGGAACATATTGATAATCTAATTTATTTATTTCACTCCACACACCAAACTCCTCCCAAAGAAATTAATAAAAGCATGTGATCCTACCGGGATTCGAACCTGGGTTACCACACACAAATAGTTAACACTCTAACCATTACACCATCAAGGCAGTTATAAGTACAGCACATGACCACTATTTAACGAATACTGGATATTAATATATTCATGTACTGTCCCCACCTGCTCTATGAATAGCCTAATGCTAAGGTGAAAGGAAAGAATTTTCATGGTGCACAGGTCATATAGACCGACCTCGCTACAAAATATTCTTGAACCTATTGATAATCTAATATATCAATTTCACTCTACACACCAAACACCTCCCAAAAAAATTATTGAAAGCATGTGATCCTACCAGGATTCGAATCGGGGTTACCACAAACAATGCCATATTGATTGGAGGGGAGTAAAGGAATACATTTCACGTAAAACTCAATTAACGTTTGCAAATAAAAGAGAGTAGTCGAGTGAGGAAATGAATGGACCTGGATATTTGTGAACAATTGGTGACTAAAGGTACTTTCTTTATTGATATTCCCTGGACCTCTTTCTTTTCTAATGATGCACACTCCACCTTGAGCCACATACAAGATTTTGTAAAAATTGGAATGGAAACTTTTATTCCTCATCAAAAGTACAGTAAAAGATCTAATTCACCTAAATGGTTTGACCATAATTGTGCTAGAGTAACTGAACAAAAAGCAATAGCCTACAATGCATACACAAGATCAAAAACACATGAAGCCTTTAATTACTTTAGAAACATCAGAAATCATGCCAAAACTGTATTAAACCTAACTAAATCAAACTTTCTCCATAAGCAGGCAAATAAACTTCTAAATAATCCAAATGATAACAAAATATTTTGGTCTACTCTTAACTCATTCAATCCAACTTCACTACTGCTTCATCCATTCCACCATTAAAATCTCCGACTGGCAATCTTGTAAGTGACCCACGAGGTAAAGCTAACCTTCTTGCAGATATTTTCTCCACCAACTCAACCTTAGATGACATAAATCAAGATGTCCCTGTACTTAATTTTAATTCACCTGAAATTCCCTCACTTAAGATCCACACCAGACATGTCAAAACTATTTTGCAGAATCTCTCAGTAGATAAGGCTCCTGGTCCAGATGAAATTCCTCCAATAGTACTTAAGAATTGCTCCTTGGTGCTCGCTCCTGTATTGGCAAAATTTTTCCGTCTGTGTACTCATACCTCATGCTTCCCAGTACCCTGGAAAGAAGCAAACATCCATCCAGTTCCTAAAAAAGGTGCCTCTTCAGATCCATCAAACTACAGACCAATAGCTATAACTTCCACTCTTGGCAAAGTTTTTGAAATTATATTAAATAATCACATAATTAAGCATCTGGAGAATAATAAATTAATCAGTGATAGGCAATATGGTTTTAGACGATGTCGATCAACTGCAGACATTCTTTGCCTTCTTACGCATCAAATCAACCAAGCTACAGACCAACATGGTGAAACACATACAATAGCACTGGATATATCAAAGGCATTTGATAGAGTCTGGCATCAATCCTTATTGTCGAAGATGTCACACTACGGCCTTGCATCATTAGTTCCACTAATTTCTTCTTATCTTCATAACAGAAAAATACGTGTAATGGTAGTTGGCCTTTATTCTCAATTTCACTCAATAAATGCTGGTGTTCCCCAGGGATCAGTTTTGGCCCCAACTCTGTTCCTCATTCATATCAATGATCTCATATCTACCACTCATAATCCAATACATTCCTACGCAGATGACTCAACACTCCACAGTTCCTTCACATTTACCAATTCTTTCACCCAACCCGATCTTATAAATTCAAAAATAAACACTGCAATTTCTCTGAACCGGGACCTTTCTAGAATTAGTGAATGGGGACAAGAGAATCTAGTTTCCTTTAATGCACAGAAAACCAAGTACATTCAATTTTCTAACCGACAGAATCTCACTGACTCCCATATATTTTTTAATGATGTAAATATTCCCACTTCCCCTAGTATTGACATTCTCGGTGTAACATTAACTACTAACTTGAGCTGGACACATTATGTTAGAGGCATTGCTAAGAATGCCTCTAAAAAACTGGGACTCCTGTACAGAGTTCGAGAATTCTTCACTGACGAGCAGTTGGCCGTAATATATAAAAGTCATGTGCGCTCTCAGATGGATTACTGTTCACCTCTGTGGGGTGGAAGTGGAGTGGTTGCATTGAGGCAGTTGGACAAAATTCAAAATAAAGCTATTAGATTAATCAATAACCCTGCAATCACACAGGACCTTCCTACATTAGCCATACGAAGAAACGTTGCATCCCTTGCATTATTCTACAGATATTTTCACAGCAATTGTTCCGAGGAACTTGCTTCAATTGTGCCGCCTCTCCACATCTTTCCCCGTAGAACTAGGGCAGCTGAGAGCGCCCATGAATTTACACTTTCTCCTCCACAATGCAGAACTTCTGCTTATCAGAATTCATTTATCCCCAGAGCTACTACTCTTTGGAATTCACTTCCCTCGAATTGCTTTCCACAAACTTACAATCAACAAATGTTTAAATCCAGTTGTTACAAACATTTTATGAATGGAGGATGCCTTTAGGCACATGGACCTTTTTGTTTTATCTGTGTTTTTCCTTCCTCCGTTCATTGTCTCTTAAAAAAAAAAAAAAAAAAAAAAAAAAAAAAAAAACACGATTTTGGGCTCGATGTGGTCCGATGAGGACAGCGTGGCAAAACGTGTTGCAATCAGCCACATGTTTGTGGTATATCAGGTAGCGGCGTATTTGCTTTGGGTACCACGTATTGATGTCGTGTAATTACCTTGTGGACGTCATGTAGGCATCGGGTTAAATCGGTATACAGCTATACACGTGTTGGCATCTGAGTGCATCGGGAACATTACAAAAAAAAATTGAATCACCCGATGTTGCCACGGCAATAACTCGTATATGTGTGAAAGAGGCTTAAGAAACGTAATTAGAAAATAAATACCAAAAACATAATAATGATACCTAAGAGATTCATAACACAATATATGCACAGTGAAGAGAGAACACAATATAGTATAATATAAAACAGGTGGATGGGACTGGTTTACCTTGATTGGCAACCCATCTAGGAGAAACAACCTTATAATAATCTGGGTGCTTACCTATGGGTGAAGCAGGTTAGTGGATGATCTAGCTGCTCACCACTGTAGAAAAATAGCGATTAAAATGCTTCATGGAAGGCCTCGGAGTCGAACAGACTAATATATTGAGTGGTCAACCCTTCAATAAACTGGCACGGGTTGAGTTTTTTTTTAAGCATTACATTCTACTCCTATTGCATATTTTTGGTAATGTTAGCCCTATTTCTGCCAGGTTTGCCCTTAAAATAACTTAAGTAACTCATAGAACATAAAAACCAGTTGTTGTCTGTTGACGGACAGGCTCCTGGAAAATATCATTTTTTCGGGACAGGCTAGTTTGGCCAAATCTGGACCGGCCAGCAAAAATTTATCGTTAGGGAACCTAAATGACACCTTAGGGAACGAATGACCAATATTCAGTTTGTATACAGGATAGTTTTTGGCGTGTCCGAAAATTGTGCCTATCATAGGTGAACGTTCAGGCCAATAGCAAAAAAAAGTTTCCTAACAAGTGAGCGTAGCAATTTTCGGAGTTTGGCAGGTCTTCTTTGGGACAGGTTGAATGAGAACAAATTTCCAGGAAGAAGGGAAGATATTAGAGGAGAGACAGAGACAAAAGAGTTTGCCGAGGCAGGGAGTCAGCACGGAAGCACAGTTTTTTAGTACAACAAGAGGAACACCATCCAGACCATACACCTTCCTAGTATTAAGCCCAGAGTGGGTAGAAAGTATTTTTTTTTGAAGAGATTAGGATATTAGGCATAAGTAGGAGAGGGGGTGGAGAGTGAGGAATAGCACCAGAATCATTCAAGGTGGACTTTTTAGCAAATGTTTGAGCGAAGAGTTCAGCTTTGTCATAGGAAGAAGTGATAGTTGTGCCATCAGAGTGGAAAAGGGGAGGGAAAGACGTGGAAGAAAAAATGTTGGAGAGGTTTTTGGCTAGATGCCAGATAGCTCGGGAAGAGCTAGAGTTGGATAGTTCAGTGCATTTCTTATTGATGATGTTTGGTAAGACGAAGAACAGATTTGGCTTGATTCCGTGCATAAACATAAGAAGAATGAGATTCTTGAGTTTTAAGGCGTCGGTACCATTTGAATGCTTCCTCCTTGTTGTGGACAGCAGAAGAACAAGCGTGAGTAAACCAAGATTTGTTTGCATAAGACTGAGAGAAAGAAAATTGAATGTATTCTTTCATGCCCAAGAGGATTACCTCGGTAATGTGTTCAGCACTCTCTGAGGGTCCGCGGCCACGGAAGCAAAAGTTATTCCATGGCAAATCAAAGAAGTACTGCCGAAGAGCCTCCCAGTTGGCCTAAAGTGCCACAAGCCCTGCTGGTTGGGAGGATCGGGTGGCCGTACCGGAGAGATAGGACAGGTCACAGATATTAGTTTATGGTCGGAGGAGCTGTGACGCATGTCCACGTGTGAGCATGCTGTACAGAACGCCTAGTCATGCCCCACTGTCGCTAGGATCGTCAGGGCAGGAACTTTGGCTGTAGTCTATGTAGAGTTTCCTAACTTAGTTCATGTGAGCCGTTGTACTATAAGTATTATGAATATGTATTTTGTTTTCATCTGAGTCAACGAGTTCTATTTTATATCATTAGTTATAAGTATTGTGTGTAAAACTTATTTGTAATGATGGGAAGAGACACAGCCACAGTTGGGGGCCAGTGGGTGCGCCAGGCGGGAGGTAGGCCTAACTCACTAGCACTCCCCCCCCCCCCCCCCCCCTCAGTGCTAGGGGAGCCTTTGTCTATCCCAGAGGAGAGAGAGAAATTACGTAATGGTTGTCAGTGGGCGGTCCTTAGTAGTTCACGTTGGGCTCACTAGAGGGCCGGGTATAAAAAGGGAAGTCTAGCCATTTTTTCATCAGAACTCATTAGGCAGAGCGACTTCTCATTTCCCTTGCTAACTATATATATTCTTCTGACTGATGTGAACTTTCTCTACTAACTTACATTCTTATCTCCTCTTTTCCCTGCCTGTTTAACTTCCATGGTCCCGTTGGTGCAGAGCTAGTCAGCCAACGTATTATCGCTTGAGTTCTCACGAGATACTTGCCTATTAGATAGCCTATTTTGGAAGGGTTAACTTAGAATAGGATTGATTTATGTTTGTTGCACTTGTATATGCATTTCCCTGGGTGTTATTATTATTATTCCTGTTTTCTGCTGGTCTAGGTAATGCTAGACTGGGGTAAGGCTTTTCTGTGTTACGAGTTGTTGTTTGATGCAGTGGTTAAGCGATAAACCTGCATACTCATTTCGGTTCAGTGAAGCCTAGGTTGTCTTCACGGCTGACTGTGTTGAGTTAATAATTTACAGTGCGTGAGGGCAAGAGCCTAACCACCCTGTATTTTATTAACAGTTTGTTTTTACTTTGTCAAGGAGCCGGGAGAAAACCAGATACAAGGGATCTGGATTTCTCAAAGTGCACTTGTTAGTTTTAACGTAATACTTTAAACAGTTGTGAGGACTTCGCTAGGCTACGAGCCGTTTTTGCTCAGTCACTGCTACCTTTTGCCCACAGTACCCCAGCTAGACTTTACTCGATTAGTAGATACAGAATAGTATTGAAGCTTTCCTTATGTATGATATTGTTTATGCACTATTGATTTCATGTGTTGTAAGCTTGGCTACTTTAGTGATTAGTGGCCCACGAGCACAATCCGAGTAGGCTATTGCCGTTGCATTTGCGGAGTACTTCTTTTTAATGTTTGCCATTTAATATTGCATATTCTTTTAATTATTCTTATGCCAATTTAAACCTTTAATAGTATTTAATTGCCAGTGTTTTTGCTTATTGAATTACTGTTCAAAATCCGATACGTACTTCTTACGAGCATCCGAGAAGCATCTAACTTTTTTCAGAAGATTCCTTGCTCGATGCTTAAGGACTATTAATTAACGTAACGTAATAGTGCCGATCCGAAGTAGAGGGTGGAGGACTTCTTAAGTTCTTAGTCAAGGGTGGATTACTTCGGCTTTGGTCAACACTATTCTTTGGTGTTGTTGTTTCTTACTTCATTGTTTGATTGTTGACCAGACTAGATAATTCCTGTCTCTTTATTAGTCTGTTGTTGAACACTAGTACCGAGTTCTTGTATACCCCGTTATAGCAGATTGAACTCTGGAGGGTATTGGTGTTTTTTGTTCGGCTGGCAGTACTCAGGGGTTGGGATCGTGTGTTTCCGTTGTGGCAGCGAGCCGTATTCGAGTCCTGATTGAGAGCCCTTGTGTACCCGAGTGCCAGTTCGTAACAAATGGCGACCTTGCTTAGGATTTTGTGAACAGTATAAATTTTTGCAGAGTTGTACAACATTTGTTTGTTTGTATTTTAGCGTGCATATTGAAGAATATTTGTTTTGTATGGCAATTAGTAAAGCATTTAAGAGACTCCAGTTAATTTAGTAATTAGTGCTTGCATAGGAAGTTTAACACTTTTGTCTCGAGAATTTTTTTGTGGACTTCAGTATGTCGTGCATTAGCACTGACGATGAGCGAGAGATGTCATTTGAAGGTGTGCCGTTAGTAACCAGTGAGGAGGATGCTAGAGTTTTTGTGAGTAAGCGGTACCACGTGACGGAGGAGAGGCTGACTGGGGTGGATGTTTGTGGCTTGCACCTGATAGCCAAGGTTTTGGGCATTTCCAATGTAGCAGGGATGTCCAAGGGGGAGCTGATTTCCTGGGTGTTGCGTGGGCGACATGGGGTTTCGGAGGAGAGGGCGTTTGGGGGGGTTCCTCCCCAGATCCCCTCTCACTCGACTCCCACAGTGCCGTCCACTCAGTTACCGGAGGTTAGCACTCTCCCACAGAGGGATGAGAATTGGCAGATTGGAGTGCCCTCGGGTGGTGCACGTGGTGGTTCCCCAGTTTTTGCCCCCCCCCTCCTTCAGTAGTGGCAGCTCCCTCTTCCTGCCTGTCTCCAGATATGGTATTTAGACTTAAGCTTGCTAAGATTGAGGCTAGGAAGCAGGAGAATGAGACCAGGAGGCAGGAGGATGAGACGAGGAGGCATGAGATTGAGGTTAGGAAGCATGAGGCTGAGCTTGGGTACGACTCGGAGAAATATTGTGCTAAATTAGATTTAGATAAGTCTCGTGCAGAGTCGACAGGGACTCGGATGGGCCGTGAGGGCCAAGTAAGAGAACAGTCCTTGGCCCAATTAGTCAAATTGGTGCCGGTATTTAGTGAAACTGAAGTCACAGAATTTTTTAATCGTTTTGAGAAGAAGTGTAGGGAGCATAATTGGCCTGAAGAGAAGTGGGCAGCTCTAGTCTCCTCAAGACTTACGGGTAAGGGTCTGAAGGCTTATGATGCACTGCCTTTAGAGTCTTGCATTGACTACCCAGAATTGAAGAGAGCTGTCCTACGGGCATACGAGTTGCAACCGGAAACATGTCGATTGAAGTTTCGGGGTGTTACAAAGACTAGGGAGGCGACCTTTCTTGAACATGCCCGGGACTTAAAAGATGCACTTAAAAACTGGACACGTTCTGAGAAAGCTGAGACGGCAGAACAGTTGACTGAGCTGTTTCTGCTCGAGCAGTTTTATAAGTGTACTGGTGCAGAAATGACTTTAACTATTAAAGAAAAGAACCCAAAAACTCTACAGGAGGCAGCTGAGATGGCTGACCTCCGGCTATCACTAATTCGTGGGTGCGGGTCTGCCCAGCGTAGTGAGGCAGGTAACAAGGGGCGTGACGCCCCACCCCCCCGAGTTAGTGATATACCTTATGCAAACAAGTACAAGAGCCATGATACCAAGACTGACCACAAGACTAGCACCGTCCCATTTAAGAAGGGGCCGGGCCCTTCCCAGTACCAAGGGAAGCCCAAAGGGGAGTTGGAGTGTTATCATTGTCATAAAAAGGGGCACTTTGCAAGAGTCTGTCCTAGCAAACCACCTACAGCAGCTGTGTCTTTGGACTGCAACATTGGTGTGTCTCCGAAGTCATCTGAGTTTGCCCGGGGCAGTTCGTCAGAGGCTGAGGCACAGCCAATGCAGAAGCACCTGGGAGGCTCGAACCCTGCTCAGGATGTTTTTTGCGACCATAGAGGGCGGGGTTGCGTGATGTGGGCGGGGCACAAGCATGGAGTAAAGGTCTTGCGTGATACAGGTACTTCCCAGACTCTGATGAAAAACTTGACTGGCTACCCTATAAACGCGGCTCGGGTGGTAGTGGTGCAGGGTATTAATGCAACTCGGTCATACCCGCTGGTGCGGTTGGAGGTGGATGGTGTGGCACATGAATTGGATGTCGGGATTGTGGAGAAACTGCCAGTGGAGGGCGTCGACCTTCTTCTCGGCAACGACTTTGCAATGCCCGCTTCTGAGGTTCTACCCTTAGTCGTTGCCGAGAGGCCGGCCGACGTGAGTAGGGAAGAGCAAGAGTGGGTCGAGCGGTGCCAGACACAACCCATGGCGTGTGTTGTCACCCGAGCTCGGGCAGCTAAAGTGCCACAGCCTAGTCCTCCGTCTTCAGACCAGCGGAGGAACGATCAACAGGAGGAGGCTAAAGCTGGAGTTGGTTTTAAGAGTTTTGACTCGGCGGCTCTCCTTGGTGATTCAGTATTAGCACCATTACTTAATTCTGGAGTAGCCCCTGGGCCTGTCATCGAGAGTGACGAGGCTGGGCATGACGAGTCTCCACGACAGCAACGTTATGTACATCGAGAGAGACAGAGGGAGCAGCCCAGTATCGGGGAAGGTCATGCATTGCTCCGGGAGCAGTTAGATCGCTTGGCACCCTCAGATATACGTCGGTTGCAACTAGAGGATCCTGAGTTCCAAACGTGTGCTATTGGAGCTGTAGGGCTCGACGAGGACGGCGATGCACAGCCAGGAGATTTTTTTTATTTAGAAGGCATCCTCTATAGGCGTTTTCAAGACCCTAAACGTAGTTGGCAAAAGGGGTCCGGAGTAGTGGACCAGTTGGTGGTGCCACGGGAGTGCAGGGATAGCCTACTGAGGTTGGCGCATGACATACCACTGGCAGGACATCTAGGGGTGCTCGAGCGGTGGCATGCTACACTTAAAAGCATGCTCAGGTGTTATTGTGCTGACAACGGTATGGATTGGGATCTTGGATTGCCTTATGTGCTGTTTGCTGCTCGGGAGGTACCTGGTGAGAGCCTGGGATTTAGTCCAAACGAGCTGATTTTTGGACATCCTTAACATGCTGAAAGAAATTTGGGGGGGACTGTGCAGCCTTGTCCATTATTAAAGTATGTGCTTGAAAGCCGTGAGCGCATGCTTAAGAGTCTGGAGATGGCAGGTAGAAATTTGACAGAATCACAAGCTTTGATGAAGGACAGGTATGATCGCAAAGTGAGGCTCCGGAAGTTCACTGTAGGACAAGAGGTATTAATTTTGTTGCCTTTGGTTGGTAACCCCCTCTCTGCGTAGTACACTGGGCCTTATCAAATTGTAAAACAAATTTCAGACTTAGATTACCTTGTTGCCACTCCAGACAGGAGGAAAAAGAACCAGTTATGTCACGTGAACCTTATTAAAGAGTATGTGAGGCGCCCCTCTGAGCCTCTCACTGTCCCTGTGTTGGCTTGTTGCGGCCGTGGTGGAGAAGGAGAGGGGGACAGTCAAGCTTCAGAGGAGGTGGGGATCAACATGTTTCAGCGGATCAGTGGGCGGGGAACTCGAGCCTTGGGGCTGACGAGGCTATAGCTCATTTGCCTGAGCCGCAGTTTGATGCTATCCGTCAGTTGTTCGGTTCATACCCCACTGTATTTGCTGAACACCCAGGCCTCACTACTCAGGCTATGCATGATGTTGACGTGGGGGACCATCTACCCTTTAAGTCAATCCCGTACCGTGTGCCCCCCATAAAACTACCAGCTCTGATGGATGAGTTGGAGTATATGCTCGGTAGAGGGTTGATAGAGAAAGGCACAGTTAAGTGGACTTCCCCCGTAACACTGCAGCCTAAGCCAGATATCAAGGTACGCTTTTGTATTGATTTCCGTAGGTTAAACGGTTTGACTCCAACTAACCCATATCCTCTTCCTCGGGTTGATGATAGTGTTGACAAAATTGGTAATGCTCGTTTTTTGTCTAAAGTAGATTTAGTAAAAGGTTACTGGCAAGTACCTTTGTCCGAGCGTGCTAAAGAGGTATGTGGCTTTGTTGTGGACGGGAGTACCTACCGGTGCAATGTTATGCCTTACGGACTTAAGAATGCACCAGCAACGTTTCAGAACCTGATGAATGAAATTGTAAAGGACATTCCAAATTGCACCGTATATTTGGACGATGTAATCATTTATGATGACGACTTTGAGAGCCATTGTGAGCACCTTGAGACCTTGTTCCGGAAACTTAGTGAAGCAGGTCTGGTAGTAAATTTGGCAAAGTGTGACTTCGTAAAAGCCACTGTGCAGTACCTTGGGTTTGTAGTGGGAAGGGGACAGGTGTGCCCTCCTCAGAACAAGGTACAGGCTATCAATAAATTTCCGCACCCAACAACCAAGAAGCAGATTATGAGATTCTTGGGTATGATAGGCTACTACAGACGCTTCATAAAAGGTTACTCAACGGTGTTGGCACCTCTCACAGATTTGTTATCTAAAGACAAAAAGTTTTTGTGGGCACCTGAGTGTGAAAAGGCTTTCACTTTGGTGAAACATTTGCTATGTACTCACCCGATACTCAGGGCCCCAGACTTTAACAGGCCTTTTCAGCTGGCAACAGATGCTAGTGGTGTAGGGGCTGGTGCCGTCTTGCTACAGACAGACAATGAAGGTGTGGAACACCCAGTAAGTTTCTTTTCTAAGAAGTTCAATGCTGCACAAAAGAACTATTCTACAATAGAAAAGGAATTACTGGCGATTGTGCTGTCGCTCAGGCACTTCGAGGTGTATGTTCCAGCCTATGGCCCAGTCGTGGTTATCTACACTGATCATCACCCTTTGAGATTCCTGAATCAATTTCACAATCGCAATATGAGACTGACCAGGTGGTCTTTGATGTTGCAGGAGTATAACCTGGACATCCGTCATATTGCTGGATGTAACAATGTGATCGCGGATTGTTTATCAAGGGTGGATGATCAGTCGTAGGCTATCACAGGTGTGTGGGTTTGAGTGGAGGAAAATAGGCTGCCCTTATAGTGCAGCCGGGAAAAACATATTAAAATATAAAAATCATATAAAAACTCTTTCTTTTGATATAGGTAATCGTATAAGTTTGTCATAGCCTATAGAGTTTGAGTAGTCCACGAACTATCAAACGGCTGAGCTGCTGTAAGCTCGCTCTGGGAGCATGATATTGTGTCTTTTTGCTATTGTTGGGAGGAGTTATAAAATGTGATTTTTTTTTTTTAATAATAAGATGTGTTTTGGTGATAAACTCAGCTTTGTTTTAGTGCCATGCGGTCGGTCGCTGGGTGTGAGGGGCTTGATGGGGTTCTGTGTTTGTCAGATTTTAGCTCAGGGTTGAGCAAGTAAAATCTTGGGGGGTGTGACGCATATCCACGTGTGAGCATGCTGTACAGAACGCCTAGTCATGCCCCACTCTCGCTAGGATCGTCAGGGCAGGAACTTTGGCTGTAGTCTATGTACAGTTTCCTAACTTAGTTCATGTGAGCCGTTGTACTATAAGTATTATGAATATGTATTTTGTTTTCATCTGAGTCAACGAGTTCTATTTTATATCATTAGTTATAAGTATTGTGTGTAAAACTTATTTGTAATGATGGGAAGAGACACAGCCACAGTTGGGGGTCAGTGGGTGCGCCAGGCGGGAGGTGGGCCTAACTCACTAGCACTCCCCCCCCCCCCCCCTCAGTGCTAGGGGAGCCTTTGTCTATCCCAGAGGAGAGAGAGAAATTACGTAATGGTTGTCAGTGGGCGGTCCTTAGTAGTTCACGTTGGGCTCACTAGAGGGCCGGGTATAAAAAGGGAAGTCTAGCCATTTTTTCATCAGAACTCATTAGGCAGAGCGACTTCTCATTTCCCTTGCTAACTATATATATTCTTCTGACTGATGTGAACTTTCTCTACTAACTTACATTCTTATCTCCTCTTTTCCCTGCCTGTTTAACTTCCATGGTCCCGTTGGTGCAGAGCTAGTCAGCCAACGTATTATCGCTTGAGTTCTCACGAGATACTTGCCTATTAGATAGCCTATTTTGGAAGGGTTAACTTAGAATAGGATTGATTTATGTTTGTTGCACTTGTATATGCATTTCCCTGGGTGTTATTATTATTATTCCTGTTTTCTGCTGGTCTAGGTAATGCTAGACTGGGGTAAGGCTTTTCTGTGTTACGAGTTGTTGTTTGATGCAGTGGTTAAGCGATAAACCTGCATACTCGTTTCGGTTCAGTGAAGCCTAGGTTGTCTTCACGGCTGACTGTGTTGAGTTAATAATTTACAGTGCGTGAGGGCAAGAGCCTAACCACCCTGTATTTTATTAACAGTTTGTTTTTACTTTGTCAAGGAGCCGGGAGAAAACCAGATACAAGGGATCTGGATTTCTCAAAGTGCACTTGTTAGTTTTAACGTAATACTTTAAACAGTTGTGAGGACTTCGCTAGGCTACGAGCCGTTTTTGCTCAGTCACTGCTACCTTTTGCCCACAGTACCCCCGCTAGACTTTACTCGATTAGTAGATACAGAATAGTATTGAAGCTTTCCTTATGTATGATATTGTTTATGCACTATTGATTTCATGTTTTGCAAGCTTGGCTACTTTAGTGATTAGTGGCCCACGAGCACAATCCGAGTAGGCTATTGCCGTTGCATTTGCGGAGTACTTCTTTTTAATGTTTGCCATTTACTATTGCATATTCTTTTAATTATTCTTATGCCAATTTAACCCTTAATTAGCGGCTCACCACATAAGTCGTATTTAATAAAGCTGGACTATGTGGCGGCGCTCGACATAGGTCGAGTGGCAATTTCAGCACGTAATGTTGCTGAGAGAGAGAAACAAGTGGTGGCAGGAGAGTAGCGAGCGTATGACTGCTCCAGACCACCGCGGCGAACATACTGACACGAATCCCAGCTCCCTCCTCCCTCTCTCACTCGCTATATAAGGAATTGTATCGGGAAAGTGGCTAATTACATGCTTTTTGCACTCGCGTTGCACGGTTATTGCAAGAAAACTAGCCATCATAAAAGGATCGTTATGGTGTCATTCGAAAGCTCTGTTTATGCCCTTTCAGGGATAGGTACTTGTTTTACGTTCTGGGTCTTATTTAGGCATGAAAATGATCACGTAAACAGCCCTATTTTGGCTAAAAACACCCCGCTGGGCGATACATATAAATAAACCGCATAGGCCGCTCGTAAGGTGTTAAACCTTTAATAGTATTTAATTGCCAGTGTTTTTGCTTATTGAATTACTGTTCAAAATCCGATACGTACTTCTTACGAGCATCCGAGAAGCATCTAACTTTTTTCAGAAGATTCCTTGCTCGATGCTTAAGGACTATTAATTAACGTAAACGTAATAGTGCCGATCCGAAGTAGAGGGTGGAGGACTTCTTATGTTCTTAGTCAAGGGTGGATTACTTCGGCTTCGGCCAACACTATTCTTTGGTGTTGTTGTTTCTTACTTCATTGTTTGATTGTTGACCAGATTAGATAATTCCTGTCTCTTTATTAGTCTGTTGTTGAACACTAGTACCGAGTTCTTGTATACCCCGTTATAGCAGATTGAACTCTGGAGGGTATTGGTGTTTTTTGTTCGGCTGGCAGTACTCAGGGGTTGGGATCGTGTGTTTCCGTTATGGCAGCGAGCCGTATTCGAGTCCTGATTGAGAGCCCTTGTGTACCCGAGTGCCAGTTCGTAACAGAGCCCAAAGGAGAGAACAGATTTACAGTATAAGCAGAAGGGTTAGAGGTTAGAAATAAGTTAACAAAATTGGGCCGATCTCCAAAGCGATCCGGGATACAGGTGGGTTGCTGAACCAGTTGCTCTAGGTCATATAGGATGATCACCAGGTTAGTCAGTGGAAAGAGAGGAGAGCCATCGGAGGTGGTGAACGTTGAAATCTACTAGGATGTAGATTTCTGCGAAAAGAGAGATGGATAGTATGTCTTCCACTTTAGAAGATAGGTAGTCAAAGAAGTTTGGAATGTTGGTAGAGTTGGGGGAGAGATAAACAGCGGAGAAATATTTAGTTTGAGAATGACAAGAAAGCTTTGGTGACCGGTCAACTCAACCAGTAGACCATTTCAACCAGTAGCTCTCAACCAGAATCAAATCAACCAATACGGTTAGGTTAGTTTAGTACTATATTTTGGCACTGGCTTGGTTGGTCTTGGTTGATTTGGCACTGGTTGAGAGCTACTGGTTGAGATGACATGGAACCGAAAGCCTTAGCCAGAGAGTTGAGAATACAGAATAATCAAAGTTGGGAACACGAGAGAAAGCAAGACTCTTGCGCACATATACGCAACATCTGAGGATACAGAGAATGTCCAACTGTCAGTAGTCCCAGACACCTGAGTTTCGTTAAGAAAGAGAAGATCAGAGTTGGCAGAGGAGAGGTGTTGTTCCATAGAGTGGAAGTTAGAAGAAAGGCCACAAATATTACAGAAATGAATAGTAAAAGAAGAAGGTGGTGGTCCAGAGCATTGTGTCGAGTCATTTCCAGGGGACAGACCTATTGGGGCATTTCTATTCCCCTCCTGGGGACTCTGAGGCGGGTCGAATATCTGTCATAAACTATTTCGAAAAAGGATTGTGTAGTATGTAAGGTGTTTCTTGTATAATATATGGATGGGAGGAGAAGGTATTTTGGAGGGCAGGCTGTGGTTGCCCTCAATATTGATGAGGCACAGAAAGGATCAGCTAGAGAGGCCAGGTGGGGAAACAGGAGTTCCAGCTGTCCTTATCAGCCACCTAGCACTCCCCAGGAGTACCGCCCTGTTCGGCTGGTCTCTACAGCCTCCTCCTAACAATTCTGGAGGTGAGATTCCCGGTCCCAACCTCCAGGGGCTATCTGCACCACAAAGTGATGGGCAGTGGGCTCGCCACATCCCTACTCTATAAATATTATACATTTATTATAAACAAATAAATATAATAATACATAAATGCATAAATAAATAAATATATAGGTAAAACGCTGATAAAGGTACCGTCGGTCAATTAAAATACCGATTTTCATTTGCACATTACGCATGTAAAAACTTTCTGTATATAACTGTCATTGGTATATTCATATAGAGCACACTCTAAGCTATTCATAAGTCACTTACAACACTAAAATCAGCTTACAGTAGCCATGTAATAACATGGTGAACCTTCGTGAAAGTGGCGCGAAACGGCGAATTTATTGGTGGATGGAGGATGGTTCCCAGATGTTGCTACCACCCTATAAAGTTGGTAATTTAATTCATATCTTTCTTATACCCCCTACATATGATTCAGAAAGCCTTCAGCTTATCATAATAATATGCATATTTCGTACCTAGGTCACATAATAATACGTAATTTGAATACTTACCAAAGTCGATGTTAGGCCATCAGAATTGTCTCAACATTATCCTATTTTCACCAATTTAAGCAGCTCCTCGTTGTCATACACGACGTTCAGTTATTCACAATTGTAAATCATGTGTGGAAATGCTGATACTAAAGCTACATTCTCCATATTAGCCTGAAATATGACGAGAAACGGAAAGTCCGCCATTTTTCTTCACTGAATGAGTAAGACTAGCCTGATAGTTCATAACCCATTACACTATTCTTCAATTATATACGAAAACTACATAAAAGCATGTCAATAAAAAAATGTAACACATTTATTACACAATTCGCGATTTATAGCCATTATTTCCAAGGTAATTACAAAAAATTACAATTAGACATCGTAGTTCGGAAAATGGCTTTGGCTTCAACTTGATACACTTATGGTGACCATATCTTACTTTGAAATATATAGAATATAACATATAAGAGGTAGATTTATGCGATAAAGGTAGCATCAGGCCACCCAAAACAATGGTACATTTATTGACTGACCGCAAAAATCGCGTACGTTTTTATAAAAATCTGTATTTTGCCACAGGCTGCTCATCATACCTCTGGCATCGTACACAGAGTCAGCTGTTTACTGCTAGTTCGATAGGAACCGCTATTTTGAGTGCAGGTGATGTGGTTTTATGATTATTCAGAAAGTTATAGACCTTGTACGCACCGCGAATCGGTGAATCTTGCTCTGCCTCGCACATATATTCACTTAATAACTTGTAGGACCTATGGAAATGCTTAAATATGATATATTTTACCTTTAAAGTGACGAGTGAGAGTGTGTGCTTCCAGCTGGCATGTGTAAACAAACCGATGAAGAAAGAAAGGAAGTATAATCCCCAGCCGAAGTCGGTGGTATCCAATTACGGTAGGCGAGACCAGAGTACTTTTATATATATATATATATTATATATACATATATTCTGTATATATATACATATATACAGTATAAATGCACCGTTGTTTTTCAATAAATGTAATTCGTAATTTTTCATTATCACTTTTCCGAGCAAACAGAGGGGAACAAAATTAATGTAAAGGGATAAAAAGAGTTCATACTGCCTCGAGAAAATACACTCTGGCCAGAATAAGAAAATACAAGTGGTCTTGAAGGAGCGAGGAAAATGTAAGAAGAGGTGAACATTTCCTCCACAAAAAAAAGGTAAATGTACTGCCAGGTCGGTCGAGGTGGATGTGTAAGGCTGTGTGAATATACAGTATATGTGTGAGGGAAAGTGAGAGAGAACATATTACTCTCCAAGTATGTGTGTGTGAGAGAGAGGTTAACATAGATAGATACATTGGCCACACTCTGCAAGGAGGCCAGGGTACACTACTAGTGTAGTTCATGCGCTGGCAACCGAGGTGGTGCGATGAATATCCAATAACATATATTAAAATCCAGCGGCACTTGGCGTTGTCTTGCCAACGTCAATCAGCAACGTAGTGTGGCAACTACTGCTTCTCAGGGTTTCTTTTTAAGCCGGCATAGTATACTGTCATATATATATTTTGTGTTATGTTGTGTTAATAGATACATGTGTAGATAACACTAATGCGACAATCAAACATGATTCTATTGGTTGACTGAACTTGTGAGGTTCATGGCAACTCGTACACTCGTCATTGTTCTCTCGCTCCCCATACGTTTCACATGACCGAACCATCTCAAGGTGTTCCTTTTCACACTCTCTTGCACATCAACATCCACACCACAATACTCTCGTACTTCCTGATTCGTCTTTCTATCTCTCCATGTAACTCTACATGCACTTCTCAAAAAATCTTATATCCACCCTCTAACTCTTGATTTTACAGTATGTCTCTCCAACAACGTACATGCATCATACTATACGTCAATGTCGTCGGGATTACCAAATTATCATGCAGTGACTTGTTTACTTCCATGCTTACTACCCTATTCCTTGTCACTGTTTTCAACGTTCTTACAACCCTCTTTCCTTGTTGTACCATATCCCGCACATCATCCTCTACACTACCATCTGTACTCATCACACTGCCCACATACTTAAATTTGCTGATTCTCCATAACGTGACCTTTTATCCTCATCTCACACTCTGTGACTGCACCCCTTTCAAAGACCATATCCTTACACTTCCCACATTTACCTCCAGGTTCTGTTTCTCGCACACACTTCCAAACTTCTTAACCAGAACCTGGAACCTCCATTCATTATCAGTCATCCGATCTGTATCATCATGAAACAGCATTGCATACAACTTCCACTCCCTCCTCACACTTAACAGGGGTACACCAACATCCACTCTACTTCCTCATATTTCTTTTATGACTCATCCATATACTGTATATAGAGAACAACCGTGAGGCAAGCACACATTATTTCTTTAACCCTACATTGGATATACAAAACTTGCTCTGTTCGTTCTCCACAAGCACTGCCACCTGTGCACAATCATATATGCTCTTCGACACTTTCAGCATCATATCAACGACTCCATATATTCTCAATATTTTCTACAAACCTTCTTTGTCAACTCTGCCATAGGTCATGTCTCCAAACCTTATAGCATGTCCGGGATAATCTGTGCCTTGAAAATCTGCAAAGTGTGCCTTCCGTATAAGTATCAACGTTGCCCAATACTCTAGTTTGAGATAGTTCATGCTATGTCAAGGCGACATACAACATTGTGGCCAAAACACCACTATTATGATTCTCACACTCAAGTTAGCTGAATGTATAACAAATATCAATGTTCTCGTTATATACTGTATATGTACAGGCCGAACTTGTTGCCACCAGATATTTACACTTTAGTCTCAGTACAAGAGAACTTTAGACCCAAATACTCAGACTGCTTGTGTGGTGTGCCAAGAACATTATGAGGATCTCCAGCGACTCTGATAGCATCCTCACAGTTTCCACAAAGTCAAGGTTACTAATTATATCAGTGCCATCAGTTACTACCCGAACTTATCTCATTAACCATTATTTTAAAAATGGAGGAGTACAGTACCCCAACTTTCCCCATGAAGGACACACTTGCGTCAAATCAATTGAACAATTGACTTGAGACATAATACAGCATGGCGGCACGAAGGGTTGGCGTTATAATTAGTTTAGGTCTAGCAGTGGTAGTTTTAACAATGTGGGAATAGTTTTGTGCTGCTCAGTAACATACAAATGTGTGTTCTTCTTCTTGCTAACATTACACGAAATCGTGAAGCTGAAGACGACCTTTAACAATGAAAGAAGTAACAGTTATTGCATTTGTCCATTTGACTCCCATAGACTCTTTCTAAAGTAAAATACATAATCAAACAATAATCTAACATTTAATTTAATATAATGGATAAATGCCCCATGGTGTAGTGGAAGGGTGAAGTAGGAATGCCATGCGTGTATTATGCCACACACTGTAAAGTATTATTGCTGTGTAAAGGGCGTTTTTTTAACATAATACGATAGCCATACTGCACGTATCTTTTGATTATGAAATACATTTCTTAGACAAAATAATGAAACCTAATACTATTCAAATATACGAAAACAATCCTTGTTCAGTAAAATTATGCTTCCCAGTGTGTTCTCTTATAGTTTATATTTAATTAACAGATAATAATAATGGTCAGTATTAACTTACTGGAAATACAATACAAAGAAATATTGTCAGTTCCAGGGCTTATCACGCTATAATACTCCGAATATCAAACACATGGTCATTCTGGTCGAGACAGCTTTGTCTGTATCCATGAAATTACCGTAATTGTGTTGTTTTGATTATACAACTGGATACTTGACGATAATAGGTGAAAAGCCAGTCAAAATATTGACTAATCTTTACGTCTTTCTAAGAACCTAAAACATTGCTAAGATTACAACATTGCCATAACTATTCTATGTTGAAGCTTTTTCTCAAGCACCATGTGTTTCATAGACAAAAAATAACACATCGATGCCTATTCACGAAAGCAAACTATTAGTAACAAATGTTATGCCTCCTTTAACAGCATGTTTAGAAATTTTAAACAGGTGAATACAGATACTTTTATATTTCTTTTTAACTCATACTGTCTACCAGACTATGGTATTCCCCTCTGGAATCATAATTCTTCTTTTAAATCTAATATTTTTAAAACTTTTAAAATAGCTTTTAATAAATCACTTAAGCGCATATGTCAGGTGCCAGCCTATGCCAGCAGTCATATCACGGCAGCTCGATGCAACCAGTTGCTTCTTGACCATCATACAGCATTGGTTCAAGCTCGCTATTGTAAGATAATACTAAGGTCACAAAACCCTATCATTAAGTTCAATATATCTATTATTAAGGAAGGGTTCATGATGCAGCATGTAATAAATCTCTTTAGAAATGTATACAATGTTAATATACTGGGAGAAGAGGTAGATGTACTGAAAGCCAGGATAGAGTGGGTTCAAAGGCATGAGGACAGACGAGGCCCTTGCATATATTATGGGTACTAGTTCTTACAAGTTGTCATAGGTTCTGCTGTTTAGGTTTTATTTCATGTCATATTTATATTAATTTACTTATACACTGTTTTTCAAATTTCTAACAATATTCAGATATACTTTTAGCTTGATAAGCTGATAAGCTAAAGTGATATATTACTTTTATTGTTGGAGGTTGCTTTTAATTTAACGAATAAACATATTTTTTCTGTACAGTAATACAGTAACAGCTATACATTATTAGTTATATTTTTTTGTTGATTATGTATATTTTACTTTCGACTAAATGAAAGCTACTGTAACAACGCGTAAACACTGTATTAACCCGTCCAGCCCCGGCTAGTTTTGTAATGTTTGTTCACCAGAACCCGGCCGGTTTTCAAAAAATGGTTTTATTCCAGAAACAATAGCGAAGGGGTTAGGAATGAAGGAAAAACCACGAAAAACCGCTCAAAGAGCTTAAAGAATGGTCCTACAGAGCCCCCGAAAACGTATTTTACAAGAGTAAAAAATTGAAGGCAATTACCCCAAAAAACCAAGTTATTGCGCGCTCACACGCACGCACGTGGACTTTGAGAGTTTTTAACCATCGGCACGGTTGCGTGGGATACGTACACAGTTCCCATACAAATCTGAGCCCTCTTGAGTGGCTACACCTGAGGTTACGGTCGGCGCAATTAGGGTGACGCGCCAGGCGCGTCTCTGGGGCTGTGCGTTACATACATCGCCGATGCTGTGCCCCTATGCCCCTTTAGGTACCCTCTTCATGCATTTAAATGGCTGCTGCAGCTTCAAAACTCCCGCCTCCTACCGCCAGCCCAGCAAGTGAAACCCTGCCACGTCTACATCATAGGCGAGATGAAGGCGGTGTTTGTGACTCGACCTGAGAGTCTTATGTGGCACCACAACACGTAGGACATGCATTATGTAGCACACACCAGAATTGTTAGGAGGAGGCTGTAGACGCCAGCCAAAAATACGGTACTCACGGGGAGTTCTAAGTGACTGATAAGGACCGCTGGAACTCCTGTTTCACCACCTGACCTCCCTAGGTGATACTTTCAGTGTCTCATCAATATTGAGGGCAACCACAGCCTTCCCTCCAAGACACCTTCTCCTCCTATCAGTACATCATACTACAAACACCTTACATACTACACTAACTTTTCCAAGTAAACCAAAATTACGAAACCTCGACACGCCTCGGAGTCCCCGGTGGGGGGGGGGGTGACCAGAAATGCCCCATCAGTCTGTTTCCTGGTAACGACTCGCCAAAATGCTCTGGACCACCACCTTCTAATCTTACTATTTATTTCTGTAACATTCGTGGCCTTTCCTCTAACTTCCACTCTGTGGAACACGACCTCTCCTCTGCCAACCCTGACCTTCTCTTTCTCACTGAGACTGAGTTGTCTGAGACTACTCACAGCAATACCTTCTCTGTATCCTACTACTATCTCTATCCTCAGTTTCTAGCCAAAGGTGGACGTTGCGTCTATGTACGCAACAATCTTGCTTTCTCTCGTGTTCCCAACTTAGATTCTTCTGAATTCTCAACAAGCCTACATCTTTTCTATCTTAAACGACCTAGAGCAGTTAGTCCAGCATCTCATCCGTATCCCAGATCACTTCGGAGATCGGCCCAACATTCTTGACTTATTTCTAACCTCTAACCTTTCTGCTTATACTGTAAATCTTTTCTCTCCTTTGGTTTCCTCCGACCATAAACTAAGATCTGTCACCTGTCCTATCTCTCAAGTACGGCCAGCCGATCCTCCCAACCAGCGGCGCTTGTGGCACTTTGGTGCTGCCGACTGGGAGGCACTTCGGCAGTACTTCTTTGATTTCCCATGCAATGACTTTTGATCCCATGGCCTCAGAGAGTGCTTAATGCATTACCGAGGTAATCCTATCGGGCATGGAAGCATACATTCCATTTTTATCTCTCAGTCTAATGCAATTTTTTGTTGGTTTACTCATGCTTGTTCTATTGCTGTCCGCAACAAGGAGGAAGCATTCAAACGGTACCGACGACTTAAGACTGAAGAATCTCATTCTTCCTATGCTTCTGCCCGGAATCAAGCCAAATCTGTTCTTCGAAGAGACTTGCCAAACACTCTTTCATTAAAAATAAATGCACTGAACTATCCAACTCTAGCTCTTCCCAAGCTTTCTGGCATCTAGCCAAAAACCTCTCCAACAATTTTTCTTCCTCGTCTTACGCTTCCCTTTTCCATTCTGATGGCACACCAATCACTTCTTACTTTTCAAACTCTTTCCTCAAACTTTTGCTAGAAACTCCACCTTGGATGATTCCGTGCTATTCCTCCCTCTCCACCCCCCTCTCTCCTACTTATGCCTAATATCCTAATCTCTTCTAAAGATGTACTTTCTACCCTCTCTGGGCTTAATGACTAAGAAGGCGTACGGTCCGGACGGCGTTCCTCCTGATGTACTCAAAAACTGTGCTTCCATGCTGACTCCCTGTCAAGGCAAACTCTTTCGTCTCTAACTCTCCTCTATCGTCTTATCTTCTTGCTGGAAGTTTGCTCTAATTAAACCTGTCCCAAAGAAGGGTGACCGCTCTCAACCCTCCAACTATCGTCCAATTGCTCTCATCTCTTCTACAGTATCTCTAAAGGTTTTGAAACTATTCTTGCTTCCAAATTTCTTAAGCATTTCTCTTCTCATAATCTACTCTCAGATCGCCAGTATGGCTTCCTTAAAGGCCGCTCTACTGGTGATCTTTTTTTATATCTTACTAACTCTGGGTCATCCTCCTTTCGGGCCTTCGGTGAGACATTTTCTATTTCACTAGACATATCGAAGGCCTTCGATAGAGTCTGGTACAAATCTTTCATTTCTAAACTACCATCCTTCGGTTTCTATCCCTCCATCTGTGCCTTTGTCTCTAATTTCCTTTCCGGCCGTTCCATAGCTGCGGGATGTGGATGGCCCTTGCTCACCTATCAACTCCGGTGTTCCTCAGAGCTCTGTCCTATCTCCCACTCTCTTTCTAATTTTCATAAATGATCTTCTCAACTGTACCTCCAGTCCCATCCATTCATACACAGACAACTCTACCTTACAGGTACAAAAATAATACTTGCATTAATATACAGACCTCCAGCTCAATCAGTACAAACTGACCGAGAAATCTATGAGCAAATTGCAGACGTAAGTAACTCGCAAGATACCGTATTTTTTGGCGACTTCAATTTACCTGTGACCAAGTGGAGAGATAGTATTACTTCACATTCTGGACAAGACCTGTATGCAAACTTGCAAGAGAGTTCGCTATATCAACTTGTTATATCTCCAACCCGTGGAAATAACGTCCTTGACCTTGTACTTTCAACAAAAGAATAATTGATAGAGAATTTTAATGTCGGTGATGAAGTTAGTAACAGCGACCATCGTAAGATAACTTTTAGCTTAAATGTTACTATTAACGAACCAAATAGCAGCATCGAGAAATTCCCTAATTTCAATAAAGCAAACTTTTCTAAACTTAGAGCAATGTTTAAAGAAACTGACTGGAGCTTTCTAATTAACAATAACGACATTAATACACCTTGGGAAGTATTCGAAACTACTTACCTAAAAGCAGTGCAAGACTGCATACCATCAAAAATATGGCATACAGGCCATAATAATAAGCCCAAATGGTGGAATAAAGATATTTCAAACTGTCTGCTTGGTAAAAAGTTTGCTAATGATAGATTAAAATCCTCACAAAATGATGAAGAACGGATGAAATTTGTAGAGATACGACGCAAAGCCAAAAAGTTAATTAAGGAAAGTAAAAAGACCCTGGAGCTACATGTTGTGAATCAAAGTAAAACAAACCCGAAAGAATTCTATAGTTATATCAGAAAGAAAAAAGTAGTTACTTCAACTGTTGGACCGTTAGTCGATGAAAATGGAGAATATACCAAAGACGAAGTACAAATGGGTAATGCCCTCAATACCTTCTTTGCATCAGTCTTTACAACAGAAGACCTCAGTGATATCCCTACATCATCGCCGATTCAGATTGATAATTCAGATGTTCTAAGCAATATCACCGTTACAGTGAGAGAAGTATTGAATTGTTTAGATAAACTCAAGGTAATTAAAACGCCTGGACCTGATACAATCTCACCTAGAGTTCTAAAGGAAGCTAAGGATGAGCTCTCTAAACCACTGACATTGCTATTCAATAAATCCTTGCAGTCTGGAACTATGCCTGATCAGTGGAAGCTAGCCAACGTAACACCGATATTCAAAACAGGCAGCAAATCCCTACCCAGTAACTATCGTCCAATTAGCTTATCCTCAGTTGTATGTAAAATGCTAGAAACACTCATTAGAGACAGACTCGTGTATCACTTAGAGGAAAATAACATACGTCAAGATACTCAACACGCCTTTCGTAAAAAACGTTTCTGTTTAACAAACCTCTTAGACTTCTTCCACAATATCCTCAACCTCTACAATGAGAGTAAAGCTGTAGATATTATATACATTGATTTACCAGGTGGATGGGACTCGTTAGCCTTGGTCGGCAACTCATCTAGGGGAGACACCCTTATACAAATCCGGGTGGATGGGACTCGTCTGCCTTGGTTGGCAACCTGTCTAGGGGAGTAAACCAGATACAAATCCGTACTGCTTATCTAAGGGTAAGGCAGATTAGTTGATGGATTAGCCGAACACCACTGTAGAAAAATAGTGCTAACAAGATACACAGAGGGCCTCGGAGTCGGACGGATCCTAAATTGAGGGGTCAATCCTGTAAGTCCTTCACTAAACTGGCTCGGGTTGTCCCTCTCACAGGGAATAGGTCCGCTCGGGGGCTTTCTGTGTATGGCCACCCTCGTAAGGGGAGTAAGGCGTCCGGCAATAGATAGATAGATACATAGATTTTCAAAAGGCCTTTGACAAAGTTCCCCCACAAACGTTTACTGCTAAAACTAAAAGTGCATGGAATACAAGATGGTGTGTTGAAATGGATAGAAAATTGGCTCAGCGACAGAAAGCATAGAGTAGTCATAAACGGTAAGGCATCTAAATGGACCAATTTAAGTAGCGGGGTACCCCAGAGATCAGTACTAGGACCAATTCTCTTTCTAATTTACATCAACGACATAGATGAGGGTCTCACCTGTACAATCTCAAAATATGCTGACGTAACAAAAATTGCAAATAGCGTACTCTCAAAATAACAAGTTGACGATATGCAACACAATCTAGATAAGTTGTCATGTTGGGCCCAAATTTGGCAAATGAGTTTCAATGCGGATAAATGTAAAGTACTACAGTCATATCGGATACCAAAATGAGAAAGCAAACTATTCGATGAATGGCACTCAGCTTAAGAATGTAAACAGAGAAACCGATCTGGGAGTAACAATATCGAGTAACCTAAAATCGAGTCAACAATGTTCAGAAGTTGTTAAGAAGGCAAACAAAATAATTGGATCTTCTGATCACTGTCTGATACAGGCCACCTGTCTATCACTTACCACACCTTCCCACTCTGAACCTGTTTTGGTGACTAAATGGCATTACGATAGGGCAGACTGGGAGGGTCTTCAAGGTTTCTTTATTGATATTCCCTGGACCTCTTTCTTTTCTAATGATGCACACTCCACCTTGAGCCACATACAAGATTTTGTAAAAATTGGAATGGAAACTTTTATTCCTCATCAAAAGTACAGTAAAAGATCTAATTCACCTAAATGGTTTGACCATAATTGTGCTAGAGTAACTGAACAAAAAGCAATAGCCTACAATGCATACACGAGATCAAAAACACATGAAGCCTTTAATTACTTTAGAAACATCATAAATCATGCCAAAACTGTATTAAACCTAACTAAATCAAACTTTCTCCATAAGCAGGCAAATAAACTTCTAAATAATCCAAATGATAACAAAATATTTTGGTCTACTCTTAACTCATTTAAATCCAACTTCACTACTGCTTCATCCATTCCACCATTAAAATCTCCGACTGGCAATCTTGTAAGTGACCCACGAGGTAAAGCTAACCTTCTTGCGGATATTTTCTCCACCAACTCAACCTTAGATGAAATAAATCAAGATGTCCCTGTACTTAATTTTAATTCACCTGAAATTCCCTCACTTAAGATCCACACCAGACATGTCAAAACTATTTTGCAGAATCTCTCCGTAGATAAGGCTCCTGGTCCAGATGAAATTCCTCCAATAGTACTTAAGAATTGCTCCTTGGTGCTCGCTCCTGTATTGGCAAAATTTTTCCGTCTGTGTACTCATACCTCATGCTTCCCAGTACCCTGGAAAGAAGCAAACATCCATCCAGTTCCTAAAAAAGGTGCCTCTTCAGATCCATCAAACTACAGACCAATAGCTATAACTTCCACTCTTGGCAAAGTTTTTGAAATTATATTAAATAATCACATAATTAAGCATCTGGAGAATAATAAATTAATCAGTGATAGGCAATATGGTTTTAGATGATGTCGATCAACTGCAGACATTCTTTGCCTTCTTACGCATCAAATCAACCAAGCTACAGACCAACATGGTGAAACACATACAATAGCACTGGATATATCAAAGGCATTTGATAGAGTCTGGCATCAATCCTTATTGTCGAAGATGTCACACTACGGCCTTGCATCATTAGTTCCACTAATTTCTTCTTATCTTCATAACAGAAAAATACGTGTAATGGTAGATGGCCTTTATTCTCAATTTCACTCAATAAATGCTGGTGTTCCCCAAGGATCAGTTTTGGCCCCAACTCTGTTCCTCATTCATATCAATGATCTCATATCTACCACTCATAATCCAATACATTCCTACGCAGATGACTCAACACTCCACAGTTCCTTCACATTTACCAATTCTTTCACCCAACCCGATCTTATAAATTCAAAAATAAACACTGCAATTTCTCTGAACCAGGACCTTTCTAGAATTAATGAATGGGGACAAGAGAATCTAGTTTCCTTTAATGCACAGAAAACCAAGTACATTCAATTTTCTAACCGACAGAATCTCACTGACTCCCATATATTTTTAATGATGTAAATATTCCCACTTCCCCTAGTATTGACATTCTCGGTGTAACATTAACTACTAACTTGAGCTGGACACATTATGTTAGAAGCATTGCTAAGAATGCCTCTAAAAAACTGGGACTCCTGTACAGAGTTCGAGAATTCTTCACTGACGAGCAGTTGGCCGTAATATATAAAAGTCATGTGCGCTCTCAGATGGATTACTGTTCACCTCTGTGGGGTGGAAGTGGAGTGGTTGCATTGAGGCAGTTGGACAAAATTCAAAATAAAGCTATTAGATTAATCAATAACCCTGCAATCACACAGGACCTTCGTACATTAGCCATACGAAGAAACGTTGCATCCCTTGCATTATTCTACAGATATTTTCACAGCAATTGTTCCGAGGAACTTGCTTCAATTGTGCCGCCTCTCCACATCTTTCCCCGTAGAACTAGGGCAGCTGAGAGCGCCCATGAATTTACACTTTCTCCTCCACAATGCAGAACTTCTGCTTATCAGAATTCATTTATCCCCAGAGCTACTACTCTTTGGAATTCACTTCCCTCGAATTGCTTTCCACAAACTTACAATCTACAAATGTTTAAATCCAGTTGTTACAAACATTTTATGAATGGAGGATGCCTTTAGGCACATGGACCTTTTTGTTTTATCTGTGTTTTTCCTTCCTCCGTTCATTGTCTCTTAAAAAAAAAAAAAAAAAAAAAAAAAAATGGCTTTATAGGCAGGTCATTTGAGCATAAATCCAAAGAAGTTATCCTAACCCTTTACAATTCCTTAGCCGCCCTCTTCTGCAATACTGCGTTCAATCCTGGTTCCCCTATTACCAAAAAGATATAAACAAGCCAGAACGGGTTCAACGTAGAGTTACCAAAATGATACCAAGCCTAAAGAACAAACCATACGAGGAGCGTCTTAGAGAATGAAATATATTTCCTTTAACCCAGTGCAGATTAAGAGGCGACTTAATTCAAGTGTTCAAAATCATCAAAGGCATCGACAATATGAACTGTAGTAAGTACTTCACTATCAACCAATCTAATTACACGCGGGGACACGGTTGCAAAATTATTGGTAAATCTTTTAACTCACACGAATCTAAGAATTTCGTCTACAATCGAGTTGTCAACTTGTGGAATGGGCTTCCCTGAAACGTTATAGACTGCAGCACCGTTGATTCACCTGAATCAAATATCTCACATCAAACCCGCGACCGACTGCGTTTGTAAATGAATAACTTTATTTTATCCCCCCTCAGTTACTAACCTTTCTGTCCCCTACTAACTTCCTAATCCTGCCACGGACATTAGTTCCAGGGCAGTAGTTTCCTTACCCTCTCTAAACCACTGTTTGGACAATTGATCCTCAGTGTTTTGGAGGACAAGCAGCCTAGAAGGGTCACTAGATCTGTTGTTGCTTGATTTCCTTGTATTCCTTTTCACTTTTTGTACTACACTACTCAATTATAGTTTTCCTGAATGCCTCAGCCAGCAATCCCTCAAAGACAAACGTAATGAAGCCATGCAACACATATCTTCTGATCTAACTACTATTTCCAATTGGGGCAGAGAAAACCTTGTTATCTTTAATGCTTCCAAAACCCAATTTCTTCATCTTACTAACCATTCCGAACTCCCAGAGGACAATCCCTTACACTTCAACAATACCAAAATCAATCTTTCATCTTTTCTCAATATTCTTGGTGTCTCTTTTTCTTCTGCTCTCACTTAAAAGGACCATATTACTTGTCTTGCTAAGTCAGTCTCCCAAAAGCTGGGTGTGCTCAACCATCTCAAGGGGTTCTTTACCCCTGCACAGCTTCTTGCTTTGTACAGGGGCACAGTTCGTCCTTGTATTGAGTATTGTTCACGTGTGGGGGAGGATCCTCTCACACCCTAGTCCTCCCGCCCATTCATCAACTCTCTGCAGTCTCTCTCTATTCGCCACAATGTTGCATCTCACTATTCTATTGCTAGTATAATAATCAATGTTCCTCAGAGCTTTCCCACCTCCTCTACGTAGGGAGTATACCCGTCTTGCAACACAATCCCACCCCTACTCTGTGCAACTCTCCAACCCAAGAGCTGAGTTCTGGAACTCTCTCCCAAAATGAGTCTTTCCCTCTTCCTATGACTTAAATTGCTTCAAACCCTGTGTGTCCAGGCATCTTGACTCGAACGTCCCATGATTTTGGCCCTGGCACTCTTTCAACTCTGGGGGAGGCACTCGATACAGGCAGTTCTGCCTTTTGTCTCCTTCACTCACTCAGAAAAAAACAAAAACAAACATAATGTTTGTGAGTGTAGGTATATTGTTCTGACTTATGTATGAGTAATGTTTACTTGGAATCGTGGCAATGCATGGTCTCTGGCGGCCATTGCCACCAGTTCCGTCAAAACAATACACACACGTACGTACGCATACGTGTCACTTTGCCCCAGATGCTTGCTCACTCTCGCTTTCTGTTACTGTTTTGTATGGATATTGCACCTTATATTGTTAGTTTGTGTCCAACACTGTTTTACATAATATGGAGGGTCAATTTCACTTGTATGAATTATTTTCATCACTATGTTTATGTACTTACTATTAACTATTTACACTTTGTTTATTATATATTATTTTACTCAATACTTATGAGTAACTTTCACTTATAAAAATAATGTGTGCAACTTATTTTTTGTACTTCAATATAATATTTAGCATATTTTATCGCATTTCCTACAATCAATGTGCTTAGAAGTTTTCTAGTGTGATAGTCTTCAAAACATTCAGAAAAACACAGTCCTAGATCACATTAACATAACATAAGAACATTAGAAAATGAGAGTCTGCAGAAAGCCGATTGGCCTAAGCAAGGCAGATCCCTGTCCCACACAACCCCAATTACAAAGCCCAATTATAGGCTCAACACTCTAATACCCTGAGGATCATCTTACCAAAACGGTTAGAGATTAACGTAGGATTACGGGGTCTGCAGAGCGCTGATTGGCCCAACCCGGCCGATCCCCCTTCTCACCCAACCCTTCTCGTCCATATGTTTATCCAATTTTATCTTAAAGCTCCCTAACGTTTTTAATCCCACTATAGCACTTGGTAGTCCATTCCACCCATCTACATCTCTGTTACCAAACCAATATTTGCCTATATCTTTTCTAAAACGAAATTTATCTAATTTGAAACCAGTGGTACGAGTTCTTTCGCTATCACTGAGCTTTAGTACATTTGTCATGTCCCCTTTGTTAATCCCACTAACCCACTTGAACACCTCTATCATATCCCCTCTAACTCTGCGTCTCTATAACGAATGTAAACCTAATTTCTTCAACCTTTCTTCATACGGAAGATTTCTAATATTATGGATCATTTTTGTCATTCTACGCTGTACTCTCTCCAATGAATCTATGTCCATTCTGTAATAAGGACACCAAAATTGGACAGCATAATCCATATGGGGTCTCACTAATGACAAGTAAAGTTTTAAGATAACATCAGCAGTTCTGTTACTCACACTCCTAGAGATGAACCCGAGAATCCTGTTTGCCTTATTACGAACGCTTATACACTGTTTTCTAGGCTTCAAATCATTGCTAACAAACACACCTAGATCTTTCTCGCAGTCTGAATTTTCTAATTCTAAATTAGCTAGTTTATATTTAACATTTGTTTGCATCTCCCTATCTTTAATACCTTGCATTTGTCAATGTTAAACTTCATCTGCCAATTTACTGACCATTCATGTAAGGTATCTAGATCCCTTTGGAGGCACTCTATATCGCTATCTGAATCAATTGATCTCCCCATTTTAGTATCGTCTGCGAATTTACTTATCCTACTAGTTATACCTAAATCTAGGTCATTTATGTATATAAGAAACAACAGGGGACCTAATACCGATCCCTGGGGGACACCACTTTTGACTGCTCCCCACTCTGACTTGGTACCATTTATACTGACTCTCTGTTTCCTACCAATTAGCCATGACCTAATCCATCCCAACAACGACCCTCCTATTCCATGTGCCTCAACCTTTCTTATCAATCTCTCATGAGAGACTCTGTCGAAAGCTTTACTGAAATCTAAATATATAATATCATATGACTTGTCACTATCTACTGCTTCATATACCTCTGAGAAAAAGCTAAGCAAATTAGTAAGGCAAGAACGTCCCTGAGTGAATCCATCTGAGAAGAATTTATTAAGTTAAATTTTACTAAGTGGCTTCTAATTTTATATTCAAGCAATTATTATGTTCCTTCCAACAACCAACCATACTCCTAAAATCGATTAATGTAATAGACTCTAGCAACTTTCCTATGATTGATGTGAGACTACTGGGACGGTAATTGGATGCTATCGATTTATCACCTTTTTTGAAGATCGGAACTACATTTGCAAGCTTCCAAGCTTCTGGAACTAAACCTGTTTATAATGACTTGTTAAATAAAAATGCTAATGGGCTACTTAACTCATCTCTGCATTCTTTTAATACTCTAGCATATACCTCGTCAGGGCCAGGCGATTTGTGAGGTTTCAGTTTGTCGATTTCCTTAAGCACATCATTTCTACTTATACTAACTGTACTTAACATATTTTCTATACTATCACTATATACCATATTGACTTCTGGAATCTGTGCCAAATTTTCATTAGTGAAAACGGAAAGAAACTGACTATTTAATGTACTGCACGTTTCTAAATAATATTTTGTTATTTCTCCTATTGAAGTTTTTAGGGGGCCTATTACATCTCTAACTTTAGATTTATATAGTTGGTAAAAAGCTTTAGGGTTATTTTTTGAGTTACTGGCTATCCTTATTTCATAATTTCTTTTTGCATTCCTGATTTCCTTTTTGACCTGTCTTGAGAGAGTCTGATAGTATATATGTAAATGATTTTCGCCTTTCTTTAGTTTTCTATATATTCCTTTATTTTTTCCTATAAGATCTATTAGCTTATTAGTCATCCATTTTGGTTGGTTCTGCGTCGATCTAAATCTTCTTTTAGGGATATATTTATTTTGAGCATTGTGGAGTGAAGCAATAAACTGGTTATATGTAGGTGGCAAGTTTAACTCTGGCATATCCTGACTTAATTGCTTAACAATAGGGTCCACCCTTAAGTCTCTTCTTAGACCATCATAATCAGCTTTTCTGATATCTGGGATAAGTGTCGTATTCTCTTTAGCATTCCCTGTCCATTGTATATTAAAATAAATAGATGTATGATCGCTATTTCCTAGGTGGTCACCAATCTCTACATCATTTATCATATGTTCATTCTTACTGAAAACTAAATCAAGAATATTAATACCTCTAGTCGGCGTATCTATAAATTGAAATACAAAACTATCTTGTACTACCTCAATAAACTCTACTGAATCGGAGTCGCCTATTTGGTGCTGCCAACCAATGTTCGGAAAATTAAAATCCCCCATAATGCACACATTGCTAAACCTTGATGCTATTTTAATTTCCTCCCATAACGATGTTCCGCCATTTCTACTCATATTAGGCGGTCTATATATAACTCCAATAACTATGGTCTCACTACCTTAGTTAACCTCTACCCAAACACTTTCATTATCATTATTATTTTAGTCTAATACCTGATTTAATACAGCTTTTTAATGTACTCCTGACAAACACTGCAATACCCCCGCCCCTCCTACTTGTTCGGTCATATTTAAACAAACTATATCCTGGAATATCAAATTCTTTGATCACAATAGTCAAATTTAGAGACTGAATAGAAAAACACTCTGTGAACAACTTATCTGGGAATTACGTACCCAAATGATGATGTTACACTTACACTTAGTTACACTTAGTTGTATTCCGTCCGTTAGTGACACAGTTGAGCTGGGGCTCCACTGCGACCAGGCAGCTCCCTTTCTTCCACTCTCCATTCCAGAAGTCGGTTGGAGTTGGTGCTGGGGAATCCTGGTGTTGGTGGCCGGTCCGGTATTTTGGCCAGCCACATGTCCAAGGACATACAAACAAGTTCTGAATAAGGTAGGCAATGCTCTCTCTCTCTCTCTCTCTCTCTCTCTCTCTCTCTCTCTCTCTCTCTCTCTCTCTCTCTCTCTCTCTCTCTCTCTCTCATGATTTCTTTCTTCGGGTCACTAGCTACACTGGTATTCACTAGTTTGCACTGGTTTATTGACTGTTTAATGGGAGAACTGACTAAGCCCTACGGAAGTCTTGATCCGACTAAGAATACTAGTTAAGCACGTTCTTCTTAAGAGGAGGTACTCGACTAGAATAACCTTAGATTTGCCTAACTTTTACTGGGCACGGGCAAGTCCTATTCCTTTTTCGGTTAGGGTTAAGTAGCTGGTTTCTCGGGGTAGTAGGGACATGGGGTAATTTTTTTGTTTATTTATCATGAGGTTAGGAGTCGCATTAAAATTATGTGAGGGGTATCTCTGTGACGGGGTGGACATTCCCTGTTTGTTTGTATTTGGTTTGGGCTTGGAGATAGCTTGTTGGGGCGATGAAAAAAGGATTTCTGTTTGAGGTATATACAGAGAATTATCTAACTATTTCTTCAGCTAGGTCTAACCTACTGTTCAATTGCTAAACCCCTGAAAGCTACTCAGGTAAACCCTGTTATCTCAATTACCTGGGTGTTATTTATGATATCCCTTTAAAACATTATCCCAAAGAACTCTCATTTAATACTGAATATATATATTTGCTTAATATCCTATAAGATCCTGTACTATTGCTAGCTATTTGGCTGAGTGCCTTTACTAACAATAACAACTATATCTCTTAACACATTATCTCTATATTTCATCATTTGTCTAATCAGTTTCTCTTTGGTTGTTATATAAGAACACATAGATATTATTGCTGGAACACAAAGCCCGCTCTAGTAGAGAGGAGGTCTCTCTTTCATACTTCACCACTTTAAAACTGGCCAACACATGCCGGCTCTAGTAGACAGGAGATATCTTCTTTCTCTCTTCACCACTTCAAAGCTGGTCAACACCTCCGATCCTTCTTCTCGGTACCATCTACCACCAGGTGACACTCTTGAATTGCTTGGTTTACTGTATGAAGTCTAGCCATTTGTCGGCAGGCATCAGGATACCGAATGTGTATCTGAGCCATAGGTGGGTGATGTACTATGTCCTGGCTCGTCTTTCATTTAGTAGTGAAAGGTAGCTGGAGGACAGGAACAGGTTTAGTTACTTCCCCATAGTTGCCAAGGTGAGCAAGGGGAGTGTGTCTAATAAGAGCGCTGCTATGTGGCCCGGGCAGGTGCCCGTGGTAGAGTGACTCCTGTGGAATGAATGAATGAATGAATATAGAAAAGGTGGGTGAGGGTGAAAGAAGGGAAGTTTTTATTGGTTAAGTAGGAGAGACAGTGATAATAGTGGGAGAAATAGGGTGTCGGGGCTTGACCCAACGTGCGTGAGTTGAATAATTGAGCTGGGGTTGAGTTGATTTAGTTGGAGAAGTTACTTTAGTGATTCAGGATGGCTTGCCAAGAAGGGGGCAAGGGATGGGGAGCAAGTTAATTTTGGATGGTATAAGATCGAAAGTGCTTGCATGTTTTGGGGTTGTATTTTTGGGTGGTAGTAATTCGAAAATGGTATAAAAGGGGAGGTAATTTTGGGTGGCATGGAGTCAAAAGGGGTACTGCTGGGGAAGTCTGTCAGTGGCAGAACCTGTAAGAAGGCTGTACTGTTATTATTATAGAAGTTACGTTAAAAGGTTGTTGTCTTGTACTTTGTCTGTGAAATTATACATTTTAATGGGAAGTGAAGCTAGGAATCTAGGTCAAGAGTGGTAGGGAAGCTGGACTGTGGACGAGCCGGCATGACCCACCTCCTCTACCAATCCTGATTTTAAGTGAATATTGGAATGGGTGCCTCTCTGTTGTTGGGGTGAAGGAGGTTTGACAAGGGGCGGGGGGATATAAAATTATGTTGAAAATTTGGATGAAGTTATCATGAAAGGTCTCAAGTTTTATAATTTGTGTTTCTGCTAATTGCTGCCAATAAGTATTTAGAGGGGGGATGTGGGCTAGATTGTGAAGATGTTGTGCCGTCTGGAACTCATACCACTGAGTCCCGAACATCCACCTCAGTGCTTTATTTTGTATTTTTTGATATTTTAGTTGGTTGGTAGGGGCCGAAAGTGAAATGCTGAGTGGGACGTAGCACAAAAGAGGTCTTATAAGTGCTTTGTATAAGTGAAGCTTGGTTTTTATTGAGGCATTTCTGAATCGATAGATGGTTTGTAGTGATTTAGATGCGATGGCAATGGAAGTTTGTGCTTGTTTGTGGAATCGGATGTTTTTGTCGAATGTGAGGCCGAGTACTTTGTTTGTGGGAGAGACATTTATTTGTGTGCGGTTTGGGACAGGTGCTCGGGAGTTCTGGAATAAGGGTCTTGGGCGGGGATGTCCTTTGGCAAAGTATGTGACGTGTGTTTTTTGAGGATGAGCCTGAATCCGCCATTTTTGCTCCCATTGTGCTACTTTGTCAAGTTCTCTTTGAGCTCTGTTCGTCAATGCGTCTATTGTGCCTGCTCTTATTATTTGCGTCACGTCGTCTGCGTACATTACTGTGAGAGAGTCATTGTGAGTGGGGTTGGGAAAGTCATTTGTGTATAGGATGTAGAGGGTAGGAGCGAGCACTGAGCCCTGAGGTACGCCTGCGTTTAGTGCAAATGAATCTGAATAAAGATTAGAAAACTTAATTTTGGCTGTTCTATTATCCAAAAAGTTGCAGAGAAGTTTCTGAGTAATTAATGGGAAGTTGAAATTTTCGCAGATTTTGTACTTCAAGCCTTCGTGCCACACTGTGTCAAAAGCTCGTTTTATGTCCTTTGTAATTAAGGCTGTCTTGTTTTTTCGTCTGGACTGTATGTTTATGTGAAGGTAGTTTGTGATAATGTTTAGTGCTTCTTGTGTCGATCTGTGTTGTCTAAAACCAAATTGCATGTTCGTGAGGAGTCCTTCGTCTTCGAGAAATAGTCTAAGTCGGTGGTTTATGATGCGTTCTAGAGTCTTCCCAAGAGTCTCAAGTAGACTAATGGGTCTGTAGTTTAGTGGATTAGTCTTGTCTTGGTTTTTCTTGGGTATGAGGATAATGGTCGCTGTCTTGAAGCAGACGGGAAAGTAGCCTGATGCCAGGATGGCGTTGTAGAAGCGAGTGAGTGCTGTTATGAAAGTGTTAGGTAGGTGCTTTACAAGGTGGTGATTAATACCCGTGGCACCAGGCGCCTTTCTCCGTGTTTTAGACAGTATGAATTTGACTTCGTCTGGCACAATGGGAGCAGTGAGTATGTTTTGAGGGTCAAGTGTGTTTAGGTTAATGTGTGTGTCATGGGAGATGTTGTCAGGGATGGTAGTGAGATGTTGTTCTATATTGCGGATGTGTTGTTCGGCAGGCCTTTCAATGGGGTGTGGGTGGTATACTTGTTGCCATGTCTGTTTAAATGTATCTGTGATAGCCCTAGGATCAGTAATTTTGTTGCCATTAACAGTGAGGGAGGATGTTCTGGGAGTGGTATTACCTTTTAAACGTTTTATATGTTGCCAGAATTCCCAGGGCTTAGTTTTTCTGTTTTGTTCTGCTGAGTGTACTAGGTGAGTCCAGTGAGCGTCATGATCAGATTGCAGGCTGTTAAGGATGTGAGTTCTGAGGTTGGAGAGGTCGTAACGTACTCGGCCTGGTATGCGGTTGTGTTTGTTCTGTTCGAATCGACGACGATAGCACACTAGGAGTCGTTGTGTTCTGATGGAGGGTCTGAAAGTGTGTTTGATTTTGTATGTAGTTTTTGGGATGGTTGTGTTGGCTGCATTTATGATTTTGTTCTGTAGGTTCTCAATTTGTTGGTCTATGTGTGTGTAGTGTTGTCCCTCATAGTCGTGTATGTAGTTGTCTTCTGATAAAATGTTTTTGAATTCTTCCCAGTTTGCTTGTGAGTAGTTAAAATGAGATTGACATGGGACTTGAATTGGGTTTGAAGAAATTGACATGAAAACTGGGATGTGATCTGATCCTGAAAGTGGCCCTGGGGAAATATCATGATGGAATATATTAAAAGCTTGGTTTGAAAAAATTAAGTCAGGTTTACCATTACCGTTTGGTGTGAAAACTGTGTTGAAGTCTGGGCCTTGAAAAGTTAATCTTTTGTGGTTGTGTAGCGCTAATAGTTGAATTCCCCGTTGATTAATGGTATTATGTTGGAAAGCTTGGTGTCTAGCGTTAAAGTCTGCAAGTATAAGTGTAGGTGCATTGTTATTGAATAAGGTATTTAAGTCTGTGTAAGGGATGTAGGTATTGGGTCTGACATATGTGGTGGCAACTATGAGGGGTCCAAGTGTTGTGTGTGTTTTAACTGCAAGGAAATGCTTGTATGTCCAGTCTGTGATGAATTCGTGTTGAATGGTGCTTTTTATCATGATTGCAACTCCATCATTGGCATCGCCGTCGGTCTGTCGTGTTGTGTAACCAAAGAATCTAATTTATGTGTGTTGTACGTACAGGTGCTGTTAATTAGTATTATGTCTGGGTCATTATCTAAAATTAATTGTGTGAGTAGGTGTCTGTTATTGTAGTAGTGTCTTATGTTGAATTGGATGACTCTTAACATGATGGGGTATCGTAAAGTGAGCTATGTGTGGGGAAGTGGGGGGATGGTGGGGCCCGGGTTGGAGAGGATGAGGAGCGGACTCCTCCAAAAGATGGAGATTTGGAGGTAGATTTGGTGTTTTTTCTTGGGGTTTCGACTTTACGTGACTTTGACCGAGAACGGTTTAATTCAGGGGAGGATATCTCAGCTGGACTGGTGGGTTTTCGTTTTAGAGGAGATTGGGGAGGAATGGTGGGCGTTTTTGGTGTAGGAGGGGGTGGGGGAGGCATGAAGGATGTTGGGGTAGTAAGGTTAGGAAGGTCAGGGTCAGATGCATTGAGAATTGGGTCAGTGACATTTGTGAGGGGGGGGGGTTTGGGTAAGGGGATCTTGGGGTTCATTTTCAGTGGTGAGAGGGATTGACATTTCAGGGATTTCGTTGGCGCTTGGGGGTTGAGGAATAGGGGTAGTGGGGGATGAGTTGGAGGTAGAGGTTGAGGGTAGTGGAATAGGAAGAGGAGTGGCTGAGAGAGATGGATTGTGAGAGTTCTTGCTGTGCTGGAACCAAGACTCAGGGATCATGATGGCAGGGAGGTTGTGGGCAGTCAGGCCATCATTTAGGAGCTTGTTAAACTGTGGGGTGACTTTTTGGTTCGTGAGGTGGAGTGCAACATTAACAAGGACTGAAGTTTGGGCGAATATTTCGCGGTTGAACAATGGGCCGGGAGGATTGATGTTGGGTGGGGTAGGGGGAGAGGATTGAGGGATGTGTGAGGTGGTCGCTGAAGCATATGATGTGGCAGTGACTGGGTGGGATGAGAATAAAGGACGTGTTTGGTTGGGAGTGGTTGGAGTGGCCTTTGCATTTTTTCTAGTGTCTTTTAAGACATTGAGACGGAAGGGACATTCGGCACTGATTGCAATGTGAGGGCCATTGCAGTTTGAGCATTTCAGAGTGATTGAAGAGCAGGTGGTAAATGAGTGCCCTGACTCAGCACAGCGAGAGCAAGTTACTGTTTTTTTACAATGGGCTGTGGGATGTCCGTAAGCATAACAGTTATAGCACTGCCTGAGATTGATCCAGGACTCAGGGGTCAGAAAATCAGGCGGCAAAATCACATGAAATGCCTTGAGACCTGTTTTTAGAAGCTTACTGGCCTCCTGAGGGGAGGCACATCGAATTTTGAGGGCTTGACGTTGGGTTTTAAATACTTCACAGACAGTGATGGAGTTTTTCTTGGAAATTTCCCGGGCAATCTCATCTTCGTCTTTGTTGAAGATGTTCTTGTCAGGGTGAAGAATTTTGACTGTACAGGCAGCTTTAAGTTCTGGGGAGAGGACTAGTTCATAACCAGCAGATTGGAGTTTCTTTAGAGTGGCGGGGTTGAGATATGCATCAAGATCTTTTTGTGAAGCAAGTCTTATTTTGATTACATTGAGATTTTTGAAAACTCTGACTATTTGGGTTTGAGTGATACTAAATATGTGAGAGCCTGGGTCATCAGGGGGATGGCCCCGCCCACCTTCCCTTATACCCTCCCTCACTGCCCGGAGCTCTGTGATTGGCTGAGCCGCATGCCCGGGAGGAGCTTCCCTAGCCCGCTCGATTTGAAGTTACCATTTCCCCTTCTGCTTTATTCCATCTTCGTAATATTCTCCTAGAAGCGTGTTGGAGATGTTCTGTAGTGGCTGACGGAAGTGCGAACTGGGAGTGAGTTATGCGGCGAGTGTTTAAAGGGAGATACAGCTGGCTCAAGTTATTGCATCAAGGGAGGACGTTGATAGGTCGAGAGCGAGGTTGTGACAGGATTCCCACCGTGACAAGATTTAAAGGTCAAACCTTACCTCTCCACCTGAGCTAATCCCGTCCCCTGATTGGCGGACGGAATTACTCCTTTAATAATTATTAGTATTAGTATTATTATTATTAGTATTAGTATTATATTATAATGAAGTAAATGTTGTGAAGGAAGATGTAAGTATTATACATATTTTAATAACTTTGTATTGATTATCCTAACAATTACAACAATGACCATACTGGCTATCAGTGGTGTATCCATCGATAACAATTTACATATGCATATATATATATATTACAAATGTCCTCTTACTCCAGATGGGGCGTCACAAATGTCCACTTACTCCAATATACTATTCAATGGCACATGAACAGACATCTCCTTCTGCCCGAGCTCGAATGCAGGTTTTCTAAGTTTTGAAAACTAATACAAACAGAAGACAAATATATGGCCAGGAAAAAGCTAAAATAATATTGTCCATAATAATCTAGCTATTTGAAGGTATGTTGGAGGTAATAAATCCAATTATAATATAAGGGCAAAGAGGCATATCATTACGAACATATATTGTATACCTATTATCAACCCTTTTGTTATCCTTCATTTGTTCAGTGTATCTTACTGTATTCCTGTGGTACTTCAATAAAGAGATGATGTCAATGTATTTGTTTTATAATAAAGTCCTATATAATATAATTATGTAGGGTAAAGGATTCTGCATATACAGTAATATAATAAATAACAGACTACTTGTCATCCTACATTAACCATATTTGATGTGAGTTGGATCTATATTCACCTGTGTCAATCACTTCGTTAGTTTGGACATTTTAAGACGTTTCACCTCATTAGTTTAACTATTATAAAACATTTGACCCCATTCAGATATTAATATTTCCTGGGTGAGCGAGAACAAGCCTGTCATTTATGAGAAATCAGCCAGGTTATTGTTCTATCATAGAGTTAACATCTTTAATTTAAAGGGGATCTTGTGGCTGGTTTTAGTTTGAAGGGTGTCTGTGCAGACATTATTTTCAATCTAGGGGTAAACTAAAAATACATTGGTTTAAGATTGGTGGATCAAGGAAAAGTGGAAAACCCTGCGTTGGTTGAATATGCACTTCATCCAGATGTCTGAGGACTTTAGGTGGAAGTAGACATTAATGGATGGCATGGTAGTCCAGAGAATGAACATACAGTTAAGGCACTGTCACACAAGCAATTTATCCGTAATTTTCATAAAAATCAAATCACCTATCCTAATCAACCATTGGATTAGGTTCTGTTCCAATACCAGAGCCTCAAAATTGTACGAGATAAACAAAACTGTTGCCGGAAAAAGCACCTAGTGTGAATACAAATAAACAGACTAACCACCTTTACTCGATACTATTACAAAGGCTATATTGACAACATCACCTTCAAGTTATACATACACTTGGTGTGACACAAGCAATTACGTAGCGGATGTATCGGAACCACAGTATCAGAATCAAAAGAAGGTAATGATGTGTATACTATCCCATAACTTTCGCATTCATTATGACTGAATTTGTTATCTTAACTTGGTAATCGTGTAGTAATATCAAACAGCAATAAATAAACAAATATAGTATGATAACTTGTAATGTATTCAAGACTCCGATACAATTAACCAATACGCTTGCTCGTGTGAAGCCAACTTAAACCTTTGCAAGAATACAATCCTGTCACTGTTAAAATTACTTGTCCCAGGTTCATATCTTGGTAACTGTACAACCAGCAGTAGACAGAGGTCATAATATCTGTAACGATCATGAGACGTTGGAAACATTATCTATTACCACTTCAGGATACGAGGTAGTGTTTCTTCCTTTTATGCTGGCTATTTCTAGACGATTTGAATTCAGCTTAGGAAGAAAGTCTAGAGATCAAAGGGTTAGTTAAGATAGTTTGTATCCATTTGTTACTTAAAGGGCATTGCAAATGTAGTAAAGAAGCATTTATATGAATGAGGCAGTGAGTAAGCCAGTTTTGGGTTTCAGCCACTCAAGATCATCTACCACCAAATCTCCAAGGATAAATAGAACACAAGCACTTCTTTAATTGCTTGCATTATAATTATAATTCAAATAACATTCCAATCCAGAGTTATAAAGTTATACACCAGGCCACTACTAAACTGCAACACATATTACATAATTATCTTGAACTAATTAGAAAAAAAAGGAAAATAACTATGTACCGGCATATCACTAACTACTTCCACAATACCTGATATACCTCGGAAATCTGGTAAAATCTACAAGACTCATACAACTAAATTAAGTATATTGTCAATAGCACAATAGTTAAAACTCCGTAGTAGATTTAACAAACAGTTCAATTCGTAAAAACTCAATGTCATTGACTAATTCAGTTTAAGAAACACTAGAGTTCTGTGTAATTATCATAGACTTCCTCGAGCAACTAAATCACAACCGGAAGTAAGTTAACTGCACTTTGATTGGAACTAGTTTGATTAACTTTGTGTATCAGAATTGAAGCCACAATCACAATTTCAAGAAGTTCACATTTATTAGGTAACCGCAGATTAATAGAGTAACATTAATGTTTCCATTTACTATGTTAAAATCGGTCTACATCCTGTGTTACTCTTACATCAGTGCACTAGGTATAACATACATGTCTTCCACAACTTCGATATTGTAACACTTTAAAGTTCCGATGCCTGATGTCCTTAGTGTAATGTAAATAAATAAACCATCCACAAATACGGCACCTTATCAGGTAACTTATTACTTAATGGGGTTCAATCAGAAGGTAATGTGTATAGTGCTATAATAATTATCTTAAAGAGTTCATTGCCACCTATTACTCCAGCAAACGCTTGCATTGCAATTAAATCATAACTCATGATTGCTTCACCAAACTTCGTATAATTCGCTTAGAGCGTATCCCATTTGCCTACAGAAACCTAATAAAAAAACATCTATTTCTGTTCAATCATTGTTCCTGTGTCTTCAGTAATCATCTATCTTGAAATGCCACCACATATCGCCATTGACATGCTGAGCCGCACCTCCAAGATTCCACTCTGCCAACACGCTACACCTCCGGACCTCTTTCACCACCATAACACCAGTCCACGTCTGGGCCCACACTCCTGCGCTCAGTTCCACACTCACATCAGCTATAAATAATCCCACCACCATCATTACCGCTTGCAACGCTAGCCTTCCAATAAGACACAGTAATATAAAAAACAAAGAAGATAAGTCACCAAAGTAAAACTAAATCCTTCAGTCTAACAAGAACTCCATAAATTGAGAAACCAAAAATAGCAACAATAAGAGTCTTCAGTAACTTAGTAACGGTTCCCTAATAACATGTGCCTGACATTGTTAAGTATTAACACCTTATTAGCGGGCTAGCGGTCTATTTATATGTACCGCCCAGTGGGGTGTTTTTAGCCAAAATAGGGCTGTTTACGTGATCATGTTCATGCCTAAATAAGACCCAGAGCGTAAAACAAGTATCTATCCCTGAAAGGGCATAAACAGAGTTTTCCAATGACACCATAACGATCCTTTTATGACGGCTAGTTTTCTTGCAACAACCGCGCAACACGAGTGCAAAAAGCATGTAATTCGGTACTTTCCCCATACAATTCAGTATGTAGCGAGTGAGAGAGGGAGGGAGGAGGTGGGATTCGTGTCAGTAGGTTCGCCGCGGTGGTCTGGAGCAGTCATACGCTCGCTACTCTCCTGCCACCACTTGTCTCTCTCTCTCAGCAACATTACGTGCTGAAATTGCCACACGACCTATGTCGCGCGCCGCCAGATAGTCCAGATTTATTATACTCGACTTATGTTGCACGCCGCTAGTTAAGGGTTAAAAAAATCAGCAATAGAAAAATACTCACGACAGGAACTATGAAAGTAAATCCAATCCCAGCTCATGTACCCGTAAAAAGTACACCCTTCCTCGAACTAAATTATTCTGCAACTGAAACTCCCCTTCTGTTCAGGCTCTCAAGACAATTATGCTCACCCTCCACCAATGTAAGACGGGAAACTAAATCAGTTATGCTTCCCCATAATATGACCACAACCTCCATTTCGAAACATGAGTGAGAAATAGAAACTGCAACCATGATTTCGTCAACGCAAATACACACAATTTATCTCAAACCAATTTAAAAAACTCTAAACCCTTTCCATATTACCAAATTCACATTAACCAAACCCAATGAAACCTTAAGCTTCAAACACCAACATTACTATCCAAGGCATCTTCACCAACAAGTTTTTATTTCATGTATTTATTTATGTTTCACCCATTTTGATCACCTTATGAAACCCTGAAATTAACACTAATTTCTAGAAGAGTAAATGCCACCGGTCCTTCCTCAGCTAAAGAAAGCTTCTAACAGCCACCAAAATAATGTAATGGAAATCATCTAATGCAAGAGTTAACTATCAATAAATACAATCCGACGAACAAAAGCTAACTTGAACTGGCACCACAGACTCAATAATAGGAGAGGTCATAACTCTGGCTGATGAGCTCTGACTCAAGACAGACAGAGGCATGATACTTGGTATTTTGCCCAGGATATATGGAGGGGATTGTGCTACCAGCAAAGCAATAGGCTTAAATGGTAGGTTAGCTGACCTGTGTACCCAGAAAGGGGTGAGATTTGTGGACCCCTTTGATGAGTTCTATGGGAAGCGCAACCTCTATCTCTGTGACGGTGTGCACTAGCACCGACATGTCCATCACCTAATCGACACTCTTTGCATCACAGCTAAGTTCCTTTAATATTAGAAGTACTTCATAGATATTACTGGGACTACCACAGATAACCTACATATACATATTTACAAGTAAGTCAAACGCCGACCGGTATCATATTTATAGCCTAGGCCAATTCATCTTTCCAGGTCTAAACATTTAATTTATATCCGTTTCTCCTCTACCCCCTTGGAATAATAAACCAAAAGAAGGCACAACTAAAGAGATTTAGATTCCTTCAAAAATATGTGTAGAAAAGTTAAATATCTTATAAAGGAAGCAAACCAGAATGAAGAACTAAGGGTTGCAGCCCTCTGCAAAGAGAGTCCTAAAGAGTTGTTCAGCTATGTGAACAGCAGGAAGCCATTCAAAAGTAGCATTGGACCTCTAAAGGATACAACATTCCAACTTCAAATGTCTGATACTGATATAGCTAAATCCCTAAACGACTATTTTGCCTCAGTATTCACCTGGGAAAATACCAGTAACATGCCAATTCCAGGACTAGTGCTTGAGGGTGAAGTGCTTAGCATAATTATAATTATTTTCCCGAGTTGTACGAGAAGCGCAAGATCAAATTGCACCTTCCTTGGCAAACATCTTCAATAAATCACTAGAAAATGTATAAGTCCATGATGACTTAAACTGGCCAATGTGACCCCAATCTTTAAAAGAGGTGATCACGAATGTCCCAAGAATTATCGGCCAATTAGCTTGACTTCTATCATAGTAAAACTCTTAGAAGGGATACTAGTAGACAAGATAGTTGAATACCTAGAAATCCACAATTTCATTGTAGACTCCCAACATGGATTCAGGCAACACCGATCTTGTCTTACCAATTTGCTGGAATTTTTCCATGAAATGCTGAGTGAGTATGACAAAAGAAGAGCCATAGACATCCTTTACTTAGGTTTTTCAAAACTCTTTTGACAAAGTGCCTCATTGCAGGCTAATGTCAAAAGTGAGTGCACACTGCACTAGGTATTAAAACAGAGGTAACAAATTGGATAGACAGTGTTACGATCCAGGTTCTCAAAGACACAGGGCTCTTCAACATTGGACTAGATAATGGCAAAATGCAACAACGGTAACACTAGATCCAACCCCTGCCTTAAACACTGGAAAACAAAACACCATTACCGCCCTGAGTCGTGCCTGGACAACGAGGTATCCTATGACTCGGTAACTGGTGCACACACACTAGGCTGACGCTCAATGAAACAGCCTATTCTCAAACAGTAAAAGATTACTCGATTATGTTACACAAAGAAAAGATAGTTAACGAGATTAATTAACGTTACGGTAGATGCTCAAATAACTGGCACTCCTGTATTAACCCTTAATTAGCGGCTCACCACATAAGTCGTATTTAATAAAGCTGGACTATGTGGCGGCGCTCGACATAGGTCGAGTGGCAATTTCAGCACGTAATGTTGCTGAGAGAGAGAGACAAGTGGTGGCAGGAGAGTAGCGAGCGTATGACTGCTCCAGACCACCGCGGCGAACATACTGACACGAATCCCAGCTCCCTCCTCCCTCTCTCACTCGCTATATAAGGAATTGTATCGGGAAAGTGGCTAATTACATGCTTTTTGCACTCGCGTTGCACGGTTATTGCAAGAAAACTAGCCATCATAAAAGGATCGTTATGGTGTCATTCGAAAGCTCTGTTTATGCCCTTTCAGGGATAGGTACTTGTTTTACGTTCTGGGTCTTATTTAGGCATGAAAATGATCACGTAAACAGCCCTATTTTGGCTAAAAACACCCCGCTGGGCGGTACATATAAATAAACCGCATAGGCCGCTCGTAAGGTGTTAAAGAAAGTGCAATGCTAGTCCTGCAACATCAACTGGAAACTTCTGAAATAAGTCTGATGCTGGGAAGATGTTCGTAAAGAATCTTGAACAATTATAATGCAGAATACGGGTCACAATAAATGCTAGGACATATAGTAATAATAGGCAGGCGAATAATAAAGACTGCGCAAAGGTAGTAATGCTCGACAACTAAAGAAATGCTTTGTGACACAACGCAACAGCCTACTAGGGTTGTGCAACTCAACAACAACCTCGGCTCAAAAGTGCAGTGAATAATAATGTTGCATACATATAATAATGGGGCTTATCTCTAACCAGTGTCTGCTCAGTTAATAAAGTCTAGCTGGGGTATCAAGGCAGGGCAACAATGGGCGAGCATGCGGCTCGTAGCCTAACGTTGTCCGAAGGTGGTATAATGAAGATTACGTTATATGACGGGGATGCTCTCTTGATAAATCTAGGTCTCTAGTACCTAGTTCTATCCTGGCGATCCCTCAGAAGTCAACACAAAGAGGCAGCACTATGTTGTGAGGGATAGGCTATGGCCCTATCACACCACAGCGCTGTGCTCGCAAAGTAAACCCACCCGAAGACAACTTAGGCTCCCACAGTACCTGTCGATGTCGTGCAGGGCTTAGCTAACACTGCACACATCGGAGACAACGACACAGTAACCTTACCCCTAGTCTAGCTTTAGATAACCAAGCAGAATCACTCAACACCTTGCCAGGGAGACATATACCGGTCTACAACCTTCCCGAGAGAGGACACACACGGAAAAGTCCGTCTCTCTAACCTCATACATAGAAATATCTGAGAGCTTCGCGTACAATACGACTGGCCGACGGTGAACGTCCATGCTGAAACCAGAAGGGATGTTGAGTTTAATAAAGATTAGAGAATGAGAAAGGAGAAGTCGAGAGAGAGAAATAGTATGCAAAGTGGCGAGTATGGGGGACAGAATTGCAAAGGATGTAGACGATACACGTGTCAGGCAAGCTCTGAGCTGGTAAAGAACATGAGGCAGCGACGGGAAGGGACTAGTTGACCACCCGGCCGCCAACGCCGTCAGCGCCCAAGCGAGCCGCGTCATAACTCACCCCCGCTGCCAGGTGTACTCCCTCACCCTCTCTCGCTCGCCTCCCACACAAGCAACATTTATATTATAGCGAATATAAAATATAAGGCGCGGTCACAGACCAAAACAAAGACCATTTCTAGACTGTCTGTGGCAACACGACACTAATAAAATAAAGCAGATCATTCTAGGACAACTGTAGCCCATACCCCCATCCTGGCGAGCGCTAGCGAGCTGCAATGCCCCACGCAACCATTCTGTTAACGCCGGAAAGGCGTCACAACAGTTAGCTAACGGGTAGACAACAACGAGTGGTAATCAATGGTGTTTCTTCTGAGTGGACTCCAGTCACTTCTGGTGCTCCACAGGGATCTGTCCTTGGCCCACTACTGTTGATCATATATGTCAATGACATCGATATTGGTCTGTTGAGTGAAATCTCCAAGTTTGCAGATGACATTATGCTTGGAATGAATGTGAAAGACTCCAAAGGGGTTGAACAGCTCAGGATGGACCTTAACAGACTGGGTGAATGGTCGGAGACATGACAGATACCTCTAAACTTGGAAAAGTGCAAGGTGATGCATATCGGCCAAACAAACCCCAATACAGGCAATTCACTATTGGGAATGCCTCTGGAAGTAACTGACTTGGAAAAAGGATTTGGGTGTTCTGGTTAGCAGTGACATAAAGTTTTCCAAGCAGTGCATTGAAGTAGAGCAGAAAGCCCAGAAATTATTGGGCTATATTAACCCCCTCCGACTCATATGACGCGATCGCGTCAAATGGCGGTTCCGCCCAAATACTCATATGACGCGATCGCGTCATATGAACCTATCTTAATATCTCTATAATAAGCTATATGACGCTTGTGCGTCATTTTGAGCTCAGTAAGTTAGGTAAGTTAGATCAGAATCTGTCGATTGATGGCAACCCAAAAATTTCTCCGACTCCTAACGGTCCCTCAGTATGATTTTGACTGTTGTCGGGAAAATACCGGGCGGTCCACCTCCTCGTCAGTAAGTTAACTATTCCAGTCTGAGAGGGTTAAGAGGCAATTTAACCCGTTGAGACCCAGCGTCGCACGTGTTGCGTCGGCAGTCTTTGATCACCAACTCCCAGCGACGCATCACGTGCGTCCGACATATAAAAAACACTTACGTGGCTCGTAAGGTAGGAAATGGCGGGAGAATAGGAGGGGGCGGTACCGTAGTGTGTGGGGGAGCCGGGCCAGTAGGTGTGAGCGGGCCGAGACAGCCGCGCGGCTGGTGGTGGTGGGCTTAGTGGGGATAGTTTACACCCCTAGTTTACCGCCACTTTGAACCTTCATTACTCCGGTCGTATGGGAGCTAGAGGCTTGAGATTTATGTGAGATACTCCTTAGGATGTATGCCGTACAATGCCATACTCAGTTTTTACCCTAGTGCTCCCGGGCGGGTGGTCATGCGGGGGAGACGAACTATTGAAACCCCCCCCCCCCCCCCCCCCAAATGACCGAAATGAGTTTTTTTTTATTTGTGTGTTCATTTCTCACCATTCTCTTCCATTTTGGCTCAACAAATTTTTTTGAAGCTCCCCCCCCCCAACCCCCCACCGGCCCCCCCCCCAAAAAAAAATGTCAGAGGTGATTTTTTTTTGTTTTTTTTTCATTTCTCATCCTTGTCTTCCATTTTAGCAAACAAAAAAAATAAGTGAAAATGGCTTGGGACTGGGGTGAACAAAATATTATAACTAGCCGGGGCTCAACGGGTTAAGTATAGAAATAAGGAAATAGTCCTCACACTTTACAACACTCTGATACGGCCTCTCCTGGAGTATGCTGTTCAATTCTGGTCTCCAGCACTCAGGAAAGATATAGAGTGACTGGAAAGAGTACAAGCTATGGCTACAAAGCTTATTCCATCGCTTAGAAGAATGAGCTACGAGGACTGGTTGAGAGCACTTGATCTCTTCTCGTTGGAGACACGCAGACTACGAGGTCAGCTCATTGAATGTTTAAAAATGCTTAATGGGTTGGGCAATGAGGATTATAGCAAAATGTTTAGCCTAAATATTAATACAACACGCATCCATAGCTGGAAATTAGAATTGAAAAGGTTCAGCACTAGTATTTGTGAACACTTTTTCACATATAAGATCTGTTCTATCCTGACTCTGCTATTTGAGTTAGACAACTGTGAATTAAATTACCCACTAATGGAAGCAGTTCAGACACACTCATCGATTATAGTCCACATTCCGTTCCAGTCCTCAAATATGTTCAATGAATGGAGAATTATACCGGTCCCGTTTCTTATAGACGAATGGTTACTAACTGTAACTGACGCAGCAGACTTGATGCTCATCTCAGACGATCTTCAACTTGTGACTGTGACAGACAAAGACGCTCTTGATTCATGTAGGTCCTCGTATCTTCACCTTTATGTATGTCCTGCGTATGTGTTTTCCTTTGCGTCCCCGGAAAAAGCTGCATGCGAACTTACCTTGACTCAAACAGCTGTGACTGACTCTGGTTCATTGAAAGACTGTTCTTACACCCCGGCTCCATATCTCCCAGTGTTTCATCAACACTTGCTAGATATTCAGTTCTTTTACTTGCCTAACCAGACCCAGGTGTCCCTTTTTTGTCTAGACTAAAGAAATGTAATTCATGTTCATGGGATGTATCAGCTACCTGATCACTGCGAAGTATGGAGTTCACTTATCCACACACTTCCTTCACATCAGCACATTGCCCTGATTACTAACCTCTCCTCAGAGTTCATCTCTATTAAAATTTCGTTTACAGGTAAATCATCGGACCTTATCATCAAACCGAGCGAACTAAACCTCTTGAAAGCCTTTAATTCTTCAGAGTTTACTAACCTAGTTGGTTCATCTCTTCCCATGTTTATTAACCCGGAAGTCATTTATCCTACTGTACTAACCCCTACCTTGACTCTCCTCGTCATCATCCTTTTCCTAGTAGGTTGTCTCCGTCGTCTTTCGTTCAGGGTTGATCGCCTGGTTCGTATGCGTAAATAAAAAATGGCTACTGCTGATGCAAACGTGTTAGTTGGTCCTCACCTTTATCACACTATCTATAAACTGGGAACAGGGTTATATAGGTCATAGGGATGAATAAAATGTGTATATAATATATGTTAGCTGTTCTTTATTTTAGCTTCGGTGGGCCTCAGCTGACGTGGCCGGACTATGTAACAGCGCATCTTGAGCGACTGTACACTGCAGTTTAACCATAATATAACATATATATATATCTCACAACACTATATTAGTTATACACTCATTCTAGTACACAACTGTACATATTTAGTTGGTGTGACCTTACCCATAGAAAATCATAACCACACCTATAAACCCCCTTGGGCTAAACATGCAATAGTAAGCATGGTTCCCATGCCTTGCACCATGATTCACAGACAATTGCCGGAACACCCAAGAAGATTGCCAGCAACTAGTTAAGTATCACACACCACTGACAGAGCCGGCTGAGTGCCCGAGAGCCTGAGAGCATCAGTAGCAGACAATCACAGCTGAGAGCCTGAGAGCATCAGTAACAGACACTCATTGACAGGAAGGTCAATTCCTTCATCGCTCTAGGTATTAATCAGTGTTATACAGTGACGCATACAGTATTGATACTGCAACGTATTTAAAGTGTGTGTTAATACTTTGTTCTAAATCTGTTCCTAATATATTATGTTCTTTTACAGGAATAACCGATTACAGGAAATAAAGCTCATTGTCTTAGTTGCTTTCTTTATAGAGTTGTTTTAAACTACAGGTACTTCCCATAGGGTCGCTAAAGAACCTTCACAATCCTTACAGTTAAAGTTAACCCTGTAGAAAAGTTAACCTGCTTCAGAACTCTATTTTCTTGGTAAATAAATAAGAACACCAACATTGTTTACTTAAACAAACCTCAAACATTGTTTTTCCTAATTAACATATTTACAGCCATCACATAAACTACAAACATTGCAAGGAAATAACAAAGAGGTAGGAAACAGAAAATAGACAACCTGATACAACCCGCCACATGTTTGAACCTTAAGTGATCTCTGACACTAGTATTGTGTGGGTAGTGGTGGTGTAATAAAGGACTGGTACCTATATGTTTCAACCTTAAGTGATCTCTGACACTAGTATTGTGGTTCCCCACCATAGGCCTTATCTTCCATCTACCCCAAGGACCTGACCCTCGGTCTTTCAACTTCTCAAACAATTCTAACCATTATGAAGTACTTGCTATAAGGTCCATTTTTATTTCCCTCTCTCTAACCATTTAGGAAATACTTGCTACAAGGTCCATTTTCATTTATCTCTCTCTCTCTCTCTCTCTCTCTCTCTCTCTCTCTCTCTCTCTCTCTCTCTCTCTCTCTCTCTCTCTCTCTCTCTCTCTCTCTCTCTCTCTCTCTCTCTCTCTCCTTAACATCTTTCCATCCACTTTCAATCACCGCACTTAACCGTCTCATTGTTATAATTTTTTTGTTTTCTATAACTTCAGATCGCTCTTTATCATTTTAGTTATTTGTTTTTCCCTAACATCTTTCAATACCCAACCAGGCCAGCCCCCTCTCCAGCTCGCTTTCTTTCTCCCTCGCCCCCGCCCCTGCTCTCTCTCCCTCTCTCTCTCTCTTAACATTTTGTACAATTTAAGCATTTTTCCATAACTGCTGTCCTAGATTCGGTTACCCACTCAGATCCTGGCTCTCGCTCACTCTCAGGCTCTCTCCCTATCTTGATGTTGACAGCATTATTAATATCCTAAGCATTTATTAATACTCAACATCAGGGTGGCGTCGCCAGTGTAAGTAATCATAGGATATAATTGGCGTGCTTCCCTTCAATCAGTTAGATCTTTTAGTTGTACAGGTGCCCAATGCCGAGGATTTATACATTTAACCACTTAGCTTTAGGAGAAGCAGGCCAATTGCCCATCAGAAAGGTTGACTATGATATATGATTTTTTTTTTTTTTTTTTTTTTTTTTTTTTTTTTTTTTTTTTTTTTACATATTCCATCAGAAAGGTTGACTATGATATGTGAATTTGTATGCATCCAGCCAATTATACATTAATAACAACAGCAATAATCTAGATATGTGCCAGGAGAGATTTCCCGGGGTTTCTGAAACAAGGGAGACATGGCAGAGATGGAAGCACCACGGGAAGATCAGGAGGTCGGCTTGGTAGAGGCAGAGGAACGGATAATCTTGGAAGACTATGGCCTAGCAGATACTAAGTGTTTTAACACCTTACGAGCGGCCTATGCGGTTTATTTATGTGTACCGCACAGCGGGGTGTTTTTAGCCAAAATAGGGCTGTTTACGTGATCATTTTCATGCCTAAATAAGACCCAGAACGTAAAACAAGTACCTATCCCTGAAAGGGCATAAACAGAGCTTTCGAATGACACCATAACGATCCTTGTATGATGGATAGTTTTCTTGCAATATCCGTGCAACGCGAGTGCAAAAAGCAGGTAATTCGGTACTTTCAGTACATAATTGAGTATGTAGCGAGTGAGAGAGGGAGGAGGGAGCTGAGATTTGTGTCAGTAGGTTCGCCGCGGTGGTCTGGAGCAGAGGAACGCCACATTACGGGAAGACTATTCGCCACATAGTCCAGCTTTATTTAACTCGACTTATGTTGCTCGCCGCTAAATAAGGGTTAAGTGCGGAAAAACCAATGCAAGAAAGAATTCGCGAAAATGTTCAGGCTGTCTTAGATCTATTAATTTATCTTGTGCTAAGCTGACAAAGAAAACATCAGGAGAACAACCAAACTTGAAATGTCTCGCATGCCCAGGGCCCACTGCAGAGCCAACCGGGGCAACACCGGCAACACCGGTCGCCGACTTGACCCAACTTGTGACCAAATGGAAAGCGCGGATCCAGGTCCTTGCCCGGGTACCTAAAGGAGCCAGAATCCAAGTGGCGGAGGCCCTCACAACCATCATAAAGCAGGCCCTACAGCTCAAGACACCCCTCGCATGGGCTCCTGGGTTTCTCCTATGGGGCCCTCCGAAAACCACCCAGAACCAACATACAAGACCATCTTCAGGTTTCACTAGCCACCAGAGTGAAACGTCAAGTAGCACAGTATATGGATGGAAACAAACTGGTGGAACCCCCCGAACAGCAACCAAACAGGGCCCAGAAGCAACAGGACAAGGAAGAGGAAGAGGCTGAACAGCTACGTAAGAGGGTCGCGGCGAAGCTGGCGGATAGTGACATCAAAGGGGCCGTAAGACTGTTGTCCTCTTTAGAAGGTTTTGCTGGTCAAGGCACCGAAGTTGTTGAAGCCCTACAAGAAAAGCACCCACCTACACCTAGGGACCTAAACCTCCCCCCTGCCCCAAATGACCAGATGCGCCAACCATTAGTTGTCACGAAGGAGCAGGTGGTTGCCGCAGTGACTTCATTCCCAGCAGGCTCAGCCGCGGGCCCAGATGGTATCCGACCCGCCCACCTCAAAGGCCTCTTGGGTCAGGGATCAGGAGCTGCTGGGGAGGCACTCTTGGAAACCCTCACCAAATTCATCAACATGGTTTTAAGAGGGGAAGTACCCGACTGTGCCACACCCCTATTTTTTGGGGCATCACTCTGTGCACTGGCAAAAAAAGATGGCGGTGTGCGCCCAATAGCAGTAGGGAACACCTTCCACCGCCTTGCCACAAAGGTGGGTTTGAAACCACTCTCGAATGGCCTAGGTCAACACTTAAGACCAGTTCAACTAGGTTTCGGAACTCCAGGGGGGTGTGAAGCTGCTGTGCATGCAACCAGCACCTACCTAAGCCAAGCCCAAGAAATACGAGTGCTCCTAAAGATTGACATGCGGAACGCATTCAACAGCATTCGCAGTGATGTCTTCCTCCGTGCAGCTCAAGAACACATCCCCACTCTGTACCCCCTACTTTGGCAGGCTTATTCCAAACCTTCAATCCTGATTTTTGGCGAGACGGTAATCCCATCAGCGACCGGGTTACAAAAGGGAGATCCAGGTGGTCCTGCTCTTTTCTCAATAGGGGTGGATGCAGCAGCTAACCAAGTAAGGTCAGAACTGAATGTATGGTACCTGGACGATGCAACGTTGGGTGGGTCAGTAGAGAACGTTCTAACCGACCTAAATAACATCGTAACTGACCTCGGCCAGGCTGGGCTAGTGATAAATTACACCAAATGTGAACTTGTCCTCCTCAACCACACATGTGAACAAGGAGAAAAGACTCAGGCCCTGTTTCGAGGCATATTGCCAGATGTAAAGATCCTTCAGGAGCACCAGCAAACCCTATTCGGTTCCCCACTAACTCTGGCAGCAATCCCACCAGCACTTCAAGTTAAAAAGGAGGAGCTTCAACTTCCCGTGAATCGCCTGATACACATCGATGCCCACTCAGCTCTGGCCCTTCTCAAGAACTGTTTCTCCATCCCAAAACTCCAATACCTCCTGCGCACATCGATGACTTACACGAACAATGGTTGCCTCCAAGAATTAGACAGCATAATCTGAGAAGCAGTGACCAGCATCACCAACGTGGAATTTAAAGAACAGACCTGGACACAAGCCACCCTTCCTGTCCGCCTCGGGGGCTTGGGCATACGGAGAGCCTCGGATATTGCCTCCCCAGCCTTTATCTCTTCCCTCATCGCGACCAACGACCTTGTAGTGTCCATCCTTTCTTCTCAACCCGGAATGACACTTAATTGGGACGTAACATTAGCGATTAACACCTGGAAGGAAAGTACAGGAGTAGTGGAGGAGCCTCAGGGTACCTCCAGGAGCAAGCGGAAAGCGTGGGATACCATCTCGGCGAAGAAAACTCAAGAAAATCTCCTAACCAATGCAGACCAGGTTGCAAAAGCACACCTCCAGGCAGTCGCCTGTTCGGAGAGTGGCTTGTGGTTACACGCCATCCCCATCCCACCTCTTGGAACTCACTTGGATGATGAAGCGCTCCGGGTTGCCATCGCGCTCAGAGTGAGTGCGGCAGTTTGTCACCCACGCACTTGCAAGTGTGGTGGGGGGATGGATGCTCAAGGTCACCATGCCTTGTCATGTAATTACAACGCAGGCCGCCTGCCAAGACACTCTGCACTAAATGATGTCATAAAACGGGCCCTGCAGAGTGCTAACCGTGCATCAATCCTCGAACCACATGGACTTCACAGAGAAGACGGCAAACGGCCAGATGGGATGACCACTTTCCCTTACAAGAATGGCCGGTGCCTCGTGTGGGATGCCACATGTGTTGACACTTTCTCCACAACCAACATCGCCAGAAACGCCGACGAAGCAGGTGAAGCCGCCCGGATAGCAGAAAATAAAAAGCGAGAAAAATATCAAGCCATCGCCAGAAATCATCAGTTCGAGCCCCTGACATTCGAAACTTCAGGAGTCTTCGGCCCTACCACCCATAAGATGGTGAATGAAATAGGCCGTAAAATCAGAGAAGTTTCAGGAGAACCCCGGGAAACCCTCTGGCTCAAGCAAAGACTAGGGATGGCTATCCTCCGGGGCAATGCCACCAGTGCCATGAGCTCAGTTCGACAGGACTGGGTCATGCCACTGTGTGAGGCCCGGGCAGGAGTGGTGTATCCGTAGTCTTTCCACAGTAGGGTAAAACAAAACATAAACTTTATTTGAATGTAACATGTGTGATGCACATAAATAAAAGGGGGATCTTTCGGATGGTTGAAAGCCACAGTTGCTCGCGCGTTTGGGGCTAGCAACACATATTATGAAAAACATGTATCCTCCTTCATTCACTGTCCCCCCCTTCACTCACTCAACCCCACAATTTGCCGGAGGATAACAGGTTTTTCACAATACGTAGACGGAGGTCTTTTTAAAAAAAATAAAAGTATTGTGTGGGTAGTGGTGGTGTAATAAAGGCCTGTTATCTATATCTTTCAACCTTAAGTGATCTCTGACACTAGTATTGTGTGGGTAGTGGTGGTGTAATAAAGGACTGTTATCTAATTATGTTTCAACCTTAAGTGATCTCTGACACTAGTATTGTGTGGGTAGTGGTGGTGTAATATAGGACTGGTATCTATATGTTTCAACCTTAAGTGATCTCTGACACTAGTATTGTGTGGGTAGTGGTGGAGTAATAAAGGACTGTTATCTATATGTTTCAACCATAAGTGATCTCTGACACTAGTATTGTGTGGGTAGTGGTGGTGTAATAAAGGACTGTTATCAATATGTTTCAACCTTATGTAATCTCTGACATTAGTATTGTGTGGGTAGTGGTGGTGTAATGAAGGACTGTTATCTATATGTTTCAACCTTAAGTGATCTCTGACATTAGTATTGTGTCGGTAGTGGTGGTGTAATAAAGGCCTGTTATCTATATGTTTCAACCTTAAGTGATCTCTGACACTAGTATTGTGTGGGTAGTGGTGGTGTAATGAAGGACTGTTATCTATATGTTTCAACCTTAAGTGATCTCTGACACTAGTATGGTGTGGGTAGTGGTGGTTTAATAAAGGCCTGTTATCTATATGTTTAAACCTTAAGTGATCTCTGACACTAGTATTGTGTGGGTATTGGTGGTGTAATTAAGGACTGTTATCTATATGTTTCAACCTTAAGTGACCTCTGACACTAGTATTGTGTGGGTAGTGGTGGTGTAATAAAGGTATGTTATCTATATGTTTCAACCTTAAGTAATCTCTGACATTAGTATTGTGTGGGTAGTGGTGGTGTAATAAAGGCCTGTTATCTATATGTTTCAACCTTAAGTGATCTCTGACATTAGTATTGTGTGGGTAGTGGTGGTGTAATAAAGGACTGTTATCTATATGTTTCAACCTTAAGTGATCTCTGACACTAGTATTGGGTGGGTAGTGGTGGTGTAATGAAGGACTGTTATCTATATGTTTCAACCTTAAGTGATCTCTGACACTAGTATTGTGTGGGTAGTGGTGGTGTAATAAAGGACTGTTATCTATGTGTCAACCTTAAGTGATCTCTTACACTAGTATTGTGTGGGTAGTGGTGGTGTAATAAAGGCCTGTTATCTATATGTTTCAACCTTAAGTGATCTCTGACACTAGTATTGTGTGGGTATTGGTGGTGTAATAAAGACAGTTATCTATATTTATGTTTCAACCTTAAGCGATCTCTGACACTAGTATTGTGTGGGTAGTGGTGGTGGTGTAATAAAGGCCTGTTATCTATATGTTTCAACCTTAAGTGATCTCTGACACTAGTCTTGTGTGGGTAGTAGTGGTTTAATAAAGGTATGTTATCTATATGTTTGAACCTTAAGTGATCTCTGACACTAGTATTGTGTGGGTAGTGGTGGTGTAATAAAGGACTGTTATCTATATGTTTCAACCTTAAGTGACCTCTGACACTAGTATTGTGTGGGTAGTGGTGGTGTAATAAAGAACTGTTATCTATAAGTTTCAACCTTAAGTGATCTCTGACACTAGTATTGTGTGGGTAATGGTGGTGTAATAAAGGCCTGTTATCTATATGTTTCAACCTTAAGTGATCTCTGACACTAGTATTGTGTGGGTAGTGGTGGTGTAATAAAGGACTGTTATCTATATGTTTCAACCTTAAGTGATCTCTGGCACTAGTAATTCTGTGGGTAGTGGTGGTGTAATAAATGTATGTTATCTATATGTTTCAACCTTAAGTGATCTCTGACACTAGTATTGTGTGGGTTGTGGTGGTGTAATAAAGGACTGTTTTCTATATGTTTCAACCTTAAGTGATCTCTGACACTAGTATTGTGTGGGTAGTCTGGTGTAATAAAGGCCTGCTATCTATATGTGTCAACCTTAAGTGATCTCTGACACTAGTATTGTGTGGGTATTGGTGGTGTGATAAAGGACTTGTATCTATATGTTTCAACCTTAAGTGATCTCTGACACTAGTATTGTGTGGGTAGTGGTGGTGTAATAAAGGCCTGTTATCTATATGTTTCAACCTTAAGTGATCTCTGACACTAGTATTGTGTGGGTAGTGGTGGTGTAATAAAGGACTGTTATCTATATGTTTCAACCTTAAGTGATCTCTGACACTAGTATTGTGTGGGTAGTCTGGTGTAATAAAGGACTGTTATCTATATGTTTCAACCTTAAGTGATCTCTGACACTAGTATTGTGTGGGTTGTGGTGGTGTAATAAAGGACTGTTATCTATATGTGTCAACCTTATCCTAATAAGTGCTGGGGTGGGGTAGTAAACACCGTGGTGCCGTGGTTTGCCGTGGTGCATGGTGCGGAGGTATTTAGACTGTTTCCTTCACTCAAATCGTCATCGTACCATAAATATCATTAATACTTATCCATATGCGCCTATTTTACGTTGATTATGAAGATATTAACCTGTTGCAACAATAAAACAAGTGGAAACAGCGTTTGGCTGGTCAAAATCGGCAAATGAGAGCGGGAGTTACATAACTAAAGGCTGAGCCAGCCTGCCAACATCCACCTGTCACGACGTCTGGAGAGACACTGTCCTGTAATTGTCTCTCTCTCTCTTTCATTCGCTTGGTAACACATACAAGCACAGCCAGCTTATGACTCGCTATTGATAGCACTAATAAATACCGCCGAAATAAGGGAATAACAGAGAAAATAGGTGATAATTGAATGGGGGGGGGGGGGGGGGGGAGTGATATTTGGCATGGCCAAGGGGCAAAAAAAAAAAAAAAAAAAATCAATTGATACTGGGCTGGTTTAAATGTTAGTGATCTCTGACACTAATATTGTGTGGGTAGTGGTTGTATAATAAAGGACTGTTATCTATATGTTTCAACCTTAAGTGATCTCTGACACTAGTATTGTGTGGGTAGCGGTGGTAGATTAATTTTCACTGGTTTTAGTTTGGCGCCTGGAACGGGAAAGACTAATGTATATTGCCTTGAGAAAAATACACTCTGGCCTATATGAAATAATACAAGAAGTCTAGAAGGAGCGAGGAGAATGTAAGATAAGGTGAACATTGCTTCCACAGAAAACATAAAATGTACTGGGCTATACTAGATCGGGCGAGGTGGATGTGTAAGGCTGGGGAAATATATATGTGTGAGGGAGAAAGTGACAGAGAACATATTACTTTTAAACTCTCCAAGTGTGTGTGTATGAGAGAGTGAGAGTGAAGCGAGAGAAAGACAACGAGCCCATAATCCCCCAAGATAGTGCGGTAGTAAGGGGGAAATTGACATACTTGTCTGTGATCAAAAGCGAATATTTATCTAAGAAGCCAGGATAGATTGTATGATATTACCTTCAATAAATATGATGTTAGTAATAAGATGTATTACAGAGGTAAAAATACATATATAAAATTATGTTAAGATTGTTGAGATTGAACTACAAAGCGACAGCAGGGGTTTGAATCATTAAAGAGTTAATCATAATATAAACACTGGAGATAGTGACATTGATGATGAGTTGCAGAGGAAATAATTATTTATGAGAGCTTGAGGCATATTGCAAAGGGAAACAGGATATAGTGACAATTTCCAAAACCAAATGAGCTGGCTGTTGGTGGTAGCCTACATGCGTGTGTGTGTGTGTGGGGTGGGGGGGGGGGGGGGCTGAGGAGGGGGGCACTATGCATTTGAGACGATTTACATTCACCGGTAATGATAACCCTTTGAGAATTATGACGCGTTTACTGTAGCTATTGGTAGTCGATTATATTCAGATTAGGAAGCTATTAAGATTGTGAGCTACAGAGTTGTATCCCTTTTATATTTAAAGATCCTTTCTAAATTGCATAATATTGCCTAAAGGTATCCAGGATAACATTTAATAATGCGTCTTCATATACGTAAATAATGCATTATTCACGCTTTTGAGTTATAAACTTTTAAGTCAAACTCTGAAACAATTATTGTGTACCGGTGTACTGAATATGACTTCCAAGTATATGGAGAGGAACACAAATGGCTGATGGTTGGCATTAATAGTGTGTATAACAATTATTGTGTACCGGTGTACTGAATATGACCTCCAAGTATATGGCAAGGAACACAAATGGCTGATGGTTGGCATTAATAGTGTGCATAACAATTCCACCTGTATATAGTTATTTGTTCTGTAAACATTATAATAACATCATCAATATCTGATGTTGGGATTCTTTCCAGCAATACAGAAAACCCTATAAGCTCTTCAAACGAATCCATTAGACCAAACCACCGGTATTTCCATCAATAACTAAGACCGTTGGTAATGGGTTTGGTTAAACAATTGTTTTAGTTTAAATCTGGAAACATAACGTTTTCAGTGTTGCCTTCCGTGTGCTGATATATTTTAACATGAATTGACAGAGGAAAAAACGTGGAACATAATCCATTCATCCAGTAGGTTTATCCACACAAATACAACTATAACGACTTTCTGTAAGCTGTTGGAGATTGCAAATATTCGCTATGTAGTACATCTCCAACCTGGGGTAACGAAGCATAAGATTCCTACAATGTCGCAGAATTCAGCTATCTACCCTTTATTTAAGCTAATATCTGCGAGCTGAGACTGAAAGACAAATGTAGGAGCAAGGGACTGGAGTTCTCGAAAAGGGGCCCCGGTATTTACGCTATTCTTGAATTACAGTGTGCTGGCTTAATAATCCAGAAGGGTTGATAGCCTCTCAAGTCCTATTTTAACTAACTAACTATGTAGAACTGCAGGGCAGTATGTATGGAGACTTGTCATCAAGTATAAAAACACAAACCTGATTTCTTGCGGTGTAACAAGTGTCTACAATAGTATAGAATATTTTGGAGTGTAAAGTGTAAGGATGATATACGAGTATTGGAATAGACCAACATAAATGTCCATTATAATTGGAGTTAAGTTATCTATATAGAGTTAATGATTAAGTAGGCATGATTCAGGGCATCGTGACCAGCCTAATGACCTTACTGGAGCTCACCAAGCCAATCAAAATAATATCCCGTTTACCCTATTGATCCTGGATGGCCTCGTTCAGCAAATGGATACATAGGAATGGTATCAGCAACATCAGCAACATCTTTGCAAACCACAGGCTATTTGGCTTGGCCAAGATAAGCTCAACAGTAAGCGCTAATATTTAGAGGAAACTTTCATCATCAATTTTGAGTAGATTCTACATATGATAAATGGTGTACACTGCCCGGCCCACTGTACAGTGATATTGCCATTTTGTATCTCTGCACTTTCTAAAATTTAGCCAGACTCATAATATTGATAATCATTGCCTTCCATTTATTTACCATTGTTGTGTTGGTATTTATTAAGCACACTTATTCTACTAACGAAGCTGAACATTACAGTAAAGCTTTTAAACCCAACTGAATCTGTAATGAAACCAGTGACCTCTTTCATAATTAAGCAGAACATGTACATTGATCCAGGTCACGACACCAGAAACGTACAACACACAGGAATATGACACTAACAACAACAACGCTAACAACATATAAACAATTGATATAAGAACATAAGAACATAAGAACATAAGAAAATGGGAGTCTTCAGAAAGCCGATTGGCCTAAGCAAGGCAGATCCCTGTCCCACACAACCCCAATTACAAAGCCCAATTATAGGCTGAACACTCTAATACCCTGAGGATCATCTTACCAAAACGGTTAGAGATTAACGCAGGATTACCGGGTCTGCAGAGCGCTGATTGGCCCAACCCTGCTGATCCCTCTTCACACCCAACCCTTCTCGTCCATATGCTTATCCAATTTTATCTTAAAGCTCCCTATCGTTTTTAATCCCACTATAGCACTTGGTAGTCCATTCCACCCATCTACAACTCTGTTACCAAACCAATATTTGCCTATATCTTTTCTGAAACGAAATTTATCTAATTTGAAACCATTGGTACGAGTTCTTTAGCTATCACTAAGCTTTAGTACATTTGTCATGTCCCCTTTGTTAATCCCACTAACCCACTTGAACACCTCTATCATATCCCCTCTAACTCTGCATCTCTCTAACGAATGTAAGCCTAATTTCTTCAACCTTTCTTTATACGGAAAATGTCTAATATTATGGATAATTTTTGTCATTCTACGTTGTACTCTCTCCAATGAATCTATGTCCATTCTGTAATAAGGACACCAAAATTGAACAGCATAATCCATATGGGGTCTCACTAATGACAATAAAGTTTTAAGATAACATCAGCAGTTCTGCTACTCACACTCCTAGAGATGAACCCGAGAATCCTGTTTGCCTTGTTTCGAACGCTTATACACTGTTGGCTAGGCTTAAAATCATTGCTAACAAACACACCTAGATCTTTCTCACAATTCGAGTTTTCTAATTCCATATTAGCTAGTTTATATTTAACATTTGTATGCATCTTCCCTATCTTTAATACCTTGCATTTGTCAATGTTAAACTTCATCTGCCAATTTACTGACCATTCGTGTAAGGTATCTAGATCCCTTTGGAGGCACTCTATATCTCTATCTGAATCAATTGTTCTCCCCATTTTGGTATCGTCTGCAAATTTACTTATCCTACTAGTTATACCTAAATCAAGGTCATTTATGTATATAACAAACAACAGAGGACCTAATACAGATCCCTGGGGGACACCACTTTTGACTGCTCCCCATTCTGACTTCGTACCATTTATGCTGACTCTCTGCTTCCTACCAATTAGCCATGACCTAATCCATCCCAACAACGCCCCACCTATTCCATGCGCCTCAACCTTTCTCATCAATCTCTCATGGGGGACTCTGTCGAAAGCTTTACTGAAATCTAAATATATTATATCATATGACTTGTCATTATCTACTGCTTCATATACCTCTGTGATAAAACTAAGCAAATTAGTAAGGCAAGAACGTCCCTGAGTAAATCCATGCTGAGAAGAATTTTTTAAATTAAATGTATCTAAGTGGTTTCTAATTTTACTAGCAATAATTGACTCTAGTAGCTTTCCTATGATTGATGTAAGATTAATGATAGATATAACAAATATTTAGTTATAATAGAACAGAGACACTAAATTAATGTCTTGCAAACTATAATAGAGTAATAGGCATCTAATGTATATATATCTAAAGCAACACAACACCGAGATACATAACCCTATGGGATACATGAGACATATCTGTGGTTGAGATCCCTGCCATTGCTTCGATGATAATAAAAGCGTATGACTGTGAGTGTGTGTGTGGTGTAAGTGTATTACGAAGTTTTGTATCGATAGTTGCCATGTAGGCCTATTCCTGATCCAATTTTAGCCGCCTAGGCGTTTTGTTGCGGTGTTTGTACGCGTTTGAAACTCTCGCTTTCGAAAGGCTAATCACCGTAGCCTAGGAGAGCATCCTGAAAGTTTATCCCAGCTCTCAGGTTAATGGGATTATAAGCTACGTCATACATGTTTCCTGATGTCGCAGCTTCTTATATGTATACGACGCCATAGCTTATCCGTATTCAGACAAACACACCCTTTCAATATTATATGATGATTTGTTATCACATTATTCTGAATCACATTATAACATTGTACTAAGCTTTCACAGACTTTATCGTTACATAAACCTTTAAATCTTTCTCAGGCATCCTTCTGATTACAAAATCCTTTAAATATTTGAATAATAGACAGATTAAAATTATAAAATGCGTCAGAATATACTAAAAGTGTCAGTATATGGCTAGGATAGCAAAGTTTATACAAATTTCATATCATTAAGTCATAAAGAGACCCAACGTCATGAGTATCGATTTTCGTGGCTATTGTAATATCACAAGATAAACTAGATCGGGAGAGTGCATAATTCCACCTATGCTGCGGATGCTTTCGCGGAACAGATCGCCTTCTAACTAGAATAACTTCTTCCCTGACGCATATTCTATCTGCCCACTAAAATGCGTAAACATTGGCTCATAACTTCGTGAGCCACCTATGCTAGCGGAGAGATACGGTCACCAAATACCTCTTTAATGTAATTACTTCTTCCTTAGCACATATCCTTTCTGTCCACCAAATCTTGTGAATATTGGATAATAACTTTTTGAGATATATTGCTTACAGACAAACTAACAGACAGACACACAGATGGAGGCAAAAACATAACCCCCTCCAACTGTGTTGGTGCAGGTAACAATATATGGGTCATTATCTCACAAATACAGTTAATTTGGAGAATCAGGAAACATGGTCAAGGCAAATACATCCATATGGTCAAACACGAGAAAACAACATAACAACAGAAATACGATGTAATAAACACAGAATGTACACGGAATATCAAAACCAGATCATAATTAAACTGATCCAAACAAATCGGGAATCACAATAGACGCAATTTACATTCATCGATCAATATTCCAAGTGGAAAGCAATATATACAGTAGACAAAACAATATTGGACGCAGTAGAGCTGCCAGATAGCATCACAATTTGGTCACAAATAACTACATCAAATAAACAAAAAATCACGATGAAACACAATACATATCAATTACATGATCGTAACACAAAACGAAGCTTAAACACGAGATAATATTGGGTGCAGGATTAAACCAGAAATACTTGCAGTAAGTGTAAACAAGGTTTCAAATTAAATACAAACAGTGAACCAGGAAACACGCACATAATAACGTTAACAAACAACAACATAAAGCAATATACTGTACTATGGGATGCAACATAAATACCACAACACAAACAGGATATGAAAAACAGGTGACAACTAACCTACATACAGTGAACCAGGCCACATACAATATTGGTCAATAACACACTCGGGCTGCAATAACATTATCTATTTTATTATCCGTCATTAAAACATATATATCCAACTACATCATGTTCCAAATAGGTAGGCCAGAAAGTGTGATCCTTAACCTCTCTATATAATATAACTCAAAAGGAGCTAGAGCAAATGAGCTGTGAATGTCCACACCTATTCCTTGGCTGATCCTTCCTAATTGATAAACATATTATCTAAATTACTTTTATCGTTTGTGAGATATATAGGTTAATGTTCAACGGTTTTAGCCTACTTACTTGGAACAGGGCATAGTCTTCGTAATTACCTCCACTAACGAAGTTTGACGGAGATTATGTATTGCCTCCTTTACCAAAACAACAATGTTTGTCTGGGACCAACCTAAGGCTCAATACATGTATCGGTAATCCATCTAGTGTTTAACAAGCTGTAAGACCATTAAGGTTGCTACTGATGAGCCCTTTATCTAACACATTGATATTAAAGGTTACTATGGGTTACGAAAAAAATATATATACTGTATATTAAAGACGTATTTATTATTTACATCAGGTTTATGAATATGACATACTGTAGCAGGACTATGCGCATTATATTAGCAGGACTCTCTCTCTCTCTCTCTCTCTCTCTCTCTCTCTCTCTCCAACAAATTAGATTGCAGTGACCACGTAACCTTGGTAAGGGGAGAAGGGTGCCTGGGGTGCTGTCAGCAAGGGTGTGCGTGCTGCTGGGATATAATTTAGGATGGGTATATTAAGGAAAGTGGTGGTCTGGACTCACCATTTCCCCCATAATAAGCAAAGCAATATGCATTCATAAATAATGCTTAAACAAATGTTCTAATCTGATCTAGCACAAATTAATTAAACACTACTTATATTCAACACATAATGCATATTTTCTGAAATATCTGATCACTTCCAATCTGCTCGAATCGGTCCTCCAGTAACGTATAGTCTATTAATGTGCAGTTGGCCAGAAATCATGACATATGTATACTATTATATATTGTTATGTGATCCAGAATCAAAAATGTATTTATGCAAGCCAGATTAGTATAATAGTTTAGTTTCCCACGCATGTGTTTGCTTCTTGTGAGTTCAGACTTGTCTGGCTCGAGTCTGTCTCTCCAACATTGCGTCATTTAAATCACGTGTGTAGTAGAAAATTCCAGATTCTCTGGTAACATATATATACCCCTGAGTCCTTGCAGTCGGAACTCTTGACCAGCTGACCTTAGCATCTCGTCTGCCCCTCTCTCTTCTGCCTGTACATAGTTTACCATTATACCTAGTGAAGTGACATATCTCTCCTGGCTACCATCATAAGATAAAGCAGTCTGCAAATCCTTGCCTGTAATCGAGGAGTTGAGTATATACGTGTGTCACCCATATATAGCCTACTTATTATTCTGTGACATTTTGTGTACTAGTTATAAGTTAAACATTAATTATCATTGAATATCTGCCAATTAAGATTATTTCTTTATTTCCTTTTGAGTGCTTTAATTATTATTGGAAAGCAATTAATTAATTTGTGATTAGTATCCAAGTTTATGAATGTGAGCAGTTTAATTTAGTTACACTTTTATTGTATTTTCAGAAGGATTATCTTCTCAAGTGATATTTTAGTGCTTGTTTCACATTTAAATAATTGCATTAACTACTTTAATTGTTTCTATTAACGTATTGTGCATTTCCTTAAGTTATTAAACATATATTATCCATTTCCAGTGATCTTGATAACATATTAATTCATGTGTGATATAGCTATTTAAACCTTACATTGCTTCAGTAAAGACATATTCTTATTTATTTTTCACTTGCATTGCATGTTTTCTGATACTCATTCTTTTTGTTACTAAGCCAAATCTTAGTGCATTATATATTCCTATTACTCGTCCTGAAGAGACTTTGATTTTATTGTTAAATGATAATACTTAATTTAATTAAACTTAAGAATTTGTATTGTAGTTTCTTTGAACCTGGATATTTTTGAGTGTTCTGATATTAGTCTTGAATTTCATATTTAGCCTATTGTTTGTGTCATTTCACCTCGTCCAAAACATATCAGGTATATATATATATATATATATATATATATATATATATATATATATATTACTGTATACTTGATCCAGTTAATGATTCTAATATGTTAAATGATGTACCGAATTTCTTGTTGAAAGCTTAATATTTAATTTTGTATTAACTTCACCACAACCCCAAACACCTCCAATGAAATTAATGAAAGCACATGTGCGATCCACCAGGATTCGAACCCGGGTTATCACACACAGATTTTTGACACTTTAACCATTACACCACCAAGACGGTTAAAGGTTTATGCACATGCCTACGACTTATTATCCATTCTCGAATACTGGATATTAATCTAATCATGTTCATACTCCCACCGCACCGCACCGCACCGCATCGATCCGTTAACCCCTTCATCCGAACAGTCTTTTACATAATATTCTGGCTGTGATTAGACAGTTTTATTTAGCTTAGAAAGGATATGAAGCAATTAACCCTCCCGCATTTTTACGACGCGATCGCGTCATAACGCCACCCCTCGAAGAGTGGTCGTATGACGCAATCGCGTCATAATGCCACCTGTAAGTTAGAAATATTTGTGGTAAATAAGTTTATAACGCGATTAAGACGCGTTTTTGGCTGGTAAGTTAGCCATCAGTAAGTTACAAAATGAAATATCTGGCAACCCCCTAGCGTCTCTGTGAGAGGAGTGCGGGCCTTTGTTTCACCAGTTGTGAGCCGGCCGCCAGTCTGTGAGGTAGTACTCCCGGACCTTTAAATCTCGTCTCGCCTCCATTGCCCGCCATGGAGCGGGTTTCAGGCGGGCAAATCTGGACTATTTATGTACTAAGTGGCAGTGTATCATTAATTTGTGGCTATGTATTTATAATTTATGTATATAACTCGTGATTTGTGACTTTGTGCCTCGTTGTTCGCCTCTCCATAGCCAGCCATGTGGTTTTTAGGCGGCTAGAATGGACCCAGTGGAAGTGTTGTGAACTGTGAATAATATTATTTATACCATATTCGTAGGGTTAGTGTAGTAATACTTCGTAATCACATTCCTAACTTATGTTAGGTTTGTGATTACTCGTGATTTGTGACTTTGTACCTCGTTGTTCGCCTCTCCATAGCCAGCCATGTGGTTTTTAGGTGGCTAGAATGGACCCAGTGGAAGTGTTGTGAACTGTGAATAATATTATTTATATCATATTCGTATGGTTAGTGTAGTAAGCATTCTTAGTCACATTCCTAACTTATGTTAGGTTTGTGATTACGAATGTAAGCTAGGCTATACGTGTGTCGTATATATATTGCCCTAAAACCTTCATTTTCGCTTGAAAGACCAATATATTTATTAATAAATACTACCTACGAAGTATAATAAAGCTGTAATTACGAAATATAGTTGTGTTTTGCCCATTTTTGGCCATTTTTTTATTCCCAATTTGACCAATTTTTTAGTGAATACACAGTTTTATTTGAGGGAAGTAACTGACAGTGAAGTGTGGATAATTATAAACAAATTTTTTATACAAAAATGTCACGGTAAGTACAAATATGTCACGGTAAGTAGCCTGACGAAGAACAGACAAAACTTTTATGCGCCACTCTACACTACACTACAGCAGTGAACCTTTGGACAGCCACAGATGTCTGGGTAAAGTACCTAAACTAATCCCATAATTACTTGCCCGAGGCGGGTCCCCACTCCTTGACCTTACCTTTTCCTCAGAGCTGGGATATTTTATATGTTTAGGCATAGGCCTATCTTTATTTTATATATATATAGCCTATCGTATACATATATATTTTATATATATATATATATATATATATATATATATATACATATATATATATATATATATATATATATTCGAATATTTCTATTGTTATTTTATATATAGGCCTATTTTTATTTTTTGGGATTTATTATAGTTTTTATTTATTTTATTTATTTTATTTATTTATTTTATTTTATTTATAATTTTATTTTATTTATATATATATTTGTTGTTTTATTGTTCCTGTTCCCCAGGGTGTCCATGGGACCACCCCCTAGTTCCACAGCAAGGGCATGGCCCATAATCGAGTATTTATATAGTTATTTTTTATTTATTGGGATTTATTATAGTTGTTATATATTTTATTTATAAAATTTTATTTTATTTATAATTTTATTTTATTTATATATATTTTTTCTTTATTGTTCCTGTTCCCCAGGGTGTCCATGGGACCACCCCCTAGGTTCACAGCAAGGGCATGGCCCATAATCGAGTATTTATATAGTTATTTTTTATTTATTGGTATTTATTATAGTTGTTATTTATTTGATTTATTTTATTTATTTCGTTTTATTTTATTTATAATTTTATTTCATTTATACATTTTTGTTTTATTGTTCCTGTTCCCCAGGGTGTCCATGGGACCACCCCCTAGGTCCACAGCAAGGGCAGGGCCCATAATCGAGTATTTATATAGTTATTTTATATATATTTTTATTTATTTTATTTTATTTATTTTATATATACAGTACAGGCATATACTGTATATATATAATTTGTTTTTCTTGTCCCCTTCCCTGTTGTTCCTGTTCCCCCATTGGGTTGTTCCTGTTCCCCAGGGTGTCTCTGAGACCACCCCCTAGGTCCAGAGCAAGGGCAAGGCCCGTAATCGAGTATTTATATTGTTATTTTATATATATTTTTATTTATTTGATTTTATTTATTTTATATATACAGGTATATACCGTATATATATATATAATTATTTTTTTCTTGTACCCTTCCCTGTTGTGTTGTTCCTGTTCCCCAGGGTGTTTGGCCAAAGAGCCCCAAGGTATAAATATATTCTTATAATGCCAAACTATGACTACGTCATGGTGTTCCCCCATTTGACTTACAAAATGCGGAACTATACCGTCATGAATCCATTATACTCACGTCATCTGGAATCGGATAATGCCAAACTATGACTACGTCATGGTGTTCCCCCATTTGATTAACAAAATGCCGAACTATACCGTCATGAATCCAATATACTCACGTCATCTGGAATCGGATAATGCAAAACTATGACTACGTCATGGTGAACTATACCAACGTCATATGGATCCAGTGATGGCGAACTTGCGTCATGACAACCATCAACGTCAATTACGTTTTTCCTTTATTTCCTTTTCTTGGTTTCAGCATCGTAAGCTAACAACTGACTGCCGCCATACGCCAGCTGCCATGTCGGACAACAGGGATACCAAGAAACGTTTGCGGGACTCCGAGCTGGAGGATATAGTAAACGAGGTGCTGGACCTGACGACGGACGAGATGGCGAGCGAGAGTGAGTCGGACGAGTGGTCGACTGGAGATGAGGATTGGGCTTCACCTCCGCCCAAACGACTCCCACGCCTCGGCCGATCCACCACCAGCCCCAGCAATGCCAGACGACCCACCACCACCAGCTGAACCAGCCCCAGCGGATCCACCACCACCACCACCACCACCACCATCCATCCACATCCGATCCCCTCTACATCTCATCCCATCCCATCTACATCTCTACCAATCCATAACATCACCGATTACCTCCTACCATCACCCAACTTCCCCCAACTTCCCACTTCACCTCTTCCATCCACCTCGCGTGGCGGTGCCTCATCCTTGCTTCCAGCAGGATCACCAGCCCGCAGCCCACACCTGTTTGCTACCCTACTTGCTGTGGGCACTTTGAATACCCCGCCTTCGCATGTCATGGGAACGGTCACCCCCGCAGTGTCCCCCTTCAGCGACACACCGTTGACCCCCTCGGCATTTGTTTTGCCTGAGCATCGAGCCGCAATGCGTGCTGAGGTTGCTGAAGCCGCAGTGCGTGCTCAGGTTGTTGCTGAGGTGCCACACACAGCGTTGAATCCTCCAGCAGCAATCGAAGAACTTCTTCCCCAAAGGCTTCCTCTTCACCGTTCACCAACTGGTACAGCTGCACCAGGTTCAACAGCTCCACACCTTTCACCAGCTGGTGCAGCTGCACCTGGTTCAACAGCTCCACACCTTTCACCACTTGGTGCTGCACCAGGTTCACCGGCTTCTGCATCATCTGATGCAGAAGCCACCCCACTCAACTCCTCGACCTGCCACCTATGCCACGCCGGAGGCCAGGGCCCCGTAGGGGGGCAGGTGGTAGGCCCAGGGGCCGCAGAGGTGTTCCTAGCGGTGGTCCTCACGGTCGTGGCCATGCTCGCGATCCTGCCCCCGATCGTGATGCCAGTTGAACCGACGCCCCCTTCGACCCCCAGCCTGATCTGTTCACAGGGACCCCTGGCATGCAGGTTCCAAAGCCGGTGACTCCTCTCCAGTTCTTCCAGCTCTTCTTCACAAGGGAGATGCTGCAATTCCGGGTATTGGAGACAAATGCTTACGCCAAGTTCGTTGACGGAGCATCCGCTCTTTGGCACCTGTTTGGTGAGGAGGAAATGGCCAAATTCCTTGGCCTGTACTTCCTCATGGGCATCACCAAGATTCCTTCTCTGATTCACTACTGGCGTTCAACTGTCCTTCACGACTACCCAGTATTTCGGAGAACGATGAGTAGGACTAAGTTTCTAGCCTTGTTGAAGTATTTCCATGCTTTCAACAACAAGGCAGTCTGCAGGCAGAACAAGGACAGGCTTGTGAAGGTTCGGACGGTGATGGAATACCTACTTGAAGGCTTCAAGCTGGCATACATCCCCGCCGAAAAGCTGTCCCTTGACGAAGGCAGCCTTGGATGGAAGGGTCGCCTTTCATTCAAGGTTTACAACCCAATGAAGCCGACGAAGTACGGTATCAAGCTGTACATCCTGGCAGAGGCGTTGACTGGTTATGTGTGGGACTTTCGGGTCTACACCGGTCCGGGTCGATCTCTCCAGGAGATGGTGGAGGGTCTCACGGAGTCCTTCAGAGACCAGGGGTACAGGCTGTACATGGACAACTATTACAACTCAGTTGACCTGTGCCAGCAAATGCTCACACACAAAATCTATGTGTGTGGCACCCTGCGCCTTGTACGAGGACCTCCTAAGCGGTTGTGCGACATTGCTAAAGCAAAAGAGCTTGAACGCGATGCGGCAATAGCAATGAACAACGGCTTAACCATGGTCCTACTTTGGCAAGACAAGCGCATCGTCAACATGGTGTCCACCTTCCACAAACAGGAGACCATCCCGAAGCTTGTCAGTTTCAAAGAGAAGGACCAACAGGGCAGGTGGTGTCGTGGACAGAGGGAGATCTTCAAACCTGTTTGCGTTGAAGACTACAACTTACACATGGGTGGGGTGGATCACTTTGACCAGATGGTCCAGTACTACCCCATCCAGCAAAGGACGGTCAAGTGGACGAAGAAGATCACCTTCTACTTCATCCAAATGGCCCTCTTCAACGCCCATGTCCTGTACAGGAAGTGCTACCCAAGGAAGAAGATGACCTTGCTCGACTTCCAGGAGCACATCTGTACTTCCTTGCTGCAATTCAACCCTGCAGAGTGGCCTATGTCAGGGAGACCAGTCCACCAAGCACAAGATCTGCCGCCTGACCAGCGTGAGCCACAGAGGCATGCATGCAGGCAACGGCAACCCGGTGGACCATCTGGGTCGTCTGACGACGACCATCCAGACTCCCAGCCCCTGCTGCTCCTGACAACACTCCACCCTCTCCTGTTGCTGCTCCTGGTGGAGGCGTTGAGAGGGCACCACGTCTCAATGTCCCCTCCCCACCACCAGAACCAGATGATGCTGCTGCTGATGCTGCTGCCCCGGGGGAAAACTATGTCCTAGTTCAACCCCCCGTGGCACTAGCACCTGATGCAGATGCTGCTGGTGATGATGGGGAAGCAGCTCTTGAAGCTGCCAACCAACCGCCACCAGTACTGGAAGCAGCACGAGTGGTCCGAGTCCGGAGACCTCGACTTGGAGTGGTCCCAAGGCCCCGTCCTATTGTTCTGAACCATGTCCGGTTGAACAAGGCCTTGGACCATACTCGGCAGAGGATTCCGGCCAAGAAGCGACTCCGTTGCTATTACTGCAAAGTAATGAACGGCATTCGCAAGGACACAAGCTTCCGCTGCACGACTTGCACGGTTGCCCTCTGCATTGACGTCAACAACTGCTTCAACCTTTTCCATAGCCACAATGCAGGTGTCCTATAGTCAGGAGCCATGTGCAATCATTCATTCATTGATTGATTGATTCATTCATTCATTTCTCTTCTCCATTTCTCTTCTTCATTCACCCGGCTTCATTCACCCACCTTCATTCACCCACCTTCATTCACCCACCCTCGTTCACCCACCGACATTCACCCACCGACATTCACCCACCTACATTTACCCACCTTCATTCACCCACCTTCATCATCAAAGTGGATATAGGCCTCCTGGGGAAACCACTAAAAAAATAACGAGTCAAATGAAATACCTCCTAGGGTGGCTTGGAAATCTGCATATTTCTGTGGTTTGACACCTTGTATATATATATATATATATATATATATATATATATATATATATATATATATTTATGACACCTTGTATAATTATATATATATATATATTTATATATAATTATATACCCACACACACATACACACATTTGTGTTACCATTCATTATATTTTGTTTGACACCTTGTATATATATATATATATATATATATATATTTATATATTTATAAATTACTTTATTTGTGTGTACAATAGAATTATTTCTGAATTTATTACTTGAAGATAACCTGGCTTTCTTGTTTTGTTTTTTCAGTGTCAACCCAGGAGCAGTTTCCCTTCTCGTTGGAAAGGGTTGTGGCCCTATCAGGTAAGTAAAATTGACAACCTTCATGACTGACATGTGTTCTATGAACATTATACAATTATTGGCATGGAAAATTATATAAAAGTGTTGTATATTGTGGCAAAGATAAACAACTGTATAAACATTCTCATATATTTACATAACAATAAGAGTGCATGGAAACAATTGCGCATAGTTCGCGAACCAATTATGCTATATTATTTTGGTTTTCACCATTAGAAAGAGCATAATTTTCTGATTACGGTGATATAAACAGTTATATACGTATCCGAGCAACTAAAGCAACGCCGAGGTGGGGAACAGCTCGGAACCCGGTGAGCGTCGGCGGAACGGGCACGAGTGAAGCGTAAATATTCGCATTTTGGCTCTTCATTTCAAATATTCATAGGGCAAAAAGTATTTGTCGTAGGAACTTCTAGTGTGTTTTATTCTCTTCAGCATTATCTGCCGTATTCATACAGCCTAAATTGAGAACCATAGACATCGTAACAACGAAATAATTCGCAAATGTTATAAACCATATCATGCAAAGTCATATTTTGTTTTGTTTTCGGTCACTGCTTGAGAACTATTGAAGATAGACAATTTCTATTTTCAGATTTGGAAAGAGGAGAAAACATACTATTATTTGAGCAAAAATAAATATATGGTCATCACTCACAATTTAAAGATAGGACGGTGTGAAGACAATTGTATGGGAAATAATTGTATTCCGGACTCATTTACACTTTCATATTTCGATTTATTTACATTTTGTTTTGTTTTATCATGTACTATAAATATTCCTCTTTCCATTGACATATGATACATCACAATAAACAGCATTCTTTTGGATGAAAATACAGAAAAACACAAGGCTTCGAAAACTCGCCCAGCCTGGTATTTCATGGCAAATTAGAGAAGGTCTTACCATAAGTTAGATATTTAACCCGTACAGCCCCAGCGACGCGTCTGACGAGTCACCCTAATTTCTCCGACCGTAACCTCAGGTGTAGCCACTCGAGAGGGCTCAGATTTGTATGGGAACTGTGTACGTATCCCACGCAACCGTGCCGATGGTTGAAAACTCTCAAAGTCCACGTGCGTGCGCGTGAGTGCGCAATAACCTAGTTTTTGGGGGTAATTGCCTTCAATTTGTACTCTTGTAAAATACGTTTTCGGGGGCTCTGTAGGACCATTCTTTAAGCTTTTTGAGCGGTTTTTCGTGGTTTTTCCTTCATTCCTAACCCATTCGCTATTGTTTCTGGAATAAAACAATTTTTTGAAAACCGGCCGGGTTCTGGTGAACAAACAATACAAAACTAGCCGGGGCTCCACGGGTTAAGTTGCCAGATGCGGGAGGGTTAAAAGGCTTCAAATTATGTCGAGTCACATTTTTAACTACCACAAATCCTTCCTTAGCTATATATAAGCCTCTAGATATGCCTGAAATAATATAAAAAATAATGCTCGGTAATGAAGGGGTTAACAATATGATATGTTTTTATATTAATTATGTGTTTTCTACTTGTGCAATATCCAGGCATTATATTCACTTTAGGTGTTTGCAATATTGTTTGTAGTAGTTTGTTGTAATATAGTTCAAGGGTTGACTTGAGGACTATTTGGTTTTATGACTGAGATGACTGGGTTGAACAGCCACACCCCGATCACGCCCGGAGAGCAGCAACTTAACAGTACCAGAATAGCTGTAATAAGAGACACCGAGAGGAACAGGAAAAGACAACACCAGGAGAAGGCGAGAGACAATAAGACCCGACCAGTTCTCAGGCTTTAATACCTGCCAGAATAGGTCAGCCTACCCCTTTTCCCGGATCTGCACATTCTCTAATTTCCGGGAATCTAGGTCAGTCTGCCCGGGAAAGGAGCTCGAGTCCGGATCAATCACAGGGACCCCGGCTTCTCCAATGGAAGAGACCGAGACAAATACCCAAGGCATATCACCAGTTCCAGCCCGACTTGTAATATAGTAAAGAACTTTTTATGCAAGTTCAACACCAAGAACCATCTCAATATCGCCATCAATTGGAATCCCAGTATCCCCTCTACAGTACCTCCCGGGAGCATATAGCCCAACTGTATTATGGTTCGGCACTACTGGTGAGAACGGTTCCGCGCGGCCTATTTAATGGCTAACTCAGCTAAAATCGTGCATATTTTACCGTACCGTATGGCGCGGCAAAGAGAAGACAGAATGAGACCACAGTTTTTTTATCTTATATATTTTATTAGTTAAAAACAACATATTTACAATAGTATACATATCGTTATATATATATATATATATATATATACCGATATATATATATATATATATATATATATATATATATATATAATTATATATATATAACCTAACCTAACCTAACCAAACCTAACCTAACTAATAAAATATATAAGATTTAAAACTGTGGTCTCATTCTGTCTTCTCTTTGCCGCGCCATACGGTACGGTAAAATATGCGCGAGTTTAGCTGAGTTCGCCATTAAATAGGCCGCGCGGAACCGTTCTCACCAGTGGTGCCGAACCATAATACAGTTGGGCTATATGCCTCCCGGGAAGACTGGGAATAGTGCAACCAAAGTGAATAGTGAGAAACATATGGCCTGCAGAATAAGAAAAGCCTGATATCACAATGAACAGAAAATCATCCATTACGCAACCATAATGCCCTCTAAAAATAGGGGGGTCAATATCGAGAGATCAAGAATCTGTGTGTGTGTAGATAAATAACTTCCATGTATTTTTAGATTAAGAATTGCCTTCACTATCTATCTATCTATCTATATGTTCAGGCCCGATCCCCTATTTTCCTTTTTAATTTTTTTATTTTATATTTAATTCTATTTTATTATTATATATTTTTTTCCTTGGGGGTGGCCGCCTCAAGACAGAGCAAGAACGGGGAAAACACAAGACACAGCATAAAACAACGAATAAACACAGACAAAACACAAATTCACGCACATCTAGGTCATCCAGGAGAAGACCCAGAGACCAGGGTCACCAACGTCGCTCCAGAACTCCCCCAGTCCCCGACTACCCGGAGAGGTTCCGATCTTGAGCCCGCCCACCATAGCCAAAATAACGATATCCACATGTCCCTATGTTATTGAGATAGACCAAATTTAGATGCTAAAAATAACCCGAATATAGTCTGACTGAAGCTGAAGGAAGTTAGCTAATACTATTGCTTCCTTCCACTGGTTAAGCCGGCTGTGGGAAAGGATTGGTATTGAAGCTCATCCTGAACGAGAGTGTGTAGAGGAGCCCGGAACCAACTTCCTCTGTACCTGAGAGAGAGGCAGTTCCCCCTGATGTCCAGCTCTCAGCAGAGCCACGAGTCATACGTCGTCCAGATTCTCGTTCATGGCTACCTCTACCCTTTACCCTAAGTGTCTCTGAGTGTTTTAAGTTGTAGCTATTATTGTGAAGGTAAGATAAAATATTCGAGTATTCTATTATAGTTAACTTTAGATCTGTGCCTAAGATCTATCTTGAACCTTTGATACCCGTGTAAGATTTATAATTTTGATCCGTAGTGAATCATTAAGTACAATGTATTGCTAAGATAAACTGTGTTAATCCTTCAAAACCTTAATTGTATGTATGTTACATAGTCATTGTTACATGTGTTATTTAGTCAGAATACTCTCAGATTTTACTTGTATGAGTTTATTATTCTTTGTGTATCCAAGTCGAAGTGAAAGTGTATAACGTGAACTGATTCCCTTCTTTAATCCAATATATACCTAGAACCTACGCCCAATTCAGCATCCATATATCCGCCTAATTATCGACAGAGAATACTTATAATATAATTTCCCTTATTTGAAAGTCAAGAACCCTTTCCTTTGAGCTAGAATTAATTCTTTATCAAGATATCAGATCTCTATTTGTTCTTGTCAATAATCTGATGATATACGTTACTCGGGCCATGTAACTCTTTCCACACCAATCTAGGAATTCAGATTGTATATTCCTTTATCGATTCCGCCTACTATTTGGCTATTGATTCTATTTATTACTTGATCTAGTAATCCATTGATTATAATTATATTTACGTTATAATACAACGCTACAGTAGTTCTGCGTTCTTTTAGGATTTTGCTAATTTATTCAGAACTCCTTTCATGCCATAATATTATTTGGTTTTTCATAAGTGCAACTTAGTCGTGTATACCCATTCTAGATAGCTATTTGTTAAGCTATTTTACCACGCTCTTTCATTTGCGTTTCTTAATTAGTTGGTTAATCTATCCCAATCTTTATTAAATTATATTTTATCTATTCCGAGTCAGTCACTATATTTATTGTAAATCTGAGTTCCTCAACCCGTGTGAATTGACCTCATCTATGATCGAATATTATTTTTCGTGTCTCGTGTGAGAGATTATTCGCAATAAACTCTTAGATAGTTGAATTCAGAATTAAATTATCTTCTTCCCCAGAATCAAATAAACTGACTAACTTTAGTCCCTGATTTAATATCGCATTTAAGCAAATTGTTATTTCCCGTGACCGCAGATCACCTGAACTATAGTCTATAGAGCGGCACCTTTGATGTTCTCACCTGAGCGCGGCCTCACTTCCTGTTGCCTACCACGCATAATCCCGCGCAGCTGAACGATACGTTCCACAGCCTACCGTGTCTTTGTCAGAATACTTCGCATTAGACACTTTACTCGCATATGTATTATTGTCAATGATTCTTGTTTGTGTATATATATGTATCTGTTGATCATTGCGTATTTTCACTCTTCCATCACTATGTAAGTGACAAACTGAACTTCTTTAGAGAGTAAAACCAGTTCATTCTCTTAGTCACCATTCTACTTACTTGCTGTTTCATATAATAGTATAGTATAGTACCCCATTTTATGTATACCATGCAATTGAATAAATAAGAGTGTAATCTAACCTGTGTGTTTATTGTGTTATCGTTGACTGATTGAGTAAAATAATTATCATATTCACTAAGCTCGATGTGTCCCTGTTGAGCAATATCCCAAATTTAAATATCCGAAACCCGGATTGATAATAGATATTACTGAAGCCAGTTGGATTACAACCCAGCATAACAATGACTGCAAAAAAGGCTTACAGTTACAAGGATTATAGACACACAATTACTTAGACAACACAATGTGTTTTGTTATAAATTGTTATAAAGTCCAACCGTAATTTTGGAAGAAGGGAGAGATCGAAAGAAATATTCCACTCAAACAAGTAAATATGGAAACAAATCATGACATATACCCTTGCAAAGGCAGCCTCCCTCCCAGAAGCTGGGTGTGCTCAACTGCCTATTTTTTCTATATTCCAATTACTCCCTCTCAGGCATAGGCTGAGAGCCTGTACAGTCACCGCTCAACACGGTGAAGCCTGTGAGGTCTTGTTCCAGTCTAGGAAGTGAGACAAGGTGAAGCACGAGCTACAACCAGCCTTCGCCAACCTGCCATCGCAGATGCGAGGCTCTTGGTTGGCCACTCATGGCTCGAAGCAGTCCCCCTTCTGAAGCTGCTTCGCCTTTATGCTTCACTGTCTCACCTCCATGACTCAGACCCTCACTCTCAGAACGCCAGCTATTGAGCAATTAACACAGCCTCTTGCTCTGTCCAGGGGCACGGTGCGTTCTTGTATTGAGTATTGTTCACATGCGTGGGGAGGATCCTCTCACACCGCACTCCTAGACATCGTTGAAAGGAAGGCCTTTTGTATAATTAACTCCCGTTTACTCACCAATTCTCTGCAATCTTTCTCTCTCCGCCGCAATGTTGCATCTCTCTCGCTATTCTTTGCTATTCTTTCGCTACTATAATAATCAGTGTTCCTCAGAGCTCTCCCAGTGTATACCACATCCTCTACATAGGGCTTGTGGTACCTGTCTTGCAACACAATCCCACCCCTACTCTGTGCATCTCTTCAACCCTAGTATGGAAATGTTACTCTCAGACATTCTTCTATTCAACAGCTGAGCTCTGGAACTCTCTCCCAGAATCAGTCTTTCCCTCTTCCTATGACTTAAATTGCTTCACACTCTGTGTATCCAGGCATTTTGGCTCAAATGTTCCTTGATTTGGGCCCTGTCACTCTTTCAACTCTGGGTGAGGCACTCGCTACAGGCAGTTCTGCATTTTCCTCCCTCACTCATATAGGACAAAACATAACTAGTAACTTAAAAAGGGTTTAGCAAATGGGTTGTATATTTCCACACATATTCCCTGGTTGACTATTTCCAGATAGCAAAATTATTTACTCGATGACTGTAGGCTTGTTTTAGTATAGCAGTTAGTAATCAAGAGTTTTGCCCTAATTATAATGAATGGGACTCTATTGAACTGTTGTACAGTAGTTTCGTATTACATCAAATGATACAATGACTACTATATATAATACAAAATTCATTTATTATGCTTTGTGTAACCGTCATTAATAATAATCACGGTAAAAGGGAACTAGCAATAATAACTCCATCTTTAGTTAAAATTGTTATAGTAAAAGTATATGAATGATATATAAAGTGAGGGCTGGTCCTATACAGCGTGAGGTTGGGGATCCTCTACCTTCCCTTAGTCTGTCTCTTTTACTGTCCTAATTTTACTTCTAGTTGCAGGGGGCTAGGAATACTCCTCCCCTTGTAAAAATCACCTAGTAGACAAGACAGAGTAAGGGGCGAGGGAACGGGAAAGTGGTCCATCCTATGAATTGGAACTTTAAATGTTGTTTCTGTTTAGGCTCTATATCCAGCCAGCCAACCCCAGCTGTAGAGTATGTGCCTGAGTATATACACACATACATGAATGATGTTGAGTCCGATACACTACGTGACTACACAATAGTAAGGTAAATGTGTGCTTTGTGTGATATGTTATGTGTTTTGGAGCCTCTTTGTCATCCCCTTCTACAAGTTGTGTATATTTAATTGTAGTTCCTCTCTGAAGGCCTATCGTAATACACAGGAAGCCAACACATCAGTGTTCCATCATAATTTAGTACGTGGTACTGATGGGCAAACTGTCTTTGAATATCTCAAACAAACATACCTGTTTACAAGTTTATGCTATGATTTGTTATATTTTGTTCTGGATAACATTTAACAATTTGTATTTTAAGTAAAGTTTTTTAATGTTAAACATCAAAGGAAAATATGTTCCTATTTAAGCCCATTGGGTATATAATATATGACTTTAGTTGGTACTGTTTACACCTTTTTTTCAGTGAGACACGACGTTTTCTCCACCCTAAATGACGTATTGCATACCAAGTATATACTATACTTTAGAAATCGTCTTTGTTCGAGGTGAATTAACAATGCCAAACAAATTGAACGAACGATCGTTTGGAACACTTGGAACGATATTCATCACTTGAATTTGACCACTTCCCACATGAATTGGCATTGTTCGCACATTGCAGTTATTGTCGACAGATTTCATTTTAAATTTAATGGGGAAAATAAACTATTTACGTCAATTAATTAGTGTCGAACAACGAAACAAGCAGCTTTATTGCTATGCACAGCCAGTTATTGTGATTGGGTATCGTACTTCATAATTTGTTGCGATTGAATCGAGGTGATGTTAGGGTCAGTTATAGTCGAATTTAGTCACTTCACCTCATCATGCCCTATAAACTTAATTTAGAGCAGGATAGATGGCACTTGTGAACAGTCACACGGGAGGAGATTACTATGTGGCTCTAGCTACACAGCAGGGAGTCAAGGGCACCACAACCTGAGGTGTAATTAAGACAAACATCGCGACTGGTGAAGTCGGGTCGAGAAGAGGTGCGACCCACCCGAGAAAGATAATTTGCTTTATGTCTCCCCACCAAATGTATTCATTTGTATACAATGTCCATTATGGTTGCATACTTTTTTGTATTTGTAACCGGCCTATAGGCCTCCCTTACCTCCTGAACACGGCTGTCACACAGCCTATAGAGTTCCTTATAACTCACTATCACCATTAAGCCACACTTACGTTCACTACTGAATTTAAGTGACCTTCAAGAGACACCTTCAATCTGGCCATATACTTACACAGTCACGATAGACTGACCTTACTCATCTATTACTCATATAATAAGTATTTACCCATTTATAAATATACAGTATATTAGTGTATTAAGAGTATATATCCATACTGCAGGTAATTTATATGTGTATACCTGTTAACTCAACTTACCTTATATCAAATATCTACAGTATAAAGTGTTGTATTCATTAAACCCTCATTCATTTATTAATTCAAGTTATGTTGTTCATAATATTCACATTACAATTAAAATTCTTTATTTAGCACATAAGAAACATTATAAATATATGCACAATGTGAATTTATACATTAAGAGCTGAGCCAGCTAAGCCAAGGCTTTCCAGCACTTACCTAGTGAAACAATGGTGCTGTCAGACTATTAATTAATATAATCAGTTAACCCGGGAAGCGTGCGCGTGGCCTGTGAGAAATCGTAGTTATATGCTAATTAATTACTCAATATTCTGACAGAATTTGGTATATCTACCATATAAATCATAATTTATTTTCCATGAGCACTTATTTCACTAATATGATGAACATATGAACCTTGAAGAGTGATAAGATAAGGGGTAGCCATTTTGGTGGTAAAAATGGTACATATTCGCCGCCCGGTCATAAACTCAGGCTGGAGGCGGGGAGACATACATCTTCCCTCCTCGACCTCTCTCGCTATACTGGCGAGCGGGTGGAGTCTCAGAGTTATATATGGTCTCTTATGTAACTCACCAGTGCTACGTAATCGCGGGAGAGAAATTTGCGTGTAAAATGAATAATATATGATTAAAAAAAGACGAAAAATAGGTGATAATTGAGGAGAGGTGGAGGGGGAAAAAGGTTGGGAAGGAAGGAAAGGGAGGGTGAGAAACATATGGAAGAGTGGTAGGAAGTACTAGAAGGAATGATCTCACCTAATGTCATATTCCTTTGCTTTTAGAGCCCCTGGGCCATTTTTGAAAGTGTTTTCATGATCTTACTTCCGTGAGGCCTATCGCTTTCGCTATACACATACTTCTGTGAGTTCTATTGCACTTCTCGGGTTAAGGCGAAATAATAATGTTTATAAACATACATTCGCACAAGGTACTAAGCGATAAGTAGGATTGTAAAGGAATGTTATTTTATTAAAACCAGAATCTTACACACACACACACAAACACAACTAACTATTGAAATATAGATGGTAATACATACGATTAGACTGTTTTGCTATGTTTTAACCCCTGTCTATCGGTACCCGTCATATGACGGGCTAGAGAACAATTGACAATCTGGTGGTACCCGTCATATGACGGGTGGCATTTTGAGCACATTATCGGCTCTGAGAGAGAGTCCACGCATTGGGAGGACGATAGGCGGGCTCTGACCATTCAGCCCGACCACAGAGCCGCGACTGAGCTCCCCACTTCAACATTCCACACCCACGGCCTCGCGAGACCAGGAAAAAACTGGGGAAATTACGTTACTTTAGGGTTTTTCACCTCTCGTTGCGCGATCGCTACAGGATAACCCGTGGTCGTACAAGGATGATTCAGGTGTCATAGGAAAGCTATATTATCGCCCTTTCACAGATACATAATTGTCTTACGCTCTGGCTCTTCTTTATGCATGAAAAAGGGCATGGAATGAAGCTCGTTTAGGGTAAATATTCCCGCTTGGCATATAATATATCTAAGTGTATTACTGCCGCCCAGCTGCTGGTGTGGGGTTCTTAACCCTTGTTTAGCGGCGAGCAACATAAGTCGAGTTAAATAAAGCTGGACTATGTGGCGGCGCTCGACATAACTCGAGTGGCAATTTCAGCACGTAATGTGGCTGAGAGAGAGAGACAAGTGGTGGCAGGAGACTAGCGAGCGTATGACTGCTCCAGACCACCGCGGCGAACCTACTGACACAAATCTCAGCTCCCTCCTCCCTCTCTCACTCGCTACATACTCAATTATGTACTGAAAGTACCGAATTACCTGCTTTTTGCACTCGCGTTGCACGGTTATTGCAAGAAAACTATCCATCATACAAGGATCGTTATGGTGTCATTCGAAAGCTCTGTTTATGCCCTTTCAGGGATAGGTACTTGTTTTACGTTCTGGGTCTTATTTAGGCATGAAAATGATCACGTAAACAGCCCTATTTTGGCTAAAAACACCCCGCTGTGCGGTACACATAAATAAACCGCATAGGCCGCTCGTAAGGTGTTAAGGACTGGAGGTTGTGGTCAAATGTTTAACATTGATTTGGGGATGTTCACAGGGAAATAAATAGTCTTCTTTGTTTAGCTGTATGTGCGAGCCCGGCCGCGGGTTTATTAGATTTAACCAATACACGTGATACGTTTATATAGACACACGTGCAGTCAACCTAGCCTTACCTAACTCAAAGTAACCTACTCAAATTTACTTTATTGTATTACATATCAATGTAAATATACCAAATGATTATAATAAATACCGAAGAGGTGTTGCATGTGTTTAGAGAACCAGTCAGATAATTGTAATGTTACCATATGTAAATTCGTGAACACTAATACCTGTGTACACGTATATATCTGCATAGAACCCAAACGTAGGTGTTAAGAGACCGTCCATATATCTCGTCCTACTCGAGAATCGAACCAGGCACCGCTCGGCTGTGAGCCAACCTTGCTAACCACTGCACCAAAGGTCACACTGGAGTAAAACCAAAGCAACCAACTGGATACCTAATGTAAGGACTTCACGTACCAAACAAAATGTGATGATTAACACCTTACGAGCGTGTGGTGGAGTATATTTCACTGTGCCGCTCAGCGTTTTTTTGTTTTACCATAAATAGGGTTGTTTCCGTGCTCTTTTTCATGCATAAACAAGACCTAGAGCATAATACAAATATGTATCCCTGAAAGGGCGTAAATTGAGCTTTCCAATGACACCCGAACCATCCTTCTACGAACACTGGTTGTCTTGCAACGATCGTGCAACCGAAGGGCAAAATCGCTAAAATACGGTAATTTCTTTATATAATTACGTATGTAGCGAGTGAGGGTGGATGTAAGTGGAGTAAATCTCAGTAGGTCCACGGCGGCCGTGGCGATCAGTCATGCTCCTCCAGTCACTCGTCTCTCTCTCAGAGCCAATATTGCGCCAACATTGCACTCGGACTTAAGGCGGGGCCCGACACATAGTCCAAAGTTTTCGATACGGACTTAAGTCGGGCCCCGATCTTTAAGGGTTAAATAACTCCAACTTGAAGATAACAGTTGAACACCTATAATTTATCATACCATTATCTGCAATACACCTTAACGGAATGTAATAATATTTTGATGTTGTATTCACTGGAAACTCGGTCAATACCGATCCGATTATCTTGATCACTCAGATCTACCAATATTAGCAACGGGCTAAATTGGATGTATACCAATTCGGGCGCGGACCACAATGGCCACAGACAGGACAAATGTAAAGGACCCTTGCTTGGATCTGCATGGATCACGGATATATTCCACTACGTAACACTACTGTTATTGTATTACTCTTCGTTAACAGTTATGGAAATAGGCTTTATGACGTTCCTACATGTTACAAGACAAATAATTTATATTGTATATCTATTATGCTAATCACAAAGAAGATTAGTCTAATGAACATCAATATTATGCTGACTAAATATATTAAGAAACTAGGCCTATATATAATACAAACACAGTATGTCACTACGTGATTGTATGACATCAGTGTTCATTATTAAGGACAGAGACAAATAGTATTTTGACCTTCAGCTTTTTCACAGTACAACAAGTCAAACGTTTATCAAAACAGTGTTGTATTGTCATTCCAACAATAGTAATGTTTGTCACTAACAACAAACAAATATATTTATGGAGATTATTATATAATACTCTTATTCCAGGGCTCTTTTCTATTTACAAAACAACAATGCCTTGAACACTATCTTATCAAAGTCAAAGCATTAATATTGCATTACTAACTTAATTAAATCAATACTAGTTTTGTAGTCTTCGTTTAAGTGGTGCATTATTTATGCACATATTTATTTCGCAAATGTTTCCAGTATTGTATATACAAATTCCAGACTGTTTTCATTAGCCATGGATTACTGTGTTTAATTCCAGCTGAATTATATTATATACTAATTAAATGTATTCAGTAGCCTACAGAGTTAATGTTCGCACTATTATACCATCACAAATAACAGTCGGCTTTTCAGAAAAAACATTAGTTTGTTTTATCAGTGTGTAAATGCTTTAGAATGTTGAAAATGGCTTTAGTGGCCTGACGATAGAACAGAGAGAGAAAGTTCAGTTATTAAACCATTATCTCTCTCTCTCTCTCTCTCTCTCTATCTCTCTCTCTCTCTCAAGAACTCGAATCTCAAGAGATACTTTACCTAAATACCTGCCCTACCCATTTGAGAAAATATTAATCTCAAAATTCAAAATCTCGTTGACCACATTTCTGAACCAAACTTTGTAAAACTATATTTAATTGGGGTTGACGTTGGTCAGAACAGTTTGGTTTCCGTTGTCAATAAACCACATTTATGGGATGTATTAACATTTTTCAGAGTACCAGCGGTACATAGTTCTTTATTGCGACTGGAGTGAGTTTTATTGAGATACACGACCTGTATGTACCAATTGTTATTTTCCATTCCATATTGAGTCCATTACTTTGTCAACGGAAGTCATCAATTTGCTTATATTCATACAGTATGGAATTATTTATAAATAGATCGATACATTGTTGACAGCTATGTTGTCAAAAGTTGGGAGTATTAACATAAATATGTCCATCACCAATCTACAATAATGCTATGAAATACAGGGAGCAGAAACGGTATTTGTTGGATATTCAACAAATAGTTCAATCATCATAATATAATAACAATTAATTGAAATCTATAATAATAACAAAACATGCCTCGTACACAGTTACAGTTAGGTCAGTTCCAAGCAGTGCATTAGTATCAACAATATAATATTGATGACAAAACAGTGTTTCATCCTTCATAGTCTAACATTATATTAACATTTGATGAAGCCACATAGATGGAAGTAGCTTAGTTTTGTCTTAACATTTTCAGTACGCCATCACACACTCTGTCATTTCATTCTGGTTTCTACTAGATAATATAATGATATGAGGAAAGGTGTTTTCGAGTCAAATAGTTAATTGAGGTAAAGTTTAACCCATCGATTTGCTAGAGGTCCTTCTTAATTCATATACATGTGTCTAGTGTTAGCAAAATGTAATTTGGTAAACACACCATGTTATTGAAAGGGTTAATGTTATCGGTGGTAAAGTCCTACTTGGACCAAACTGTGCACTCTGTTGGCCAGTAGCAAAATTATTGTTGTATTACTTCAGTACAATCCCGTCATTTAAGTATTATTTTGACAAATATCAAATGGTGGACCACTAGCAACCACAGGGGTAACATATATCTCAATCACACAGATATATACAGTACATGAATGATTTTTTTTTTTTTTTTTTTATGTGATTGAGGGAGGCAAAAGGCATTACTGCCTATAGCGAGTGCCTCCCCCATAGTTGAAAGAGTGACAGGGCCAAAATCAAGGGACGTTCGAGCCAAAATGCCTGGACACACGGAGTTTGAAGCAATTTAAGTCATAGAAAGAGGGAAAGACTGATTCTGGGAGAGAGTTCCAGAGCTCAGATGTTGAGTAGAAGAAAGTTTGAGAGTAACGTTTCACTCTTGGGTTGGAGAGTTGCACAGAGTAGGGGTGGGATTGAGTTGCAAGACGGGTACCACGTGCCCTACGTAAAGGAGGTGGTATGCACTGGGATAGCTCTGAGGAACACTGATTATTATAGTAGCGATAGAATAGCGAGAGAGATGCAACATTGCGGCGGAGAGAGAGAGATTGCAGAGAGTTGGTGAGTGGACGGGAGTTAATGATACGAAAGGCCTTCCTTTCAACTTTGTCTAGGAGAGCGGTGTGAGAGGAACCTCCCCACACATGTGAACAATACTCAATACAAGGGCGCACTATGCCCCTGTACAGAGCAAGAAGCTGTGCTGGGGAAAAGAACCCCCTAAGGCGGTTGAGCACACCCAGCTTCTGGGAGGCTGCCTTAGCAAGACTGGTAATATGGTCCTTCCAAATGAGAGCAGAAGAAAAAGAGACACCAAGAATATTGAGAGAAGATGAAGGATTGATTTTTGTATTGTTGAAGAATAAGGGATAGTCCGCTGGGAGATCCTGACGGGTAGATAGATGGAGAAATTGGGTTTTGGAAGCATTAAAGTTAACAAGGTTTTCTCTGCCCCAATTGGAAATAGTATTTAGATCAGAATTTAAGAGTTCTATGGCTTCATTACGTTTGTCGTTGAGGAATTGCTGGCTGGGGCGTTCTGAAAAACTAATGGAGTAGTGTAAGGTTGAGTCGTCTGCGTATGAATGGATGGGAATTAAGGTACAGTTAAGGAGATCATTTATAAAAATTAGAAAGAGAATAGGAGATAGGACAGAGCCCTGAGGAACACCGGAGTTTATAGGGTGAGGAAGTGAACAATGGCCGTCCACAACCGCGGCTATGGAACGGCCGGAAAGGAAATTAGAGACAAAGGCACAGATGGAGGGATAGGAACCGAAGGAGGGTAGTTTAGAAATTAAAGATTTATGCCAGACTCTATCGAAGGCTTTCGATATGTCTAGTGCAATAGAAAAAGTCTCACCGAAGTCCCGAAAGGAGGATGACCAAGAGTTAGTAAGATATGAAAGAAGATCACCAGTAGAGCGACCCTTAAGGAAGCCATACTGGCGATCTGAGAGCAGATTATGAGAAGAGAAATGCTTAAGAAATTTGGAAGCAAGAATAGTTTCAAAAACTTTAGAAAGACAAGAGATGAGAGCAATTGGACGATAGTTGGAGGGTTGAGAGCGGTCACCCTTCTTTGGGACAGGTTGAATGTGAGCAAACTTATATATATGTACTTACTTATTTATATGTGGCCAAAAGCTGTCTTTGGCTTATGCTATATTCTTTAATCTTCAAACATTGTGCCCATGTATCAAGTTTGAACTATATTGTATTCCCAATACATTATTATTCATGTATGTGTTCAAATTATACACCAGTTATTTTACAATTTGTGTTACATTATTCACAAGCATATTTCGTACTATGAATAAACTCTTTGTGATCGGTCTGCCTCTCAATACTTATCCATGCACATTCAAGTGTGCCTCTAATTGACGACTTGCGAATTTCGGGCTATTATGGAGTTCAAGCTATAGTATATACATTGATTATTAGCTGAAACACGAGAACATACGTTTGTAGTACAGCCATGAGTACATTAACCCCTTCTGTACCGGAGACCTCTTGTATTTGATATCGGATGCAATATGACGAGTTTATGAAGTTTAGAAATGATATATGGTGGCTAAAAGGATTATTTGAGTGTGGTAGACGTCCTAAGCTGAATATAATCGTCTAACAGTTGCCAGAATATAATGAAAAGAACGCCGCTCGTACTCTACGGCTTAAAACATGTTTTATATATTTTCCACCCATCGGATAACCAACACATTATATCATTAAATTTCCACTAAATATAGACGTGTATAGGTTGAAATTCCTTATGTCTGGAAACTCGCAAGCGGTCAATTACGCATTTCTGCAGATTCGAGTATCTTGCCAATTAGGTGTTCCTCTGAGCTCCACATTTCATACCAGGGCCACCCTTCTCACTAACTCCACTCACATTCCTCCACCAATGATATGCCTTCACCTTCACATTCAGCATTGCATTCAACTTCAAATTAACCGGTTTAGCATTTCGGCGTTTATATAAATCATAGTGTGGCCATCATTAATGTACTTTACTCAGTTTTGGAAGGTCCATGTAACAATGTAGATCTAATAATCCCTTCCTAAGCTAAGTAAAAACGGCTAGTGATATCTAGATTAAACAACACAAAAAGCGTCATGGTATACTAAAATCGTTTTATCCCACAGTTGTCCTTGTGACCCAGTCCATGTGTCCTACACCAACTTTACAATGACCTGCAGTGAAAGGTGATACAAATATTCACAAGCTAATTGAAAATTATGAACATTCCCTATAAAAACATATCAGAATCTATGCTTTCCCTTATTAAATATTCACTATTTCATATTTATTATATGGTAGTGGGCCACCTACTTGTCCAGACACTTTGTTTTCACTGTTGCCACCCATGTTTTCCAAAGGAGACTTTAATTTCTTACAAATATTTGGAAATCTGCTTATCTCAATACTTGTTATATCGAACCCTTTGTTTCTGTAAAAAATTGACTATTTTACTTATTCCAGTTGTTGTTCTAGCATCCTCACTTCCTCATAAACCAGATATTTTACCAATAATAAGAGTTGGTTTACAAAGTCAACTTCCTACAATATCAATCATTGTTGGCTTCCAAATGTTAATCTTCCTACTAATGTTGAACAATCTTGCCACAAACTTGCATCCTTTTCCAAACTCGAAAATCTGATTCTCCTCTGACATACAACTTGGTTTTTATAAAGTCATATTTTAAGCCAAATCCGATTATGTTCTGAGCTCCTCGCACACGACCCCCCCCCCCCCCCCCCCTAACACATACATGCTCACATACTGTATACACAGATAAGATTGCATATTGTCAATTACTCGAATACCAAGAAAATTAAACACGCAACACACAATAATTCCTCCTCCTCCTTGGGTATATTACCAAGTCTTGTACAGGAGGATTCAACCTAATTGTCGGTGTAGTAAGAGTCCGGCAGAGTGGCTCTAACCTTTATCTGACATACCCGTTACGTGACCTGGGTATATTGGAGCGGTGAGCAGAGTTACCAACAAGAACCCGAGGAGAGTCACAATGTTGTGCATGGTGTAGACGTGTGTGATAAAAGGACTGTGTGTTTATCTGTGTGTGTATGTGCACATGTGAAGGGATATGGGGGGGGGGGTCTGTATGTGGGCGGGATATACAAAGATAGAGAGTTGTATTGGTAAATGTATGGTGGGAAATATGGACGAGGTTGAATCTGCAGAATGAGCGAGAGTAAGAACTGGTGGGAAAGTCGGTTAAACAAATATGGCAATGACGTAAACGTGTTTGCGTGTGGTGAGTGTTAGTAGTTGTGTGTGTGTGCGTGTGTCTGTGTGTGTGCATGTTTGTGTGTGTGTCATATAGATAGAAAATACGAGAAGAAAGAGGTTGACTAGCTTGGAAGTGTATATCTGAAGCGAGTGTCTGCATTTGTGTGCAATATGCACAGTAATGTATATTTGTGTGAGCGTTTATATGTGTGGAATTAAATCTCTGGAAATTACTTAATTAATAAATTCATATTTTATACATTAACTATAAAACAATATATACAATTTAATGAAACCCAATTTGTATCAACAAAATAATCCATATATTTATAATTGCATACAGAATAATATAAGGGATCCAAGAAGTCTTATGAGTGGGCTAGTGACAATGGCATCCGAGTGTATATTAATGTATATTAATAGGAATATCATCATCTCAGGCATTCTCCCCAAGATCAACGCACCTGACAAATTCTACGACAAGGCCTTCAGCACAAATAGCCGACTAAAATATTTGTGTCTGAGGGAAGAAGTTTCATTCATCTACCTCTGGGACAACTTCTACAACCAGCCTACTCTGTTCCGCAAGGATGGCACTCATCTAAACCCTGTGGGTTCAGCACGTATGGGTCATCTCCTACACGAAGCAGTCCGCAGCCATGGATCAAAAAACGCCATCCGAGAAGAAGCAGCAGTGACATAAATCATCCAACGCCAAGAAAAAAACAGAGGCAACCGAGGACCACCAGCGATAAGGACCGAAGACAGCGAGGACCGAGGACAGCCATGAACATAAATGTAGATCCGACAAGAACCAAAAATATTATTAAAGAGCGTTCCGTGAGTTCTAAAATAACAAATTTAAAGGTGTTCTATGCAAACGCTCGTAGCATACGCAATAAATTTTCAGATTTAGAGGAGCTAGTGTTTACAGAAAATTATGATGTGATTGGCATAACAGAATCTTGGCTCAATACAGAAGATAGAGACTTTTAGCAGAGTATTCACTTCCCGGTTATGTAATGTTTGAGAAAAGCCGAATAAATCGAAATGGAGGTGGCGTTTTACTTTATATCAAAGAAAGTCTTAACCCTACCCTCTTGTCAAAACCTCAAATTGTGAACGTCGACGCATCTTTTGTGCTAATAAAGAATAATAAAGGTACAAAAATAATACTTGCATTAATATACAGACCTCCAGCTCAATCAGTGCAAACTGACCGAGAAATTTACGAACAAATTGCAGATGTAAGTAACTCACAAGATACCGTAATTTTTGGCGACTTTAATTTACCTGTGACCAAGTGGGGCGATACTCTTACTTCACACTCCGGACATGACTTGTATACGAACTTGCAAGAGAGTTCGCTTTATCAATTTGTTCGAACGCCAACCCGTGGTAATAACGTTCTTGACATTGTACTTGCAACAAAAGAAGAATTAATAGAGAATTTGAATGTTGGTGATGAATTCAGTAACAGCGACCATCGTACGATAACTTTCACTTTAAAGTTTACTAGTAACGAACCAAATAGTAGCATCGAAAAAGTCCCTAATTTCAAGAAAGCAATCTTCCATAAACTTAGAGCTATGTTTAAAGAAACTGACTGGAGCTTTTTAATTCACAATAACGACATAAATACATCTTGGAAGTTATTCGAAGCCACTTACCTAAAAGCAGTGCAAGACTGCATACCATCGAAAATACGGCGTCCAGGCCATAATAATAAGCCCAAATGGTGGAATAAAGATATTTCAAACTGCCTGCTTGCTAAAAAATTTGCTAATGATAGATTAAAATCCCCACAAAATGACGAAGAACGGCTGAAATTTGTAGAGCTACGACGCAAAGCCAAAAAGTTAATTAAGCAAAGTAAAAAGACCTTAGAGTTACATATTGCGAATCAAAGTAAAACAAACCCTGAAAAAATTCTATAGTTATATCAGAAAGAAAAAAGTAGTTACTTCAACTGTTGGACCGTTAGTCGATGAAAATGGAGAATACACCAAAGACGAAGTACAAATGAGTAATGCCCTCAATACCTTCTTTGCATCAGTTTTTACAACAGAAGACCTCAGTGATATCCCTACACCATCGCCGATTCAGATTGATAATTCAGATGTTCTAAGCAATATCACCGTTACAGAGAGAGAAGTATTGAATTGTTTAGATAAACTCAGGGTAAATAAAACGCCTGGACCTGATACAATCTCGCCTAGAGTTCTAAAGGAAGCTAAGGATGAGCTCTCCATACCACTGACATTACTATTCAATAAATCCTTGCAGTCTGGAACTATGCCCGATCAGTGGAAACTAGCCAACGTAACACCGATATTCAAAAAAGGCAGCAAATCCCTACCCAGTAACTATCGTCCAATTAGCTTAACCTCAGTTGTATGTAAAATGCTAGAAACGGTCATACGAGACAGACTTTTAAATCACTTAGAGGAAAATAACATACTTAAAGATACTCAACACGGCTTTCGTAAAAAACGTTCCTGTTTAACAAACCTGTTAGACTTCTTCCACGATATCCTCAACCTCTACAATGAGAGTAAAGCTGTAGATATTATATACCTTGATTTTCAAAAGGCCTTTGACAAAGTTCCCCACAAATGTTTACTGCTAAAACTAAAAGTGCATGGAATACAAGACGGTGTGTTGAAATGGATAGAAAATTGGCTCAGCGACAGAAAGCAAAGAGTAGTCATAAACGGTAAGGCATCTAAATGGACCAATGTAAGTAGCGGGGTACCCCAGGGATCGGTACTAGGACCAATTATCTTTCTAATTTACATCAACGACATAGATGAGGGTCTCACCTGTATAATCTCAAAATTTGCTGACGATACACAAATTGCAAATAGCGTACTCTCAAAAGAACAAGTTGACGATATGCAACATAATCTAGATAAATTGTCATGTTGGGCCCAAATTTGGCAAATGAGTTTCAATGCGGATAAATGTAAAGTACTACATATCGGATACCTAAATGAGAAAGCAAACTATTCGATGAATGGCACTCAGCTTAAGAATGTAAACAGAGAAACCGATCTGGGAGTAACAATATCGAGTAACCTAAAACCGAGTCAACAATGTTCAGAAGTTGTTAAGAAGGCAAACAAAATAATTGGCTTTATAGGCAGGTCATTTGAGCATAAATCCAAAGAAGTTATCCTAACCTTTTACAATTCCTTAGTCCGCCCTCTTCTGTGATACTGCGTTCAATCCTGGTGCCCTTATTACCAAAAAGATATAAACAAGCTAGAACGAGTTCAACGTAGAGTTACCAAAATGATACCTAGCCTAAAGAACAAACCATACGAAGAGCGTCTTAGAGAATTAAATCTATTTCCTTTAACCCAGCGCAGATTAAGAGGTGACTTAATTCAAGTGTTCAAAATCATCAAAGGCATCGACAATATGAACTGTATTAAGTACTTCACTATCGACCAATCTAATTACACGCGGGGAAACGGTTGCAAAATTATTGGTAAATCTTTTAACTCACACGAATCTAAGAATTTCTTCTTCAATCGAGTTGTCATCTTGTGGAATGGGCTTCCCCGAAACGTTATAGACTGCATCACCGTTGATTCATTTAAACTCCGCCTAGACAAATATCTCGCATCAAACCCGCGACTGACTGCGTTTGTAAATGAATAACTTTATTTTATCCCCCCCTCAGTTACTAACCCATCTGTCCCCTACTAACTTCGTAATCCTGCCACGGACATTAGTTCCAGGGCAGTAATTCCCTTTCCAATGTTCCCTTACCCACTCTAAACCACTGTTTGGACACTTGATCCTCAGTGTTTTGGAGGACAAGCAACCTAGAAGGGTCACTAGATCTGTTGTTGCTTGATTTCCTTTGTACTCCTTTGTACTCCTTTGTACTCCTTTGTACTCCTTTGTAATATACAGTATGCAGATACATTTACTCACTATAACATATTAAACCGAAGCATGGAGTGAAGCAATGCGGTAAATATTAACAAAATGTAATATATACTGTATACGCATATAAATACCAATGCATTATAATAAGGACCACCAATAATTTATAATGAAGTATTAATATGTGAAATATAGCTCCAAAACATAAATCAAAACGGTATTTCTGTGAAAGATAAAACCTAGCAATAAACTGAAACTGAGAGAATATGTTCCCCTCAATAAATGCAAGCAAACATAAAGGAAACACACTGTTATGCCACAAAGTGCAACGCAACAATTCCCCCCCCCCCCCCCGCCGATGCCATCTCACCCTCTCCCCACAGGCCCAGAATATAGCAGTTCCCCATCAATTTCACTCACAGAAAACAGCCACTCCCCCTCAACATAATACTGCTCCCCCACCAACCCAGAATATGGTGCATCTGGCGGTTCCATGTCATCTCAACCAGTAGACCATTTCAAACAGTAGCTCTCAACCAGTGCCAAATTAACCCAGACCAACCAAACCAGTGCCAACATATAGTAATAAAGTAGACGTGCCGTTTTGCCCAAAATCAAAACGGCATACCCAACTCTGCGATGGGTTACCATCATCACTACTAATACCATCATTAATCACAATCAACATAATCACTACTACTGCCATCATCACTACAACTGCCATCATCACTACAACTGCCACAATCATCACGAGTACTGTCATCATCACCATTACTATGATCATCATCACTACTACAATTGCAATTATCACTACTACTCTCACCATAATCACTGTCCATTGTCACTAGCATCTTAATCACTACTATCATCATTGATACTACAACTATCAACCATCATTACTAATATCATCACCACCATCTTACAATCGTCATTACTACTGTTAACATCATCACTACTACTATAACCATCATCATTACAACTGTCACAAATATTACCATAATTTATTCTACTGTCACCATAATAACTACTACTGCCATCATCACCATTACTATGAACTTCCTCACCACAACTATCATCATCACTACAAATTTCACCATCCTCACTACTACTCACCATCATCACTAATACTCACACCATCGTCACTACCATCATCACTACTGTCATTATTATCACTACAACTATCATCATTACTTGTCACCATCATCACTACTATTATGACCATCATTACTACTACTGTCACCATCATATCTACTACTATCATCATCATCAATACAACTACAACCATCATCACTACAATTATCACCATTATCACTACTATCACCATAAATCCAATATTACTACCATCACTTCTAATGCCAACTAAACTAACTTAACCTAGCAAATGCGTAGCGAGATGTTTTCGCTCCCAGAACGCCATCATTGCTGGGGCGGATGGGGGGAGGGGGGCAAAACCATATTTTGGACTTAAAATCATAACTATTGCATAAATTCAAAAAATCTTTTTTGACTGACTTTTGCATTCACACAACAAATGTTTGTGTGAAATTTGGTGAAAATCCGTCCAACGGTCTAGGAGTAGTTCCGAGACAGACGGACGACGACGACGACGACGACATAATTTTTTTTCGTGTGGTACCCACTATACGGGGGGGCGATACCAAACTCTGCTTACGCAGAGTTGATAACCTAACCTAACCGTATTGGTTGATATGGTACTGGTTGAGAGCTACTGGTTGAAATGGTCTACTGGTTGAGTTGACCGGTCACCGCAACCCAAACCGAAGGAGTTGCCACCTTGCCCCCACCCGCCACAGCCGTTACGTCACCAGCCACTGCGTCCTCAGATTGGTCGCTGGAGAGGATACGACATTGAATTATGCGGCTGCTCTCACCCCTACTACCCACGCCACAAGTAGGACGTACCAGCCCCACCGATACCTCCCATCACCATGCCCCCTTTACCCTCAACACGATGGAGCCTGGAGCAAGCCAAATTTGTGATAGTACGACAGAGGCACAGGTTGAAGGTATCTCTTTCCCTCACCTTAGGTCTGAGTGCTTCTTGGCCTCGCCTTTGAGTGTTATTGACCTCAATCTGTGGTTCTTGCCTGACCCCCCTGAGTGCTCCTTGGCCTCACCCTCAGTGTATTGTTAACCTCAATGTGTGTATTGTTGACCTTCTGCACGCCTTTCCCTCGAGGTGGTACTTGGTACAGCTAAGATCTCTCCTAACAGGCCTCTAGCACCCCTCAGCTCTACTTCAAGACCTTCAAGCAGCAAGAACCAGCTCTACTTCAAGACCTTCAAGCAGCAAGAAGAGCGAAGAAAGAAGACAGAAGATGGACGTCTGGAGGACCTGCCATCCCTCGCCCTTCTAGCCGACCAATCAGCTCTCTGATCCTGCCCTTCTCCACCAATCAGCTTCTTCGAATCAGCCTTCACATCTCATCCTTCATTCCATCCCTCTCCATACCATCACTTTCCTATATTCATCTCTTTCCTCAATAAAGCTCCATTCCTTACCTTTTTTATATTAAATGTGCGTACTCGTTCCCGCCCAATAGAAGCCCACTTGTAGTACAATGCCGAACCCTGAAGGCATTGCATTAAGGGGGTGGGGGGGGGGGGTTAGCCCCTGGTTATAGGAGGCAAGTGGGTAGGGTTTATCCTTCAAGTAGGATTAGGGCCATGTGTGACGTTAACCACTCCGTTAGAACCGCATGGCTTGTCCTACAGTGACTCGCTAGGATCGCCAGAGCAGTGGATGGGGCTACAGTTTGTGTATTAGAGTGTTCTTTATTTCATATGAAAGCTTGTGTCATGGGCAGTCCAGAAAGGCTCTTTGTTTTCACCCATGTCAAGGCTTTATATATTTAATTGTAAAGTATATGATTATCATTAACTAGTAATGATGGGATCTGGGAGAGAGAGAGAGAGTAGAACAGAGTGAGAGGGAGCGCGCAGTGTTTTTGTCCCGCTCGATGACGTCACGGCTGGCTGCCTCGCGGGGGTTGGTGGAGAGAGGTCCTTACCATGCTGCAAGCTTTTGCTAGTGGCTAGAGGACTTGTAACCGCTTTTTTCCCACGCGGCTCGAGCTGGTGCGAGTATATATACAGTTCCTCGCCACTCTCTCCCTCAGATCTGGTTTCTAGAACGCACCCATCTTTTTCCCTTGCTACCTGTACCCCGCTCGCACCTGCGAATCTTTTCTTCTGCCTATCTCTCTCATTTTCCATATCTTTCACCACCTTTTATTAATATTATACCCCCTCTGGTTAACTCTGCAAAATCAGCTTCATGCTGGCCAGTTGTATTGTGCGTTAAGGTCTGATATAACCCATTTATGTTAGTTGTTAAGATAAGTGGATCACGAAGCATTGGTTGGCATTTATATTGTTTAAGTACTGCATCCTTTAATTATTAGTGTTCTGCTGGATTAGTTAATGCTAGACTAGGAGTCTGATATTATAAGGTATTGTTTCCTATGAGTGCTGGCTTTAGTTAAAAGCTGCACGACATACCTGAGAACTGGAGTTGATTGAGTAAATTCTAGTCTGTGTGCCATTGAGAGTAGAGCATGCACGAATGAGGGCTTTTTGCCTATACCATTCTGCACTGTTCTAGTCTCGATTGTTTGTCTTTGAGGTACGCCAGGAGAACGCTTAATACTTCGGTATTAAGGTTTCTCAAGAGAGCTACCCTTCCCCATAACGTAATATTCCCGCACAGACTTGAGATTTGCACTAGGCTATGCGGCATGCCATGCGCACCAGTATCTCGTATCATTGACTCTAGCTAGACTTTATCAATCATAGTAGACATTAAGTATATTAACCTAATTACTCTTTTTATGCATACCCGTTTATGATTACACAAGCATTTCGCAGCCTAGTTTGATGTATTGAGACAAACGACTTAGGCTCTTTTTGTTGATAGGAATACTGCATTGTCGTGGCGATTATTATTATTGTTGTTGTGTTTAGGATATTCTTGGCTCCGACGGCATTATATATATTCTGCCTTTTTGTGTGCATAGCCTGCACGAGCATTGTTCCGCTGCCTGCCTTTTTGGGTTCCATTTCCGATACGAGCATCTTTATAGCATCTAACATTTAAAGAAGATTCCTTGTTAGTGTTGAAGGACTTTAGTGCACTTTCTTTCATGCAGGAGTGCCTGACATTTATTGATTAAAGTAACGTAAGCTGTAACTTCTCTTACCACCGTACTTTGCATACCATAACCAAGCACCTTCGGTTATAGGTAGTAATAGGCTGTTTTCACATAACATTAAGCCTAGAGTAGACGCACATTTATTGAGAGTTTGATAGCCTATTATTGCATATAGAACTCTGTAGAGTATTTGTGTTCTTTGTTCACTGGGAATATACATCAGAGGTTGGAGCTAGCGCTTTCCGTTGTAGCATTTATGCCATTACTAGTCCAATGAATAAGAGCCCTGATATATTTAAACCCCAGTCGTAACACATGTGACATAGGCTTGCCTACAGTCCAAGGGCATAGGTAGGAATTCGATTTTTTCTGGGGACACTCCATAGGGGTAGGGCCCCCTGGGTACAGCTTAGCTCTTAAATTTCAATTATCTCTCTCCCCCATCTCCCTATTTTTGAAATTTCCTCCTATAAAATTAGCTCTCGAAATGCTTCAGTATGGCACTTTATGTCAAATTTAAATGCAACTCTCCTCCCCCTGATAATCATGGCTCATACATCTTCAGTATCACCCAGATCCAAATTGTAAAAGTATTACAAAAAAAAAAACAATACCCTTAAAATTCGCCTTGCCTCTCAAAAAGACCTTGATGCCTACCTTGCCCCTGATAACGTAAATAAACTTAAAAATGCAGGTATGAACTAGTAGTCTCTCCCGAATTAAAATATGCTTGCACTGTCAAGATCACTCACCCTGATAAAAAACATCTTCACCAGGGATGAGGAAGAAATTGCCAAAGACATTTCCCAAAGAAACAAAATTAAAATATGTGATGTCACAAAGACCCCCCAAAAAGCCGTCAAAATTCGCTGTAATTCCCCTCAGGAAGCCAGCAAACTCCCCAAGTCAGGTCTCAAAGCCTTCCATATTATCATGCCAACTAAGTTCCTCTCTCTTGCAACAGTGCTTTAAGTGCTATCAGTATGGGCACATAACATCTTAACCCTCCTAGCTCCGGCAACTTAAATATGTAACTTATGGTAAGACCTCTAAATTTGCCATGAAATACCAGGGTGGGCGAGTTTTCGAAGCCTTGTGTTTTTCTGTATTTTCATCCACCAGGATGCTGTT